>CM060485.1:0-748184 GCA_030544225.1 Skeletonema marinoi | reverse complement strand
ATAAGGTTAGATGGTAGGAGTACGAGCTAGAGGATAGAGGCAGCAGGGCCCTGCGCTGCCATCGTCAGGTCTAGATTTTAGATTTTAGCATGGTAGGTTGTCCAAGCTTCGGTAGAAGATTAGAGCTGCTTCTTTTGATATGGTGGAGATGAGTTATGAGTTGGGTGGACGGCTCGAAATCAGCAGCGGTGGTTCTTCTCCTCCTCCTCCTCCGCAAGATAATTTTTGTAGCCGGGAGTGTCCAGTAGTTGGGATTTTCAGAACTTTGTTGTGACTCGATTCATGTCATTTTGAGCAACAAGAAGGAGCAGTTGAATCTGTGAAGAAGTAGTTGACAAGTGTGAAGGATAGGTTGGAACAAGCTGAAGTTCTCTTGAAAGAGTACACTGAAGGATGTGAGTATGAAGGCTTGTGCTTGTGAATTCCAAGGCGTGACCAAAGACATACGGATCTTGATCGGGAATGTGGCTATCACGCAGATACCAGTGAGCTCCAACATTGCGACAACTGGGCACAAGCTGCAGGGGATGTCCAAGAACAAGAACACACTCATCGTGAATAACTGGGACTAAAGTGTGCGAACTGGGTGTATGTTGTCCTGTCAGGGTGCTGAAGCCGCTAGACATGAACATGAACATGAACATGAACAGGGACTTCAGCATTCCACAAAAGCTAATCAACTTCGAGGCAGAATGAAGCGATGTAAGGAGCAACCCATCCTGGACAAACTTTCAGGGCCGTTACAGACAGTGGAATACTAATACTAAACTAGACCAATTCACAGCAGGCCTACCATAGTACTTACCTACTCTGCCCATTTCCTTGCCAAACACCATAGCCATAGTAACAGCCGTACCGATGACAAGAAGCTTGCTGCGCCGCTGATAATTGTTTGGTGTTTGGTCCGAGTGGCATTTTAGCAATAGGGACTCCTTAGAGGGTGAGCTATGTATGGTATGGAGTGGATGGATTGGGCTTGTGTTCTTCGGAGGAGTAGAACACAGTGTGTTGATGGATTCTCAGAGATTAGTACTATCAATATTTACACCAAAATCCGGCGAAGAATGCTTTTGATCAATACAGCCAGGTGCAAGCGCTTCAAAATTGTCACCTAACATTTAAACTCTAAAACAATTCTTTACTCATCTCAATGGCTCTTTTCAGCTCCTCTTCTTCAGCACTCGAATCAATACTATTACTATTGTCTGCCACACAAGACGAATCATTTATAGCCTGCTCCAACAGCTTTTGCTCCTCTTCTTCTATTCTCTTTTGTTCCATTTCCGATTGCTTTAAAATTTTCTGCAAAAGTTCATCTTCAGGACTTTTTACCTTCTCGGACTCAGCCAACGCCTTTTGCAGGAGGAATTCTTCCGAGGCTATAGTTTCTTCGTCCTCCTCGCTCTTTAGATTGTCTAGTTGAAGCGATTCTTCTATGGCTTTAAGCAGTTCGTCTTCGAATTCTTTTTGTGCTTGTTCCTTACGCTGTTGTTCATCTGCAATGGATCTCTGTGAGACCAATTTCAATAAACTTTCTTGTCCTTCTATCATCTCTTGTGACGAAGTTCTACTTGCTACAGATAACGATTCTTCTCTAGATGCTGATATGGCACGTTCGAGTTCTTCTTCATGTTGCCTTTGTAATCTAGCTTCATAATCTCTTACGCTTCTACTCTTTTCCACAGCTGTCCTTAGATGTGTATCTTCCTGTGCAACTTGACGCGGCAAAGGATCATATGGAGCTGCCATTGCTGCTGCTACCGGCACAGACAATCTATGAGATGGTCTATGCAATGGTCTATGAGATGATGAATGTGAAGCTACCGTCGATTGTTGCGTCATGCCAATGGTATCAGCAAAACTCCCATGCTGATGATGCCTCCTTCTTGACGCCGCCATTTGATGGAACGAATCATTATCAGCAACAACAACTTTGCTATCCACAGGTGCTTCTGGCTGATATAAATCATGTCCAGACAGAGCATTGACTCGAAATGCCCCGCCTCCTCGTTCCAATTGGTAGGACATTCCTCGCTTTTCAAGCAAACGTTGAACAACACTTCGTAGTATCGGTCCGTGAGAACTATGCGAGCCAGATCCTGTGATGATTGTGACGTAGAATTCAGAAGAGGGAGCTGCAAGAACTCGTGTGGCCGCCACGCGTATTGTCTCCAAGAACGACGTTAGTTCTCTTATTGCCTCGTCGCTCCTTCGACCATGCAAGTCAAGCACCCGGCACGCCTCCATTGTGGCTATTTTGCTGCGGGAGCGGTCGATAATGATGCCCCTCTGTCTCCAGCTCTACAGGGGAGCTATTGTTTTATGGCGATCTCTTTGCTCTTTGCCCTTACTTGACCAACATGATGAGGCCTAAAACTTAATGGTAACAATGCCCGGTCTACCCAGGGTACCACATTGTTTCACAAGAAGTAAAAGTACCGATCGAGGTACGTCACCATCGTCTTGGCAAGACACTTACATACTCGCTTGGAGCTTGGAATTGTGATCTTGCATCGCATCGCCGAGAGCTTCCTCCTTTTCTCCGACGGACAGGCGCTTGCCCCTCGCCTATTCTGCTCTCTCTCATCTTTTGTTTTATTTCCCATTCTCATTTTCACCAAAACAACGGTTCTTTCATTGAATTGGATTGTCAACAACACATCAACAGTAGCACAGCAACAGTAGCACAGCAACAACAACAACAACAAAGAATGGCCCAGCTAGCCCCTCTTAAACTCGAAGTAACGGGCGAACGTGAATTCGTCGAGGCCGAAAAAGCCAGAGAATTCGTCGCATTATGGACAGAGCAACTTACCGCCCATCGCCAGGAAGTCCAGGCGATACTGGGCGATACAACCGAAAGCAACTTGGGAAATGTTGTATTGTGCGATCGGATTCGTCTTTCGGATAAATCTTTTTCGGATGAGGCAGCTGATATTATTGCTGCGTTTTTGAAGGAGCCATTTATGGGTGGCCGATCTATAGCAAGTGGGATTTTGTATGCCGAGTTGGATGATATAATCGCCGGTCGGATGACTGAGATGGGATTACATGTGTTGCAAACTATCTGTGATGCGTTTGCCGATGCCAAACTTGTAGATGTCAACTTGAGCGATAATGCAATTGGCCAGCAGGGAATTGGAGCGTGCAAGACTGTCCTAAGCAAACCATCATTGGAACGGTTGGCTCTTTGCAACAATGGATTGAGTGAGGCTACCATGGAACAAGTGGCAGATATCCTTACCAATGATGAATCTGGAACCGGCTGTGTTGCGACAAACTTGACAAAGATTCATTTTTACAATAATATGAGTGGAGAGGGGGGATGTAAACAGTTTGCACGCATTTTAGAGAAGAGTTCAAAGCTGACTGATATTCGATTCTCGAGTACTCGAGCAGGAAAGGATGGGAGCGACATTGTCGCTTCAGCATTGGATGTGGCATTGGAGGAAGGCCGAAATGCTAACTTGGAAAAGTTGGATCTCTGTGATAACAACTTTGGCAACAAGGCTAGTCAAGATGCCTTGTTCCGTGCTCTTGGATGTACAGCTTCGCTCTCATATTTAGATCTTCGAGATTGCGAGTTGGAAGATGATGGCGTAAAGAAGGTTTGCCATGCTCTCTTTGAAAGTGACTCGGCGTTGGAACATTTAGATTTGAGTGGTAATGCAGTTGAACGTCGAGGGGCAAAGCAAATTGCCGATTATATTCGGGACAGCGGTGGAAAACTAAAAGTTTTATGTTTGGATGACAATGATCTTACGAGCAAGGGCGTGGTTCACATTGCCTCTGCCTTTCATGGCAGTGAAGATGGACATGCAATTGAAAGACTTCAGCTCAACTATACCATGTGTGGTGCTATTGGAGCCCGCGCCCTCATCGATGCCTTTGGTCCTGATGGCAAAGATTTGCCCAACTTGACAAAGATTTGTTTAGATGGTAATTCTTTCAATGAAGGTATTGTTGGAGAACTTGAAGTTGCTTTTGATAATAAATTGGTAGAGATGGAAGAGAATGATTCGGATGGAGAAGCGGACGATGATTTATCCGATGAAGACTCTGACGAAGAGGAGGAGGATGAAAATGAAGAAGAGCAAAATGGGGAAGTTGACGCCCTCACTGACGCCATGAACAAATCATTGGTTGTATAGAGCATAGAGCAAACAATATTATTAGCAAGAACAATTTACCTACATATTATTTTTGATGCCCTGGTTTAGCATTGGCTAGCAATCTTCTCCCAGAGGCCTATCCCGATTCAGCTTACTGCATCTTCATCCCCCCTGCTACTGCATCTTCATCCCCCCTGCAATGCACCGATTAACTACACCGAGAAGGTGATCGTTCTCCAATGCTGCGCGCACTCTCTCCTTATCCGCTAATTGTTTGTTTATGGCATGTTCACTGACATGAGTTCCTGGCTCAATCTTTACTGATACCTTGAAGCGAGGGGGGAGAGATCTCAATAGCTTCACACTGATGGATAGTCCAATGAGCGTGGCCATGGAGCAGTGTGGAATTGTTGGGCAGAATTGTACATGCACTGTTGAAAACTTTCTCTTTTGACCATCCATTGCATTTGCATCACTCAAATCGACTACATCAACCATGTCCATCCTAACAACATTTAATTGCTCAAGTGTTAAAGGATGTTCAGGGTCTTGTATATTGCGTATAATATCAAACACCTCTTCTGATGTAATCTCATCTCTACTATGTTGTGCATCTAATGATGACGATGATGGTGGTGCAGGGTTCTTTACGGAAGCAGGTGAATATGATGGAAATCGAATTGCCCTACACTCTTTATGAATGCGTTGTGGATGAAACAGCGCAAACCCCGCTCGTTGCAATAAATCTAATGATGAATCGGCATTTGGTTCATATGCAGCTTCTGACAAGGCAATTGCAACACTATGCTCTTCTGCGGTCGGAGGTGCAGAGAGATAGGATGATGATGATGTGAAGGGTGACGACGATTCGTCTGCAGTTGTTGATATTGTAGGTGATGGTGCACCCAGATTATACCGCCGAATTGCTTCATAACCGAGAGACTGCGACAATGAAGAGCGTGTAGAGGTTGACCGCTGCGTGGTATGCACCACTGGGTTAGGGTTTTCTTTGGCAGACGATTGCATGATGATGGTATTATTAGCAACGCACAAAGCAGAAGCACAACAAAAAAATGAGGGAGAGGGAGGAGGGAGAGGGAAAGGCAGATGAGAGTAAAATAGGTCGAGTCAAATCATTTTTTGGTGACAATCACTTCCCACGTAGCGATGCTTCTCTCTTCTCTTCTACTTCTTCTTCAGAGCCCCAGATTCTCAAGCACATCACGCAGATGCGTCTTCTCTCATCTCTCTTTTCACATTCATTTTCATTTTTTTTGTTAGATTTATAAATTTTGAAATGGAAACCATTACAGCAAGAAGCGATCGGAAGAAAGCTGTCTCGGTTACGAGAAAGTCCGTGTGGTCTAGAGGTATGATTCCTGCTTTGGGTGCAGGAGGTCCCGGGTTCAATCCCCGGCACGGACCCTCAACATTGCTTTTTGCAGCAATGACCCGTCATTTTGCCCCGTTTTTTGCCCCTTTGCAAGCTCGAAGCTGGACATCATTCAAGGGTGCATGAATGTAAGCTCACACAGCCAGCAATGAGGCTTCATTTTTTATTGCTTCAAAACATCTGCCAAAGCCTTTGCTGATCCTCGTAAGATGAACATACTTCTTATCAATCTTGATTTGGATGACAAGGATTAGTACAGCAATTTTACTCCAGCTGAAACCTAAGCCAGAGTTTCCTTGTCAAGAACCTTTCAACTTTGCTGCTTTGTAGGTTGTAGGCGCTGTATGTTGTAGCCAACTTCTCTATCTTTCTAAACATGCTCGACCTGATCTTGCTTACTTAGCTGAGCTGCACATTACATGTTCTGTCCCAATCTTCCTCATGAGTTGGCTCCTTTTGATTGGCAACTGCTCTTGAAGCTCACAAGATCCAAACTCTGTCTCTCAATCGATGCATATTCAGATGCTGATTATGTTGATTTGTTGGGTACGAATGTCCCGATCATCCTGTTGTGTCATGAGTGTATTTGAGTTTTTGAGTTCATCATTACAAGAGATGTTTTGGCTTAGGTTTAAGGTGGTTAGAGCATCGGATCATTCAACCATCCATCTATCCAGCTTGATCGTATGAGAGAGAGAGGCAGCTAGTGGCAGGTGAGGCCCGGCTGAAGATGAAGATGCTTCAGATATCTATATATGTCATGGTAAAGCTGCAAACTACAACTTTGTAAATGCAAAATTTCGGCACAACGCCAGGGAACAGGTAATGAGCCCAAGTCTGTGTGGTCTAGAGGTATGATTCCTGCTTTGGGTGCAGGAGGTCCCGGGTTCAATCCCCGGCACAGACCTTTTGCCCCGTCGTTTGCCCCGTTTTTTGCCCCAGCTTCTTCATTCAAGCATTGATGCTTTTGTATCTCTTGGGATGGCTGCGCTTCCTTTCTGTCGGATCATTGATGAGTAGAAGGGTTCATTGCTTTCATGTAGTAGAGGAAGAATACCTAACTACTTTAGATTAAATGCATTTGTCAGGCTCACATAACAGTTCACAAATTATTATTCTTTCTCTTGTGAACTGCGCAGGATTTCGATGTAATCCATTTTTGATTTTATAGCCATTACTTTGTTTGCTCGCAGATCTTCAAAGCTGCAGTAAAGTTCTCGTGGAACTGTGTCCCTTCCGTATTTTTTGGGCTAGACTTCAAGTACTGCAGTAAAAATACTGCCATACTTTCTCTCAACTCACCCAAATCCTCCTTCTGGGATGCTTTGCCTTTGCCTTTCACCTCGTCATCTTCCTCATCTTCAGAATCAAAAAAGTCATAGGCCTTTTTCTTCTTCTTCTTAGGAGCAGTAGCAGCAGCAGTGTCGTAAGTGAACACACTTTTGATGCGATCTTCATCTGAGCTTTCAAACAATGTTGTCATAAAGATTGTCAGGAAAATTGCAATGTTCTCTTGAATTTCACTAGGTGAAAAATCTATTCTCTTCAACACACCAATATTCAAGTATTGCCCATCCCGACCTCCAACCAACAAAGCCAATAACTTGGCTAGATTTGCAACTTTGCGCACAGGAAAAGTATCCATCTGCTTAAAAGTGTCCCAGAACGTGAGCGTCAACGTGAAATTGCTTTTCCTTTGGTACTCGCATACTCTCATCGCAAGATACCCATAGAAGGGGTTGAATGCCTTCTCCTCTCCACAGCAATGGACGAGGACACGTATGACGTCTCGCTCCACTTTCGGCTTCAACATTCCTGCTCGGACCAACTTTTCAAATGCATCATCATAGTCAGTACTTCCCATAATGATGCAGAATATAGCTCTACGATTGTCAGTGTTCATCCTTTGCGACGATGCAAGAGCAATAAGTTTGTCCTCTTTTTCTGGTTCGTTGCCGTCTGCATCCTGACAATCTTCATCAATTTCAGCCTCAAGAGAACCATCTTGCTGACTATTGTGCTGCTTGCCAGTCCATGACGCACCCACCATCCACCAACGTCCTTTAGTCTCTGCATCAAGAATATCTTGCAAAGACACCCGAAGACACGACCCACTTTTCTTTCCCTTCAATGAGGAAGGGGCTGCTGTTTTGATCCTCCCGACTACCTTCTTCAATTGGTTTGTTTTATCACGAATTACAGCTTGATGTTTCCCTGGCTTGTTGTTCTTCAACGACATGACAGTGTCAAGCATAAAGTTGATGCGGGACGAATCAGCTTGGTCACCATCGCGAGGTTTTTCAGCTTGATCTTTGACCAGAATCACAATCTCTTTCAAGGCAGACGGATCGTCCGAACGAAGCTGTTGACCGCAATGGCTCAGTATCAAAAGTAGTGCCTCGATATCAGCCTCTGCAAAGCTTGCTACTAAATCTCTCACGAGGCCATAGATTAGCGTGCAGTGAACGACGCCATAATTGTATAGATAGCAAACAATCAAAAGATAGTTTGAACCTTCTTTGTTCATCTTTGAATTCATATCTTGAAGATCGCTGGGCTGCCTTGCCTTCACTAACGATTCATGCAACTCCCTCACAGACCACTCAATGATGCATCCACCCAGTTGTATACCGTCACCACCTAGCCAATGAACCCCAGACATTGCAGCAACATACAAAGGTATCAGACCGCTCATCACTGCATGAGGTGGGACGCATGCCAGTCGCATATTCTCCCACACGCAGTTATTGATGTCGTGGAATGGATGCTGCGAGTACAGCGATGATAGTGACTTTGAGACAGATTCAATAGTATTTTCCGACAGACGGTTCAGTGAGTTGTTCAAGGATCGTTTGATCTGTAGAATGGTTTCGGGGTCAGCTTTGGATGAGGAGTCGGCAACTGCATTACTATCACCATCTTCACCGTTGGATTCCGTTCCTTGTAGCTTCTTTCGCAAGTGCGGAGGCACATACTTTGTTGGTTTCACCGCATCTCCTGAGTCATTGTCAATTACATTGCCATAAATATCTTCTCCCGAACTTGGACGATACGTCAAAGCGTTATCGTGATCTTCGACTGTGCCGTCAGAAGCATTGCTGCCATCATCATCGTCATCAAAACCACTATCAGAATCACTTCCACTTCCCTCTGAATCGCGCTGATCTCCTGAATCATTCTGTTCATCTTCGGAATTCATTTCCTCGCCGTCAATGTTATCACCTCCTAAATATTTGCCATCTCTGCTCTTTTTCATAATGGTTGTACCCAGATCATCACACTCATCCAAAAAGTCAATAAAGTCGTCTCCATAACCCGCGAACATACCGGCGTACTCCTTCTTCAGCTTCTTCTTTGCTTTGGCCGAAGTTGCCAAACCGAGTTTTTCTTCAAGATCTGCTATCTCGGCATCGTCATTTCGGAGCGAAAGAGCAGTGTCCTCGTCAAGGTGTGCGTAAAAGTCATCATCATTGTTTGCATACATGTCATCGTCTTCACTCTCATAATCATCCTCCGAGTTTTGTTCCTCACCAGAAGGAGCATCATCCTCATGTTCTTCGCTGCCATCACTAATCTTTCCCTCTACGTCATTGTCATCATCACCCATACAACGTTCCACTACATCATCCAATCCCATTAGAAATTCACCAAAGTCATCTCCAAATCCTTCATTCTTCGAATACTCCTTGTTAAGTTCACGAACTTTGTTGCCACGTTTTATCCCAAGGCTGGATTCCAGATATTCAATTTCTTGATCATCTCTACGCAGAGATGCTGCTGTTTCATCGTCAAGATGATCATATGCAGCAGATTTGTTTGATTTTATCAATAGTGCAGGTGGCTTATTGTGTTTGTTCTTGATGGAAGGAATTGTTCTTTCTTGGACCAAGTTGTTGGAGAACTTTACCCGTTTGCTGGAGCGTTCGTCATCGTCATCTTGTCTATTTGCAGTGCGATCCTTCTTCTGCTTCTTCTTGGTAATGGGATCCGCTGCAGCTGCATGTTCTGTATGGGCATTTGTTCGTTTTTGTTGATGTGCTCTCTTCTTTGCTTGGCGCTTATCCTTCCTACGGGCTTTCCGGTCACTTGCTTCGATAACGATGCCAGAAGGTTTTTGTTGGGTGTTCGATGGCTGTTTCTTCTTTCTCATCTTTGCAGATCTTTTCAATAGCAGAACACCAGCAATTGAAGCTTGGCCAAATCTAAATGGCAGTAGTAGCGGCAGCAATTATGGCACCATCGTCGGATGTGCTTGACTTGATCTTCTATCTGCTCGTGCTTTTTGCTGGTTTGGTTGGTGTTTCTATTTTGAGCTCATAT
The DNA here is from genome assembly GCA_030544225.1 of Skeletonema marinoi. Classification (NCBI taxonomy): domain Eukaryota; phylum Bacillariophyta; class Thalassiosirophyceae; order Thalassiosirales; family Thalassiosiraceae; genus Skeletonema; species Skeletonema marinoi. The sequence goes on along the minus strand of CM060485.1, from coordinate 738,359 downwards.
CCCATTACCTTGAGAGGAATAGAAAAGAGAGCATCGCGTTGCTCCGGTCCTCAATGGCATAGCAGGGCTCGTAGGTATTGCACTCAACGCCATGATGAGCTTGGCAGCAGTCAGCAAAATACTTGGTATCTATCAAACTCAAACTGATGATGTTACTTATAATATGTTCATTGCAAAATAATCATCTCTTCCTATTCAGCCTTTCATCTCCAACTTCATACCTACTTAGCACTTACTTGGAACTCATCACCTCATCCACCATCTCCCTCAACTCATCCACACTCCTCTCCCCCGGAAACAACTTACCCCCAATCTCCCACGTCGGATACCCCGGCACATCCTTCTCCTTGCAAAAGTCACGTTTGCTATTAAACCCCTCCCGATCACATTCTATATATGGAATTGTTTGCATTGCCTCATACCCCAGTGCTTGTTTCTGATCATAGCAGTGAGAACACCAGAATGCTCCAAACATGCGTGCATCGAGTGAATTGAGATCTGCAGCAAGAGCTAGTGCAGCTTTGGAGGAGGTTGTGGTGATGGCGGGTGGTGCATTTTCTTCGAATCGAGCAGTTTTTGATGTTGATGCGAGCAGAGTACCGCTACTGGCAGCAGATGGCATTGTCGAGGTAGAATCATCCACAGTTAAGAATATCCCTAGAGCCATTACAGTCGCCAACCCCACAGAGGAAGCACCAACACTCATTCCATTCTTTCGTAGCTCGGAAATATCCGAAAGCACATTCCCATCCATCCCTTCGAATACCTCCTCACTCAAGGAAGAACCAGGTAGCATCCCACCAAACCAACTCAATCCAGCCATTGATACCGAAAATCCCGCAGAAAGGAAGCAGAATAGACAGGATGCATGAAGCACCCCAATTATCAATGAGACGAGATAGACGGAAAAGGATGCCATGAGGGTGGCGACTCCCAATAGAGCTATGCGATTTTGTCCATCTACCACTACTGCATCACCCCCTTCACTAATGCTACTGTTGTCATTACTTTCATTGAATAGCACTGGAAAAATTGCCAAGGAGAACACCATTGTATACGCCATCATACCCAACACTGACAATGGAATGTCCAATGAGCCAATGTGCAACGAAGCATATGGTCCATGCAGCACATCATTGCACGAACCAACACCACCTTGTTGACTACTACTGCATAATGCAGTCACTAGTGATGATGCCGAGTTGCCTCCGGACGATGTGTATTGTAATTTATCATGTGTGAGGTAGGCAGTTTCGAGTATGCCCAGTGAGGAAATTGCTGCGATTGTTTTGCGGAGGTTGGGATTCCAACATGATGATGATTGATCACCCAGTTCGTTGTTGTCATTTGAGAGACCTTGGTACAATCGAAAAGAAGTTGGTGATAATAATGACGATTTTGTTTTAGTTATTGTTGGTAATCGACCACGTTGACATTTTGACGATGTGATGGAGGAAGAGGAGAAGGCCTCCACTTGATGACTGCTGCAAAGAGTAGCAGCGCTGCATGCAATGAGCGCTAGCTTGGTTATTGTTGTCTTTGCCATTGTATTTTTCTCCCACTGTTATACTCTAGGCGCTAGCCTTTCCTCCCAGCTTGGTGCTTTGTGTGTTGGAAGTGAAGAGGTGTTGAAGGAATGAAATGAAGGAGTGTGCTCCATTTTATCATCAATGCTTTTTAAGAACCACATGAACATCATTCAGCTAGAGGGCCCATAGTTATTTTTCTACGAAGGAATTAGTACAAAAATAAGATGCACCGTAACTTAAAAAATGACAACGTGAACGTTAGGTGAACGTTGCAACTCTGCAAGCAGTGAAGCCGATAGCCAAGCAGCAAGCAGCAAGCAGCAAGCAGGGAGCAGGGCATTCTCAGGCTTATTTACGCTTGATTCTCAGGGCATTCTCTCAACTATTGTATTAGACAATACCTATATTGTGGTGGACAATTGCAGTGATAAACATCCTGAGGAGTACTGTGTGGCGTTGTGTGTGAAGAAGTTGAGTTGATTTCAGCCTCTTGTCAGCCTTTGAGCATAAACAAATACAAATTTCTTCTCAGCGATATTGGTCAGCGGGGAAAAAGCTTGAGATTTAAAGGAAAACCCCCATGAGATCAGTGCTCATCAAGTCTTAGGCGCCTGTCCTTAACAGGGTTGCCTAATGCAACTCCAAGGATTCGCTTGTCTCCAGGAAAGAGGGTATAAGCAAGGCGTGCATGGGTCCACCTAACATTGTCAAGAATTGCAATAAGACCATTTTCCCACTGAATCGCGACGCGGTACTTGGCAAAGGCAGCGTGAATGATCTCAATGTCCTCATCGGAAAACTCTTCACCATTGCCGTACTGAAAATGAAAGGGACGGTCAACCATGTTCGGGTGAGCCATCTCCGCCCACTTGTCCATTGACAGGCCATGATTCCCAAGAGACAAGAAGAAATGATCGTTGCCTTGTGAATCAAGTTCATAGCCCGGAAGGATATAGTAGACCCTTAGGCGTTTAAACTCAAGCCATTCAAGGCTAAGGCCATGCTTTTTGGCATACTCGAGCATCTGCTCCCGATTCTCAACATTAAAAGCTTCCTGCCAAGATTTCACAGACCGGAGGTCAGCCTCTCCGCGGCATTCAGGGATCGGGGTCCCTTTATCAGAGGTAAGCACTTTTCCATCAGCGGACCTTAGCCAAGGGGCATCGATGTCATGAAAGTTGCGGATATAACGGATCTGATGTTCTTTGATCTTTGTGGCAGTCGTCGTGCCTTCAAGCTCAAGGGTCACAGCTGCATTGTCAGCAACACTGGTTGGAGCCGGAGTCTTGGGTGCTTGCACGCAACCGAACATAATCCGATCCATATAGCTTGACCAGTAGCTTTTTTCGTTGTGATCCCAGATATCCGCATCGGGTGGCTCAGTACCTACGTTCAAAATCCCTTTGCCAAGGTTCTTTCTTTTGTTTGTACCACCAACATAGTCAGCTTGCTCATCAAAAAGTGAGTCTGCCCATGGGCGTAAATCTTCAGGTGAATAAAGGTCAGCATTAGTAAGTAATGCAATGCCATTTCGCTCAATTTTAGCTTTGATCGTTTCTACAAGTTCAGAGTTTTGGTGACCCCTACTTGCGTCAATCATGTGCTGACTTAAAGAAGATGGGTAAGTCATCGGTAATCCACGTCGTTGACATTTTGACGAAGATGTGATGATGGAGAAGGTGCGTTTGTTGAGGTTTGTTGTTTTGTTGGAAGTTGGAAGGAGTTGTGCCCATTTTATCGTCAATGCTTTTTAAGAACCACATCAGAACTGCGACAAAATTTAAAAATGACAACTTCCATGGCAAAATGGCAAGGAATAGCAAGGGGCATTCTCTCAACTATTGTATTCGACGTGGACAATTGCAGTGATAAACATCCTGAGGAGTACTGTGTGGCGTTGCGTGTGAAGAAGTCGAGTTAATTTCATCCTCTTGTCAACCTTTGAGCATATAAACAAGTACAATATTTCTTCCAGCGGCGATTTCTATTTATCACACAATAATATCACAATGTCATACCGCCGTCCCATGTCGTCCACCAACCCCAACGAGGCCGTCTCTGACCTGTACGATCATTCACTAGGCGGCAGCTCCAGCAGCAGCCGACAACAACACTACCACTCAGCACAGCAACAACAACAACAATTACACTCTTCTATAACATCCACATCTCAATCATCCACCCCTCCGCCACCACCACTAGCATCCAAACCACATGCATTCCGCGGAGCCGTCCTATCCCCCGATCATGCACGAAACCTAACCCCCGACAAGGCACTCCAGTTGACCAGTGCATTAAGTGCTCAGGCATCTGCCGCGGCTCAGACAAAGGGAGTGCTGCCACCGGGGGAAACTGTCAATTTGTTTCAAGGGTGTGATATGGTCGAGTTGCTTGCCGGGATTAGCATTGGTGGCTCTTCCAGTAACAATGCTGCAACTACTACAAGCAACAATAACAATAGCAACAGTGTATTTCGAAATGCACCACCATCACCTAAATCACCCGGAGGAAATCAACAACACGCACGTATTATCAATTTATTACATGGTGGAGTGTCCACTCCGAAAACTAACACTCCCACCCATGCAACAACAATGGCCAGTAGTCCAATGTCCATGACAAGCACTACAGCAGGAGCAGCAACACCCAACAACAACAATAACGACAATACTCTCAATCCACTCTCCCTCCTCTCAACAGTCGAAGCACTCGAATCAGCTGGATCATGGCGCACCCACTACACAGTCTGGATTACCGAGGCATGGAATATATTGCAGTGGAGTGAACCTTCTGCTGCGTTATTTTGGGAAATGGCCAATATGTATCATACGTTGTATGTGGCTAGTTTGAGTTTTGGTGGGGGTGGGAGTGGTGGTGAGGCACGTGCAAGAGTGTTGGGGTTTGGTGGTGGTGGTGGTAATGGTGGTGGCATTGGGGGTAGTAGTGGTGGTGGAAGTAGTGTCGGTGGTAGTGTAGGAGGTGGTGGTGGAGGGGGAGGAATGTTCCCACCCAAGGTGAATCGATTGTCCACTCCTAAATCAGGTGCAATGACGGATTTTTCACATATACCACCTATTTTGAGTTGTGGGAGTCAGTCGAGTATGGGGAGTGAAAAGACTGCGGCTACTGCTTCGGGTGGTAATGCGTCGTCGTCAATGAACAATCAATCGTCGGCACAGCAGCAACAACATCAGCGTGGGTCAATGAAACCAGCTCGAAATTCAGCAAAGGAATTGCCCGTGTGGCTGATTGCCATGTTCTTATTGTTGCATTGTGAAGATGAAACATTCATGAGGTGTACCTCTGGAGAAGATGAACGACGATTTTCCAACTCGGAAAGTGATTCATTAGTATCACGACTAGAAGGTAGAGGAGGAGTAGCAACAGAGAATGCTCTCGACTTTCAATCAATGCTGTTGCACAGATCGCTCAGTCCACGTACGAGATTGCATGCGGGGACACATCAGAATAATGGGACATGTGCGTTGTTTTTGTTGCGTCATTTGCGAAAGTTTTTGTTGTTGTGTGCTTGTCCACGGAATATGGATGCTTGTAACGCAGTGGCGACTATTGCGTTGCAGCAGAGTGGAAATTCCAAGTCATCCATGCCAGTCAATATCGCTGATGTGGACATTCGTAGGATTGAGCAAGATCATGTACAGGAACATGGCAACATTGGTCTCCATATCAAGTTGACATTGGAAGAATTAGATCGATTGAATTTGATCATGCAAGCTCCGAATGGGGGACCAGTAGAGGAACCTCCCATAGCGATTGGAGAACACATATTGAAATGTGTGGCCATGGAAGAGATGGAGTCGCGTGGATCAACCTCTACGTACAAGTGGACAATGATGCAGAATGGTTTGATTACGGTGGCGGATGCCGAACGAATCCTCCGGAGATACCTCGTGGCGGAGCTCAGTTTGGCAAAGCAAGAATTGAATGGAGGGGATACTACGTATGATGTGACGTCCAAGCTCTCCAGATTATCCATGTCTCCACCGCCTACACCTCCAAGAGCTCGTGGTATTTCCATTACAGAATCTAGCGACGCAGACAATGCCAAAGATTCGAGCTACTTCAAAGAGCTGAGCTATCAACATCTAAGCTCGACGACAGTCCTTCTCGAGCCTGGAAAAGAATCTGGCGGTAACTACAATAACAATGATACCAACTCTGTGGTTTCGTTCTCGTCCCAACAAAATCCCTACGCAGACCAAGGGAATGAAAACGGGCGTCTTCATGATCTTCGTGTAGCAGATTGTTCAGACACGCATTTTTACCTCCTTCAGCCGTTTGAACATGCTATAATTGCCGCGTGCACGGACTGTACAATTGTCATTGGAGCTGTGGCGGGGGTGCTCCAAGTGGTGGATTGCGAACGGACAACCATCACATCGGCAGCGAGACGTGTCATTGTTTCAAACTCGTGTGATGTTGTCAATTATATTTTCACTCCAAGTCCACCCTTGTTAGTTGGAGACAATCGGGGCTGTCAGTTTGCTCCGTACAACACTTACTATGACGGATTACGGGAAGATTTGTTAGCGACAGGTTTGGCTGCAGCATTGAGGAGTACGAATTCAGGTAGTGGTAGTGTTGCTGGGGATACACCATTAAGCCCAGGTCGAGGTGCCGAAACAGGGAGGAATAGTCCGTCTGCACAGCCATCGCTGCAATGTGCCAGTAACAAGTGGAAGGTTCCAGTAGGTACGTGTTTTATATCTTGATAAACTCTCAGCGTTGTGTAATGTTGGTATCATGACTAACAACGTTGTCACCCCTGTTTGTTTCCATACCCATACACAGAGCTATCGAAATTGGAATTACCACAACTCCCCACCGTCCAAACTCCTTTATCGCCAGACAACAACTCTGCAAGTTCTCCAGGAGCAGACGATCGTGCTCTTAGCGGCTCAGCAGATCTAACCATGAAAACTCCAATCCTACTACCTGCATCGGACTTTGACGTCCTCCTCGTCCCAGTCGAAAACGAGGAAGCTCGTATCCGTCGTCAGTTGCTGAGAGAATCACAAAGTGAAGCTGCTGCCGCCAAAGATGACTCTTCGGAGAATGAATTAGAGGACGCAGTCGAAGGCAATACTGTGGACACCAACCTGTCAAGCATCACGGGCGAACGTGATAAAGGAGAGCCACCACACGCCGAGAGCGATTATTGTCGAATGCTATCCGATTTGTTAACTCTTTCCCCGTTCCACATGTCGCATGATTATGAGAGGCGTGTGATAACAAAGGCGGAGAGGGTTCGAGTCTTGCAGCAAACAATGCAGGAGTTGAATGATAATGAGAGGGCAACCTTGCAGGAAGAGCTGAATAGGGGATTCCAGGATTGGTTGGCCACCAGTGGAAACTTACGGCAAGTGTTGGATCTGGTTCATTTGGAGAAGAAAGTATCGGCGTAGAAATTAAGTCATGTGTGCAGTGAATGAAGATTAATATCATGTAATCAAAAACATTAGTGTGATCACTTTCTTCTCAGATGATAGAATTGAAGCGTCCATCTGTTGCATTCAACGAATAAGCTAGATGTTACTCTATAAGAAATGATTACCTGTCACCACTTCTTCACTAATCCCTACCTCTAATCCGAAGAAAACTCCATAACTGTATTGGTGTTTGTTACTTTTCACTCTTCTTTCCCCGGTAAAATAATCCCCCCTCTTCCAACCAAACTCCCCCCTTCCCAATAAGGCATTATCACTACTTGTATTTATTTTGCCATTGGATGAGCAGCAATATATTCCACAGCATCCCCAATACTCGCAATCCTATCAGCCTCAGCATCTGGAATTTCAATGGCAAACTCATCCTCAATCGCCATGACAACCTCGACGGAATCAAGGGAGTCTAATCCGAGATCGTCGACGAATTTGGAATCGGAGCTTACCTTGGCAGGGTCGCATTTATCGAAATTTTTGACGACGGTGATGATTCTTTCAGAGACTTCGGCGGGGTTGAGGAAGGTCTGTGTGTGTGTGTGCATGATGATGGAAAGAGGTGGGATGGTCCGTTAGGTGAGTGTGTGATTTATCATCGGCACATAAGATATGTCAATAGATATAAAAATGAATTGAATGGAATGTAGGCTGCACGGAGAAGCAGCCATAATGCAGCCGCACCCCCCTCTTGCATTACCAACCACCTTACTTTCACTCTGATACCATCGATACCATCAAGAATACTTCTTCCAAGCGAGCATATCACATCCATCGATACGTAAATAAAAAATAAACTCACACTTCCAAATCGTACGGCCATCATCGATGGCTGAACATTCAATCTATTAGCAACAGCTCCACGGGAAGCAGCCGATGCGGCAGCTCGTGAGACAATGGTACGTGCGGCGGAGGAGAACATGTTTATTAAATAAGGGGTGGGACTACTATAGATTATTATGATGTTATCGGCGGCTTGGTGCTTGTGCGGTGGAAATTGCTGCGACAGCAAAAGAACCCGTAATTCCCCCATTTTTGCCCTTTGTTTTGCCCACCAATGCGGGAGCCACAAAAGAGAAAAAGATCGGAGCATATAAACTGAACTGAGCGACCGAGCTGACCATTGTCATTGAGTCAAATTAACTGTACTACCATTAAAAAGCATAACTAATCATGTCGGAAGAAACTGATGTAAAGAAGATGAAGGGTAAGATCGTTTTTTAGTGGAGGGCTCGACGTGATTTTCCATTTGATCTGCACTCTTTGGTTGTAAAAAAAGAGGTTCTTATCGCACATAATGTGAATCTTTGTCCGAACGCACAAAATATCTCTTTACTAATATCATCATCATCATCATCATTACGCAACTGCAAACAGTCGCCGAACTAAAGGCCGCCCTAGAAAAACGTGGTCTCCCAACGGATGGTCTCAAAGCTGATTTGATTAATCGGTTGCAAGCTCGTCTTGATGAGGAGGAGTTTGGTATTGTGGAGGCACCCACTACTGGAGGAGAAGAAGCAAAGGAGGAGACTCCCGCTGCTCCTGCTCCTGCTGTTGCGGCCGAAGAAGAAACTGCTGCTGTTCCAGAGGAACCGTTAGCATCGGAACCCGTTGTTACAGAGGAAAAGGTTGCAGATTCGACTGATGCAGCGGCACCACCAGCTGCTGCAAGTGCTGCTGCTGCTGAAGAGGGAGGAGCGGTTGATGGTGTGCCCACGGGAGCGGGAGAAACCGTAGCAAATGCTGCTCCTGTTGCAACCACTGATGAAAAGACGGAAGATGCACCCAAAGTTACTGCTGGCATGTCATTTAAGGAACGAATGGAGGCACGTGCAAAGCGTTTTGGAATGGCTCCCAAGGCAGAAAAGAAGAATACTCCAAAGAAAGGAGCAGGAGGAGGAAAGAATAATACCAAGAACAATAATAACAACCAAAAGGGAGGAGGAAAGAATAACAAGAAGGGAGGGCAAAAGAATGAGAATACACCAAAAAGTGGTGGTCGTGGTGCACAGCAACAAAAACAACAGTCTGGAAAGAAACGCCGTGAAAGTGGTGGTGGAGAGAAGAAGCAACAACAAAAGCAACATCAACAACAACAACCACAACAGCAAAAGAAGAAGCAAAAGGTGGAAAAGAAAGAGGAGGCACCACTTTTGCCGAAAGCTGAGATTGAGAAGCGCCTCGCTCGTGCTGCCAAGTATGGAACGACTGCGGGAGTGGATGAATTAAAGGCGATGTTAAGGAAACATCGTTTTCAATCATCATGAGCCTAAGTATGAGATGTTGCCTTTTTAGAAGAAGAATAAATGTCCACCATGGGGTGTATGAGTGCGTGTACTAATTGTCACCTCAAATTCATAGTTAAAAATCTAACAATCTAATCAGCTTTACCTGTCTTCTGAGGCATCAATGGTTGAGGTTGAGTCCGATTCATCATTTTTCTCTTTTCAATGGCAAGCGCAGTACCAGCATAATCATCAACCTCATCTACAAACAATTCTTTGCTTGCAAATTCGTGCATAAGTTTCTGCTTGAGTTCATGTGCACTCAGCACAGAATCTTTCCTTGCCTCTCTCCGATTATACTGAATGATCACACTCTGCAGGATACTATTCTTGTCATCGTACTCGAGAGTCACAAGCGGAGAAGCTCCACCCCATTCAGCGGGAGCTGGATCTGTGTAGGTAACTTTTACTAACTGCCTATTCCGTTCATAGCGGCACTCTTCCATTGTCTTTTCCTTCTCAGCGACAAAGTCGACAAGCTTCGAGACGTCAATCTTACGATTTAGAGTGATATCCATCGATGTGATTCCTCTACTCTTCCAATTTCTAATGAAGGTTCGTCTATTGACAAAGTATGCGGCAATCGCCCAAAAGAGTATACTCAGAGCGAACCACAATAGCACATATTTCTTGATGACCGAGTCGGCAAATTCAGCCATCCATGTAGCATCCACCACAGTCCAATCACCTGTAATTCTGTCAAGAATATCAAAGGCAATCATCCCTGCGAAGATTGTTTGGAGTGTTTTCAACATTCGTGCGGTATCTCCATTGGATGCCTGTAGGGCACATAATTGTTTGGTATTCTTTTCGAGTTCGGAGCTCAACGAAGCAGTGTTATTTTGGGATTCAGCCTCCACTCGCTCACGGAGCAAGTCGAGTTGTTGTTGCGATCCTACCAAGTTCTTCTTGACATCTTTCACTCGTCGTTTGAGCTGGTCTTTTAATGCTGAAAGTTCCAGTCGCTTGTATAGTGATCGTCCCTCTTGCTCTGGAGGTTCAGGCGGAACGCTCATCATGTGGAGTGCTTCTTCTAAGTATCCAAGGATCTGATCGAGAGAGATAATCTCTGTAGACAGTGATGAAAGTCTACTCCTCGATTTACCCAATGCGAGGCGGTCGTACTCGATTGCAGCTACAATCTGGTAGGATGCCTTCAAATCATCGTTGAGGATCCATACGCGCGAGAAGAAGTTTTGAAGGAAGAGATCAAGGGTTACGTATTGCAAATAGGCACAGAGCAGAGGCTCGTAGTTCCTAGCACTGGGTCCGCAGAGGAGCAACCCCTGCGAGCCAAAGATGAGTGAGTCCTGTTCGGTAATGTCGTAGGCAGCTCTTGTATCTCCAATTACTTGCTTGAACTCATTTTCGTATTCTCCTTTGTCCATGTATTCTCCTGCAGTGAGGTGTGGAGTGATCTCATTCGCAATGATGAGGTTGAATTTGTTCCGGTTTGCAGCATCGCCGATGAAGACTAAATCAAGCAAGTCCCTCTGATATTGTGAAATGACTGAATCAACGATGGATGAAGAATCCTCCTGTGCGTCAACCAGTATTCGGGATAGATGATCCAGCGAAATGTTATCCTTGATACGATTCATGACGGCTTCCACTTGCATGCCATAGAAGCATGTTCCCTCTGCATTCAACGATACTCCAAATGTCTCCACCTGGACCACGCCAGGATCTTCTCGGAATCGAATCTCAGCTTCAAAGTTAATGTGATTTGTTTCAGTGTAGTCTAATACCTCAACAGAGGTGAGCTCAGGTGATAACTCCAAAGCAGTCCCACCAGAGTCGCTATCGATGACGTTGGATATGTATCCTCCCTGGACACGTTCAGTTGAGCCCACGTTACTGTTTAGCTGAACGATTTGATTGCTACCAAAGGGAATGTACTCTGCAACAATCACGGAGACAGAATTGAGAGTAATGATTTCGTCCAAATCATTGTCACGAATGTTATCAATACCAGCCTGTGCAGATTCGTGAGCTCTGTGTGCGTTGGACAACGTAGGGCGGCCGCCGTAACGCAAGCACTGAGGAATATATGCCGATGAAACGTAAGATACATCTTCCGTGTCTGTGGTGGTAGATCGTCTCTTGTAGCCAGAAGATGATTCAAGCCAATAGCTCTCTCCATCCCACGCTGCCTTGAGCAACTCTCTTGACTCGGGTTTGTGAGCAAACAAATTCATAGCCTCCTTTTCTCGCCTTGACATGTTCTGTAAAAGTGCTTGCCCTTTATCAGATACCTGATACAGCACCACGGGCTTGTATGATTTGGACGATACGAGTAGAGCGTTGATGAGATCATCCTCTCGAAGGAACTCTGTATCTGATTGGCCTTCCTGCGATACATTTACCCATACCCGTCGATTGTCAATCAGTGCAGATTGTGGAGCGTAGTCATAGTCAAACACACCAGATATGACACCTTCATAAACCAAAACACTCAATGCTTGCTTCCGAATCCATCGATCTGATCCCTCTCTGTGTATCGCTTTCGTCGTGTGTAGATCTATCAGGTAGAGCAGTCTATTTTGATTGTCTGTCATGCCCTATTTGGGGAAGAGAGACAGATTTGGATGAGCAATGATGCGGTAGAATTTTGAAGATTCGAATGAGCATCGTAATTGATGACTTACTGTATCACCGCAACTGTCGCTCTCCTCGAGCAGGGTCTCCGAATCACTCAATTCGAGCTTCTCCTTTCGAGAGAGATACTTTGCGATCGTCGAATCCATTGCCATTGCATTGATTCGTTTAGGATTCGTTTCGATGCGAAGATGCTTTTGATTTGAAAAGTGAGGCCTGCAGATGGATTTTGCCCCAAAAAATTATTACCTGATCACGAGCAAGAAGTTTACATGGAGACTGATTGGAGGAGTGTGCGAGTTGAAGATGAAGATGGCGGGAAGCTGTTTCGAGTTTTGAGTGTGAGAGAGCTCTCTTCATTCATTCTTCGTCAAATTGCTTCTGTTCTCCTCTGAATGTATCAAGACTGAGAGATTGGGCTCGAGACTCGAGCAATGATAGCAATTCCTTGTTGTGACTTCTACTTCTTTAGTAGTAGTACAAGTAGTAGTAGTCTAATAAAAGTAGAAGTAGAACTTCGAAATCGAAATGGAACGATCGATTCAAATTCAGACGAAAGAGGTAGGCCACGAAGGAGAGAAGGAGCGAAATAAGACAGAGCTTTTATGATTCAAGATTCTTGAAGAGAAAAGATCACTGGAGCCGAGGCAGACGGGAGGATCGAATCGAATATTGGGACAAATGGGTAGCCACGAAGAGAGAATGAGATGTTATTAGGTAAGTACAACGACGGAGGCAAGAAAGTCCACGTTGGCAATATTCTAGGGACGCGTGGCAAAAGTCCTCACATCCTAGATAGAGGAGGCGAGCAAGTCCACTCAGAGTCGATTCTAGCTACGGGTGGCAAAAGTCCTCGCAAGCTAGATGAAGGAGGCAGCAAGTCCACTCAGAGTCGATTCTAGCTACGGGTGGCAAAAGTCCTCGCAAGCTAGATGAAGGAGGCAGCAAGTCCACTCAGAGTCGATTCTAGCTACGGGTGGCAAAAGTCCTCGCAAGCTAGATGAAGGAGGCAGCAAGTCCACTCAGAGTCGATTCTAGCTACGGGTGGTAAAAGTCCTCGCAAGCTAGATGAAGGAGGCAGCAAGTCCACTCAGAGTCGATTCTAGCTACGGGTGGCAAAAGTCCTCGCAAGCTAGATGAAGGAGGCGAAGACCACGTTGGCAATATTCTAGGGACGCGTGGCAAAAGTCCTCACATCCTAGATAGAGGAGGCGAGCAAGTCCACTTAGGGTCGATTCTAGCTACGGGTGGCAAAAGTCCTCACATGCTAGATGAAGGAGGCGAGCAAGTTGTCTAGATGAAGGAGGCACGTACAGAATCAAGGCTACAGTTTTTCACAGAGATAGTAGCAATTTCGTAAGTATGCAGTATAAGTGAGAAATGCAGCAGTTCTGAGAGGTAGCCCGGACTTGCGGGAGTAGTAGGTAAGTTGACAGAGAATAGATATGATTTAACTGACACTCGTTCTGTGTTAGGATACTCGTGTATGTACGGATATTTCGCGCTGCATTAGGAATTGCAACCTCCCCCCTCCAAGAGAGGTTTAGGGTAAGGTTGGCCGCAGACATGCACGAGTACAATAGTGTCCCTTTCCGCAGATATCGTCAAGGTTCCACGCACAATCATCCAGACAATGCCGAGACCAGAAAAGATATTGATGGGCAGTTGGCTCGCCAAGCCCGGCTGTTTGTGATGCTCAGATGAAGGTTGATGGTGTGGAGCATCATTTCCGCCGAAGGGATTCGGGCTAGGGGATAGAATCGTACTTAACAGTATGATTCCACCGCCAAACAGCCTTTCCGTCTTGCGTGTCGTGTGATTGTGTGAGCGTGGGCGACGACTGGAAGTCACTGGTTTTAGTCTTTCTATTACATGGAGACTGATTGGAGGAGTGTGCGAGTTGAAGATGAAGATGGCGGGAAGCTGTTTCGAGTTTTGAGTGTGAGAGAGCTCTCTTCATTCATTCTTCGTCAAATTGCTTCTGTTCTCCTCTGAATGTATCAAGACTGAGAGATTGGGCTCGAGACTCGAGCAATGATAGCAATTCCTTGTTGTGACTTCTACTTCTTTAGTAGTAGTACAAGTAGTAGTAGTCTAATAAAATCCCCAAACCCACCCTGGAGCATCATTTCCGCCGAAGGGATTCGGGCTAGGGGATAGAATCGACTATGCCCATGAAGGTAGGTTGCCTCCTAAAGATTTAGGATGCAACCATACGAACGACAGAGAAAGGCATGTAACATAAATGTTTACTTAACTATTACAATGCTAAAATCCCAAAAGCATTCTATTTATGTCAACGCTCAGCATTTCACCATAATACCTTTCATTGATGCCTTTTGCCTTCATGTCTGCTACCATTTTATCTCGGATACCCTCCAGCTTGGCTCTCTCCTCAGCCTAAGCAAGCAGATGTAAATTAAGCATCCAATGAGCAAATTGGAAAATGAAAAGTGAACACATACAATGTAAACCACGACAAAAGTGCACTCACCAGCTCCTGTTTAATCCTTCCTCCTTCTTGGAATTTTTGACGGTCCCTGGCAGCTTTGGTAGCCTTGTTCTCTTCGATTTGTTGCTGGAGATTCTGAATCAACTCTGCATTTTTCTTCTTTGCATACGCTTCTTCAGCCCTCTCTCGCTCCGCCATGGAATACGCATGTCTCATCGCATTGTTGTATTCCTCCTGCTTCAACTCTGCCTCCAGCCTTTGCTTTTCGAGTTTCACTTCTTGTTGCTGCCTTCGCGCCTCATCCAACAATTCCATGTCGCGTTTCTTCTTTTGGGCTTCCATCAACTTCTTCTGTCGATACTTTCTCTCTGCATCCTCCGTAGCCCGCCTAGCTCGCAACTCATCCATCTCAGACCTCCTATCCATGGTGCGTTCTTGCTCGTCAAGAAGCTTCTTTTGAATCTCTCGCTTCTTACGATCTGCTTCAGCCTCCTCAGCCTCTCGCTTACGCAATTTCTCATCTTGCTCCAGTTGATATGCAACCATCATTTCGTCTTCCTTCTTCTCCAGGAGCTTCCTTTCTTTCTTTGATGCAATATGCGCCTCATTTTCGCGAATGATTTCCTCTCGTGCCCTTTCAGCTATCTCCTTCTTCTTTCGAGCCTTTTCCTCATCTTGAAGTTGATACATTCGAATTCTCTCTAGCATTTCGCGATTTTCCTGATCACGGGCCTCCTCCTGCAATAATCTCGCTTCAGCACGCTCTTCAATTTGCTTCTCGATCACCTTGCGATCATTTATCATCTTTTGCATCCGCTTTGTATCCTCTGCCTCCCTAGCTTCGAGTTCTTGAAGGCGGTTGATTTCCATAGACAGAATCATCGTGCGTTCGTAATCTTTCTCCCTCCTTTCTCGCTCTGCCTTATCTTTGAGTTGTAGGTCACGGATTGCAAAGGTCGATGCTCGCTCGCTACACGATTGTAGCAGCTTGACAATATCTGCATTCTCATCGATCTGCCGTTGAGCCTCTTGCCGTATGCGATCCAATTTGGCTTGGTCACTCTGAGTCCCAAGCTTTCGTTGTCTCTCGATATCTTCAATCTCCAGTTGTTTCATGTGCGCCTTTCGAGCCTGTGCTGCCTTGTCCACCACGTTGTGATGCTGCTGTTGCTGCTGCTTTGTATTGGTAGAATTGTTGCCGTCTTCATCACAATTCCTCATGACTGGTGCCAACGCAGACTCTTTGATTCGTTGCAATTGAGATGTAGTGATGGAAGGGGGACTTTTGGTTGGAGGGTCACAGGATGGTTTTGGCTTTTCCTTCACTTTATTCGGACGTGATGGTCGTTTCTTGGTACCAAAGAGGCTGAAAGAGGAGGATAGAAAATTAGCACAATGTGAAGACGGCTTGCAACAAAATAGCGAATGGAGTTCTTACCTCTCATCAACGCTACTTTTACTAGAGACTCTTCGATACTTCGAACTACCATTCGACCGAATCGAACTACAATTCGAATGATTGGAGTTGGAACGGACAGAAGAAGCGTCCGTCATTGTTGTTTATTGAATGCGAAGAAAGGTGAAGGTTGACTTTCAGAAGAACACAAGAGGCTTTCCACTCGAATTTACTACAAATTTCACAACATTTGATTTTTACCCTTGGTTTATTTTTTCTTTCCCCCCGAAGGGGAAAAAAAATCCTCTTGGATGGCAAAAGATTTTCCAAGCGGTAATGGCATACTAGAGCCACGTAGGAACCCGTAGGATCCACCACTCACGTTTCATGTGGCCATGGCATCATTTGCAACTGCCGTTGCTACCATAACAGCCCTATGCTGCATAGCGGCACCGACCAGCCAGCCCAAAGGCAGTCAGCTCTACTCTCCATCGACCCCGGCAGCCCCTCCGCCGCTCACGGAATCGACGTCTCGACTTGGGGTGTCTTCTTTCGGACCGGATGCTTGGGCCGCACCATGGGGTCGCCCAACGGCCTGCTGTCCAAACTCGTGTAGCGGAAGAAATGCATCCCTCAGGTGGAAGAGGTGTTGCCTATTCTCAAGATTTCCGAACGTTTGCAGTCCATCTACACAATAATGGGCAGTTGGACGATTATTCTATTACACAGGCGCAGGTGGCCAAACTTTTCCCCAGTAAGCAGTCCGTAAAGCGATATTTAGCTTTGATACAACTACATGGACACTGCAGACCGTGTCGAAGAACAGGCAACAGACGGGCAGAAGTTCTTCGTGATCATAACATTGTATTCCTCGCACTCTACCGCGTGGCCTTCCCGAAGTGCTCTGCTGCTCAAATCAACGCATTCCTCTACCGTATCAACTACGGAGATGTTACATTTCGTTTTTATACATCTCCACAGATTACAAAGGCGGAAACTCGTATTGGGTTAACAAGGAAGTGTGGCAGTACAACGGCATATCAAGCTTACCTTCCGATAAATATACGGAAGAGGTGGATGTACTGGAACTTGCCATACCCTTTCGGTATTGCGGACATCAGAGTAGAGGATTTTATCGACCTTGACGAGTGTGGAGTGTTTGTGGAGACAGCAGATAAGCATTACGGCAAAGCCTATGTCGGGAACAGAGTAAGGCAGGAGGGAAACTATCAAAAGTCCGAGAAATGGACGCTCTTACTTGCAGTCGCCGGGTCAGCGGTGGCAGAGAGGTGGGCAATGATGTGGTTAGAAGGGGGGACAACCGGAGATAGAATGATTGAGTTCATTGAATTGATTCTCAATGCAATTGGCCCGGGTACTCCTGCTCGCCGCAGATGTTTTACCATGGACAATTTGTCGTAAGTACCGTGCTGTTGTGTCGTTTTCTATTGATGTCGTCCACTCTATTGATATGAAACCTAATAATTGTGTATTGTGTAGTTCCCATCACAACCTTCAGGTGGCTGCCATGATTTTGACCGCAGGCCACAGGATCGCGTTTCGTGCACCATACTATCCTATTGATGGACCTATCGAATTCGTATTTAATTCGGTACAAACATATCTTGCCATCAACAGTCACCTAGTGGCGAATAATGGCACCAGCCTTAGACAATGGACTATGAACGGAATAGCCAACATCAGATCTTTTGTTCCTTACTATAATAACTGTGGATTTCATAGGCAATGAAATAATATCATTTATTCTTTATTGTATCAATGTAGTTTGTAAACACAACGGTACCATGATGGAACTGTTGCGTGTGTAATGTAACTGCTCACCTATGTACTAGTCCGAATCCGAATCCGAATCACCCATCTCTTCCAACCTAGTCAACAACGTTTCAGGAGAAGCTTTGCATGGTGTCTGGCTGAGTGTTGCCTCTCCAGGTCCAGGCAATTGACGCATTGTGGCGGTCACCTTCTTGCTGTTTTCTTCCAACTCGAGAGGGTCCAAGACTTTCTTCTTGCGCCTTTTCGCTACCTTTCTATCCTTCTTTTCAGGAGTGCTCAACTCAGACTTCTTTTTGTGAATGTGCAGCTGGCTGTTGTTATACGTGATGAGTGTATCAAGGGTGGCCATCGAGTTGGTTTCCCGAGCGGCTTTCCGTTCTTCAATATTGCGGCTGGATGAAGAAGCATTGAAGGAAGGGAGAAGGGCTGATGCAGCATCCATCCGTCCTCCCTTCATTTGCATCGTTGTACCGACAGTCAATTGAGACACACTCGTAGAGGGTTGACGATCAAAATGAGATGGTGGAGTGTCATCCACGAGATCAATGATCCCATGCTGCGGATGCGATCCCATTTTGCCTCCTCCGTTGTCCATGACTGCATACGGGTTGACATGTGACTGAACCGATGTTGTCGCAGCTGCTGCCCTTGCCACTGGGTTGTAGCCAGATTGGGAAGTCTCCAGTTGAAGAGCAAATTGCCTATCCCGTTCAATTTGCGCCATTGCTGCAGAAGGTGCGGATGTGGATGGTGTAAACGAGGCAGTAGATGCCGTAGCAGCGGCAGCAGAAGCCGCCGAAGCAGGAGCAGGAACAATAGCACCGCCGCCACCAGTTGCCGACGTAATGAAGGGGGAGAGAAAGGAGCTAGCCACAGTTGGCTGCTGCGAAGCTTCGAAGAAACTATCCGTGGTGGTGGTGAAATCCGGTTGTTGGTGGTTAGCCATCCCTGGAAGGTACATGTTGTTGGTTGATTGAGATGCCCTGAGATGGTTGTTGTTGGTATGCAAATTCACCCTCCCACTTCCAAGCATAGTAGTGTTGATAGTTTGGCCACCCGGCAAAGTGACTTCCGTTGATTGGCCAAACTCCTTCTGCATCAGTTGGCGGCTACTGGCTGGCAGAGATGCTCCATTTCTACTGATCATGCTAGCTGTTGCTTCCATCACCGAAGCCTCCACCAACGCATCTTGCTCAGCAGTGCTGTTGGCTGCTGCTGCCTTGGCAGCTTCAGCTCCTGCAAGCACACCACCATTCACCACTTGGGTCAAGAAGTTCCGCAGCCCCTTCATTCCACCGTCGCCACTACTTCCAGATGTCAGATGTCCATTCTTATGGAGTTGCATAATGCCAATACCGATCTTATTGGTTTGATTCTGATTCCATGCAGCTGGGCATTCGCATTGGCAAATAGGACAAGTGCACCTGCCCGTCATCGGATCCCATGTGCAACGGACGTTCGTTCCGACATCCAAACACTGCGTGAAACAAGAAGAGCCCGTGTCGCTACCTTGCATGATACATTGGGAGTTCTTGCACATGCACATGAGAACTAATTCCATCAGGACGGGTTTCTTCGGAGGTCCTTTCATCACCTCACCACTGATGGGATGCTTTGGGAGTGGCACGGAGCGTGGCGCTCGCTTCTTCTTTTCCGCCTCCACTTTTGCTTTATAATCAGTCCACACCTTGTTTGCCGCATTGTAGGTCTCCATCATGGCTTTGTTCTGGGCGACTACGGTGTCGTTCTCCGGCACAGAGTTGACACTATGATGAAGACAAAAAATGCATTGCCAATAGGCTTTGTCTAACATCTGCTGACGCTGGATGTCAAACGTCCGCTCCCTCTGCAATGGAGTAAGTTTCGTTGGTTTGAATTGTTCAATCAATCAACCTCTTTCATCACAGCAAGAATTTCATTGATCTGCTGAATGTACAACGGATCTTCACTCGTTGCCAACCCGCGAGTAGTGGGTCTAGTCGTAGCCTCAGCTTGCTGCTGTTCCTTATATTTCATCATGAAGATTTGTAGAGGATCAAATACTGCCGCGACGGAGCTGGCTAAGACGTCGTTGGACGATTTCGTGATTGTGGTAGCTGTGCTGGGGATGACACGCTCAAGAGTAGACGTCAAGTCTGTATGGTATGCTGCGTCAAGTTGTTTAGCGGCATCGATGATTACGCTACGGGAAGTCAGAAGATTTCTGAGGAGCTTTTGCTTCCTTTTCATTTTTGCCGGACCCTTCTTTGAACTGTCTGTCAAAGCATTGATGCGGTCAAGCTTTTTGACGACGTACTGATTCTTCAAATTTTGTTTTAGATCATCGCTGTAGAGGGCTTGCCAGTTGCCCATGTACGAATCGCTTTGTTTCATGGCACTCATGATAGATGCAACGTCGATTTGAAAAATAAATGATATGAATTCCCGGTCCGAAAGAAGACACCCCAAGTCGAGACGTCGATTCCGTGAGCGGCGGAGGGGCTGCCGGGGTCGATGGAGAGTAGAGCTGACTGCCTTTGGGCTGGCTGGTCGGTGCCGCTATGCAGCATAGGGCTGTTATGGTAGCAACGGCAGTTGCAAATGATGCCATGGCCACATGAAACGTGAGTGGTGGATCCTACGGGTTCCTACGTGGCTCTAGTATGCCATTACCGCTTGGAAAATCTTTTGCCATCCAAGAGGATTTTTTTTCCCCTTCGGGGGGAAAGAAAAAATAAACCAAGGGTAAAAATCAAATGTTGTGAAATTTGTAGTAAAGCATTCAATTTTTTTGTAAACTCTCCTTCAAAATCTCTCCAAAGCCAAACTGGAAACCCAACTGTCACAGCCTCGATCACAGCATCCAAAATGAAAGAAGACGACGAAACAATGACAATGAACAATGACCACAATCACTCCCAAAGCAGCTCTCTATTTGCTCAATACGCAAATGAGATTACTGCCATCACGACCACGACAACTCTTGCGTCCGATCGAAAACGAAAAAAGCTCATCGACGAGGAGGTCGATCATCCACCAGAATCTCTCGCAGATGTCATTGCAATCACGGCCAAACAGAATCTCTCATCAATGAAATCGACTGTAGATAAATCTCTACATGACATGGCATCATCACAACTGAATCTTCGAAACTACAATGATTTCATTGAAAAGAAGAGGATGCAGCGGATACAATGTGTTCGAGATATCAAATTGCACTGTTGTAAATGCCAAGGTCCGCATGTATGCAAACCACCATTTAGCCACGCAAAGAATTATCGCCGAGATCCTATCCACAAACTACGTCAAGGAGCGAATTGCAAATTTTTGAAACGAAAGAGAGCCGAGTTGAAATGGCTTGATGATACTCTTGGCAAATATCCCACGAATCAGGAGCGATTCCAGCAGCAGATTGCAAAATGTGAAACGGACGCCGAGAAGCAAAAGGAAGAAATGAAGGAAGCGTTGGCAAATAGTCTGCGACTGATGGAGATTGCAATAGATATTCCTCGCGGTGAGGGATAAACTTTGTGTGAGTGTGTTGTATTGTACCACATCACACCACTTCTACTTGTTCTCTCCCACTTTGATTTCAATCAGTCTCATCACTTCATCCCATTGTTCTCTTGTCAACGGAACTACACTCAATCTACTTTGTTTCAATAGGGCCAAATCGGCAAGTAAACCGTCTGGATCATTTGACGCTTCTTGTTTGATTTCTTTCAATGTCAACACCACCGGAAATGTTTGCTCATATTCTACCAACACTGAGCTCCATTTATTCATCTCATCTGTACATTTCGGATCGTAATAGTCGCTCTTGGGATCACATGCCGATGGATCTGGCTGCGCTGTCCTGGCCACGCGAACTGTACCGACAATTCCAGTCAGTGCAGGTTTTGTCTTGGAGTGATAAAAGAAACATCGATCATCTACATTCATTGAACGAAGGAAGTTGCGAGCTTGATAGTTTCGTACACCGTCCCATTCTTCGGTCTTGTCCTCTTGCATGTTGGTTATTGAATATTCACCTGGTTCCGATTTCAGAAGGAAGTATTGTGTATTTTCATTTAATTTTGATTTAGATGATTTGATGGCATCATCATCGGCATGACCTTTGAGATTCGAATGACGTCTCTTTGACATGACGATATAATGATTTGGCAAAAATGCAGCAGCTACCCTCTCACAACAGTAGGGATGCACGAGGCCAAACCGATGGAAAGCCAACATCAATACCAGCACAACTTGAGCCGTTTTCATCGCATGAAGTGATTTTTTGAAGTGTGAAAATAATGGTGAGGATCAGCTTTCTTCTGCGGGAGAAAGCATCCGATCAACTTACCGTGCTAAAAGTTAGGGTACTAATTTTATCTCAGATTCAGTACTACATAATATTATCATCAGCTGTGGGGTTCTTTGTTTGCAGTGTGGTCTCCACCCGGCTATATCATGAGGGGAAGAAGAAGTATCAGCGATGATGACAGCAGCGTCGGCGGTGGCAGCGACAGTAATGATGATCTAGCAGCTACTATCAACGACGGCGATGATTCTACTTGGCTTGAGCTGGACGATCTCGTCCCACTGTCCATCGACACTCCAGATTATACCAACAATAATGTACAACGGTCACATCTGTGTCAAAAAATGATGATACTGATAGAGCGCTGCAGTTATTGTTGCAATCGACGGTACCTTATTACAATCATATTCATCTTTCTCTGCATCATTGGATCGGTAGGACTTGTGTTGTCGAAGCGCTTTCATCAATCTCTACCAAACTTACTCCATATCTTTGGTGGCAAACATTTCACAAATCACACAGAACCTGTTTGCCTATTAACTCAACTATTAGAGGGGAACAGAGCAACTGTAGAAAATATGAACTTGAATCAAGAAGCAACCGCATTTTACAACAAGCTCATAGGCGATGACAATGTACTAGCGTCCGGGTTCCTTTGGAATGATGAAGATGCATATACAAGCAAGTGGCGGCCACAGGGTCTAACTACAATGTACACTGAGAATGGATTCAGATTTGCATTAGTCAGTTGGTACGGTAGAGCAGACGAAGGACATGCAGACAGAGGCGGCAGAATTTCGTTCGTAGACGTGACAGATATCCCCATTGATGAATTCTTGACTGACGTTCCTGCGATATCACTGTTCAACTATCGTCATGTCTTGTTAGTCGATGAGAACTTTTGCACATTGCCAAGTATTCACGTCGGCGGAATTGAATATCAAAATGGAACATTGTACGTTGCTGATTCGAGGAAAGGGCAACAAGCAATCATAGAGTTTGAGGTGGCAAATGATTTGTATGAAATCCCATCTTCCATGACATCACTGTTGGGATATCGATATGTGTTGCGAGCATCATCATCTTTCCATACACCGATCAAGCCATCCTTCTTTTCATACGACATTGACAACCACAGATTTATAGTAGGAACTTACGCCAAATGTGGCAAATATCCTTTTCACGAGGACTCAACAAATTGCTTCAATCAAAAGAAACACAATTTACTTTGGTTTGATAAAGATAATGTCAGCTTGACAAGCCCATTGCCATGTGATCACTATTTTCCAGAGATGCAGGGCGCTGTTTCTTTGAACTGGGAAGATACGACAGTGATATGGACGTCTAGTAGTTATGGTGCTGTATCTAATAGTCATTTGCATGAATTCAGAACAGCACCTTTTGGTGAAGGATGTCCAGACGTTGACTTGGGAGCAACACAAGTAAATACATATCTTTTGCCACCAGGTCTTGAAGACCTCCATATTGAGGTAGCAAAGAGTTCCAACGCAAGATTCATGTGGATGCAGACTGAATTTGGCGTCAGGCAAGTCTTTACAGTTCCTATCAAACAATTGTTGAATAGAGATAGGTAGAACAAGGACATTCTTCAAGACCACGATTTTTTTATGAAATAGAATATATTCCATTACATCATAATAGCACACCTTGCTTTTAAACTAACAAAATGTAATTGTTTAATGCTCATTCATCTTTCCAAGCGCCGACACTATGATCAAGAGATATAGAAAGATGCTGTTTGGGTTCCTCCAAGGAATTAAAAATGAAACCAAGATTGATGACCAGGGAGTCTCTTCACTCATCTTCACATTAAATACACTTCCAGTAGGTTGAGTTTTCTTTGCAGGAACATTGTTCTTCTTTGCCGCTGGCACACTTTTCTTTGCAGTTGTTTTAGGTTTGCTGGTCTTGAACGCACTATTCAAGCCACCGATGCCTGTAGCTACCGGCTTTTTGGAACTGGGCGCTGTGTTTTTGTTTTTGTTGTTGAATACATTGCAACTCACGTCACGGTAAGTTGTTGCAGACGTTGGTACTGGGGCAAACGCCGACACATGCACATGCGTATGAAGTAATAACGCAATCAGCGCTACGACGAAGGTGATCGTGTTACCTAAAGGAGATGACATACTGCAATAATAGGAGGAATCAGGTAGGATGATGCAATTTTGTGTTGTGATACTATCGGCACTGGTATGGCGAAGACTGTGTGTGGCCAGCTACTTCTACTTACTCATGCTTCAGTGCAGTGCAAG
This sequence comes from Skeletonema marinoi, assembly GCA_030544225.1. Classification (NCBI taxonomy): domain Eukaryota; phylum Bacillariophyta; class Thalassiosirophyceae; order Thalassiosirales; family Thalassiosiraceae; genus Skeletonema; species Skeletonema marinoi. Next base: position 714,288 of record CM060485.1, on the reverse strand, counting down.
CATTTGAGTGCAAGGAGCAAAGCATGGCGTCATCTGGCTATGAGCTCAACAAGAAAAGATACTTTTTTGACATCCATCTTCCATCTATCAGAAGACACACAACACTATGACTGAAAAGTTTACCGAGATGTTGTCTTCCTAGCGTAGCTGCGCCATTACGACGACCATCACCTACAACAATGAGACTAAGGACCATCCAACGATACGTCAACTCCTATTTCACAGAGCCAAGCGGCCAGAAATATCTCTTCTACCTCGCATGTCTGTGCTATGTGATGGTTACATCCATCATCGTTATTGTCGAGCCGTACATAGACATTCCGTGCGAAGAAGATACAACACAATCATCCGAGTTGGAGTTCAAAAATTCACTTTACGTCTACTCAAAGTGCAATACCATAAAGCAAGCGAAACTACTTTACTTCTCCAGGGTGGATTGTTTGAGAGGACGTCACTTACTGATGGCTGTCTTCCTGGGTGCATTAATTGGATACGAGAGAAGAGAAAGCGATCGACCCGCTGGTATACGAACCATGTCATGTAAGTATTTTAAATAGCCGGTGCAATACCAAAAGAGTGTATATTGTGCTGATGACGAGAAGAACTGTTATCCCTGTCTGAACAGAGTGATTGACAAACGCATATCGTAACTTTTCAAAATCTTACTGAAGCAGAATAATGCAACGTTGTTTTATAATCTTGTTTCGCCTAAATATGCTCACTTTCATATTTTGCTTTTTATTTAAACTCTGGATTCCGCAGTGGTCAGTCTTGGTAGTGCACTGTTTACAATCAACTCTACTTTCGGGTTTGTCTCGGGTCCAATGGTGAGTAGTAATTGGTAATTGCGTTATTCAAAAGTTGGAAATTGAAAATGACTGCGACTAATCATCCAATTATCAACTCTTCGCTTGTTCAGGGATGGGACGCCTCTCGTGTTTCTGCCGCAATTCCATCTGGTGTAGGCTTCTTAGGAGCTGGGTTAATTGTAAAAACTTCCGAAGTCGATCCTACAACCGGTGAACGTCATCATCTTGTTCAAGGAATCACAACCGCTGGTGCTATATGGATGAGTGCGGCAGTTGGACTCGCTTGTGGCGGAGGATTGTACTTTGTAGCATCATTTGCAGTTGCGTTGAATTTAGTCCTTTTGAGATTTGGACCACGTCCAACGTCGTCTTCTGATGATAGCAGCACTGGAGGAAGTTATGGAAGTATGATTGGACGCGATGTGATAGCTACAAATAAGCATGGGAAAGCTGTCGACATTGAGAGTGGCAGATCTCCGGGAAAGCAGACATATGGAAGCACTGCACAAGACAGCGAACCTTTGCAGAAGGATGAAGCATTAGAACCTTTGAAAAGGACAGAATCCACGAAACGAAGAAAGAAAGTTAGACCCTCTCTACTGTAATAATCCAATCAATCCATCTCTAAACATACCATACAAGCGAACGCTGGCACTACAGCTTTACTCTTGACATTGTACTATTGTACGGCATGCATATGTAGGTACTTATCTAAACAGAGTGAACACAACGCAGACATGAGAATGAAGTCGAGAACACCTTGAAGGGTGACGACCGGGAGTAGGCTTTAGAAATCCAGGCCACGCCGGCCACCTCAGTCTACAAATAAACTTTTGTTAATCCCGCTTATGTAAGTAGAGATTGGTACGGTAAACAGCATAGCAGCTGGCGCAGAAGTCAGAACGCGAACATGTTGAGGGGATGTAAGTGTGAGTATCAAACGGTAATGGCTCTTATCCGCCTGGCACCGAGAGTGCCAGTCTGTATTGTGGTGACGATAGAGTGTTACACATCGCGTGCATACGGCATTTGAGAGTACCGCACTAGAGGGTGACGATTTCACTTGAAATCACTACTTACTGCAATTTTAGTTCCGGCACTTTCCTTTTTAGTTTGAGTACGATCCTATTGTTACAAAATCCGGCTAGACCAAAATCGTCATAAAACTGACGTGATCCACAACTTCTTTGAAGTTAGCCCCATCAAGTTCAATTTCTTCTTCTCTTTTCTCCTTAGTGAGTGATGAATACTATAGTAAAATTGCAAGGAATGCCGGAAGTTGAGCTGAGAACCTCCTACTATACCTGTGTTCTGTCTCACTCAATCACCACGACCACAATGTGTTACTGCTGCGTAGTTTCGCCGATGTGCATCTTGCCCATCTCAAAGCAAAGGAACATCGCGAGGCATTCGTCTCCACAACCATCAAATTGCCGAGTAAATCATTCATAAATATCTTTGTTCCTTGAATTGATCATAACGCTGTGAGCTATCGCAATATTACAATGGAAAAGTTGAATGGGAGCATCGTCATATCAGAAGACGATCGCTTAGATCGGCTTGATGATTTACTTGCAGCCGATTCTCCTGTGATGAAGGTCCAGTGCACTGAAGACGATGCTTTAGATCTTGATGAGCTACTCCGAAAGAAGGATGATGACGATGATGAGACGGCGGATCAAACTCTGTCTCCTCACACTCACACGCCATCAACCTCGCCGCCGCCGCCGCGACCGTCTTCTCCTTTATCGCCGCTGCGAGCACTCTCCGGAAGGAGCATATTTAACCAAGGCTACCAAGATGATGTGAATAATAATGTGGCCACAGCGGCAGGGACGCAGCCGTCGCCATCTGCATCTGCAGCCGCCGCAACATTGGCTGAGAATGAGAGTCGACCAGTAAGCCCGCCACCAGTCAGCCCTCCTCCAGCAGTCAAGACACTGACATCGGCGCCGCCTGCACCAATATTGGCAGAAGAAGATGACGAAGATGAGGGGGTACATTGGGTCATGCCTGCTCCAGCGAAACCAGGTGACTTCCTCACTACCTCTATCAACAAGGTCCCCAGCAAGTCAATTCTGAAGAAGGTGTCAAGTTATGGCAATTTTGACGCGTCAAAATCGTCCGTGTCATCATATACATCCGGGAAACCGCATCGCACGAAAAGTACGTCCATGGATTCAGAGGCAAAAGCTGCCATGAGAGCAGACAGGAGGAAGCCTTCATTCCTGAATTTAAGTATGGGATCTGCCAGTTCTAACCGCTCTGAAATTAGTGGAGGATCTTCGTACGGTGTTGGTTTAGATCTTGGTGATTCATCATCCTTGGTGCAGTTGTCACCTCGTAGTCAAAACAATGTTTTTTGCCCCGTCGATGAAAACAGCGTTCAGAATTTGGACAACATTCCACCTCCACTAATGATTCCACCTCCATCATTGCCTATTCTGACTACCCATGCACAAGATGCTGATCGAGCTGCGGGTTCACTTTCAGTTTCAAAGTCTTTGGACCTTTCAAGTAGTGGCAAGAAGATGACCCGCTCTGTCTCTTTCCACTCAGTAGATGTTCGTGAATACGACCGAACTGTTGGCGACAACCCATCTTGTCGATCAGGGCCTCCTCTAAGCCTCGACTGGTCTTACTCGAAAAAGTATGAGCAGCCCAAAACACTTGAGCAGTACGAAATTGAGCGGGAAGATCGTGCCCGGAGCCTCAGACAGCTGCACGTGAACAAGTATCGCAGAAGGAACTTGCTCTCATTCAACTGGGGTCACTCAGAAGAAGACATGAAGAGTGCACGAAAAGAAACTAAGAAGTTGCAGCGACAGAGGAGTCTGACACAAGCACTCTTGCCCATACATATGGTAGAGGAAGCTTTCATTAGTGTCAAGGGTTTTATCGCCAAGAAGAGAGGGAAAGCAGAATGCCCGAAGGAAGAGCTGCAAAAGATTACTGATGAACTTAGCAAGTCCACCGAAGACACTTCCTTTAGTGGACGTCTTTCGACAGGGTCACCGACATCATATCACACTGCACCATAAGTTTTAGGAAATTCTTATTACAACTCACTTTTGACTTGACAACTTCATTGCAATTGACAATGCGAGTTAGATTGGAATGGGTTCCGAGCTACCTCACTCACCCTGCCTGGTAATAAGACGAAGGGAGAAACGTAGGAGACAATGCAATACGTATAAGTGCAAGAGTCAAGAGGAAATACCAGGAAAGTGTGACGCACGTGCCCGTATTGTAACAAAAAAATTGCAAGATGGTGCGCACGCTCCTCATCACACAACCTTTGACGCCGCTCTTCCCCGCTAGTGTATTTCTTTCGGTGACAACCCAGTGGTCGAGCTCTCGTTCATCACAGTGTGCATAAATTAGGCAACGAAAATGGAGCGTAGCATATGTAGGCGGCAGCATCGGCACCCTCTTCTTCGGCGGAGGACTGATAAATATTTGCAATTTGCATTATTGATGAGCAACTGTTCTTGGGCAATAACAACAACAGCTGCGTTCACATCAAATAAAGATTCTAGGACAGTAAGACCGAGAACTTCCTCAGCAGTATCATTGCAGCATGTGGGCTGGTCGCGAAGTATATTATTTTCATCTGTAAGCTCCACTGATGGAGATACCGCGAGCAGTGTGCCATCATCTATAGCATCGTCAGATGATGAGATAAATCAAGACGAAGAATATTTTGATAAGCTATTTGACTCTCTTGCAAAGGAACCGTCGAAACCATCCGATGAGACCGTGGAGAGTGACATTGTCAATGAAATAGAAGACGATGAGACTGTGAAATTAGTTGATTTTATCGAGCAAAGTGTTGGTATTCAACCGCAGGAGGAGGGAGAACAGAAACGTCGTAGGGGGCGTGCGAAAACAAAAGATATCATCATCAGTTCATTTTCTATCGAAGGTACAGAGAAGCCAATCAAATTGAAAGGAGAGAGTATTTCTCTTGATCTCGATGATACAAAGTCTGACATTGTCGAGAGTGGAGCGGATGTTGAAGATGCGATGGACAGCGCATCAGCTGCTCCTGTATCTCTTATGGATGAAACGATAGTGCTTGATTCTGACCAAATTGAAGCTGAAGATGATACCGCTCACGTTGTACATACACCAGTCATAATGGAAGAGCAACCGCCACCACGTGTAAATGAAAAGAAGGGGGCGCCTTATAATGTTGTTTGTACTCACATTACTGCTGATTTTGACACGTTGGCTAGCGCAATCGGGTTAGCCAAATTGTGGAGCTTAGGTCTCTACGATGAGGTCCATGACGACGACGACGATAGCATTGTCAATGGTCCCCTCCCAACATATGTAGTTTTGCCTCGGGGAGCTCACCCTGACGTACAACGGTTTCTATCACTACACAAGCATCTATTCCCCATCCGATCAATGAAGTCTTTACCTGGATTCTCTGACAGCGAACTAAAGAAAGCAAAAAATAACAACGACAGTGGCGATCCAAATGAAGGGTTACAGCGAGTGGGATTGGTGGATGCTCAGCGCAGAGATCGTCTTGGCCCTGCTGATGTACTTTTACCCCACGCAAAATTAGGCGTAACGATTGTTGATCATCACGTTGATGCCGAGAGCGATATCCCTGAGGCTAACAACTATATTGTTGAGAATGTTGGTTCAGTATCAACCATGATTGCTGAACGTTTGAAGAAAAGGAATGTTGAGATGACTGAGGCAGAGGCTACTATCCTGGCTTTGGGGATTCATTCAGACACGGGTAGCTTGGTTTACGATTCTACAACACCAAAAGATGCCAGTATGTTGGGATGGGCAATGGAGATGGGAGCTAGTCAAGCTGCTATTGCTGAACACGCCAAGCCAACTCTCAGTGATGAACAACAGGGCGTTTTGACCCAAGCGTTGGTCAATTTCAACACCACAACTGTTCATGGTGTAACGATAGCAACAGTACTATTGAGCGCTGATGGTTTTATCCCAGGTCTTGCGACCGTGACAAAGGACGCCCTTGACTTAAGCAGTAGCGATGTATTCCTCCTTGCAGTTTGCTACGAGGCGACACGGGGTGCAAAAGGGGGAGGAGGAAAGAAGGGGAAACAAAATGGACAATCTTCTGATAGACTCCAAAAGGCTCAGCGCAAAACTGTGAAAGCTCTTGCTGGTCGAGATCCAGAGTTATCATCCAGTGTTGTTCCACAGTTACTCCCTGGTGTTGACGCCGGGTCTGTATCAAACATGATCAATTCTGAAAGCTGGAAAGGAGGTGAAATAGCATTCACACGACAACGGCTGGCTGCCACATTTGCTTTTTATGACACAGACAGGTCGGGCTATTTGGAGAAAGAAGAGATCCGCCAAGCGCTTCAATCAGCAGCATTCGTTATAACGGAAGAAAATTTTGACAGCTTGATTGCATCTATCGACACAGATGGTGATGGAAAGATTGCCTTTGAGGAGTTTGTCAACTTTTATACAGATATGGAAGAGAGGAAGAAATGGGATTCAATTCGTGCTGAAATGGAGGGGAAGCTTCCTGGCACACCGTCAACGATGACAATCATTGGTCGAGTCAAGGCGGGTGTAAATGTTCGCAACGTCAATCTCAACCGTCTGTTCCAGCAGTTCAATGGTGGTGGTCATCCCAAGGCAGCCTCTGCAACAGCAAAACTGGAAAATGAAAGCGAGGCAGAAGCGGTGCTTCAGGGCTTGGTTGACGAGTTGATCGAGACGAGTTTGGATCAACAATTGAGAGTGGGAGATTTCATGCAAAGCCCCGTCTTATCTGCTAAACCGACAATGACGGAGAAGCAAATAGAAGATCTATTCATTCGATACGATGTTCGAGCATTGCCAGTTGTAGATGATAACAATGAGGTGATAGGGCTAGTATCCTACAAGGAAGTATCGGCAGCAAAAATGCGGTTGATTAACAAGCAAGAGAAACGATTGCGACAAATAGAAAAGGCTGTAGCAGACGGAAGGAAATTACCTGAAGATAGGCCGCTAGAAAGTGCTGTAAAAGGATGGATGAAGCAAAAAGTTCAACTAGCCGAGGCTTCTTTGACCATGGCAGAAGTCGAGCAGTTACTACTTGAGACTGATGTCGGCTACGTTCCAGTTGTTGCCGAAGGAACAAAACAATTAGTTGGAATGGTGACAAGGACGGATCTACTACGCCAGCATCGGTATTATTCTTCGCTCCACTACCACAACAAAGGCTTCTCTGACTCAATTGCAGCTAGAAAACCAATCATTGAGCTAAGGAAAAGGCTAAAGAAATTCGATGTAGAGAATGAATAACTAAAGCTAACAACCGAGAAACTAATGAAAACAAACTAGTGTTAGAAGTTATTACGTATGAATGTGCGCTATTCAAATGCGGATTCCAAGTTCAACTTTGCTCGATGAGCATTCCTTATGCATTGATTGTCAAAGAAGTGGTCGACCTTCCACGGCGTCCCCTCCTCTTCCTTCCTGTCTCAAACAGCTCAGCTTTGCCAACAATATCATGTTGCCTCTTTCGCACCTTTGTCGATTCATCAGCAGTCGCATAATGGAGACCAAACGCATTTTCCCCTTCCAAAGAAGCTGCATACTCTGTCCAAGTAATCTTGTTCTGGCGACAACGGTGGATTCCGAGAGCCAATGGGAGCAGAGAAGAGTCGTCAAACCCACCGATATTTTTGATTGCACGATGATTTTGCTCAAACAAGGCATTCTTGATATGTTCATCCATATCTTTGTTTTCAATTGATTCTTTTGATACTTGCAGCTTCCTCATTATATCTTTTTCGGTCTGAAGCCAAGCATGCATGGCATGACTGACATCAAACAACACGCCACAGATCATATCCAAAAGGCGTTCTCGAGAGGGAGTTTTGGTACTCTTGTAACCTAAAAATACCCGGAGTGGGACCTCAAAATCATTACCTGGGATGGAATCTATCATTGACATGACCATGTTGTGGGCAGCTTCCCTGAGGTAGCTTTCGTCTGTGACTGAAGCTTCAAGAAGCTGAGGCATTACCAACAACGACTTGTTTGCGTTACCTTGTTGACGTTGCCTATGTAATTGTGGATTATGCAAGAACTCAACAATAGCATCATTTGTTTTCTCAAAGTTTTCTGTGCCTTTAGGAAGTAACTCTGCCATTGTCATTTGAGAAGATAGTGCCGAGTGGAAAATGTTCTTCTCACGTTCGGTGAGCAAAGATTGTGGCAAACAGTTTTGCAGCTTAGTCAAGCTATTTGGGGCTCCAGATTTACTTTGAAATACCATAATGTTGGACCTAACCAGCGATACAACACAAGATGGGAAGAAAGCAACTTTTGCCTCTTGTAATTCCATATCATCGACGTCTGAGACTTTGCGCTTGGAAGTGACAATTTGTTCTTCAGTAGAAGATGGTGTAGGGTCGGTATGTCCCTTCTTTGATGCCGAGCCAAGTGTCACTTTCACTCTGTTGACAACATATCCAACCAGTTCTTCAGCTGAATCAAATTGAGAGTAATCAAATGACTGTTTTTCAGCAATCGGAACAACATGGGAATGACTAGCAGAGGGCTTCTGGACGAGTTGTTTTTGTAATTCTACCATCGAATCAACGCTAGAATTCTGCAAGCGTCGTTTCTTTGATAGAGACGGTGTATTCGCTACCTTCTCTTCGTCGTCATCGTCACTTAGCGTGGGTACTGCGCCACCGGCAGCTTTGTTTGTCTCAGACGAGGCCGATCTAGCACGCTTATCGCTGGTGCTCTCATTTAGTTTGCTCATATTACATGTCTCTTCCTCATCCGTCATGGGAACAGCAACTTTCATCGTTTGCGCATCAATTTTACCATCAATAATGAGCAGCTCCCTCATAGCGGCCAAGAGTACATCTCTATGCAGGGGAAAGAACGGATCAGCTGTCCTGATCCCATTGTAATTCGTCGGAGTGGATCCTTCGCCTTCACACTTTCTCGATGCGAAAATGGATGCCGACGGATAGCAAATTGGTGCCCACCGATTGGCGGTGAAGCTGCTGTTGTCATTAGAGGTGCTCATGGTGAAGTAAACGAGGTGTTATTAGTATCCAAAGTGTTGAGAGGAACACGACAACTGAAACAATGCCATGCCGTGTAGGTTTCCAGATTCTTATGGATTCTGTGAGAACATCTGCTATTAGCATTCAGTAAAAACAGTATTTAAAATGACTTGCAACAGAAAAAGCGTAGACCCTAAACATACATCTGTAAGATAATCCTAATTTCGTCAATATACTCGTTTTACTCAGCTCTAATAAATTAGACAGAAGGCCTAAAATGCCAGCTGTGCCATTATTTGACTACGTAGCAGTTTTACTGTGGTCTTTCCATTGCTCAGGAAATGCATCTCCAAGACCAATTTCCTTGCGAAATGCGTTCACCAAATGCTGATCTGAAGTGTAAGTCTTTTCTGAGAAGAGGATTGCATTGCGTGGGACATTCACATAATGTCGATGTCCTCTAGGAATGCGTTGGGCGGCATCAAGCGTAGGTCGATTTAGAACATGAACTGTGTACACCATGGCGTTGTGTACTTCCTTTACTTCTCGCGATGAACTGGCAGGTAGTTCACGCCGTTGAATGACAAGGCATGGGCGGAGATTTCGTGGAGCAATCATGCTAGGATTATAAGTCCCAACTGATTGCTTCGTGGTTTTCAGCTTGTCGATAGCATTTGGTTCAAGTTTGTAGTAGCAGGATGTGAAAATTGAGTCAGGGTAAGGATTAATGGCCTGTTGTTCCTCGAGCGTTCGAATCACGGAAAAGTTTGCATCTGTGTTCATTTTATGAGCATAATGCTTAACATCAACTGGGTCAGGTCGCCAATTATCAACGTGCGTCTTCCATGCTTCTTCCCATTCGCTTCCATAGTCCAGGTAAATCTCTTCTCCTTTCGAAATGTCACGCAAAGCTACCATTTCTAGCATGTATTTTGCATTGAGAGAATGTGGGATAAGTTCCGAACCTTCTCGCCAGCGCAATTTGACATTGACCTTAGCAGAGTGGTGATTCACCATGTTGACTCCGTTGCTGTATGGGAACAAAAGTGTGGACGAATTTGCATGACCGTAGCAATAGTTTAGCAAGAGCTGCGTGGCCTTCTCCACAGTTCCATCCTGTCGTTCCTTCAATATTTCCAAGCTAGATCTTGACAAAGAAAGGAGAGGAACTGGTGCAATGATGGAGTCTTGTTCCAAATCTCTAGAAGCAAATGCACCTCGTCCAGCATGTTCAATCAGTGATGTACCCGGAATGATATTGTCAAGACAATAACCAAATTGACGCAAGTCGGACACATCCCTCTTCCAAACAGTGCCATCAGTCAGCGACCTTTCATTCATCCAATGCTCACCATAAGAAACGAATATCTCATCTCCAGCATCCAAATCCTTACTCGCTGTCCACGTATAGTTGTCATAGTGAGTTGATGCTCCAGCACCAGGGGATAAACCACGGTCCAATCCAAGATTACCTACCGATGGGTAACCGCCAACTGCATTGTAGCCTTTAGTGCGCCCATTGGCAAGACTGCCAATGCCAGGTACAGCCGAATAGACTCGTTGAGACCCTTCATAATGTCCAGCGAGGAGTTGCCCTTCCCAAAGATAATCCCAAACTAAACGTCTCATACCAGCAGCCGTCTGTGGGTTTGGATCAGTGATTTGGATAACAACGTCTCCGTATTGGTTTAGCACTTCATCTTTGATACGTGGAGTCAACGTAAAGATGCCCCAGCCGCCGTTTTCTAGTCCACTTGGTGCCATTACCAAGGTACATTCGACTGATACTCTATTCTGGTGGATATTAGGGACATTAGCTTGATCACTACTGCTCATGCAAACTCCATCTTTATCACCGCATTGATCTTGAGATTTATCAGTGTTGTTTTCATTTACAGATGCAGATGATGATGCATCGGCGACGTTAGATGTCAGCAGTGCATATAACAATAATTTTGCCAGTCTAATGATTGATGGTGATGCTTTGAATCTGCCACTCGATGACTTTATGCCACATCCATCGTTGACATTATTATGTGATGATGTTGTTACGAAGGTCATTATTAATCGTCCCAGTGTGTTTCAAGTCGAAAGCTCGTATGCTGATGATGTGCGTCACTTTTGCAATAGCAAGCTGAGGAATCTGGATCAATGTTGTAATGGATGCTGCTTCAATCAGAAGGCTAGCCTCCTGGCCCCTACCCGCCTGGATATGTTGTGAGACAGTAGCAGCAGCGATCTGCGGCCAGCAACGACCAACAAACGACCATTGCACGCGTTTCTCATCAACCATTGTCATGGCACAGGTTCGATGATAAATTAGCCAGTGAGTTTCAGAATTTGCCGCCAGCTCGCCATTATTTCCCATTTCACACATTTGTGTGCAGCTTCACAGTATTGAAGTGTTCCGTTGCTGGTGGATAGGTTGTCATGTCATCATTGCTATTGATCGCTGTGCTCCTACTTGGAACGTTGACGTCTCCGTGCTTAGCCTTTCAGCCTAGCTCTTCATTATTAGTTGCTCCACGACAGTCAATCTACTTGCAACAACGATTGCTCGCCACTCATCAAAAATACAATTCAAAATTAAGGATGGGAGCAGTCAGCAGCAGCAACGCTCTTTCAGAAGACACCAAGCTACAATTCCAGGATAAATCCATCTTGCTAACAGGTGCCTCACGCGGTCTTGGTCGATCATTAGCACATAAATTGGCAGAGTGCAATGCATCACTTCTCATCCTCAGCGGAAGGGATGAAGTTGCGTTACAACAAGTCAAAAAAGAATGTGCTGAAATTGCATCATCTTCATCATCACTAAAGATTGAAATTGTCCCATGTGATCTATCTGATAAATCATCAGTCGATAACCTATCCACAAAATCTCTCTCCATTGCACAACAATTACATACCACAACAGCAATTGATATACTCATCAACAATGGTGGGATTTCATCGCGGTCTTCGTTCTTGGATACTGATATTTCCATTGATGAAAAAGTAATGCAAGTCAATTTCTTTTCGGGTGCACAATTGGCCAAGGCGGTAGTACCAAGTATGGTGGATCAGTCGGCGGGGAGGATCATTTGGATAAGTTCCATTCAAGGGAAATTAGGCACTCCATATCGAACCAGCTACGCGGCATCAAAATTTGCCGTGCAGGGCTATTGTGAAGCCTTGCGATCGGAGCTAACCAGCAGTAATGTTCATGTGCATATCATTAGCCCCGGATATATCCGCACTAATCTGAGTCAAAGTGCAATCATGGGTGATGGAAAGAATTATGGCCAGACAGATGTTACAACTGCCAATGGAAAAGATCCAGATGAAGTGGCAGCAACAATAATGAACTCGGTGGCAAGTGAACAAAATGATTTTATTGTTGCAGCTACATTTTCGGCAAAGGTGGCATTGTGGTTGAAGGTACTCGCCCCTTCATTTTTGGATAAGATGTTGGTGAAACGATTTGAGAAGCAAATCGAGCTAAAGGAAAAGTCAAGCTAAAAGAGACAAAATTTTCTTTTCAATGTGTATTCACAGCCTACTGCTACATCAGCCGCGAGAACTTCAAGTCAAATCAAACTTTGCTTGTGCACAGATTCACTACACCCTCAATCAAGTCAGTGCTTCGTTTCACAACAGTTTTCTCCATCGAAGAAGCATACGGTACAGGGGTGTCGTCCATCGCAAGCCGAATCACTGGAGCATCTAACAGGTCAAACATTTCCTCACACACTCTAGAGCTAATGGTTGCTCCTACTCCGCCACTTCGAGTAGATTCATCGAGGATGCATAGCTTGTTCGTGCGTTGCAAACTGTCGCGAATCGTTTCCATGTCGAGTGGTTTCAAGGTGCGAAGCTCGATCAGATCAATATCCATGCCCTTTTTGTTCAGCTGCTCAATTGAATCCATAGATTCCTTCACACCGTGAAGATACGTCAAGACGGTTACAGCATTGCCTGACTTGACGCTTTCGTCACTTGCCTTGTGTAGCAAAGCTGCCTTTAGGGGCATACATTTCCCCTGATTGACAGTGCCCTTGATTTGATTCATCAACTTGACAGGGAAGATGAGGAAGCATGGACCATCATCACGGATCACTTTAACACAATGAAAAGCAGACACGCAAACAATTGAAGACGTTGTTAGTTTGATGAGTCATGAAAAGACAAGGGTCAGCAAACATTATCTAACTCACTTGACTTTGTTATACCATAAGCTGCATCTGGACTTGCAGCGGTAGCAATCTTTAGACCTGGCACGCCCATGATGTAGGCATGCAAAGGCTGACTGTGCTCTGCACCCAGAGCTTGATCAGGCGCTGTCCCTCCTGCGCCCAGTATTGTTAGTGGAAGTTTGAACTGACCACCACTCTGCAAATATGTGTTTCCGCATGAGGCTATCTCTGCCATACCGTAGATTCCAAAGTTGGTATTCATCAGCTCAACAATGGGGCGGTATCCATTCATTGCTTCCCCAATACTTTTGCCAATGAAATGGCCTTCGTCGATGATTTCATCAGATGCACGCAGGGAGCCATACGTTTGCTGCGTTAATCCGGGTATGCCGTATGACGAGCCGGCTTGCAAGTCTTCAGCTTGTAAAGTTGTAGTTGGATCACGAAGCATCTCTTCATGAATGGCTAGATTGACAGCTTCGGCGATTGTAATCAGCCCATCCTCTGCTTTCTTTCGAAGTGCGTCAATGTGAGAATGAACGTTCTTCATTTGTTCGGAGGAGATGGTTCTCTCATTGACGGTTTCAGCAAATGATGGCGGAGCAATCTTGTTATAATCAGTATCAGGGGGAGTAGGGTACTCTAGCTCCTTAGCTAGACCAGCCTTTGGTTCAGGAGAGTTCTCAGCAAAGTTCACGGCATGTACGACAGTCTCCTGCACATCTTTCTTTGCTGCCTTCAATTCTTCAGTAGTGAACATACCGCAAGCGGTGTACTTCGCTTCGAAGGCTTTGATAGGGTCATAATGTTTCCGTGCCCACGTCTTCTCTTCTTTCCTGCCTCGCTCGTGCTCAGGATCTGCCGGAGAATGTCCCATGAAACGGTAAGTGTGGATTTGCATCACAGCTGCACCCTTTCCACTGCGGATGTAATTAGTCACGGCACGTCCAGCCTTTGCAACGTCTTCGGCATGCAAGCCATCGACAAGCAGCCCAGGGACACCGTAATGGTCGCCAAGGGTAAACTGCATGGTGCTAGCGGCTACGTCTTCAGTGAAGGTATTGATTGCCCGTCCGTTATCAATCACAACAATAAGTAGTGGCAAGTTAAGCTTGGAGCACGCGTTTAGAAGCACCGGAAGACGCCCGTTATGGGACCCACCGTCTCCAACGAAGACAACGGCAATCCTATCAGTATCCTCCTTGGTGGATGATTCTTGGGTCGCATCTACCTTGATGATGTCACCATCCTCCAGGTCTCTCTCAATGAGGCCGAGTTCGCTGTCCAGTAGGATGCTCTTGGCTGCACCAGCGGAGTAGGGCAGCTGTTCGGCAACAAGTGCCCATCCCCCCTGGAACCGATGCTGTTTGTCATAGATATGCATTGAGCCGCCCGCACCTTGACAACAGCCTGTATCCTTCATACAAACTTCTGCCATGAGCTTTCCTGGATCCACACCTGAGCTCAGCGCATGAGTATGCTCACGGTAGTACGAAAACTTCTTATCCTCTTTCTTGAGGACCGACGATATCATTGCCGGTATAGATTCTCTAATCATAGGAGCAGACAGGAGACGACGAATGCTTAATGAGCCTGGATGGGCGCAGTGATAAATTGACGAGCTCACATATTCATCACTTTCACTTACTGTCCATTATCTAAATGCATGAAGCCTCGGATCTTGCCCTCCATGTACTGCTTGTTACAAGCCGCTTCAAACTGTCTTGCCATCTGCATTGATTTGTAGATACTCAGCAATGATTCTTTGTCTTCAATCTCGTCATGAATTTGTGTTAACTCTTGATAATCAAAGCCAAAATTGGACATCAGTTGCCGTTTGATACCGTCCCAAGAAGCCAACTTTGGGTCTGGAGGTGGCCTCATGATGTTGCTCTCATCGTCAAGTCCATCTATATGATGAACCCTTCCTTCTGGATCCAGTGTCGCAAACAAAGCATCTGCCTCTTCATTGATGAGAAAGGTAGCCGATCCAGGCATCTCAATATCTACGTCAGGTTTCAATGCTTGATGAAGCATGAATGCATCTGCATCTTGTACTTTGGACTCGTTCCTGTTAAGCTGAGGTACCTTGGCATAGAATAGCTTCGTCTCTCGATGATAATGATTGGATAAGATATGATGGTAAAGATGCTTGCGATGCACCAAAGTAGTTGGGTTGATGAACAATGTGGACGGAATAGAAAACCCCGACGCAAAAGCAAACAATGACAAGGTGAAGAGCTTCATTTTGGGTAGAGGTGATGTTTCAAAGAAGTGAACTTATGTTGTTCATTTCATTTCTGAATGATGTGTTTGATGATAGTTATGGAAAGATACATGCATTTCGCTGCAGCAGCTTTGAGCAAATCTTTCGATCTACGCGGAGTTGGCAGAGTTCTGGTATTGCGTCGCTGCATTTCATTGGCTGCATGGCATCGAGATCGAGTGCATGCAATTTGGCTGCTGCAACAGTAACAGGGGCAATGTATTAGATCCTCAGTAGATTAGCCCTCCAAACATTGGAATGATGAGAACCCGAACCTACTTCTCAACGGCATCTCATCAATGCAGCGATTATCATACGATAGTACTACAAAATGCAGCGACCATCGATACAGTAGTGACCACTACAACAGAATGTCTTCTACTCTTCATCATCATACTGGCAAACTCACACCTCAACGTGTATTACTCCTCCCATCTTCGAACGGTCCGGACCCAATCTGTAGCGAGAAAACTTCGAAACGTAGTTGCTCGGAATCTTATGCTTTGTTCAAGAGGTGCTTGACAGATAGTATCAGTACAGAGACTATATCTTGTAGCGATGTGATCTTATCGTACATGCATTGTGCAATGGAGGAATGTTAGAGTGCAGATAGGCAAGAATGAAGATAGGCAATAATGACGGAGCATATTGCAAGAACTAAGAGAGAGAGTGTACTTCAGTTCAACACAATCCTTACACATTACACTAGTGCTACTTGTGGAAATTGTACTCTTTCTTCTAACTCTGCATCGATACAACGACCTTTCCATGTGCGCCTCTCTTTTTCATCAAAGTAAATCCCTGTTTGACTCCCTTCTCGGTAAACGTAAGAGGAGATATAGGATCAAGGACTATCTTCATCGTCCCATCTTCCACGAGCTTGGTAACGTTTGCCAAATCACCTGGTTTGACGTCGAGACCATTATGCCAGATGTAGGCTGGACAAGATGGCCAGAATCTCGTCCAAAGTTCACGCCATTGCATTGGCACAAAAACGGTAGTTAGTTGCCACCAATTATGAGCTTCTACCAGTGCATTGTCCGAAGTCATCGCAATAAACTTGCCTCCTGATGTCTTGAGTAATTTAGAATGCCTTGCTTTTTGCCAAGCATCATAACCAACAGCAAGATCGATAATCAAGTCAAACTGTCTTCCTTTCAGCAAGTCGCTGTTTTCAAACCAATTCTCATTCTGATAGTCAATCACCACATCAGCTCCAAGTGAAAGCATGCTTTCTCTTTGAGTAGAGGTAGTCGCAATAAACGAGGCGCCTCGAGCTTTCAGAAGCTGTATCAGAAAACAGCCAACACCACCACTCCCACCAAGCACCAACACACGGTCACCTTCACAGCAATACTTGTTGGCTGCCGTCATGGCGCCCAGTGCACTACTCGTAAGTGTAGACGACTCAACGAGAGGAATGTTGGCAGATGCCAACTCGACGAGTGATTCTTTTACGGCAATGAACTCTGCCAATCCATTCAATGGTCGAGGCAACTCAAACATGGCAACGACTAGATCACCTGCATTAAAACGAGAAGTTGCATCTGCTTCAACGATTACACCACTAACATCACCTCCAGGTATGTACGGACAGCCTCCTGGAGGTTCTTGAAGAAAGATGTGTCCAGCCAAGACTCTAACATCGCCGGGTGCTAACGCGCAGGCACTAACTTTTATAAGCACTTGTCCCTTCTTTCGTGTTGGTATGGGATAATTGTCGCACATGGATAGGAGCGAGTCAATGTCCTCACCGTGCGCCGATGCAAGGATGCATTTCATTGTTGCTTTATTTGATACGTCTTGTATACTCATTTTCCTTCTCTGCAATTAGAATGATCTTATTCTGTGTCTTGATAGCTATCATCAAGGTCGACCTTTGTTTTGTTTTGTAGCAATTGAAGTAATCCAGTGGTGGCATGAAACTGTACTGACTGTGACAATAATGGCGTTCTCATCCCATCATTTGGCATTGTTCAGCCGTTCCCATCAAGCAATCATTCATTTCTCGAGCCATCTACAATATGCCAAGATACTTAGACGCTGCCAAGACAATCAGCATTGAAAAGGACGCTTGTAACGAACTGCAGGTAAACCATCCTTAAGCCGTTCAATCACCTCCAAATCACTTGTACACCACCTAGCTCCACATTTATACTTGATTTCTCTATAAACCCAATTCATCTCCGACGCAGGTGCCAATACGTGCAGATGCAAGTGATCGACACTATTGAATGGTGGAATATGAAAGCAAAGGATGTAATCATTTGTAGCCAATGCTTCTGGTTGTTGTTGTTCTAAGAGGTTGAGACCCATTTGCCGCATGTTTTGAATTAGATGAATGTCGTCATTGTATTCGCTCTCACCATTCAATTCGTCACTATGATGACTGTTACCGCGCAATGAGTATACAGTTTTAACATATCGCTTGGGAATTACCAAGGCATGAAACGGAGCCTTGGGCGATCTATCTTGAAAGGCAAGTAGTTCCGTCGATTCTAGATATGTTCTTGAGGGTAGTTCACCATTCAGAATTCTGCCAAAGGCACTTGGATTGTTGGCGTATTCGTCATCGTAAGGATTGTTGTCGTCGTGTGGTGGAGGTTCGTGGTAGGCAGCTATCAGAGGAGGTTGCCGTTGCTGCTGAGTGATTACATCAAAGTGAGGAAAGAGGAATTGAAAGCATGACGTTGAGCTCATGATGGTTGTGCTGATGAATGCTAGCCTCGATAAGAGCATATTGTTATCATCTAGATGATATATCGTTATCGTATTATAAACCCTACTGCCGTCAGCTTGCTATATTCAAGCACGCCTCTTCTTCTCAACAAAATCCAAAGAATGATGAGCAAGCACAAAAATGCGTAATGCGTTGAAATGATTAGTGACTGAGATTATGAATAGCAAGCAGATTAGTTAGACAGTTTGTTGTCTCTATCACGAACTGTCACAAATCTGTCATTTTCATCACCGGAGCATTGCATTATCATCATCTTGATCAGCCTGTTGATTCATTCCTCCACAATACCCTGCCCGCAGCCCTCAAGCAACCAACAACCAGGAGAGTATCAGCAGAGAGCAATTCCAACCAGCATTATCATGTCGGACGTGGAAAATGGCACCAAAGGCAACACAGGCGACTTTAACTTTCCCAAATCCTCCTCCTCCAACGGCACTGCAGACAGAACCCCACGCAACAAAAAGAAACGAGTACGCCCCCTCAACCCCAGCAATGACGGAGGTGCCAAAATCATCATTGCCCTACTCGCCGGAGCCGGCGCCGCCTTCCTCCTATCACTCCTACTCCTCATGTCCCGTCTCGAATCACAAGAGTTTGAAAATGGACTACTAAATTCCAATGTGGGCGGGGCACAGGGTGTCGATGATACACTGTACGAAGAACAACAGGAGATGGGGGGAGTGCTGCCCCTTCCCAATGGGGCGTGGCGCAAACAGCATGACTTGATGCAGGTGCAGCAAAAGGGTCAGCAGCAGATTGCGACGGAGCGTCAGTCCAAACTGCTTGAAAAGATCAAAGGGTTCAAAGATAGTAATTTGGATAGAATGAAAAAATTCAACAAGTTATTTGGTGCCAATCCGCTTGATCCAGTGATGAAAGATGCCAATCATGAATTGGATAGGATGCAGGGAGTGTTGGAGGGGAAGCAAAAGAATGACAAGCCAATGAAAAAGTTGGATTTGCATGAAAAGTTGGCAGATGCAGTTCACAAAGAAGAGGAGGAGAAGAAGAAACAAAAGGCGGCTCGAAAGAAGGAGTTGGGAATAGTCGACCATGTCGCTTTGAAACAAGGTGACAAGGTTGCTGTCATTAGCGATGAGAGTGCTCCCCATCTTCAACCTCACTTTCCGCCATTACCACCTCATACCATGTCTGTGGAATTATTTGGAGAAAAAATCATTACAGATACACTATCACACAACAAACCCACCATGGCAGGCATTATTGCCATCTTACAACGGTTCTTACAGAATCTGCACCAGTTTCTCAAAGACCATCGTGATTCCAAGGCTCCCACTGTCATTAATGAGTACTTTGCTTTGGTCACCAAATATCTCGTTCCACTGGAAGAGGCGTATCGTGACAAACCTGTCTTTCCCATTCGTGAGGATGGATCTATATTCATGAGTTTGGGAGCCTACCGCGATCATTTATTAGGGGAGACACTCCGTCAAGCGTTCAAGAATGCTGCTAGTCCAGATAAGTTGTTTGTTGGGGCGGTGGTGCAGAATTGTTTTGGGATTGATGTTACCTGTCGTACTGGTGTGGAGGTCAAGGGGCAAGATGAGCATGGACGTCCAATTACGAAAATTAGTGATCGGGAACCGGATGTGAATGGTATTGAACAGTTTTGCGATGATCCGGAGTATACCAAGTATTGTGATAGTGGACAGATTCGAGCGTTGTACGTGAATGAGACTGAGAGTAATGGGCCTACCACGGCTAGATACTTTGCGAGTAAGCTTTGGGGTGGAGAGACGTACTTCTTGCAGGCGGATGCACACTTGCGATTCGCCCCCGAGTGGGATCGATTATATACAGAGGAAGCAAAAGCTGCCAAGTCTTATCCAAAGGCTGTGTTGAGTGCCTACCCACCTGGCTTTAGTGAGGGAGATCCTCCGTACAAGGGAGGAACGGTCGGTACAAGACTTTGCACATGTGCTTTCTCGACAAGTGATGTGGAACATCATATAATACGTATCAATACAGGAGGAACCTGTGGTGAAAATGCGAATGCTCCGACGCAGATTGCCTACATTGCGGCTGGGTTCTTCTTTGCTCGTGCAGAATTCTTGACCGACGTGCCATTTGATCCATTTTTGCCATGGTGTTTCATGGGTGAGGAGATTGCACTCAGTCTTCGTGCATGGACGAACGGATGGGATATCTATGCCCCACGAAAGAATTTGATTGCTCATCAATACAGACCCGGAAGGATGGGACTTCCAAAGTTTTGGGAGAATACAGGCCGAGTATTTGGGCGTCCTGGACCTGGGTTCAATACACAACTGCAATCAATCTCTCTGAAACGTGTGAAATACATGGTGGGCTACAAGGATACTACAAAAGAAGCATTGGAGAATTTGGGGCACAGTGTTGTTTTGACTGACTTTGAACATTACGGTCCCGGAGAGACGAGGACAATGGATGAGTTCCTGGAGCACGTCAATATTGACATTGAAAAAGAGCAGTGTGGCAATATCAAGTGGTGTAATAAGTGCCTCATGGATTAGCTGATTATCATGAGTGACACTAGCTAGTTTGGATGTAACCCATATTATATTTAGCACTGCTTCTTGAACACAAACTACATACTTGTCTACATTGATTCCTCTATTACAAAACTACAACATCAGCTTGACATGTGTCACAGCTTGCCATCAATACCGTAATACCACCTCTACTATCCACACGAAACTGTAATATTCCCTTTGTACAGACATTTGTATGCTCCTCATAAACTGTCCTCAATTGGTTTTCAAGATGGTTCAGTGTCAGCCCCTCATGAGCAATGTCTAGGGAGAATGTACATTGTTTTTCGGTTGTTGCATTTGAGCATTGGATACCCTCGAATGGAGTTTCCGTCAAGGATGCAGAGTTGCAAATTGGACAAGTTACGCGACTCTTCAAGTTAGTCAGCAGTGGTGATGTATACACATTATTCACCGATTTCAAATGTTGCTGCTGTTGTTGTTGCAATTCTTCCCAATCATCATAATCATCAATTTGATGAAGCAACCTCTCCCGTTCCAATGCCTCGGCACGTTCCAGTTCCCACATTTCCTCCTCTAGCAATTCTTCTTCTCGTTGCAGTTCCTCCGTCACCTCAGCCAATAAGGCAACGAATTCCTCTTGAGATATTTTATATTCCTCCTCATCCTCCTCTAATGATCCTTGGTAGGACTTTTTACAGGACGGCGCACCCTGCTGCATCTGTTCACAATGTCGTAGACCCGTCAGTGCTCGTTGCAATTCATGCTCTACCAACATTTTCGCCGTGTCAAGTACACCCTCATCACTGACCCCACCACTACTCATCTTTTGTAATCCGTGGACATCATTGTAATCATCCATTGGTATATGATCTACCATTTGTTCATATTCATCGTTACTATCGTTGTTGTTTTCTCGTCCACGTTTATTCACATCTCTGCAGGATGTAACATCATTATTATTATAACACAATGAACTAGCAACAGTGCCACTAGCACCAGCGCCAATATTATGTTGAGGATCATCATTACCACGACGACGAGCCTGCTGTATTTTCTTTCGTCGTGCAGTCTGTGCACGAGCTATGCAATCGGTACGTAACTTTTGCTTCCACTGCGCATGGTTGCTTTTGGCAGATTTTGATTTGAGGTGCTCACGCTGCTGCTGCTGCTTTTGCTGAAGCTCATGCTGATGATTGCTGTAGGCTGCGGCCTTTTCGTTCATTGTTGAAGGGAGTGCCATCATTTTCTATCTCTTGTCAGCAGCGTAAATGATCGTGTAAGTAAACTAGGTCCTTATCTACACTATGTCCTTCGACATGGTGCATGTCGTCAGTTGTCAGTTTTTGTTTTTTCGTCGTTGGTCACCATTGATGTTTATTATAATGGGAGTACTTCATAATTGGAAGTGATCGATGAGAACGCTTTGACACCAAAAAATGCACGACTTGATGGCGTTGTTGGGCCGGAGGCGGCAGGTTAGTACCATAAATTTACAGTTCTCAGACCCCGCGTGATCATCTTTTTTCGCTTAATTCAAGGCCTCTTCGAATGAATCGCACCGGAATCATATTCTACATCCTCTTGCGAGTAAGGCACGTGTTCGTCTGCTGTGCTGACTATCATACTTTCGGAGATATGGTCGTTTTTATGTTGGCATAGGTTGGCACCTTTGACTATTACACTATTAGCCACGTGATAGCAATAATTGCTCTAGATTTAAAAATCGATTCGAAAGAGGCCTAGAGTGATTCGTTCTGATTCCCCACAAACAAAAAAGATGATTACACGGGATCTGAGAACTGTAAAATTCAGAGCACTACCGCAGATAATGGATCAATACGGTTAGCCAACTTTGTTGAATGATATATGTGTGTGAGGATGATGATGAAGGAGTGGTGGAGTTTGGCGTATGGCTGATGAGTTGTAGCAGATGATTGATATAATGTGCTCGTTGAGGTATGAGTGGTGACTTCTGGATAGTGCATCCTTCTGTTAGTGTCTTGCTTGTATTTTAGAGAGCAGTCTTCTCTTGCAGTGGTCGATTGAAATAGCTGGTTCTGGGTCTGAGCTGAAGGAATTTATGTGTGCTCTTGTGCAACACTTTCATTGTCCGCTTTCAAGCAATATCATTTCAGGGGTCTTGAAGAGTTTCAACAGTGAAGAGTTACAACGTGAACAGTGAACAGTGAGCAGTGAACAGTGAAGAATTACAGCAACAGTGATACACGAAGAGTCGAGTTCTGTTTGTGGGCAAGGTGAACTACAATGATGTCTCAGAGTATTCTATTCTCCCTTTTGAAGACGCATTTCCACGCGCATCGCCTATGTTATTGTGGACAACCTACCTCTTCCTTCGATTTACATACTACGTTCACTCAGGTCTCGAGCTTTTCTCAATGAGGATTACATGGCAGCTCCTTCCCCAAGTCAAGTTTCGGATGTGCCCTTCTCCAGATGATTCGACTTCCGTTCGGTGACGTACAATCTTGCTTTGAATTCAGCCGAGGATTACTGGTGTCCACCTTGGAGTCTCCCTATCATCTACGTTGTCATCTTGATATTCTCCCGTGCTATTCCTACCTGATTGCCCTCGTTCGTGTCTTCGCTTCCATTATCTTTCATGTACATCTAGTAATTTCAATCCGTTCTGTAGATTAGTTAGTCGGGTGATAGAGCTTCGTTGCGGTTACTTCGTTGGTTTTGATGATAGGTAAGTCAATGAAAATGATTGCAATGTGATTGAACTGGTATGCATAACTGACTCAAACTGATTCCTACCCTTTCCTGCAGCTAAGCCTTGCCTCAGAGTTCAAGTCGGTCGGAAACTGTAGAGTTATGCAATCTCGCTGGTCCTTCAAGTTGTCTTATTATTATTTGTTACTGCAATATTTGCCTCCGATCGTCAAGCTGGTTTTGCTACTGCGGCTACTCAACAAGAATGTTCCCCAAGAAGAGAGAGAAAGGGTTTCAGTTCAGTTACGAGTTTCTTCGGCTGTCTTGTTTGTCAAGGGTATCTATATACAAGTTTTGTCTGTTTTGCTTCAACGCGATGTAATCTTTAGTGACGGTTTCTTCGTTGGGAAACTGATGACAAGGCAGAGACGACTACACCTATACAACAATATCTTTTCGTGCCACAGTTGGAGACTTCCGCCTACCAAACCACCACCCACCACGCGACAATTTTCCAGGAGAAGAGCATCCACACACACCCTACGCAACAATCATCCGTGTATCTATTTTGACTTAGTTGCCTTTAAGTTAATGAAAGTTACTTCACTGTCACCTACTTCTCCAACCTTGCCTCTAACGCACGCACCGCCTCCAAACTCAAAAACAACTTCTTATACTTGAGCATATCATACACATTGCACGCAATCTGATTCTGCACCTTGATCTTATGAAGGTTCCCACTAGCCACCTTTAGATTCACATTAACTCCACCATGAACAAACGCTTCATCTTCGGAACCCTCTTTGGCTTGGGCATCATCTACCATGAGGGCAGTCACGCCATACTTTCCGGATACATCAAACCTATTGAGCATCTCATCCAACACCTTGGTCTTGTGTGTATTAGACGCCATATCATTGGTAATAACCAAATTCCCCTCCAACAGCTTTTGACTCAGAGCATGTCGCATGCCCATCCTCCTCACCTTCTTATTCAACTTTGTCGTATAATCCTGGATATTCCCCTTGGGTCCATGAGCCTTCGCTCCACCCCTCCAATGCGCTGGACGTGAATGTCCCGCACGTGCAACTCCCCCTCCCTTTTGATTACGTACTTTACGTCCTGAACCGGATACCTCTGATATAGTCTTGGTACGTGCACCAGCATTACGCTTCCCACGTTTTTTATTACGTTGCCATACCACCACACGTTGAAGAATGTCGACACGTACTGGATGGCAACCGAATGTTTTCTCGGATAGGTGGAATGTTCCTACCTCGTCACCTGAGTTAAAGTCCATGACTGGGACCTGTAGACGTTGTGGGAGGGGGATGGCACGTGGTACATCTGCCTTGGTGGATAGATCGTAGAGGACACGTTCTTCATCTGCTTCGTCGTCTACGTCATCTTCAATATCAGTGTACTCATCATCATCGTCATCATTTTCGACATTTTCAGCTGCAGTGGTTGCAGCAGCAGCAGCAGCCTCTTGGCCTTCCACCTTCTTCTGTAATTGTTTCTTTCGTCGTGACGTTTCCACCTCATCGGCACCATAAAACGGAGATGATTTAGCTCTAGGATCAAATTTAAGATTGGGTGGTAATTCGACTATATTGCTCTTCTTTGGTGCCATTGAGCTGAAATAATTGAGTTTGTTATTGTAAGTGGCAGAAGTGGTCGATGTAGAGATGTTGTTGTTGTTGATGGAGAGGTTGCCAAAGGATGATATCAATGGAGCAGTTGTTCGTGATGTGTGCATCATGTCGGTAGCTGCGGCGGATGCTACCCGACGGGACATCAATACGATATTTGACATTGTTGCGTGGAGTGCTGATAAATGAGCAATTTCGTCGTCGTCTAGGCCAATATATTGCGATGTCAATGGTGTATTATCAAGTAAGAGAGGCTGTTACAGAGCTGTATGAGCAACAGTTTGCACCATGGTGGTTTTTGTTGAGATGATTGAGTGAGAGAGAAGAGAGGATTTTGGCGGGGTGAGGCGGACGGACCAAAAATCTCATCAACTCATCATCATCGGCAGTTAGCAGTTACAATGAGCCTAACGCCCCCCTAGCTATTAATTATTCGTAGCTCTCCCCCTTTACTCGACGTTGCTGTGTGGATAATACTAGAAAAATGAACGCCTTCCGCCTCGCCAGCCAAATGGGCGCCCGGGCAGCCACTGCCCAATTCAAATCCGCCGGACTACGAAGCACCACCGCCGCCTTTAATTCCAACCTCGGCGCTGCTGCTTCCTCCACTTTCAACAACACTTCTCGTTCCATCTCCACCTCCCTCCCCACTGCCAAGGCACCAGCCCTCCACGAACTCGGATCAGTCGACCACGGCTTCACCGATGACCGTGTCGACCGCATCGCCGAACCAGAACGTCGTGCCTTCACCTACCTCCTCCTCTCGGGAGTTCGATTCGCCTACGCCTCCACTGCACGTGTCCTCGTCGTCAAATTCGTCTCCTCCATGAGCGCCTCTGCCGATGTCTTGGCACTCGCCTCTGCCGAATTCGACGTCGGTGGAGTTGCTCCCGGTAAAACCATCACGGTCAAGTGGCGTGGTAAGCCCGTATTCATCCGCCATCGAACACCCGCGGAAATTTCCGGCGAGGCAAATGTATCCCTGGCCGAACTCCGTGATGAAGAAACGGATGATGACCGTACATTGAAACCGGAATGGTTGGTGGTGTTGGGAATTTGTACACATTTGGGTTGTGTCCCTTTGAGTGGTGCGGGTGATTTTAATGGCTGGTTTTGTCCTTGTCATGGAAGTCATTATGATATTAGTGGGAGGATTCGGAAGGGACCGGCACCGTTGAATTTGGAGGTGCCTCCTTATAAGTTTACGGAGGAGACAAAGATTCTTATTGGATAAATTCTTTGTAAGAATATAAATGTATCGATGGAGAATAATATAGAAGGGGGGGAGGGGGGAATTACTCAATCAACATTTTGAGTGGGTGTTATTATAATTTGGGGGGAATATACTACCATTGTCTGGATTTGGACAGCTTTAGGTCTCTAATAAGGAGAAATAATTAATGTATTGCTGTACAATACTAACGCAGCCAATATATTTTACATCGTCTGCTATGTAATGATGGCTGATTGAAATGATGTAATAATTGAAAATTTCTCGTAACATCTTCTTTGCAGAAAGAAAACGCATGCAACTTGGGTAGGGGGAACCCTCAACTTGTCCGATTTGCCTTACCTGCAATAACATTAGATTACGCAGTGTTGCATGGCTCTAAAGCAATGCTAGAGAAATAGATAGACTAGGAGTACCTTACCATAGTGAGATGAATCCACTACGACCCTATTCACCTGCCTCTCACTGGCAATGGGGTCGGCATTCAGAGATTCAGCTGCCTGCGCATTTTGGCATCGTTTCTCTCTCTAGCACGATATGGTTCTCTTGTTTTTCACTGCTTAGAGTTGGAATTTCACATTCAAAAGGCCTACTTCACTCTACTCAATTGTTACGCAGTCATTAGTGTTTGCACTATACATTTTAACTGGCTTACTATACTAGCTCCAAATCTCCAGAACCAACCTCATTGAGGTTCTCATAACGCTCGCCATCCTTCTTCCGCTCTGTCCGTACAGCTAACATGCCATCCTGCTTTCTTTCAATCGCAGCAATAGTTCTCGGTGATAATAACTTCATCCCATTTAGCGTAACGAGCAGCATCGTGCCAACGTCAGACACAATCGCCCAAAGCAAAGTCATCTTTCCAAAGCATGTCAGTACGATTGCGATCAAGTTCACAACAATGCTGAATGCAATGTTTTCTTTCACTGTTGTAATGACTTTTGCGCCTATGTCCATACTGAAGAGAAGCTTCGTCAAATTGGAGTCCATAAGAGTGACATCGGACATCTCCACTGCCAAAGCAGCACCTTCACCCATTGCAACCCCAATATCAGCAACGGTTAATGCAGGCGCATCATTGACTCCGTCCCCCACCATCAGAATCAATTTCTTTCCGCCATAAAGAGAGGGGTGCCTATCGGTTGATGATCCTTTCAAACTAGACACATAATGAAGTTTGTCCTCGGGGAGTAGCTGGCTTTGAATACAAGATTCGTCCAAGCCTATTTGTGTTCCAACCGCACGAGCGGCACCTTGCCCATCACCCGTAAGCATGATGACTTCTACGTCACTTTGATGGAGGGTAGAAACAACGGTTGGAGCTTCTTCCCTAATAGTGTCCTTGACGCAGTACATACCAATTATGCCAACACCTTCGATCCCAATGTAGCCAACAGTCCCCCCTTCGTCGCTCCATTCTGCTGCCCAATCTCTGTACTGTTGAGGAATATTGTACATTCCAATCCTTCTGAATAGGCGAGCATTGCCGACGTAAACTCTCTCGTCGTCAACTGTGGCTGTTACTCCCTCGCCTTTGAGTATGGTGTGTTGCAACGCGCAAACAGTTTCTGATAAGACCACTCCTTCGTCCTTTGCTGCTGACACAAGACATGCGGATAAGGGATGAGAACTCGGTGCCTCCATGATTGCAAGAAGTCTCAATATCTCTTTGCGTGATTTCGATCCCCCAACGGCTTCAAGATGGCTTAATGAAAACCTTCCTGTGGTTAATGTGCCAGTCTTGTCAAACACCACTGTCTTTACGTGACCGAGACATTCGAGGCGGCTTCCTCCTTTGATAATGATTCCGCGTTTTGCTGTAGCAGCCAGTCCCGCTGAGTATGTGACGGGAGTACTGAGGATTTATTCACAGGAGGGAAGGGATCCGTTAGATAAAGCATTGCACAATGATGGGAATGATAACTGTGCCGCAGCTCTCAACTTACCTAATCGTAAGAGCACACGGACATGCGATAATGATGAAAATTAGCCCATTCAACGACCAATATCTCCCAACTTCCTCACCAAAGAACCACGGAACAGTACAAAGACAGAATGCGATAACTAGCACAAAAGGCGTGTATTTCTTCGCAAATGCGTCAACGAGTTTCTCCGTTTCCGATGCATTTGCCTGTGCCTCCTCGATCAATTCAATCAGTCTCGATAGCGCAGAATCACCAACAGTGGATGAAGTGCGAATGACTAGCTGCGAGGAGCCTACATTGATGCTGCCACTGGAGACCTCCTCGCCAGGGTGCTTCTCAACCGGTCGGGCTTCTCCAGTTAGACTGCTTTCGTCCACAGATGACGTTCCTTCTACGACAACGCCATCTGCTGGCACTTTGTCACCCGTTCTGACGCTAACTCGGCATCCAACTGGTAGATTCGATGCCGGTATAATTACAATATCACCAGTCGCGGGGTCAATAACGTTTGCATAATCAGGCCGAAGGGAAACGATTTCACCCAATGCACGACGAGCTTTTTTCGTAGCTCGGGCCTCAAGCCACTCTGAAATTGAAAACAGGAACGAAACAGAAGCTGCTTCATCATATTCTCCCAATGCAAGTGACCCCAGCGCAGCAGTTACCATCATGCAATTCGCATCGAACTGACACCGACGCATTGTCAAGTATGCTTTCATTGCAACGGGGGGTAGTCCAAAGAATACTGCTCCAATCCCAGCATACTGGAGAAATCTCAGTGAATCACTGACATAACTTAACAAACTCAAGACCCAGCAAAGGCCACTAAGTAAGATGTTGACCTTCAATCCGCGGAAGCAATACAACCTTCTTCCTCCCTCATCTAGAAAATCATCCCCTTCATTACCATCTCGGCGTTCGTTACTCAAAACGGGCAGTGTCAATCCTTCCGTTGCACCATCATGAGCCAATTCTATCCTCCCCCACGCGTCATCCTTCAACCCACTCACCAAAGTATTGTAAATTCGTTCCGCTGTTAGCAATGATGGATCATGTTCCACCTTCAACGTTTGACTTTGTGCATGCAGATGAAAGGTGCGTAAGTGATGCTTGAAAAAGTTTTGTCGCAATACTTTTCCAATTGGACAAGTGTCCATCTTATCTTGTGTGTAA
Organism: Skeletonema marinoi; assembly: GCA_030544225.1. Taxonomy (NCBI): domain Eukaryota; phylum Bacillariophyta; class Thalassiosirophyceae; order Thalassiosirales; family Thalassiosiraceae; genus Skeletonema; species Skeletonema marinoi. The sequence goes on along the minus strand of CM060485.1, from coordinate 685,122 downwards.
GTCACCAAGCCGGGTATTACAAATGTCGATTCTACAAATTTGGATCGCGGCAAGTTCATTATGCTTTCAAATGATGATGCTTGCGTGGCGTCGTCGCCATTAGTCGTTAAGGATGACGAAGCACCATCTGTTTCAATCTCTGCACCAAATCGTTGTTCGTTCAACGCGGCCGCCAACAACTCTGCCGTAATAATAGTAGGATCATGATCAATATATACCATCTTGATGGCAACGTTGACTCCCAATTTACGCACTCCGGGCAATGGTTTGAGAATGGCTCGAATGGGTGGAATTTCAGAGGAGCAGCAGATTCCACTAACACGAAGGCGAGTTCGACATGATTTAGTTAATTTCACTTTTGATGTTGTTGATGAGTCTCTCTTGTTGGGCAGCAGCTGCGAGATGCTGTGAATTTTGTGAGTGGAATCGGATCGAATACCAACTTCTTCATCATTAGGAAGCACAGTATATTCAAACCTCGCTTCGAGAAGGCGACTCATTATTGCTTGATAAACTAAATCACTTTCGCTACCTTTTTGCTTTGCCTCTTGGGGATTTTGCGTGGAGATCACTGATGTAGTTGTGGACGGTTTAGTGGAAGGATTGTAATCAATTCTAACCACTCGAGGCGGCGAAGAAGCATTCGCATTTGAACCATTTGTTTCGACATTGCTATCACTAGCCAATGGCGGAGGTAGCATGTGAACATGCGTGACACCATCCAAGTCCATTAGAAGTGTTCGTAGCACATCCATACGTCCAGTTGCTTCATGTCCGCTGTCTATACGCAGACGAATGGATGAGTTCGCTGTAGAAGTAATTGCTTCAATGTTGGATTCCTCATCATCGTCGGTTAACCACACATCTCCAATAGCAGGTGGGGGAGCGGCACAAGGAGTACATTCCCCACAAAACAGTACAGGTGAAAAGAAAGTTGTTACGTCGTCGTTATTCTTCGTGGGTGTCTTCTTCTTTTTCTTCTTGTGATGTTGCAAGCCATTTGCAAATTGCATTTGATTTATGTCCATCTTCTTTCCGTTTCCGATGTTATCAATAGACTAATGCTTTCAATAGGAGAGCAAATGATGAGCTACTGGCAATGTTGGCTCGTCCTTCGCCTTGCTTGGTTGTAAGCTGTGTCTATTCAAAAGTTCTACCAAGACCGCAGCGTTGCAATTATTTTGCTTTCACTTTTTTACTCCACGATTGCGCTTACAACTCCTAAGAGCCTCCGTTGCTGGTTGCGGTGAGTTCAGTTCTTCTCTAGGTATATTGTGCTTCTTCGTCCTCCCTGCCACTTCCAACATACGTCAGCTGATCAGGAATGGTTGGTAGATATTAGATGAAACAGTGGATAGCCTGGGCTGCTGCATTATGCATTATTGATATTGTTTCCTTGCCTGCGTGGCGGTAAGTAGCTTGATTTGACACTCAAATTTTGTCGCCGTGCGTGAAACAGTGAAACACCACTCACCGATTCGTTCACGCTTTCCATTCCACTTATGACGCATTGAAATTAGAGAACATCGGTAGCAACTACCAAACAATTGATTAGAGCAATGAACAAACCAAGAATACGAGGACCGGCAATAGTACTAGGTCTAACAACCTCAATCACAGCCTACGCAATATTTTACAGTCACTTTCAACAAGTTCGAGATAAAAAAGTAATGAGAGAAGGTGTAGCACGAGATAAAGAACGGATACGTTTGAAGAGGAAGGAGCAGCAGATGATGCAGCAGCAGCAGCAGAGGGAGGGGGTTTCAGAGTCTGGAGATAGTGCCAGATGACTATGACAGGGTCATAATAATAAAGTTTAATGAAGAAAAGTTATGATGCAACAATGTCAACTGCAAAAATCATGAGAGGCGTGCCTTGCCAACAAACACGTGGTGGCTGGAAGAAGAATAGAAAGAAGAAGAAGAGCACCCATTGTTCATGGAGCTCTGAAGAACGATCCACTTGGAGCTCATTGCACCGAGCCGTAAACAACCACGGCCGGGACAAGGGAAATATCAACCACCGCACCCCGGCACAAGCCAGGCGATAGCCCCCCATTTTATTGTCTTGCCCCAAGAAACTTCCCCAACAAGCACAAAGGCAGTCTTCTCTACGTAACTAGCATCAGCATGATGAGGGCGCTAGCCCTCGTGCCCGAAAATATTGAGAACTTCTTTCCTCCTAATGCTATGGCATCCTCCCGTGGTCTTTGCCAACAACACAATCGAGATGATAGGAGCAGGCAGTCGTGGCAGAAACGGTGCTGCATGTAATTGCTGCTTGATCATTGTTCGTTGGAAGCTTACAAGAACGAGATCATGGGAAACACCGACGAGTGTTCAACAACTATGGTTGGATCCTCTCCGCGGTTTTGATGGTAAAAGCTCACCACAGTTGCTACCTGCATCTAGATTTAGGGTCATAATGATTTTGGCGTTGTGTAGTTGAACTTGTAGGTTGGGGTCAGTGCGTATGATAAGAGTCCGTGATAACAACTTCTACGTAATAATGACACTTTTTTGAATTGTTATCTTCTGTTTCTGTAGAGTGTGGAGTGAAGTGAGATTGTCATGCCTGAAGCAAGATAGATTCTATTGTACTGTCAACTACACAAGGCCAACGTTTCTAGTATATATATATATATATTTATATGAATTAGTACTATCAATACGCTAATTGATATTGAAACTTGCAGGCTCATTCCTTGCAGGCTCATTCGAGTTTCCTAGGCCCACCTGTGCAAGCAAGGCGGAGAGAAGGGAGCTGCCTGTGACAACGGTGTCCTGGACTTCATCCTGGGCCTTCTTCCATGATCCATGTGATGCCACGGAGGCAGGGAATGTCTGAACAAGCTGAGTAATAGTCCAATCATGACAGCTATGGCGCGACCCTTCAGCCTCACCATTGAAGACGTATGACTTGTACACACATGTCAGGTTTCCGTTCGATCTGTTGCAATCAAATCTTTCCCGTTCTATATCAACTTCTTTCAAAACTGAGTCAGTTGCAAGCTTCACCTTCACGAAAGGAAGCTGGTGATTCAGTTCGACCAATACAATACAATCAAGAATATCGAACTTTTGATGCTTTGCTTGAACCAAAATCCTGGTTATGTTCTCAAGAACTAATTTGTTGCATGCCACGACGATGTTTCCTTCCAATTCGTATGCCTTTTCGATGTCCTTCTTTCTGTCTCCTTTGACAGTGAGTGCATTGGCGATTGCCATTTGCTTGCAATCCCACTTGTGCCCACCAGTCTTCCAGTGATTCACTTGGCACTCACGTGAGCACTTTTGAGCCCCGGTGCATAATATAAAAGAGTGCAATTAGATGACGACAAGAGTTATGGTAAATATCACTTCAGAAAACAATATGCACTTACATATACGGTACGCTGACAGTTGCTGCAGCGCTTGACAGCACTATTCCTGATTGTTTTCAGGCACTGACAGCAGCTTGTGGTGCTTAGAAATAAAGCAGCTTTGACACTTTGTATAATTTCACTGCACCGCTCGTTTCGTCCAGGATACTTGTTCTCCCAACCAATAATGAAAGTATTCTCTGAAGTTGATGCAACTGATGACCTGTCCATCTGATCACCTGCAGGTAAATACATATTTTTTCCCGTGACCAAATCAGAGAGAGCTTTCTGGATCGAACTTCGTCTACCGTTGGTAGCTTTGAAACTCCGTTTGTGCAGAGCTGTGACATGAGCACTGCTAGCTAGATGCCAAAGGTTGGTTATCATATGGTCCTCAGTATTAGGATGCGGATCAGTATGCTCGCCGTACCGAACAGCAAAGTCGATACAAAGCTCCAAGAGTCCTGAAGAAATAGCAGCTGCTACACGAGTATCCGATACTTTGGTAAATACCCCCGTTCGTGGTTGAAGTATGGAGAAGATTGTCATTGTAATTAGCATCGCGTCTTCAAAACTACCTACAGAGTTCAATGCGAAGTCCATCACATTGATGATAACTTCTTTATCGGTCGTTCCCTATGAATGTGTAAAAGAGGGACGGAGTAAGAAGATGGCGATAAAATAATACTGGCAGATACCAATCTTTTCCAAACTTGCCTCGTTATTTGTTGCTAGGGCCAGCATCATCAGTGTTCCTAGACAAAACCCACGCGTATCCTTCTCATTCTTTTTGAGCTTCTGTGCAATTAGATGCACGAACGGGGTTGTGGAACAGGAACCATAAGTCGTGGACGAAATGATGGGGGTTGTTGCCATAGCTTTGAAGTACTTTACATCATCATTAGTGAAAGACCGAACTCCCTTCACTCCACGATGCTCATGATTCATTTGTAAGATGAGTGTTTGAGCATTCTCCGCAATTTTATTCAGTACACCCCCATCATCAAAGTCAGGGGCTAGTTCATAATCAGCTTGCTTCATCTCCTTGACAATATCAAGTCGGCAATCCTTGATAAAGATACACTGAAGTAGCATATCAAAGACCCCGTCAATTTTCAAGAGTACACCCCCCGCATCCGCATCTTGCATTACATTTCCTAGAATCCTCACAAACGAATCAAGCGAGCCGTACCATTGCGCTTTACTCTCAAATAACTCGCGTTTTTTGGTATCGCACATACACTTAATCAGAGGGCCGAGATTGTTCACAATCTGCATGTTAAATCTGCCCTTCCCCAGATTAATCTTCGTCATGGTATTCAGCAAGTGAACCCAGTGACATGGTGTGAAGATTCGCTGATTGGAGTTGATTGATAGATCCACAGATCCAAACGGTCCTTCGCATATGCTCAAAAAATGAAGCAGAGCATCGATAATTCCTGTATATGAATTGGATATTTCGTGAGGAGGAGAATTAGAGATACATCAAAACAACAAAGCAACGATAAGAACGCTCATCTCAAGTATCATTTGAACTTACCAGCCTCATATAGCTTTTCACGATACACAATTTCAGTTGCCTCGTTCTGAGTTTGCATTCGTGCCGCTGCTCGTGTGATAATTTTATCTCCGCTACGGATGGCTTCCACAACCTCAGTCGGGCTCAGCTTTGTGATGTTCCAATCGTCATCTCTCATGACAAGACGCTGTTCGGTCGCCTTCACCTTTCCCGTGCGCCTCTGCTTCTTCTTGTCCTTCTTGGATACCATGGTTTAAATGAATAATGAATAAAAGTAGAGGTGCTGACCAAGTATGTCAAGAAGAGACCTTTTGCCTCTACGGTTTATCCGACATGAGACAAGAGGGTGTTATTGGCACCTTTTTACTCCAAAAGCAGAGAGTAAAGAACTTTTGCAGTGCTACAAGGTGCACTCTACCAGCACGGCTAATTGCACTGTATTTTGCCTGTACCATGTCGCCGAATGTAACAAAATTTGGGGTAAGTACTACCTGAACTGTGTTCAAAAATTTGCACTCTCCCACACGAGGCAAAGCTGTCTGCAATCTGCACACTATAACATGAGAATACAACTTCTGATGGCTCTAAAAGATTCTCATGACCAGTGAAATTCATCACACTACCATGAAAGTAAAGTGCACTATTAAGGGTACGATAGATATGGTGCTAGAGTAGCGAATATGGCCGTCCCAGATTGGGCCTCATCAGGTCACCTACGATGATGTAGCGACGCCGATACGACCATTAAGAGCTTGAGCCGTGATAAAGATGCTTCTATACTATCATGGCTAACTATCATGGGACACTACAAGCTGTGGATTGTCGTACTCGAAGCGTTAGATACGATATGGTTCTAGAGTAGTTTGGCGGCCATCCCAAATTGGGCCTCATCAGGTCACCTACGATGATGTAGCGACGCCGATACGACCATTAAGAGCTTGAGCCGTGTAAAAGATGCTTCTATACTATCATGGCCAACTATCATGGGCCACTACAAGCTGTGGATTGTCATACTCGAAGCGTTAGATACGATATGGTTCTAGAGTAGTTTGGCGGCCATCCAAAATTGGGCCTCATCAGGTCACCTAGGATGGTGCAGCGACGCCTATACGACCAACCAATACTTGAGCCGTGTAAAAGATGCTTCTATACTATCATGGCCAACTATCATGGGCCACTACAAGCTGTGGATTGTCATACTCATAGCGTTAGATACGATATGGTTCTAGAGTAGTTTGGCGGCCATCCAAAATTGGGCCTCATCAGGTCAGCTACGATGATGTAGCGACGCCGATACGACCAACCAATACTTGAGCCGTGTAAAAGATGCTTCTATACTATCATGGCCAACTATCATGGGCCACTACAAGCTGTGGATTGTCATACTCGAAGCGTTAGATACGATATGGTTCTAGAGTGGTTTGGCGGCCATCCCAGATTGGGCCTCCTCAGGTCACCTAGGATCGTGCAGCGACGCCGATACGACCATTAGGAGCTTGAGCCGTGATAAAGATGCTTCTATACTATCATGGCCAACTATCATGGGCCACTACAAGCTGTGGATTGTCATACTCGAAGCGTTAGATACGATATGGTTCTAGAGTGGTTTGGCGGCCATCCCAGATTGGGCCTCATCAGGTCACCTAGGATCGTGCAGCGACGCCGATACGACCATTAGGAGCTTGAGCCGTGATAAAGATGCTTCTATACTATCATGGCCAACTATCATGGGCCACTACAAGCTGTGGATTGTCATACTCGAAGCGTTAGATACGATATGATTCTGGAGTAGTTTGGCGGCCATCCCAGATTGGGCCTCATCAGGTCACCTAGGATTGTGCAGCGACGCCTATACGACCAACCAATACTTGAGCCGTGTAAAAGATGCTTCTATACTATCATGGCCATCTATCATGGGCCACTACAAGCTGTGGATCGTCGTACTCGAAGCGTCAGATACGATATGGTTCTAGAGTAGTTTGGCGGCCATCCCAAATTGGGCCTCATTAGGTCAGCTGCGATGATGTAGCGACGCCGATACGACCAACCAATACTTTAGCCGTGTAAAAGATGCTTCTATACTATCATGGCCAACTATCATGGGCCACTACAAGCTGTGGATTGTCATACTCGAAGCGTTAGATACGATATGGTTCTAGAGTAGTTTGGCGGCCATCCCAAATTGGGCCTCATCAGGTCAGCTACGATGATGTAGCGACGCCGATACGACCAACCAATACTTGAGCCGTGTAAAAGATGCTTCTATACTATCATGGCCAACTATCATGGGCCACTACAAGCTGTGGATTGTCATACTCGAAGCGTTAGATACGATATGGTTCTAGAGTAGTTTGGCGGCCATCCAAAATTGGGCCTCATCAGGTCACCTAGGATCGTGCAGCGACGCCGATACGACCAACCAATACTTGAGCCGTGTAAAAGATGCTTCTATACTATCATGGCCAACTATCATGGGCCACTACAAGCTGTGGATTGTCATACTCGAAGCGTTAGATACGATATGATTCTAGAGTAGTTTGGCGGCCATCCCAGATTGGGCCTCATCAGGTCACCTACGATGGTGCAGCGACGCCGATACGACCAACCAATACTTGAGCCGTGTAAAAGATGCTTCTATACTATCATGGCCAACTATCATGGGCCACTACAAGCTGTGGATTGTCATACTCGAAGCGTTAGATACGATATGGTTCTAGAGTAGTTTGGCGGCCATCCAAAATTGGGCCTCATTAGGTCAGCTGCGATGATGTAGCGACGCCGATACGACCAACCAATACTTTAGCCGTGTAAAAGATGCTTCTATACTATCATGGCCAACTATCATGGGCCACTACAAGCTGTGGATTGTCATACTCGAAGCGTTAGATACGATATGGTTCTAGAGTAGTTTGGCGGCCATCCCAAATTGGGCCTCATCAGGTCAGCTACGATGATGTAGCGACGCCGATACGACCAACCAATACTTGAGCCGTGTAAAAGATGCTTCTATACTATCATGGCCAACTATCATGGGCCACTACAAGCTGTGGATTGTCATACTCGAAGCGTTAGATACGATATGGTTCTAGAGTAGTTTGGCGGCCATCCAAAATTGGGCCTCATCAGGTCACCTAGGATCGTGCAGCGACGCCGATACGACCAACCAATACTTGAGCCGTGTAAAAGATGCTTCTATACTATCATGGCCAACTATCATGGGCCACTACAAGCTGTGGATTGTCATACTCGAAGCGTTAGATACGATATGATTCTAGAGTAGTTTGGCGGCCATCCCAGATTGGGCCTCATCAGGTCACCTACGATGGTGCAGCGACGCCTATACGACCAACCAATACTTGAGCCGTGTAAAAGATGCTTCTATACTATCATGGCCAACTATCATGGGCCACTACAAGCTGTGGATTGTCATACTCGAAGCGTTAGATACGATATGGTTCTAGAGTAGTTTGGCGGCCATCCAAAATTGGGCCTCATTAGGTCAGCTGCGATGATGTAGCGACGCCGATACGACCAACCAATACTTTAGCCGTGTAAAAGATGCTTCTATACTATCATGGCCAACTATCATGGGCCACTACAAGCTGTGGATTGTCATACTCGAAGCGTTAGATACGATATGATTCTGGAGTAGTTTGGCGGCCATCCCAGATTGGGCCTCATCAGGTCACCTAGGATCGTGCAGCGACGCCTATACGACCAACCAATACTTGAGCCGTGTAAAAGATGCTTCTATACTATCATGGCCATCTATCATGGGCCACTACAAGCTGTGGATCGTCGTACTCGAAGCGTTAGATACGATATGGTTCTAGAGTAGTTTGGCGGCCATCCCAAATTGGGCCTCATCAGGTCACCTACGATGGTGCAGCGACGCCGATACGACCAACCAATACTTGAGCCGTGTAAAAGATGCTTCTATACTATCATGGCCAACTATCATGGGCCACTACAAGCTGTGGATTGTCATACTCGAAGCGTTAGATACGATATGGTTCTAGAGTAGTTTGGCGGCCATCCAAAATTGGGCCTCATCAGGTCACCTACGATGGTGCAGCGACGCCTATACGACCAACCAATACTTGAGCCGTGTAAAAGATGCTTCTATACTATCATGACCAACTATCATGGGCCACTCTAGGAGCAGTTGATTACCATATCCACAATATATATGCTTGAGCTGTGATATAGAAGCAGTTGATCACTGTTTTTACATCATTAGATACGATATGGTGCTAGAGTAGCGAATATGGCGCTCTAGAAGAGAAAGGAGCACAGCAGGGATGTGTTTTTTCTAGGTTTTTCTGTAGATAGAGCAGTTCCAGATGACGATGACAGGGTCATAATTATGTATTGAAGGATAGTGGCAACAACGTCATCTGCAAAAAATCACGAGAGGCGTATTTTGCCAACAATTTTCATGCACCCTTCCAAACCTAAACAATAGCCCACTATTTGTGGTGATCAATTAGAGTAGCAAAGCAATGACACAAAACTCTCATGAGACCAAGTTTTCTATGAAAAATCTTTAGTGTTAGATTCATATAAATGATAAGTTCCGGTAAAAGACACAGAACCCGATTACGCACTCCCTTGGCATTCAATTCTATCCAAGAGTGTTGGCTTTGGCTGAGAGTCAGTTGGACTTGAGAAACAAACAGGAGAGTGATCATATTTACTCCTCCTTATCTGGAGCCATTTCTTGGTCTGATGTCCACAATGTCAAGTTATCTCTCAACAATTGCATGATAAGAGTGGAGTCTTTGTAGCTCTCCTCACTCAATGTATCCAACTCCGCAATGGCATCATCAAATGCCTGCTTGGCAATGTGACAAGCACGGTCAGGACTATTGAGGATTTCGTAGTAAAATACGGAGAAGTTGAGGGCAAGACCCAAACGAATAGGGTGGGTGGGGGGAAGGTCCGACGAGGCAACCTCGGTGGCGGATTGGTAGGCGTCAAGAGCAGACTTGCCAGACTGCTCGCGAACTTCACCCTGTTGGAACTCAGAGAGGTATCGGTGGTAATCTCCCTTCATTTTGTAGTAAAAGACCTTGGCTTCCTCGGAAGTGGAGTTGGGGATGAGTGAATCTTCAATGATAGAGAGGATATCATTACAGATATCGCAAAGCTCATTCTCGATCTTGACCTTGTAGTCCTTGATGACGGTCATCCTGTCGGCATCCCCCTTCTGTTCAATGGAGGTAACCACACGCCAAGAGGCACGTCGGGATCCAATTACATTTTTGTATGCAACGGAGAGAAGGTTACGCTCCTCAACGGTAAGTTCTTGGGGTTGACGGGCAACCTCCTTCATGTCGGCGACCATTTCATCGAAGCGCTCTGCCTGTTCGGCGAGCTTGGCTTTGTAGACTAGAGAATCGCGATCCATTTTGATGATTTTGTTGGTAAACTTTGAAGGAAGCGTTGGCCGGCTTTGGTTTTTATGAGGCTGATCGCGAGGATTTTGCGTTTGCCGCGCAGCTGTCATGCACAAGCTGCCTGGCAACTTGAAGCAAGAGTGCAAATTGCAAATAAATGCCATTGCCCGCCCGCCCCCCTTGTGCTCATATCCAATGCAAAATGTATGAAACACAATTGCTGCAATGATGAATGAATGCACCTATCAAATAATTAATGTCCCTCCCCCTTTTCAGAAGAATAGTAGAACCAACTAAGAACTCAAGTGTTCTAATAAAAAAAATGTTTAAATGTTAGATTCATATAAATGATAAGTTCCGGTAAAAGACACAGAACCCGATAACAATATGCCAATCCCTCGACATTGAATTCTATCAAAGAGTGTTGGCTGAGAGTCAGTTGGACTTGAGCAACAAACAGGAAAGACATATTATTTATTCTTCCTTCTCTGGCTCGCCCTCGGCATCAGCGGCCTGGTCTGATGTCCACAATGTCAAGTTATCCCTCAACAATTGCATAATGAGTGTTGAGTCCTTGTAGCTCTCCTCACTCAACGTATCCAACTCAGCAATAGCATCATCAAATGCCTGCTTGGCAATGTGACATGCACGGTCAGGACTATTGAGGATTTCGTAGTAAAATACGGAAAAGTTGAGGGCAAGACCCAAACGGATGGGGTGGGTGGGGGGAAGGTCCGAGGAGGCAACCTCGGTGGCGGATTGGTAGGCATCCAAAGCAGCTGAGGCGGAGGCCTTACGGACATCACCCTGTTGGAACTCAGAAAGGTATCTGTGGTAATCTCCCTTCATTTTGTAGTAAAAGACCTTGGCTTCCTCGGAAGTGGAGTTGGGGATGAGAGATTCCTCAATGATGGAGAGGATATCATTACAGATGTCGCAAAGCTCATTCTCGATCTTGACCTTGTAGTCCTTGATGATGGACATCTTGTCGGCATCCCCCTTCTGCTCGATGGAGGTAACCACACGCCAAGAGGCACGTCGTGACCCGATGACGTTTTTGTATGCAACGGAGAGAAGGTTACGCTCCTCAACGGTGAGTTCTTGGGGTTGACGGGCGACCTCCTTCATATCGGAGACCATTTCATCGAAGCGCTCGGCCTGTTCGGCGAGCTTGGCTTTGTAGACTAGAGAATCGCGATCCATTTTGGTGATTTTATTGGTAACTTTGAAGCGTTGGCTTTGGTTTTTATGAGGCTGATCGGCCGGAGCTGGATGGAGGCGATGACAGTTGACTGGGCAGGCTGTCTCGTGAGCAGAGGGCTGGATGGTGCATTCTCCACGAAGCGACCAATGCTATCGTGGTCCCAAGAAAGGTCGGCGGACTTGAACGGCAGTTCTGAAAGTGCACACGACTTCCCCCGTTCCAACGAAGAGTGTTTATAGCATGGCAGTGCCAGTTCCATGGGCCTACGGTACTCGATGAGACCCGTTCGGATGAAGGGCTGCACTGGATGGATTGGATGGACAAATGGTCTTCGTTGAGTTGCATTCAATTGTGGAAAAGCAGCCTCGACGATGGTGTAGTATGAACTGCCAGTCTCTCTAAGTATTGCGTGCAAATAATCAATAGTAATATGATTATGATGAAGGTGTAGGAAACGTCGCTTCTTTGAGCTTAAAAAGGAAACAACATTACAGATGAAACAACAACATAGAAAACAATCCGTCGTCTTTCGGCGAGTGGTACGATTGGGGCCGCTCTTTCCATGGCTTCTATTCGTATCTCTCTTTCAATATCAGCAGCATCAGCTGCAGCTACTGTTGGGCGTGGAGGCTGCGACAATACGTGGTGGTGGCGGTGGAAGTGAGCAATATAATGACGTCGATAAAAACACAATAGCTTCCAACAGCTTATCAGGTGCCTCTTCGAAGAAAAACACGGTCCGACGAGAGCTTCGAACAGTCCAAAATTACTGTGGAACAGATTGGGGCAATGCGAATACGGAATGCAAGCGGCCCTGTCCAGATGGCAACAAGGATATTTGTGCATGGGGTGAGGAATGCTTTGCTGATTTGACATCGTGTCCTTCCATGACGATAGAGGTGTCGATTGGTAGTGCTGGTGAGACTTATGAATCAACAACGACGTACTATCAGTCAACTTCGTCTTCAACTGAAGATGTCCCTACATTAATATATCCTGGAAAGGCGAACACACCGCCCCACTGTTCCCCATCCACCACTGACATAATCAACGTGGGCTACTACCAATCATGGGCCAAGTACCGACCATCAGATTGCTATCCCCTACATGCTTCCGATATCAACGTCGTGGCATTTGGATATACTCATCTCATATACAGTTTTGCTGGGATATCAGGGTTTGGAAAATTAGAACCATACAATGGAATAATGGATGAGGTCAATTTATATAGAGAGTTTAACAATCTCAAGAAGCATCCGGATAATCGCGGATTGAAAACTCTCATTGCCGTGGGCGGATGGAACTTTGATCAAAAGCGATTTACCATGGTGGCATCCACGGATATGTATCGCACAGCATTTGCTCAGAGTGTCGTCGAATTTTGTATCACTTATCAATTTGATGGCATTGATTTTGATTGGGAGTATCCCGTCACACGAGATGGTGTTCCGGAAGACTTTGTCAATTACCCACTTTTGATTCAAGAAGTAAGACATCAATTTGATATCGCGAAACAGACCAAGGGCATTGATTTGCTACTTACCTTGGCCATACCGGTCAATCCAGACAAGATATATGATGGATATGACCTCCGAGCATTGACACCGAACGTCGATTGGTACAATTTGATGGCGTATGATATACATGGACATTGGGATGATGTCACTGGATCACATACGGATATGGATTATATTCAGACGGCTGTGGGATTCATGATGGACAGGGGTGTGACAGGTGATAAGATGGCGTTTGGATTAGCTAGTTATGGGCGAAGCATGAGGTTGACTGACAATGTTTCGTCGGGTTGCTCGACGGAGGGTTGTCCGATTAGTGGTGCTGGAGTCGAGGGTTGCAATGGCGAAATGGGATTTAGTCCTTTGTTTGACTTGAAGCAAAAGTATGTTGATACAGGAATGTATGATTCTTTGCTAATGAATGCAAAGACCGGCAGTATGGAAATGATTGTTGAGAATGGCAATGTCTTCGTAACGTTTGATTTGGAGCAGTCGTTTCAGAAGAAGAGGGACTATTTCGTGAACAAGTGAGTGTTTTTGATATGGATTCTTGTTACATTGTTCCATCGCGTTCGTTCTAAATGCAGTGTTCTTTTCTTTACTTTGTTCGCTTTATCAACTCCAGATGCTTTCGAGGTCAAATGTGGTGGGCACTCGACATGCTCCAAAAGCCTCAATTTGGACAGTTTGGTTCCCTACAAGCTACGGCTTTACCAGCCGTTTCCCAGCCAGTGAGTGCCAATGCTCCTGGAGTAGATCAGAATGACGACTACTGCAACGGAGAAAATGGTCTGATTGCAACTGAAAATTGCGATGGATTTGTCTTCTGTAATCAAGGTGAAATGGCAGGAAGCGTTACGAAATGCTCCTCTGGCCTAACCTTTGATGCGAATCTGGGCTTGTGCAATTGGCCATCAAAGACAAATACGTGTGGATTTGAGTTTTGCGAGGATGATTATTCCGGGTATAAGCCATTCGAGGATTGTACCAAGTTCTATTATTGCAAGGATGGCAAGATCAGTGGGGATATAGAAACTTGTGCTGCTGGCACAATGTTTGATACCGTTTTGGGTATTTGCAATTGGAAGAGCGAAGTAACATGCTCAGCTCCAATACCGACCCCACCTCCTACTCCGCCACCTCCTGTTCCTGCCCCAGAAATCAGCGTCACACCAGCAACAATCTATGGTGCTGTCTCGTCCTCGACTCCACCTCCCACTTTTGGATCTATTGCCTCATCATATTCTGCTTCGACTGGGAACAATGTTGGCTCTACTAAGTTACGCTTCGGTCCATCAGATGATGCATACGTCCAAGAAGAAAAGCCATACGAAAACTTCAATGACAACTACATCGTGGCTGATCAAAATCTGCGCTTCGATGGGCTGTTTCGGTTCAATATTCAAGGTGTTGAAGATCGTGCAATCAACTACGCCACGCTACGCCTCTTTGTAGTCAATCCTTCCGACGCCGGTGGGAAGTTCTACCAATGCCGTGATGACTGGCATGAGGATGTTGTCACCTGGGATAAGGCTCCCTCTATCATAAGTGGGTCACCATTGGCGGTAATTGATCATGCTCTACTGCAAGACCAGTGGGTAGAGGTGGATGTAACAAGTCTTGTCACTCAAAATGGACCCGTAGCGTTGCGATTTGTATCAGATTCTACTGATAACGTCATGTTCAGCTCGAAGGAAAATACGAATCGAAATGCACCAGAGTTGATTGTCGATGTCGGGCCTACCACAGAAGCGCGTGAAACGTTTTCAGACGTAGTCAATACACACAAGATTGGGCCCACCGATGACGCAACTGTCGTTAAGGGCGGCCCGAACAAGAATTTTGGAAGGGAGCCTGAACTCAAAATCGATGCTGATCCTGGAGAAAAGAAATCATACTTGCGTTTTGATTTCTCGAGAGTTAATATTGCCTCCATCCAAAAAGCCACACTCCGCCTCTTTGCCGTAAAGTCGGCTCCTTTTGGCGGATCTTTCATGAAGATCACTAATAATGACTGGAGTGAGGATTCAATAAATTGGTACAATGCCCCCTCAGTTGATGGGGCGTTCCTGGGCACAGTACCTGAAATCGTCGAAAGTAAATGGTACGAACTGGATATTACTTCAGCCATCTCCGAAAGTGGGCCGTTGAGCATCTGTATTGTAGGAAATCATGATGTGATTGCCATATACAGTAGCAAGGATGGTCTTCACTCGCCAGAAATAACCCTAGATCTTCAAGAGGGTATCCCTGAAGACGGAGAGACCAAGGAGATGATCCCCTCCGATGATGCAACTATCACTCTATCCAAGCCGTACAGTAATTTTGGCACGAGTGAGAAGCTGGTGGTTGATAGCAAGAATGGAATGAACAACTTCTTACTACGATTTGATGCATCTGACGTTCCGCAAGGCCAGGTGAAGAGTGCTAAATTGCGACTTTACGCCCAAAATTCAGCAACTGCATATGGCGGAACTTTCGTGCAAACGACAAATACTCAATGGGATGAACGCTCTGTAACCTGGTCCAATGCACCCCTTGGCGATGGGGTGGTGCTAGGCTCGATCCCGGAGGCTGAAGCGGGTACGTGGTATGAAATAGATGCCACCAATGCTGTGATGGGCGGTGCTCCTGTGAGTTTCCGCGTATCATCTCCACATAGCAGCACAGCTATGTATGCTTCGAGAGAAAGTGCTTTCAAACCACGCCTTATAGTCCAGTACAAACCAAAAGATCCTGTACCAGATGGATTCGACATTTATCATCCAAGCGATGATGCATCCATTCTTAAGGATAAAAGTGGTGCAAATTTTGGTTTTGACGGCCAGCTGCGGGTGGATGGAGAGGCGGGAGTCTTCAATTCATTGCTACGCTTTGATCTCACTGGCGTTGAGAAAGGCACTGTCAAAGCAGCGTCTCTTCGTCTTTTTGCCGTCGATGGGTCAATGTCAGGAGGAACTCTAATCACTACCAAGAACACTTATTGGAACCAGTACACTGTAAATTGGGACAACGCACCTTCCCCAGATGGGGTAGTCCTTGAAACACTCGGTGAAGTAACACCTTACAATTGGTACACCATCGACTTATCAAAGATTTTGGGAGCATTGGGAGGTGAAGCATTATCTATCCGCATCACTGCGTCTTCGGGCAATCGCGTCGCTTACAGCTCCAGTGAAGATCCTTTTGGGAATGTTCCTGAGCTCTTGGTAAGAACTGGCAGCATGTTTTCAGGCATGCAGTGAATTAGTTGGATGGGAAAAAGACAAAAGATATTTCATAGAATTATTTATAATATTAATTATCCTTTATTTTGTACACAAGAGTCCAAACATCTCTACTCTCTCTAGGCAACCTTCTTAACATCATCTTCGTCATCCTCGTATGCCGACAACGGAGGGCATGTGCACACGAGGTTACGATCTCCGTAAACATTGTCAACACGTCCGCATGATGGCCAGAACTTGTTTGCACGAATCCAAGGAGCGGGGTATGCTCCAGTCTCCTTCGTATATTTCTTATCCCACTTCTCGCTCAGTATATCGTCAACAGTGTGAGGTGCATTTCTTAGTGGCGAATCTTCAATGGATATGCGCCCACTTCCAACATCGTCAATCTCTGCCCGAATTGAGAGCATAGCATCACAGAATCTATCTAATTCTGCGAGATCCTCTGATTCAGTTGGCTCAACCATCAGTGTTCCAGCTACAGGCCAGGACATGGTAGGAGAATGGAAACCATAATCTTGAAGACGTTTGGCAACATCTTCCTCCGTGACTCCAGTGACCGCCTTCAATGGACGCAAATCGAGAATGAATTCGTGTGCGCACTGTCCGTTCTTTCCGACGAAAAGAACATCGAATGCACCATTCAATCGTGCAGCCATGTAGTTAGCATTCAAGATGGCAACTTCAGTGGACTTCTTCAAACCTTCGTATCCATTCATTTTAATGTACATCCACGAAATGGGGAGGATAGCAGCAGATCCGAATGGAGCACCGGCCACGGCTCCTTCAGCCTTAGGTACACAGAGGTCGCTTCCGCAGAGCTTTCCGGCAGCCTCAGGATCAACAGAATGCCCAGGAAGGAAGGGTGCGAGATGGGCAGCAACGCCAATGGATCCAACACCAGGTCCTCCACCGCCGTGAGGGATGCAGAATGTTTTGTGCAAGTTGAGATGGCACACGTCGGCACCGATGAGACCAGGACTAGTCAAACCAACTTGCGCATTCATGTTGGCACCGTCCATGTACACCTGCCCACCGGCATCGTGCACCATATCGATGATCTCAACAATCTTCTCCTCGAACACACCAAAGGTAGATGGGTAAGTGACCATGAAGGCTGCAACGTTTTCTCTGTGTTTCTCAATCTTGGCAGTGAGGTCGTCAACGTCAACGTTTCCATTGGCATCATTGTCAACAACTACAACTTTCATTCCAGCCATCGCAGCCGAGGCAGGGTTGGTTCCGTGAGCACTTTTGGGGATAAGACAGACATTCCTGTGTCCCTGTCCGCTAGCTGCCAAATAGTTTTTGATTGCAAGTAAACCAGCATATTCACCAGTTGCACCACTGTTGGGTTGGGCAGACACAGCCGCAAAGCCCGTAATTTCAGCAAGATCCTTGTTCAAATCTTCAATCATCTCGTGATAACCCTGGACCTGATCGTGAGGAGCGAAGGGGTGGATGTCACAAAAGCCTGACCAAGTAACAGGAAGCATTTCACTTGTTGCATTGAGTTTCATGGTACATGATCCAAGTGAGATCATGGAATGATTGAGTGCCAAATCACGATTCTCGAGCGTTTTCAAGTAACGAAGCATTTGTGTCTCCGAATGATGCTGGCGAAAGATGGGATGAGTCAAAATCTCTGAATCTCTGGCAACAGATGGGTCGACCTCCATGAGAGACATGTCGGCAGTGACATCCGGATTTGCAATTCCGAATGCACCCGAAAGAAGAGTAGCGACATCATCACGTGTAATGCCTTCTCCCATCGAGATACCCACTGTATTCTCATCAATCACACGAACATTGGCACCAACTGAAGCAGCTCCCTCCTGGACCTGAGCAGCAGTCATACCCTTTGTAGAGACATCAACAGTAAATGTATCAAAGAATTGTGCATCCATCACACCAAAGCCAGCATTGCCCAACTCTCTATGTGCCACTCTAGTCAGAGCATGAATACGCCCAGAGATATTCTTCAATCCCTCTGGTCCATGATACACAGCATAAGAAGCTGCCATGTTTGCCAACAATGCCTGCGCTGTACAAATGTTCGAAGTTGCCTTGTCACGACGAATATGCTGTTCACGAGTTTGCATAGCCATTCTCAAGCATGGCTTCCCATCTGAATCAATCGTTACACCAATAATCCTTGCTGGCATCTTTCTCGAGTATTTATCCGAGGTGGACAAAAATCCTGCATGTGGTCCACCAAATCCCATGGGCACACCAAATCGTTGTGCAGATCCAACGGCAATATCAGCACCCCATGATGCAGGGGGTGCCAACTTTGTCAAGGCCATCAAATCGGTAGCACAAATCACCATGGCATTTCCCTCATGAGCACGTTTTGTAAAGTCTGCATAAGATTCACCAGGTGACTCCACTGATCCATAAGTGTTTGGGTATTGCACAATAGCACCACAATATTCTCCCGAGTCAACTTCACTCGACGAATGATCCCCCACAATTACCTCAATCCCAATAACTTCCGCACGTGTCTGAATCAATGATATAGTCTGTGGATGGACATCCTTACTCACGAAGAATTTATTCTTCTTATTCTTCTTTCCCTTGAGACTGTAGCACATTTGCATAGCCTCGGCAGCTGCAGTCGATTCATCCAACAAACTTGACACTGACATGGACAATCCAGTTAAATCACTACAAAGTGTCTGAAAGTTGAGCAACATTTCCAAACGACCTTGGGCAATTTCCGCTTGGTAGGGTGTGTAAGCGGTATACCATCCTGGATTTTCCAACATGTTGCGCAAGATCACATTTGGGACGATTGTATCGTAGTATCCCATGCCGATGTATGATTTCATGACCTTGTTTTTATCGGCCATGGATTTGATTTTGGAGAGGGCTTCTGATTCGGTGAGGGCGGGCGCGAGGTTGAGTGGTTTGGAGGAGAGAATGTTGGATGGGACGGTCGACTTGACAAGTTCATCGAGAGAGGACAAACCGATGGATTGAAGCATGAGTTTGGTATCATCGTCGCTTGGTCCGACTGATAGTATTGATTTGATATGAAGAGAAAATGTTAGCATGTTATCGATAAAATGTAGCTGGAATAAGCAATGACAACATTTAAGAAGAATTGTTCCGGACAGAAGAACTGCCAAATCCACGTTACTCTACATGAGTAATAATTTCAGAGAGATTCCCATTGAGGTTATCATCTTCATTACAATTCTTTTTTTCTCTGCGTTTGATTGTGATGATACTGCTCATCGTGATGATCACATCATGTGCACAAAAATGAACTTACCGTGACGACGAGAAAATGTATCTGCCATATCCAAAGCGTCTCCGTTAACCACACCAGTGGCATGAATCCCACGACAAAGAAGAGGGTTCTGCTGCTGCCTGATAGATCCGCTATTCAGAAGCAGCCTGCGCAAAACTTGTGGCGAGCGCCGAATGGTGGAGGATAAGATCATGGCGAAGAGGTGAGATGAAGAATATAGAGAAGAACCACTGCGCTGTAATGGATCGGAATTGTGCAGAGATTACTGTGGTCAACAGAAGAGTAAGATGGAACTGGAATGTAGAACGCAGTAGAGAGATAATAATATCCAGTAGAGGTCATTAGCAGCATCTTTGCCTGCTGGCTGGCCGGCTGAGCCATCATTTTGTCGGCTTTTCAAAATTCTGGGCATTGGTCGGTGATGACGTCAGCTTTCAATAAAGAATCTTTACAAACGCCGTAAACAGAAACATCTAATGATTTATGCTACAGCTTCTTTTGATGATAAGTGATTTCAGTATAGTTCATTAGAAGCTTATTACGTTCTGATGACGTGGCGAGGACGTTCTAGCTCGTTCAAAATCCAAATCCATTAGCTCCGCCGCTCTCTTTCTTCTTCTCCTTCAATGCATGCATGCATCATGCAAGCTGCTGCATACTTTTATTATGCTTATTAATGCTCGGCTTTGTTACAATTGAGTTGCCGGAGACGGTGGGTATCAGTAATGCAATGATGTAATGCATGAGATATTCAATCACCAGCATCTAGCGGCTCATTATATTCGGTTACAGTTACAATAATTGAAGCAGATTTGTCACCCTGATGAGAAAGAAGTGGCTTTACATCATGATGTAAGCTGGACATTGTTCGAATAGACACAATTGGGCAATTAGTCTCTGCTTACTACAACAAGTCATACGAGTTAATGAGCTTCAGATTGTCACTGTGATACATCCGCCACAACAGTTGCATGTCATTGCTACCCTTAATGCCACAAAGACCATTTCCCCACCAACCGCTGGTGAAGTTATCCATGTGAAAATACCACCAGTCTCGCTCTTGAACCGGAACTAATGTGTCTTTAGTCAGCAGGAAACATTGATAATCATACTGCATCATGTACTGAGCGATCAACTTCACGAAATGGTTTGTCCATACTTCAAATATGATAAAAGTGATGCGTTTTCTTCGAAGCAAGTCCTTGGCACCAAGAAGGACATTGTAGTCATGGCCTTTGTTTTGGGTTTAGGTTTCAAAGAAAATATGTATCAAGTGAAAAATGTGACCTTGAAAGAAAATTACAATACAACAAAGATAAAAATACAACAAGACATCTATTCACCTTCTGTGTCAATCTTGACAACAAATATTTCTTCATCCCGGTGGACTTTGTCAAGGCCCGGCTCCTCCAGTGATGAGAGTAGGAGGTCAAGTGTGTATGTTGGTACAGCACTTTTTCTGCCATTGTCAATAGGCATATCTTTGTGTTCTCCATCCTCGTATTTGCAATGGCTGAATGATTCCAATTCGCCCGGTGTCATCTTGGCTAGTGTTGTGTAGTTGTCACCAATCAATTTGCCTCCTTCATTTCCTGGATCAGCAAAGATCAGATGACCTGTCTTGTCTGAAAGAGCTACATTGAGCAGCAGACTGTTTCTACTATCCTCCTCAACCAACTTTGTTGATACAGTATCAGTCATCTCGCAAAAGACTTTTGGAGATGGCTCAACGCTGATCAATTGAATGGGGATACTATACGGATGACACATCTGGAGAATAGGTTGAAAGGACTTGAGAATAGATAGGGTGTCATCTCCTGAATTGGCACCAACATCAATAATGACCTTTCTACTTCTTTTTTCGGACCATCCCCGGCGGTACAAAATAGATCGAAAATAGGGTGCCAAAAACTGGAGATCATTACACCCCATGTCCCAATTATTATGTTGTACTTCTGTGGTGTTGGAAAGGCAAATGAACCAAGGAGGGGTACCCCGGCAGAGTTCAGTGTCAACACATTTGAAATAAATCACACAATAAACTACACACATAGTTTGTTCAGCGCCTCACCTTTCTTGACGATTTCGTTGAATATGTTTTTCAGCTCATCTTTGGAGTAAATAAGTGAGGCTGAATTTGGCATGACAACTGCTGCAGCCTCTTGATTTTGGCGAAGCTCCTCATTGTGAGGGATGAAAGATGGGGAAACGTTAAGGTAGCACAAAGTAATACCAAGGAAAAAGCTAAGAAGGTTGGAAGGAAACTGCCGAAACCCCCCTTCTAGTCTTCTTCGACTGGAGGACAAGGATGCTCGACGGGAGAAGGTGGAGAACGGCATGCTGCGTGTGATGAATCACTCTAGTCACTATGTGGTGGATGATGTCTCCGTTGCCGTAGTACGATATGTGGCGTTACGAATAGAACAAGACAGCAGCAGCTGCATACATAGAAGCTTTCGATCAGAGCATTTGCGAGGGTGTGATGATCTGACCGCAGCCGACCATGAAGCAAACACATCACACATCAACAATCGAGCCAGAAGAGACTCGTAGCCACTTATTCGAAGACCTTCAAGAAGACGATCATCTATTATGATTGCACCCTTTGTGAAGTAAGTAACCCTAGCTTTGAAGAGAGGGATACATCTGAGTACCGTTCTACTCACTCCCTGCCTTTTAACGAAATTACCGTCTTGATTGTTTACCAACCCATTAACATCTTACCTACGTATTGAAGAACAAATTAGCACCAAGAGGCTTTGTCAGAGCATCTGCGATCTGATCTTGCATGTTGATGTATGAACTTCGATTTGCTTGGGTTCATCGAAAGTGATAATACTATAAATACATGCACATAGCAAAACTTGATGCCTCGAGTGCAGGAAAATTGGTTGAGGCAATGTGCATGTGTGATTGTACTCACTCACGTGCAGTTTGCGCGCACGTTCACCAGAGGCCTTTTCGAGTACCGCTGACAAACATCAAAATACCAGTGCAATGAGTCGGCACTACAGTGCTGGTAAACTGCACGGTGGGAGTACATCTAGATATGAAATCATGAGAAAATTTCATATCCATTTAGCTCCGGCCGCTCTCTTTTCTCTTTCTTCTCCTCCTTGCTTCTCTCTCAGCTCTCAGGGTTGGGTTTTGGGTTCATTAGATACTTTTATCTTCGGCATTTCATCGCGTCCTTTTGGTTTTGGTTTGGCACACTATGTTTGACGACTGTGGGCATCAGTAATGCAATGATGAACAGGCAGCTTCTAAGGACGCTGCGTCTAACGAGACGGCAATTGAGCTGCTCGCGTGCTGTCAATAATGTTGTCATCGGTATCCATCATTACAACGCAACTCGATTGGCATCACCGCTCATCGCAAATAATGTGTTACCAACGACACATCATATGAACCGCAATTCATCGGCTTCATTCTCTACCGATGCAGATTCAAAGTCCTCTGCAGAGAAAGTCGGCATTGTTTCAAGAATAAGAACCTTCATTAAGACCATCTTTGGATCCAATGATGATACACCCCGTGGTATTCAAGAACGGAAAGATATGTATTGGATATTGTTGGCTGTGACTCATAGAAAGTTACGGATGGAGGCACAGCAGAAGCAGTTGTCATCTGGGAACAATAAAGACCAACTGACATGGAACAATGAATCGAAGGAAGAAATCAAGCAATACATGGAAGAGGCAGTTTCGTATCTTGATGAACAAACTGACATCAGTGAAATGCCTTTGCGTCGATTACGTCAAGAGATACAATCTCGGTTGGAGCCACAGATTGTTCAGTTGCTTAATGTTGCGTGTGATGTGGAAGAGGATATGATATTGCGTCATAACAATAATGCTGCAGTCAATAAGGATGATGATGATGACGAAAATTATGAATTCAGTGATGCAGAGGAAACAGAGTACAGAGAGATTTTGTTGCAAGAATATGATCGTATTTGCAAACTACTTGCTCACACAAACGCTTCCGATGCAACGCAATACTACAAGCTGAAGAAGGGAGCTATTGAAACCTTGTTACAATACTTTGATTGGATGCCGCAAAGCACTGATGAACCAAAACCTCCAACTGATGAAGAAGATTATGTCGATGATTTTGGCTTCTATCCAAACAGATCAGAGGCAGAGATTGTATCTGCCATGAGATATTACCACGTACGAAATATTGTGCGATCACACCGCGTCCGAACTCTTCCGACAATTGATACTAAGACTGAAACAAGCATGGATGTCAACAAGGATGGTCATTACACCTACTCAATTCTACCATTCAAATCTACCATCTCCAACGCTGGTCGAGGAGTATTTATTGATGGCTTTGCACCTGCAGGAACACTCTTATCATTCTTCCCGGGAAAGGTTTGGCCCAAGGAGCATTTAATGACAGCATCTCTTCAAACCCAAATGCAATTCTCTCAAAATGATCCTCGTAATCAGCTATCCATGAGATATGATGATATATTGATTGACTCACGTCAGAGTCCCTATACGGTCGTTAAGAATTTGTGGGCAGCTGGTCACATTGTGAATCACCCTCCACCACCGATAAAATCGACGATGAGTGCAGAAGAAGCAAGTGAATCTAATGATGACCAGAGCAGCAAAGATAACGACGAGTCGAGCAATCCGACATACCATTTCCAACCTCGTCAAGGACCTAATTGCGTCACTGTTCCAATCAACTTTACAGAAGGTCTATTTACCGACCAGAACGATAGACTTCGTGAGTATATTCCCAATGAGTACGAGCTTCCTCCAAAATCTTGGGCAAAGGATGTATTTGAGAAGGAAAAGGTTGTCATGCATGGGATGGGCTTGATAGCATTGAGAGATTTGAAAGACGAAGAACTTTTTTATGATTACCGCATGAGCCCGAATGAAAACGCAAAGGGTTCTCTTTATCCGTCTTGGTATTATGTCTGGGACGTAGACGCTGCCGCGAATCGATGGAGCACTGATGACGAATAACTGTTTCAAACACAGAAGTTATCTGCTACTAAACAAAAATTTACTTTTCCTAATGTTGAGACTAGATTCAGATATAAGAAAGAGTCTCCTGCACGACTTAAACATATTGACAAATAAATGTCGCTACTTTTACTTTGGGCGACAGCACGATTCCTCCACCAATTTGAGTAATTCACAGTTCGGGTGATCTGCAGTCAGGGTATTGGCTTTGTCTTGAACTGTTTGACAAGTTTGTCCCGCAGCAAGTTCTTGATCAGGCTTCTTCATTTCGACACCAGCGCAAAAGGGACACACACTTAACATGGTTGTTGCCTGTAATGTTGGAGGTGGAGTTGATATTATTGTTGCCTGTAATGTTGGAGGTGGTGTTGATATCATTGACGGCTGCAATGTTGGAGGTGGAGTTGATATTGCCGTTAGACTTGCGGTGGGCATTGGGGACACGTTCGTTGATATTGTTGTGAACCTTTCTGTCGGCGTCAGAGTCGTGTCTTGTGTTATTGATGCCGCTGATGGAGGGAATGTAATGAATGGAAGTGTAAAAGGAGGTGGCGTGGGAGGAGGCGTTGGAAGATTTGACGATGAATCAATAAATACAGGAGGAAGTGTCGGAGGAGGAGTCGGAGGATTAGATGGTGCATACGTCAGCACTGGAGGAGGTGTTATAGGATTTGGCGTAGGACGCTGCGTCGGAGGTTGTGTGAGTGGTGGCGGCGTTGGCAATGGTGTTGGTCGCCGAGATGGAGCTGGAGTCGCAACCGGTGCGTTTGTTTCGATGAAAGTGCCATCTGCAGGCAAAACAAATCGAACAACATCCTCCTCTCCGAACTTTCCGTCACTTTCATGAATTACAATGTCTCTTGAAGTCACCTTGTACCATCCCTGGCCATATTCACAACACAGTCCGTCTCCTTTCCAGTCATACATGTACAGCACATAACTCTTTTGAGACGCCAAGCAATAATTGTACACATAGGTTTCTTCACTGCCATAGGGTCCACCATTAGCAACCAAATTTTCACTGTCTCTGTTAGAGCCCTCATATAACTCCCAACTAGTCTCAATTCCATACTGATCAGTCTCGAATACAAGTCGAAAGTTTTCACACGTCTCTCCTTCGATCAAGGTCGAAGAATCATAAGGCATCACCAATCCAAGTCGATCATCCAGCCCATCTCCATTTGAATCTGATGGTTCGGGTTCAACGTATTCTAATTCAAATGTTGTACGTTCTTCTTTCGAATCCATTTGTCCTCCAACTGCAATAATCGTTCCTTCTGATGACAACGCATACTTGCCTTCCCCATGACTGCAACAGATACCATCGCCTTCTTTATCCATAAACACAAACGTGTACATACCAGGAGGAAAACACTTGCGAAATACATCCCAGTCGTCATTCCAATTTGATCCATAGAAATCAGACGTCCAGATAACTTCTTCCCTTTCTCCAACAAGAAGCTGCCAGCTTGTCTCTGTAGCATACTTATCAAAAATGATACCCACTTCAACACCAATGCATGGACCTTCGTAGCTAGGTGCCGAAGAGGGAAAGGTAGTTGCAAACAAATCATCTGTATCAATGCCTCCTCCAATGCCACCATACTTGTCTTCATTAGCTTCAGCTTCATTTGTCGGTGGTTTATTCTTCACCGCTAGCACAATCCCAGCACCAATGGCACAAACCAATCCAAGGAATATCAAAAGTAACATTATAATCAACATGTTCCTCCGCTGCAGTGCCTTTAGTCTGTATTCATCGATGGAATCATCCTCTTCGTAATGTACTGGCAATGATTGTACTTTTGACGATTGGTCGTTGTGCTTACTCTTTTCTTCTTCTAGAAACGAAAGATGTATAGATGATACATCATCTGGAGTTGTATGAGCTACATGAGTCATTGGAAGCAAGGGATCATCATTGGTTGTTTCATCGTAGGGTTCTTCTAGTACTTCTTTGGTTGCTGGAGTTTCTTCCATTTGCTGTTGTTGTTGAACGTGTGCTCCACTTTCTAGATCATCATCCCTATGGTCTCCATCTTCTTCAATGGTAATGGGTGGGATGCTACTACTTGCACCACTTGCATCTTCAAAGACGTCAACTTGTACATGCTTCTTGTCTAATTTGTGAGTTGTGACAGAACTGGTGGTAGAGATTGCGCTGTCGAGTATTTCTACACCTTGTCCAGTAGCTGATACTGCTGATGATGCATTATTATTTTGCAACTCTTCATCGCCGCTCTTGTTAGCTGGAGAGATTGGAGCTGCAGGTGTAGTTGGTGAACTCTGCGGTACCGATTTCCTCAAGCTTGGACTGTTAGCATTACTGCTGCTCGTAGGTGAGCCTGGAGAACCAGGAGAGGCATTGCTCTGCTCTGCCTGTTGGTTCAATGCCTTGATGCGATCCTTCACACCCATAATTGCAACACCAACCACAGTTTAAACACAAGATGTGCACACAAGCATCCTCGATGCTAATTAGTGTTCTCAAGCACTGCGAGGCGTAGTGCATAGCTGACTCTAAATTTCGTCCGACTGATGGGCGGCATCGGCATCTTTATGGGATTTTTGTTGAGCTGATTGCTCGTTTCGCGGACAATTCCCTTGATGCAAGCTTCGGACACATCGCACAGCGGAAAAGGTTAGGCCGTGCTTTTTTTGCATTCTGACGAACGAAGT
The DNA here is from genome assembly GCA_030544225.1 of Skeletonema marinoi. NCBI lineage: Eukaryota > Bacillariophyta > Thalassiosirophyceae > Thalassiosirales > Thalassiosiraceae > Skeletonema > Skeletonema marinoi. The sequence continues at coordinate 657,978 of CM060485.1, read as the reverse complement.
TGCGATTTTGATGTTTTGCTTCCATCCACTCATCATTATCGGCAGCTTATGCTTCCACTGGTGTCTGCCATTGTCGACGCTTCTTTCATTGACCGGGTGCTTCATTGAATATCTACAGCAGCCAGTATCAACCAAAAGAACATATATTTACTCCTCCATGAAATTAGCATCAGACAGCAGCAGCAGCCGACGCCAAACGAAGGTGATGGTGTCGACACTTCTCTTGGCAACACTTCGACCGGCGGCTAGAACGGCAGCTGCGTTTTCATTCTCGTCTAGATCGATTGCGTCCACTATCGTTAGACCTACAACTTCGTCATTATATTTGCAGCAGCGCAGTATTTTGGCATCCTCACAACTGGTAGCGTCCCGTAGTACCACCGCTGGATATACCAATAATAATAGTCGTCTATTCAGCACCACCGAAGAAGATGTTTCCGCACAAGTTACCTCCACCGAAGAACAGATTGCCACCAAAGGAAACCAAATCCGTACATTGAAAGATGAAGGAATTTCCAAAGAAGATCTTGCACCTCACATTGCAGAATTGTTGGCGTTAAAGGCAAAGCTTGCAGATCTTACTGGTGAAGCTCCAGCTGCTGGTCCCAAAAAGGAGAAGAAAAAGAATCCACCCAAAAAGAAGAAGGGTCCTGCTCCTAAGAAGGATGAAAGTGAAATGAGTATTAATGAATTACGTGAATCTCGTCTTGCCAAGGTGGCTGCCATGAGAGATGTCGGTGCCGAACCCTATGCATACGTCTATGATCCCAATCGCACCGCGTCACAATTGGCAAAGGAATATGATGGAAAATTGGAACCCGGTCAAGAAGATGACACGAATGAATTCACAACCTTGGGAGACGGAGCCGAAATTGCCGTAGCGGGTCGTATCATGGCACGACGTGTGTTTGGTAAATTGGCATTTTACACATTGCAAGATGAAACTGGTACCATTCAACTTCAATTCGATAAGAAACGCCTAGGGGAACGTGATGCCGATTCCTTCAAGAATCTCAAGGCTTGGACTGATTCAGGAGATATTATCGGTGCCAAGGGAACGATTCGCAGGACGGATAAGGGAGAATTGACATTGTATGCCAAGGAATGGACCATGTTGACCAAGTCGGCCATGCCTCTTCCGGATAAGTACCATGGACTTACGGATATCTCCAAGCGATACCGTAATCGTCATTTGGATTTGATTGTCAATCCTTCCGTGAGAGAGACATTCTACAAACGTGCCAAAATTACGTCAAGTTTGCGTCGTCAGTTGGATGACAAGGGCTTTTTGGAAATTGAAACACCCGTGTTGCACACTCAACCTGGTGGAGCTGAGGCAAAACCTTTTGAAACATATCACAATAGTATGGATATGGAATTGACTCTTCGCATTGCGACGGAATTGCATTTGAAGCGACTTATTATTGGAGGATTCCCTCGTGTGTATGAATTGGGAAGGATTTTTAGGAATGAGGGGATTAGTACCAGGCATAATCCTGAGTTTACTAGTGTGGAGTTATATCAGGCTTATGCTGATTATGATGACATGATGGATTTGACAGAGGAGTTGATTTGTGGTGAGTAATTGCTGATCTTGATCCATATTTCATTGTCGAAAGTTGTTTTCTTTTGCTCACTCAAGTTACTACTATTTGTTCAGGTATGGCAAGTGAGGTCTGCGATTCCATGACTATTCCGTATGGCGAACACACAATCAGTCTTGAGCGTCCCTGGAGACGTGTCACAATGCATGATGTCGTAAAGGAAGAAATTCCTGACTTTGACTTTGATCTGAACGACCCATCAACTCTTGATGCTGCCAAGGCTGCAGCTAGTGCCGCGGGTGTGCCAGATGTTCACAAATGTACTAGCGTTGGGTATGTGCTCAATGCTTGTTTTGAGGAGTTGTGCGAGCCGAAATTGATTCAGCCTACCTATGTGATTGATTATCCAGTGGAAGTGAGTCCACTATCTAAACCTCATCGAAGTAAGGAGGGAATTGTTGAGAGGTTTGAACTCTTTGCAACTGGCAGAGAAATGGCAAATTCATTTAGTGAGTTGACTGATCCTGTGGATCAACGCGAACGGTTTGAGGCACAAGCCGAGAAGAAGGAAGCAGGTGATGAAGAGGCGTGTGGTGTTGACGAAGAATTTTTGTCTGCTTTGGAGCAAGGAATGCCTCCAACGGGAGGATTGGGTATTGGAATTGACAGGCTTGTTATGTTGTTGACCAACTCGCCATCAATACGAGATGTCATCGCGTTTCCCTTGTTGAAGCCCGATGCATAAATTTAATGTGGCGAGAAATCTAAAACAGCAACTAAATAGAAAAACTTAACTAGCTGACTCCATGGGGCATTGAATAAACATTCATTGAATTAAAGTTGATACCAGTACTGCGCAAAAGCATTACATATGAAGTACCTTTTATTTCCTCTCAGTTCAGGCCCAAATTCCTTCCCAGTATGGAACGTGATATCATCTACCTGGGCCTTCTACCATTCGCAATCCGGTTCGCTGCGCTTGCCCTTTTCCTGACGTGGTACAAATTTTCGTGAGCCCTCTCACTGCGTTCCTTAACGTGGTGCACCTTTTCGTTTAACCGACTCTCTACGACCTTTTTCCTTTCTTGTACATGTTGCATGGTTTCATTTATCCGGCTCCCTACGACCTTCTTCCTTTCCTTAACGTGATCACTAACTTTGTGCAGGCTTCTATTCAACTCGTCTCCTGCATGCTGCAACGCATGTGTGGCAGGTTTCAAGCTAAACTGCTTTTTCTCTTCCTCTGCTCCCTTGCCCATGACTCGGTCAACGACATGGGAAATATTGGAAATAATGGATCTATCGTCGTCAGAATCTTCGTGTTTCTTCTTTGTCGCCTTCTTAAAGCTGGGCCTCCTCTTGATCGACGCGTCTAACGTGTTCTTGATCGACGCGTTCACGTTGGACCACTTCTTCGTTCTAGGATCATACCGCTTGGTCCACATCATGACCTTACTCATTGTTGCCTTGTTTTTGTTCTTCGAATTGGCCTGTGCGCCATCATTAACCCAACTGCTAATTAAGCTCGTCAGCGGCAGTAGCTCAATGCCTTCTACCTGTTGATGTGACGCCTCAACTTTGGTCTGGAGTGCCCTTCTGCTTATTTGTAGCGGACATGGGATTTTTACTGAAGGGACGGGTAATGGGGGCGTGTCTCTACATACAGCTGGAGTCTTCATCGTTATACGAAGAGAAATGGATCCGAATGGTGCACTTGAACAGCACTTCATTGGGAGAGGTAGAGTAATATTGTTTGACGGAGTCTCGTCCTTGGCCTTGGAAGGGTGTTTCTTGAACAAGCGTGTAAATCTCGAGAGTGCACTTCTTGTCTTGCCATCCAAAGAGTCCATGGCCTCTTCCTCGTCAAAGATGATAGAAGACAAAGGTACAGTAACTGCCGCCAACAAAGGGTCATCCGTCGCTTTACGCTTAGGAGAAGAAGATTCTTCCTTGAAGAATGACTTGGGTATAAATCGACCGCCCGTTGAGGAGTCGTCACTTGATCTTTGTTTGCTTCGCACTTCGACGATCAAATCATCTTGCCCCGAAAACCATCGCTGGTCTTCAGGTGGACACGGCAATAAACACGAGTTCCGTTGTCTCTTATTCCAAGTGATGTTGCCCTTATTATACTTGACCGACTTGGTTAAGTGCTGATTTTGTCCAAAGACAAAGCGAACGTATGGTCGAACGTCAGAGTGATCGGATTTTCTTGACGACTTGGATTTTGGCTCGGGATCAGTAGCTCTTGACCATGGCCATCTAAAGGGATCTGCTCGGTGGCGATCGCATTTTGGAACCAGTTGCTTCACGTTCAAGATTGAAACTGCCAAGTGTGCTTGACCAACACCTGAAGAGTTGACATCAGTCTTGAGTGCTCTTCCGGGGGAATAATCAGTTCTTGAGCCATCCGAAATGAGGATGGAATTCTCTTCATCACCGTCACTATCAGTAACGACGGTATGATTGCCTGAATTGGAGAAGTCAAACTGATTCCTCTCCAAGAAGTCATCCCGGCACATCTTCACCAACACAACCTGATTCGCGAGCCCTGAGGCAAGATCCCATTGGAGGACTATACCGTAGTTCATACTAACAAATCCCATTCGAATAGTGAGGATGGAACGCGTCTCTACCGCTTCTAACCCCATATATCCCTGGATGGGAAAAGCGACGGCATCGGAGCGTAGCATGTCCGCTCCCTTTCCGTACTTTCCGGATTCAATTTCAGACAGTAAGACTAGCTTTTCCATCAATTTCGCGAGGGCGGCCTCCCTCCCCACGGCTGATGGGGGATTCCCTTGGGATGAATCCTTCAATGCCCCTTTCTCCTTGTGTAGAACACACTGGGGGTGGAAAAAATCCGATGTATTCACATTGGTAAATCTACTCATGCCACTCGCCCTACTACTAACCGAACGCTCATCTGACTTCCGTGGTCTATTCCGCATCCACTGCGGTGTAGTAATTTTCTTTCTATTAGGACTGCCCTTCTTCCTGAGTGGGCTGCCATACAATATCGTCCTCTTCCGATCTATGGAAGCGGAACTACTGCTATCGTCACTTGAATCCTGTAACGCATCATCAATTAAGGCTGTAACAACCTCATCGTGCTTCAAGGCGAACGGTTCGACGTTTATCTTCTCCAGGAGATTCAACATTTTAGTATTGATAGATGTGCCGGCTCCCAGCCCTCCTCCCAAAGAAGGACTTGGATTTGTGCTTTTTGCCCCTTTCTCTTTTCTGCTATTGAGTAGCTTTTCCAATGGTACCGATCTAGACCTCTTACGTGTACTCGGAGGGTCTATCAGGAGTGGAGTATCGGCTTCCCTCTTTCCGTCACTTGTGTCTAAACTCCGTTTATAATTGTTGTCTATTGTGGGCGATGGGTCCCTCGTGTCTCTATTATTTTGTCGTCGCCGACGCCGCCGCTGCGAGTACTGCGAATACTGTGAGTCCACTGAGCCAGCGGAACAAACGCTTAGGTCGTCGTCGTGTGAACACGAGCGTCTAAAGGAGCCTACTCGTTTTAGTGAAGCCTTCAAGCCACCAAGTTTGCTTGGTGCATTAAAATCGACGTCTTCTTCTACAATAGCAAAGGAGCTGTTTGCCGATAGTTTATTATCAGATTCACCACAAATGTTGGGAAGGCTATCGTGTATACTTCCAAAGCAACCTACCCAAAAACCACTTCCATCACCACTATGAGGTGAGACCAATCTACAGGGGTTTTCCCTTGTAGATGGTTCCATCGGAGTTGCTGCATTACTAAATATTGAAGGAGCCATATTGTCATTACGATGCAAGCTACCTGTTGTCTTCGTTATCAGCAGTCTCAGTCAATGTCGCCATCAGCTTCTCGCACCAATATTTCATGAATGTTCTAGCTTTTGCAAATGATGCACGTTGCTTTTGAAAATCGGAGTGAGAGTGCGAACTGGCCAAATAAGTTTCCTTTTTAGTCCGTTCAAGGGCGATCTAGCCAGCGGTTTAGGTGATGTAGGCACCAAATTTCTCATTTAGAAGCGAACCGCTCTGAGTTTCTTGCATTTATGTGAGTAGTCACAAGAATCAAGTGGGAAACACAAGAGGAAAGAGGGACCCATCGACGATTTTGTCGTGTAGGCGATCACGTTGCGTGAGTATGTTCATAAAATTTCAGAAAAGCACTCCTGTGTGAGTATAATGGAACTCTCTTTCTTCATCAATTTCTTTGATTCTGGGTTCAGGGATAAAACCTGCCTAAAAATTATGACTACTTCCCTAAAACGACAAAATGCCTCCACCTACTTAAAAAATGCCATCTCTCTCCTCTACAAAGCAAGGCATAAGTTCCTCCTAGCGTGGTATAGGTGCATCAAAAAATACTGCGCAGCTTTCCAATTGCACCCTCAGCAAGATGCTTCAACTCATCCACTTCATTCTCCACAGCAGGTCCAGCCTTCTCCTTCAACTGTTGCATCACATCTCCAACCACTGGAGCAATATCTTTCGCTACCTCTTCTCGTACCTCGCCTACCACCTCACCTACCAATGGTGCCAAATCTTTGCGAGCAGCCTTCACTGCAGGACCAAACTCCTTGTCCAGCAGTCCTTCGAATGCCTCGAGGTCTTTTTCAAACTCTTCTTCATTGGCAATTGTATCTTTAAGGGCCTTTATCCAATCAACATCTGTACTCTTGGCTCTTTCTTTGTAATCTCTGACTGACATGGCTTTGAACTTGCCTGTCTTGGGATCAATATCTTTCTCACTTTGTTTTTTGAGGCGTGTTATCAAATCATCTTCAAATGCCACCTTTTCTTTCAGCTTGGTTACAAATTCATCCGATGGCTTTTGCTGTTCACCTTCCTTGTTGTTTGTATCAGTCGGCTGTTCTAGCTGATTTACTTCCGACTCAATCTTTTCAATTTCAGTAATGACAGCCTCTGTTTCCGACTTGAGCTTTTCCTCCTCTTCAATAAGTTTATCTGTAGCTTCCTTGACTTTGGCTTCCTCCTTTTCAATATCTTCTGGAGTTGCAGTATCATCCTGCTCTATGGCAACTTCCTTTTCAAGCTCCTCTACAAGTTTCTTTTCATCTGATATCGTTTGTTTCTCGTCTGCTTCCTCTTTGAGTATGTCAGAGTCAAGCTTTTGTTCCTCGGTTATGATGGTTTCAACGACTGCATTCTCTTCCTCTATTGCCTTGGTTTCATCTGATTCTTCTGCTGCCTTCGTTTCATCTAATATTGTTTGTGTTTCTTCATCTGCTACCTCTGATGATGGAGGTGCGGTCGTCGATTCAACAACAGCATTCTCCTCCTCCTCCATTACGACAGAAGATTCATCAACAGCAACCTCTTCCTCTGCACGAGCCGCAGACGGTGGCATCAGAAGAACATTCGATAAGAATGCCATTGCTGCAGACGATGATGCAGTAGCTCCATGCTTGAGAAATGATCGCCGGGAGTTCTCAACTCCGTTATTGTGTATTAGTACGTCATCATTGTCATTATTATTCTGTTGTCGATTGTGTGCTGCCGCCACGGTCAATGCTGCGAGCTGCCGCTGTGGCCGTGAGGTAGGTGTCACCGCAGCATGAAAGAAGGCTTGACAGGGCGACAATATGAAGAAGGAGACCACAGTAATGTGCCGTAGTATCATTGTGCTGCTTACTTCTTATGCGTCGGTTTCCTCAACAGAAATGTTACTCGTTGGACTGGCTGTGGAAAAAGAGAAGTGAAATGAAAATAGCGCCGTAAAAGTTGATCAATTGTCAATTGATGCTAACAGCGAGCGGTGAAATAGTCTAATAGATTTTCAGAGGCAACTACAGCCATACCAATGAAAGAATGCTCTACGAAGAATCATCTCAAGCAGTCAAATGGCAACTCTCCTCTCAAGTCGAATTGAATTCGTTACGAGAGAGGGCAAACAGAAGAGCACGTGATGTGTTATCACGTGAAGATGCAGCACCTTTGGAAGCATATGGATTTGCAGATACACGAGGCGATCGACCCAAGTCTACTACCGACGACCAAGCAGTTCAATTAATGTCCGAAGATGATCCAAACTACGGTCCTACAAAAACTTCCAACGCACGTGGCTCCAATGCACTTCTAACTCCATCCGATGAAACATTACTTCTATCATTCTACTGCTCCAAAATACCACTACTCATCGGTCCACATGCCACACTGCCCCGGTGCAAACGTGATGCCAAGGTAGCCGCAACTGCATCACTCCTCTTTCGACGATTTTACCTCTCGAATTCAGTCATGATACACGATCCCAAAACCATGTTGGCAGCGGCAGCTTTCTTGGCAGCCAAAGTGGAAGATTGCATGTTGGACGTACGCTACTTAGAAATGGGAACTAAAGAAATGAATGCTCCCGTTCCTCTCACGGATATTTTAGATGCTGAAATTCGATTGATGAAGGGTATTGATTTTGATTTGCTGGTGTTTTCACCGTACAAGACTATAGTGCCAATAGTGGAAGATTTACGAACATTTTTGAAGAGTGAGCGAGGGAAGGGACTGGTGAAATGGAAGAAGGGGGAGGAGAGGCAGTTGGAGAGAGAAGATTTGCGACCGGTTCATGATATGGCAATGAAGATTGTGGATGATGTGATTGTGTCTGATATTCCATTGATGTATGCACCTGGAGAGGTTGGAACTGCAGCGTTGGTGGTGGCAAATGAAGACGCGTGCAACAATCAAAGAAAAGGCAATGATGAAAATGGAGGAGGAGTAGAAGGAGACAAGGTAGAGTCGCCTGAAATAGATATTGTAGGATATGTTCGATCTCGTTTCGAGGATACAGATGAATCGGGAGTCGTTGTAGACACGGCAGCGATTGATGCCTTAGTGGAACGGGTATCGAGATTAGCGCAGTTGATTCGGGAGCTGAGGGAGGGTAAGCATGGTTGTGGAAATTACAATGCAGACATGAATGAGCTCAAGGGAGTCAATAAGAAGTTGAAGAAGTGTCGCGCATGGGGCTCTTCTGATAAGAAAGATAAAAAGAAGCGGAAACGAAAACAAGCAGAAGAATAACACGATATTGAAAGGAGTTCAGCACACTAAGCCTACATTGAGCCGCCTTAATATTTAATATGAATACTATTCTGTATCGTGTGCCGCAGTTGGCTTCCCCTCCCCCCGTCTGCTAGAATACATAGATTACATCGCTGTCAACTTGCCTTCCAGCTAATTTTAGCTGGACCGTTGCTTCTCATCCGCAGGAGCTTCACACACTCTCTCCCGCGTTCATGACCTTATTCGTCGTTATCACTTGCATCATCGTTATCACTTGCACCATCGTTATCACTACTCTGTACAGCCCATTTGACACTCTTTTCCCGTCTTGGTTCTGTCTCTTCCTCTTCTTTATTCAATTCGTCGTTTAGTTTGCCAATATTCAGCCTTGTCGATGGTGCGTCGTCCCATCTACCTGATCCCGACAATGATATACTACGGGATGAGCTTGCAGATGTTATATTCATGACGGATTTCGCAGGAGTGGCGGCAAATGCCCTTCTAGGAGCACCGTCCCCACTTTGAGTCACGTGAACGTGAAACTGGTAAAGCTTAGGACCGAACATGAGCAGAGTCACGGTCGAGCTGAGGAGGAACAGAATCATGACATTAACAAGATACAAGGCATGTGTTTCCTCTTTCACAATCACAAGAACGGGCACGCCAATGATTGCTACTTGGAACATTGAGATAATCGAAGCTGTGATCCATTTCGATTCTTGGTATTCTGAAGGAATGCTTCTTACTTTGTAACTCATATAAAGTGCAAGGAGGAGGCAAGCTATGTTGACCGCTGCAAGTGCGATGATAAAGTACATGCCGTTCCCATTCGCTGAAGTGCACATCCCAACTGATTTAACCGGGTATCCATTTATGCCGTAAGTCACAACACTTCGTTGCCATTGCAGCGGGTCAACGAGTTGCCACGTTAGCATGATCAAAACTTCCACAGCCAACAAACCTATTACGAAGCCAGCAACGTCCTTCACGCCAACGCTTACTCTTCGAAATGTACTTGCTCCTTGCATTAACTTGTTGATTCGCCAGATCTTTGCAAATAGTGCTCCGAATGTAAGTGCGAAGCCAATTGCGAATAACCAAGGATATGCCATGCACGCAGCATCGACTTTTTGGATGTCTTCATTAGGTTCATCTGTAATCTCGCCAGTATTGACATTCTGCAAGTTTCGATAGCCTCCTTCTTGTAAACTTAGAGGTATAATTCCACAAGCAATGATCCAAACACCGATACAAATAAGAAACATGTATTCTGGTTGGCTTGCCTTGACAATGGTGCGCTTCCTAAAGGTCAATGTCCATGCCATGCAGATAAGTGATAAGAATGTTTGTATCGCAAATAGAGAGTAGCCTACTGCAATGTAAGAGGCACTAACATGTGTGAAATCTTCACTGATGTTTGTACATAGGGCCGTAGGTCCTACACCAATGGAACGATCGTTAGGATTGGTACACACACATGTACCATCCGGAGCACATGTCCCATTCAACTTCCCATTCAACTCGCAGTCACTGACTTGGATACAGTCCTTCCCCTCCCACGTTGGCATTGGATAAATGATTGAATATCCTTCAGCGGCTTTCTCTGGAGGGTAAACTACCACTGCGTCACTGCTATCTTCTCCACTCACAAATTGAAGCATAACGCTGCCCCCGAACGCTTGACCATTTTCATCGAAAGTCAAGTTTGATTTGACTGTTGGAAAGTACGCATTTGCAATGTATTCACGAAGGATAACATCGTCCATTGTGCCAGTCTTTTCGATTGCTTGAAGCACGACGCTAATCGAAGCAGAGGCGGCGGCAGATTGATACGCTGCTGAACGGTACGAACGTTTGTCAAATTGAGCAGAAAATTCAGAGGCAGACCAGCCTGTTACTTCATCGATACCTTTCATCGTTGGATGCTTTGAGGTTTGAGATATTGAGAGGGTAATGTGAGTGATTTTCAGAAGAAAGATTCTATCCAATAGAATGTATTAAAACAACTCACCCAGTCAGTACCCGCCATCATATACGCAACATCACTTCCCACATCATCTTTCACTTGGTCTGTGCAAGTAGCAAAGAGTTGTGCTTTTGGACTAAAGTTTTGCCGCCTCATTGATTTAACCCAGTTGCCGCAATAACTACCATATCCACAAGCTACACTAATGTCTGGTGCAAGGGTGGTGAGATTCTTTACATATGGATCTAAATCATCCGAAGAAGGACTTGCCCCTGCATTAGCCTCCATCACCAGTTCTAGCCCATTCACTTCAGCGAGGTATGGAACATAGCATGGACTACCATCCTCATGCACAACGGCAATAGTTTTGGCGCCTAAACCGGCCAAAGCTTTGATAGAAGCCTCCAACTTTTCTTGCGACGGGCCCAGCGTACCAAACACATATTCGTTTCCTTCAAATACCGGTGTTTGAGTTGAACCGGCAGCGACAAATAAACGTTTAGCATCATTCACAAGTGGAGACATCATTTTGGTCAATCCTGATGAGTACGGTCCCAACAAAAATCCTGTATTATTTGTGCTAGTGAGTGATTGAGCAATACTTTCAACCATCTCCTTGGATGAATTATCTCTGTATGTAGCTAATGCCACGCCATACCGTTTTCCATCAACAACGACACCGCATCGATATGGTGAATTGATCCTATCGATGGTCATTTCGTATGCAACTTGTTGCAAATGCGCGACGGGATACTTGCCATCATCTTCGTGCAATGATAGAGGTTGGCTGAAGACTATCATGCCGTCAAAATTGCATGCAGATGCTGACGATGATGTTGTGTTGATTTGCACCAAATGGGATGAGAGACCTGCTAGGTCATCGGTACCGCGGACATTCACTTGGACGGACATGGAAGTTAATAAGAGTATGTAGTCGCCTGGCCCCGCCAACTAATTGCAATTAGTTGGGAAGAGAGTGGGCCTTGATATTTATGGAATAAACACTATGTAATGACTTAATGTGAAGGACACTGTCAGGTTGGTGGCTTCTTCGCGTTCCTTTTGCACTATGGTACGCACGATTTACTACTGTGTCACTAGATGTCAGCCTTGCTTTTTGGGTAACCTTTTGCTTTTTGGTGTTTTCCCTCTTCCTCCGATCCCCCGATCCGGAACAAGCTAGAAACGGAGAAAAGAAGACGGGACACTATTAATTCCTACGTTAGTGAGTCGCTCAGCTGCCTGAAGTGGTTCTGGATTTGGGTAGTTGCTTGATAGCTAATTGGGACTGTACGAAGATATTAACCACTAACCACGAGTCTTGAGTCGGATCGGCAGAACGAGAATTTAGACGTCCAACTCTCGTTGTAGGTAGAAAGATGAATGTTGGCAAAGGATGTACCAGACAACAAGTCACTCCGTTGCCAATAGACTAGCAGCGTACAACACAACTTTATGGGATAGATTCTTTGGATATGCGGTGCGCAGGCCTCTGATCATCACAGACTGTGATGCAATAGTTCTTAGAATTTTGTTTTTGTCCCGAATCTGAACCAGAGCCGAGAGAGACTTGAAGGGAGAACACTACATAGGTGGTACGGTACTACTGAGATGTGCAGAAATGGGCTAGATTCATCTTAACAGAAATGCAGCAGTTTGTAAGTAGAGCAATCTTACATTAACTACTTGACGTCGCATTTTATGAGTGGGTATAAGTGGATAGATGCAGAACAGCTACATCCTTAAACCGCAATCAACTCAATCAAATGTCGACAGACTGTAGAGAGCAGTGTTCCCTATCACTTTCAGTTTATCATCGAATGAAAGCATTCACAACCCTGTACAGACTCATTCCCATTAGACCTAATCGCCATGGCTCGATGTTGCGCAATCTCATCATAATGTAGGCTGGGTCCAGCATGAGTTGCCCATCTGGAGTTACCACCAAGTCTTTTCCGAATCGATATAAAGTAAAAATTGATAGCATTGTGCTCATTCCAAACGAAGATGACTTTTGCTTCGGAGGCGGAGGTGGGTCGTATGCCCAGTCAAAAGATTCTTCGTATCCGCTTGGTTTGACAGCTTCCACCGGGTCGGCTTTCAAAATTTCTTCCGGAAGTGATGTGCCAAAATCATTCCCTGCTTTTGCGTCATCCCATCCCATCTTGTATATATTCTCTAAATCATACTGTGGAATACGAGGAACTCGTGGCTGCATACTTCCATTGGGAGTAGGTGGCTGCAGCCGCGCTGGCCGTGCTGAAGGAGTAATTAGAATCTTTCCACTCCAAAGCAGCATTGCGACCATCAAACCCAGTGCCATTCTATCCGATATGTTTCTGTAGCCTGTCATTTCGATCAATATTTGTTTGAATCTGGTGGGAGAGTTAATAGCAGCACTTTTTGCAATCAGTCTCAATGGTTTTCCTGCTTTTACGCCCTCCATCCAATCAGGCGACGTTATCGTCGACACCAGCGCAATGAGAGAGAGGAACACAAAAATCTTTGTGAATCCGATCCATCCGCTGAAAAGTTTAAATACAAGCATAATATTGAGCAATACCACAATAACTGCACCCAAAATGGCTTTTTGTGGGGTGAGTTTTGCTTGAAGAGGCGGTGGCAACAGAGACATGATGTAGCTGCCTCGCTCTTGGCATGCAGCACTATCAATATATAGCTGGACATGATGAAACGCCACAGCTGCACCGAACTTGAGCTGCTCAAAGTTTGATGCCTCGACCAAACTTTCAGGTTTGAGCTTTAGATAGCTTGGCTCTACCGCATTGTTCCCTCCGGCCATCGTAGCGGCTATTTCTGCAGTGAGGACGGCAACCACATAGCGACCTGCTGCGAAGCTTACCGCCTGGCCAAGCTGTCCATTCAGTTCTGGCCGAGCTGAGATGTTGTGGAGCTTGAGGAGCGGAGGCTTGCCCCCGTTGCTCGTAGCGAGGAAGTGGCTAGGGTCGACGCTCATTGTTTGACAACTGGGTGTCAAGAGCGTTGTGCTTGTGATATCTGTGATTTGTGAGGTGGTAAAAAAGTTTGAGAGTGGAGGAGGGGCCGACATTAGGAAAATTTTGTACCCCACCTTGGCGAGGTCACGAGGGTCGGAGAGCCAGCAAAAAAGATTTTTGCCTTGGGTATAAAAGTTTTCTTTTCGGGTATAACACCTGTATAGTTGGATATTTGGAGGACCTGGGTAGACACTATGGTACTGTGATGGATCTTATTAAGAACTAGTAGCCAAATTGACCCTAAAATGTCATGAAAAGCACCTTTTTCGAGGGGTATTTTCTGAAATTAACGAGGTCACGAGGGTACAAGTTCCACTATTACATTTTTTGAGGAGGGATAAATCGAGGTCACGAGGGTCTGGAGAGGCCAAGACAGTTCTCTAAGGTGGGGTTCAAAATTTTCCTAATGTCGGCCCCTACCCTCCGAGTGGAGAAAAGCACGGAGAATCTTCGAACAGAGCCAAAAGGCCCGGCGGGAGGACAATTCTCCCGTCTTTAGCTCTTTGCTGGTTGGTTCGGGTTGGTGTGAATGAGTGTGTGTAGATATTCTACGAAGGTCAAGGTCCAATACAATACTGCTTTAATTAAAAGGGTTTAAACACAAACTCTTGCTTGAACTATTAAATTTGAAGGACACTCTTAAATATTCACAAACAGAAACATCTATACCTGCACAGTGCTCCTTGCTCCTACGACGTCGAAGAGAAACATACTAAACTGACTGAGAACAGATTGATATGGTATCAAAAACTGTTTTGAGAATGTTGAGCCAGAGTAAATTCGTGCCCTTCGATTTCCTCGTCAATCTGGTTCATGATGTCATCAGGAAGAACCTCAGCGAGAGGGGGCGTTTTCATCGCGGCTGTCGACTTTTTCTCTTTTTTTGTCGAGTGATTGCGACGAAAGAATCCACCACGCGTCTTTTCCTTCTTTTTTGGCACCGCATCTTTTGGTGAGTTGTTTGCTTTTATTACTGTTTCAGCAACCTTAGGTGGGAACACCAGCGTCTCGTTCAAATTGGAGCCACCAGGAACATCCGAGTCGTGTTTGCTTTCTGTAGATTCCTGAAGCTGGATGGACGAAGCGTTGAATTTCAATACTTCGGCCACACCCGAGTCGTGCGGTCCGTCTTCTGTAGATTTCTGTGGATTGGGGATCGCTACAGGAGATGGAGTCGGGACTTTAGCCGCATCTGATTCTTTTGTCTTTGCAGATTCCCGAACCTTGGTAGTCACTACACGAGATGGGATATTCTTCTCTGGAGAACCATTTGACATTGAATTCTTATCTGTTTCCTGTCCGTTGACTGACATACTCATACTGGCCATGGCAGAAGCGACGGCATCGATGTTATAATGACTGACTCCATCGCCGGCAACGTCATCCACCATTAAGTAATCATCTTCTTTTGTGCACGTTGGTACGGCACAGTCAAACATTCTCCCAAAAACACCCTTGGCATTCGAAGTTGGAGGGGGCAAGCTTATATCCCGAGTATCCATTGTGTCCATTGTGCCGACAGTGTCTTCGAAAGTTGCAAATGTCTCGTCATCGCCCCAACTTCCTGTATTGCCATTGTCCCAACTTTCTTCTCCGTCTGAACTAATCTGGGTATATGATTGGCTGCAGTCACTGTCAGCAGATCCATCATCGGCATCATCAACAAGAGAGGAAGAAGAAACTGCACTTATGTCATCCCTTTTCTCGACCATGGACGAATGTATGGCCGATGGGGTAACCCTTGCTGTATTCTTTGTCTCAGCCTGCTTGCGTTGTTTTCTCTTTCTCAATTTTGCCTTTTGTTTAAAAGTCTTCTCTAAATCTGACCCACGAGGAAAGACTTCCAATGCCACACGAACAATTGCATCTCCGGATTGATCCACTCCAAACCGTTCAAGGAAGAGATTTCTCTCCTCATTGTTTGGTGGACGCCCTAGTTGAAATATTGATCTATCAGCACCGTTTGCTGACTTTGTTCCTTTCTTGAACATTCGCTTCACAATACTTTTTGACTTCTTTGCCTTTGCTTCGGTTGCATCTGCACCGTCAACCGCTTTTGTCAACTTCATCAAGGGGCTTTCGACGCCAAACGGTCCAATCAAATTACTGACACTAGTCAAAGGCAAATCTAGCTGCTTCCTCCTTCCATTGAGCGTTTCCTCCCCATTGATGATTAAATGCGAAAACCCAATAGGGATAGCCACCATAGGACCTACTGCTCCTCCTCCTCCTTCGTTTGGTGTTATTTCTTCTTCAACGTTATCAGGAACCAACCCCAAAGTTATACAAAACGTCTTGGGTGCAAATGTAGATGACGGATCATTCTCACTCTCGCCCATTGACGGGACCAAATCTGCCTCAAACGCCACATCATTGGATGTATTTATCAAATTTTGATTTAAGTCCTGGCAGTCATCATTCCAAACCGCCACAAAACGTTCAGGCTCGGCTGACAATGCCGACGCTTTATCAATTTCAGAGTTTGAGGAATTTATTTCAGAGCTGCCTCCACCAGAAGGCGGTTTCGATAAACAATTTGACAGCCCGGACGGTTTCCCCCCACTCTTGTAGGTGCGTGAAATGGAAGCAACGGCGCGTAGATTTGACGGAGGTGGGAAGTTAATGGGTGCAGATTGCAACCGTGGTCCCGCATCATCAGGATTGTTATTTGGTGGATTAACCAAGATGCCTGCAACCCCCAAAAATGTCACACGTATCACATGAGGAACGGAACTCGATTGCGCATCGCTTTCATTGATATTATTGACAGCAGCTGCAGCACTAGCAATGTCTGTCATGGCTGGATGCTAATAAAATTATTCTTTTCCTAAATATTATTCTTTCCAATTTACAGCTTAAAAAGATAGATATGATCGAATATATTGCGTATCGTCCCGAAAATAAAATCAAGTTTCCCCACCTCTCTACTATGAATGAAGAGACGCCAAAGCGTCGGTGTCTTCTTGTAGGTAGTGAGTAGATGGTGCCAGAGCTTCGTTCTTTTCGCATTGGGTGAACTTGTAGAGAATTATTGGAATTTTGGCCATCACAACTCAAGACAACCAAGCAAGACATGGACAGCAAAAGTACCTGTTCTTCTAAGCGGGAACGCTACCACCGTTCGTCATTACATATCAAGCCCACATTCTCACTGTTAGATTCAACATTCAGACCAACCAACTGCAAGAACGAGATCACAACGTATTTGCTTCAAGGGTAGCTCAACTCCTCCGCCTCTGATAAGATCAACATGATGACTGCTGGCGATCACAAAAAGTAGGTGGTTAATGATACGGAATCATTGAAATATGAATTATGAAGAGAGACAGTTGCATGCCTCCATCCGAATTGGACCTCATCAGGTCACCTACGACGTTGCAGCATGGCCGATACGCAGATGGAGAGCTTGAGCAGTGGTACATATCCTTCTATACTATCGTAACAAACGTTAATGGGTCACTGGAAGCTGTGGATTGCGACACTCGCAGCGCTAGATACGATATGGTGCTAGAGTATTGCAGGTCTCCATCCGAATTGGACCTCATCAGGTCACCTACGACGATGCAGCATGGCCGATACGCAGATGGAGAGCTTGAGCAGTGGCATGTATCCTTCTATACTATCGTAACAAACGTTAATGGGTCACTGGAAGCTGTGGATTGCGACACTCGCAGCGCTAGATACGATATGGTGCTAGAGTATTGCAGGCCTCCATCCGAATTGGACCTCATCAGGTCACCTACGACGTTGCAGCATGGCCGATACGCAGATAAAGAGCTTGAGCAGTGGTACATATCCTTCTATACTATCGTAACCAACGTTAATGGGTCACTGGAAGCTGTGGATTGCGACACTCACAGCGCTAGATACGATATGGTGCTAGAGTATTGCAGGTCTCCATCCGAATTGGACCTCATCAGGTCACCTACGACGATGCAGCATGGCCGATACGCAGATGGAGAGCTTGAGCAGTGGTACATATCCTTCTATACTATCGTAACAAACGTTAATGGGTCACTGGAAGCTGTGGATTGCGACACTCGCAGCGCTAGATACGATATGGTGCTAGAGTATTGCAGGTCTCCATCCGAATTGGACCTCATCAGGTCACCTACGACGATGCAGCATGGCCGATACGCAGATGGAGAGCTTGAGCAGTGGCATGTATCCTTCTATACTATCGTAACAAACGTTAATGGGTCACTGGAAGCTGTGGATTGCGACACTCACAGCGCTAGATACGATATGGTGCTAGAGTATTGCAGGCCTCCATCCGAATTGGACCTCATCAGGTCACCTACGACGTTGCAGCATGGCCGATACGCAGATAAAGAGCTTGAGCAGTGGTACATATCCTTCTATACTATCGTAACAAACGTTAATGGGTCACTGGAAGCTGTGGATTGCGACACTCGCAGCGCTAGATACGATGTGGTGCTAGAGTATTGCAGGTCTCCATCCGAATTGGACCTCATCAGGTCACCTACGACGATGCAGCATGGCCGATACGCAGATGGAGAGCTTGAGCAGTGGCATGTATCCTTCTATACTATCGTAACAAACGTTAATGGGTCACTGGAAGCTGTGGATTGCGACACTCACAGCGCTAGATACGATATGGTGCTAGAGTATTGCAGGCCTCCATCCGAATTGGACCTCATCAGGTCACCTACGACGTTGCAGCATGGCCGATACGCAGATAAAGAGCTTGAGCAGTGGTACATATCCTTCTATACTATCGTAACAAACGTTAATGGGTCACTGGAAGCTGTGGATTGCGACACTCGCAGCGCTAGATACGATATGGTGCTAGAGTATTGCAGGTCTCCATCCGAATTGGACCTCATCAGGTCACCTACGACGATGCAGCATGGCCGATACGCAGATGGAGAGCTTGAGCAGTGCCATGAATCCTTCTATACTATCGTAACAAACGTTAATGGGTCACTGGAAGCTGTGGATTGCGACACTCGCAGCGCTAGATACGATATGGTGCTAGAGTATTGCAGGTCTCCATCCGAATTGGACCTCATCAGGTCACCTACGACGATGCAGCATGGCCGATACGCAGATGGAGAGCTTGAGCAGTGGTACATATCCTTCTATACTATCGTAACAAACGTTAATGGGTCACTGGAAGCTGTGGATTGCGACACTCACAGCGCTAGATACGATATGGTGCTAGAGTATTGCAGGTCTCCATCCGAATTGGACCTCATCAGGTCACCTACGACGTTGCAGCATGGCCGATACGCAGATGGAGAGCTTGAGCAGTGGTACATATCCTTCTATACTATCGTAACAAACGTTAATGGGTCACTGGAAGCTGTGGATTGCGACACTCACAGCGCTAGATACGATATGGTGCTAGAGTATTGCAGGCCTCCATCCGAATTGGACCTCATCAGGTCACCTACGACGTTGCAGCATGGCCGATACGCAGATGGAGAGCTTGAGCAGTGGTACATATCCTTCTATACTATCGTAACAAACGTTAATGGGTCACTGGAAGCTGTGGATTGCGACACTCGCAGCGCTAGATACGATATGGTGCTAGAGTATTGCAGGTCTCCATCCGAATTGGACCTCATCAGGTCACCTACGACGATGCAGCATGGCCGATACGCAGATGGAGAGCTTGAGCAGTGCCTTGACTCCTTCTATACTATCGTAACAAACGTTAATGGGTCACTGGAAGCTGTGGATTGCGACACTCACAGCGCTAGATACGATATGGTGCTAGAGTATTGCAGGTCTCCATCCGAATTGGACCTCATCAGGTCACCTACGACGTTGCAGCATGGCCGATACGCAGATGGAGAGCTTGAGCAGTGGTACATATCCTTCTATACTATCGTAACAAACGTTAATGGGTCACTGGAAGCTGTGGATTGCGACACTCACAGCGCTAGATACGATATGGTGCTAGAGTATTGCAGGCCTCCATCCGAATTGGACCTCATCAGGTCACCTACGACGTTGCAGCATGGCCGATACGCAGATGGAGAGCTTGAGCAGTGCCATGAATCCTTCTATACTATCGTAACAAACGTTAATGGGTCACTGGAAGCTGTGGATTGCGACACTCGCAGCGCTAGATACGATATGGTGCTAGAGTATTGCAGGTCTCCATCCGAATTGGACCTCATCAGGTCACCTACGACGATGCAGCATGGCCGATACGCAGATGGAGAGCTTGAGCAGTGCCATGACTCCTTCTATACTATCGTAACAAACGTTAATGGGTCACTGGAAGCTGTGGATTGCGATACTCACAGCGCTAGATACGATATGGTGCTAGAGTATTGCAGGTCTCCATCCGAATTGGACCTCATCAGGTCACCTACGACGATGCAGCATGGCCGATACGCAGATGGAGAGCTTGAGCAGTGGTACATATCCTTCTATACTATCGTAACAAACGTTAATGGGTCACTGGAAGCTGTGGATTGCGACACTCACAGCGCTAGATACGATATGGTGCTAGAGTATTGCAGGTCTCCATCCGAATTGGACCTCATCAGGTCACCTACGACGTTGCAGCATGGCCGATACGCAGATGGAGAGCTTGAGCAGTGGTACTTATCCTTCTATACTATCGTAACAAACGTTAATGGGTCACTGGAAGCTGTGGATTGCGACACTCGCAGCGCTAGATACGATATGGTGCTAGAGTACTGCAGGTCTCCATCCGAATTGGACCTCATCAGGTCACCTACGACGATGCAGCATGGCCGATACGCAGATGGAGAGCTTGAGCAGTGCCATGAATCCTTCTATACTATCGTAACAAACGTTAATGGGTCACTGGAAGCTGTGGATTGCGACACTCACAGCGCTAGATACGATATGGTGCTAGAGTATTGCAGGCCTCCATCTCAATTGGACCTCATCAGGTCACCTACGACGATGCAGCATGGCCGATACGCAGATGGAGAGCTTGAGCAGTGGTACATATCCTTCTATACTATCGTAACAAACGTTAATGGGTCACTGGAAGCTGTGGATTGCGACACTCGCAGCGCTAGATACGATATGGTGCTAGAGTATTGCAGGTCTCCATCCGAATTGGACCTCATCAGGTCACCTACGACGTTGCAGCATGGCCGATACGCAGATGGAGAGCTTGAGCAGTGCCATGTATCCTTCTATACTATCGTAACAAACGTTAATGGGTTACTGGAAGCTGTGGATTGCGACACTCACAGCGCTAGATACGATATGGTGCTAGAGTATTGCAGGTCTCCATCCGAATTGGACCTCATCAGGTCACCTACGACGATGCAGCATGGCCGATACGCAGATGGAGAGCTTGAGCAGTGGTACATATCCTTCTATACTATCGTAACAAACGTTAATGGGTCACTGGAAGCTGTGGATTGCGACACTCACAGCGCTAGATACGATATGGTGCTAGAGTATTGCAGGTCTCCATCCGAATTGGACCTCATCAGGTCACCTACGACGTTGCAGCATGGCCGATACGCAGATAAAGAGCTTGAGCAGTGCCATGAATCCTTCTATACTATCGTAACAAACGTTAATGGGTCACTGGAAGCTGTGGATTGCGACACTCACAGCGCTAGATACGATATGGTGCTAGAGTATTGCAGGCCTCCATCCGAATTGGACCTCATCAGGTCACCTACGACGTTGCAGCATGGCCGATACGCAGATGGAGAGCTTGAGCAGTGCCATGTATCCTTCTATACTATCGTAACAAACGTTAATGGGTCACTGGAAGCTGTGGATTGCGACACTCGCAGCGCTAGATACGATATGGTGCTAGAGTATTGCAGGTCTCCATCCGAATTGGACCTCATCAGGTCACCTACGACGTTGCAGCATGGCCGATACGCAGATAAAGAGCTTGAGCAGTGCCATGAATCCTTCTATACTATCGTAACAAACGTTAATGGGTCACTGGAAGCTGTGGATTGCGACACTCACAGCGCTAGATACGATATGGTGCTAGAGTATTGCAGGCCTCCATCTCAATTGGACCTCATCAGGTCACCTACGACGTTGCAGCATGGCCGATACGCAGATGGAGAGCTTGAGCAGTGCCATGTATCCTTCTATACTATCGTAACAAACGTTAATGGGTCACTGGAAGCTGTGGATTGCGACACTCGCAGCGCTAGATACGATATGGTGCTAGAGTATTGCAGGTCTCCATCCGAATTGGACCTCATCAGGTCACCTACGACGTTGCAGCATGGCCGATACGCAGATAAAGAGCTTGAGCAGTGCCATGAATCCTTCTATACTATCGTAACAAACGTTAATGGGTCACTGGAAGCTGTGGATTGCGACACTCACAGCGCTAGATACGATATGGTGCTAGAGTATTGCAGGCCTTTATCTCAATTGGACCTCATCAGGTCACCTACGACGTTGCAGCATGGCCGATACGCAGATGGAGAGCTTGAGCAGTGCCATGTATCCTTCTATACTATCGTAACAAACGTTAATGGGTCACTGGAAGCTGTGGATTGCGACACTCGCAGCGCTAGATACGATATGGTGCTAGAGTATTGCAGGTCTCCATCCGAATTGGACCTCATCAGGTCACCTACGACGTTGCAGCATGGCCGATACGCAGATGGAGAGCTTGAGCAGTGCCATGAATCCTTCTATACTATCGTAACAAACGTTAATGGGTCACTGGAAGCTGTGGATTGCGACACTCGCAGCGCTAGATACGATATGGTGCTAGAGTATTGCAGGTCTCCATCCGAATTGGACCTCATCAGGTCACCTACGACGATGCAGCATGGCCGATACGCAGATGGAGAGCTTGAGCAGTGCCATGACTCCTTCTATACTATCGTAACAAACGTTAATGGGTCACTGGAAGCTGTGGATTGCGACACTCGCAGCGCTAGATACGATATGGTGCTAGAGTATTGCAGGTCTCCATCCGAATTGGACCTCATCAGGTCACCTACGACGATGCAGCATGGCCGATACGCAGATGGAGAGCTTGAGCAGTGGTACATATCCTTCTATACTATCGTAACAAACGTTAATGGGTCACTGGAAGCTGTGGATTGCGACACTCGCAGCGCTAGATACGATATGGTGCTAGAGTATTGCAGGTCTCCATCCGAATTGGACCTCATCAGGTCACCTACGACGTTGCAGCATGGCCGATACGCAGATGGAGAGCTTGAGCAGTGCCATGTATCCTTCTATACTATCGTAACAAACGTTAATGGGTTACTGGAAGCTGTGGATTGCGACACTCACAGCGCTAGATACGATATGGTGCTAGAGTATTGCAGGTCTCCATCCGAATTGGACCTCATCAGGTCACCTACGACGATGCAGCATGGCCGATACGCAGATGGAGAGCTTGAGCAGTGGTACATATCCTTCTATACTATCGTAACAAACGTTAATGGGTCACTGGAAGCTGTGGATTGCGACACTCACAGCGCTAGATACGATATGGTGCTAGAGTATTGCAGGTCTCCATCCGAATTGGACCTCATCAGGTCACCTACGACGTTGCAGCATGGCCGATACGCAGATAAAGAGCTTGAGCAGTGCCATGAATCCTTCTATACTATCGTAACAAACGTTAATGGGTCACTGGAAGCTGTGGATTGCGACACTCACAGCGCTAGATACGATATGGTGCTAGAGTATTGCAGGCCTCCATCCGAATTGGACCTCATCAGGTCACCTACGACGTTGCAGCATGGCCGATACGCAGATGGAGAGCTTGAGCAGTGCCATGTATCCTTCTATACTATCGTAACAAACGTTAATGGGTCACTGGAAGCTGTGGATTGCGACACTCGCAGCGCTAGATACGATATGGTGCTAGAGTATTGCAGGTCTCCATCCGAATTGGACCTCATCAGGTCACCTACGACGTTGCAGCATGGCCGATACGCAGATAAAGAGCTTGAGCAGTGCCATGAATCCTTCTATACTATCGTAACAAACGTTAATGGGTCACTGGAAGCTGTGGATTGCGACACTCACAGCGCTAGATACGATATGGTGCTAGAGTATTGCAGGCCTCCATCTCAATTGGACCTCATCAGGTCACCTACGACGTTGCAGCATGGCCGATACGCAGATGGAGAGCTTGAGCAGTGCCATGTATCCTTCTATACTATCGTAACAAACGTTAATGGGTCACTGGAAGCTGTGGATTGCGACACTCGCAGCGCTAGATACGATATGGTGCTAGAGTATTGCAGGTCTCCATCCGAATTGGACCTCATCAGGTCACCTACGACGTTGCAGCATGGCCGATACGCAGATAAAGAGCTTGAGCAGTGCCATGAATCCTTCTATACTATCGTAACAAACGTTAATGGGTCACTGGAAGCTGTGGATTGCGACACTCACAGCGCTAGATACGATATGGTGCTAGAGTATTGCAGGCCTTTATCTCAATTGGACCTCATCAGGTCACCTACGACGTTGCAGCATGGCCGATACGCAGATGGAGAGCTTGAGCAGTGCCATGTATCCTTCTATACTATCGTAACAAACGTTAATGGGTCACTGGAAGCTGTGGATTGCGACACTCGCAGCGCTAGATACGATATGGTGCTAGAGTATTGCAGGTCTCCATCCGAATTGGACCTCATCAGGTCACCTACGACGTTGCAGCATGGCCGATACGCAGATGGAGAGCTTGAGCAGTGCCATGAATCCTTCTATACTATCGTAACAAACGTTAATGGGTCACTGGAAGCTGTGGATTGCGACACTCGCAGCGCTAGATACGATATGGTGCTAGAGTATTGCAGGTCTCCATCCGAATTGGACCTCATCAGGTCACCTACGACGATGCAGCATGGCCGATACGCAGATGGAGAGCTTGAGCAGTGCCATGACTCCTTCTATACTATCGTAACAAACGTTAATGGGTCACTGGAAGCTGTGGATTGCGACACTCGCAGCGCTAGATACGATATGGTGCTAGAGTATTGCAGGTCTCCATCCGAATTGGACCTCATCAGGTCACCTACGACGTTGCAGCATGGCCGATACGCAGATAAAGAGCTTGAGCAGTGCCATGAATCCTTCTATACTATCGTAACAAACGTTAATGGGTCACTGGAAGCTGTGGATTGCGACACTCACAGCGCTAGATACGATATGGTGCTAGAGTATTGCAGGCCTCCATCCGAATTGGACCTCATCAGGTCACCTACGACGTTGCAGCATGGCCGATACGCAGATGGAGAGCTTGAGCAGTGGTACATATCCTTCTATACTATCGTAACAAACGTTAATGGGTCACTGGAAGCTGTGGATTGCGACACTCACAGCGCTAGATACGATATGGTGCTAGAGTATTGCAGGTCTCCATCCGAATTGGACCTCATCAGGTCACCTACGACGTTGCAGCATGGCCGATACGCAGATGGAGAGCTTGAGCAGTGCCATGTATCCTTCTATACTATCGTAACAAACGTTAATGGGTCACTGGAAGCTGTGGATTGCGACACTCGCAGCGCTAGATACGATATGGTGCTAGAGTATTGCAGGTCTCCATCCGAATTGGACCTCATCAGGTCACCTACGACGTTGCAGCATGGCCGATACGCAGATGGAGAGCTTGAGCAGTGCCATGAATCCTTCTATACTATCGTAACAAACGTTAATGGGTCACTGGAAGCTGTGGATTGCGACACTCGCAGCGCTAGATACGATATGGTGCTAGAGTATTGCAGGTCTCCATCCGAATTGGACCTCATCAGGTCACCTACGACGATGCAGCATGGCCGATACGCAGATGGAGAGCTTGAGCAGTGCCATGACTCCTTCTATACTATCGTAACAAACGTTAATGGGTCACTGGAAGCTGTGGATTGCGACACTCGCAGCGCTAGATACGATATGGTGCTAGAGTATTGCAGGTCTCCATCCGAATTGGACCTCATCAGGTCACCTACGACGTTGCAGCATGGCCGATACGCAGATAAAGAGCTTGAGCAGTGCCATGAATCCTTCTATACTATCGTAACAAACGTTAATGGGTCACTGGAAGCTGTGGATTGCGACACTCACAGCGCTAGATACGATATGGTGCTAGAGTATTGCAGGCCTCCATCCGAATTGGACCTCATCAGGTCACCTACGACGTTGCAGCATGGCCGATACGCAGATGGAGAGCTTGAGCAGTGGTACATATCCTTCTATACTATCGTAACAAACGTTAATGGGTCACTGGAAGCTGTGGATTGCGACACTCACAGCGCTAGATACGATATGGTGCTAGAGTATTGCAGGTCTCCATCCGAATTGGACCTCATCAGGTCACCTACGACGTTGCAGCATGGCCGATACGCAGATGGAGAGCTTGAGCAGTGCCATGTATCCTTCTATACTATCGTAACAAACGTTAATGGGTCACTGGAAGCTGTGGATTGCGACACTCGCAGCGCTAGATACGATATGGTGCTAGAGTATTGCAGGTCTCCATCCGAATTGGACCTCATCAGGTCACCTACGACGTTGCAGCATGGCCGATACGCAGATGGAGAGCTTGAGCAGTGCCATGAATCCTTCTATACTATCGTAACAAACGTTAATGGGTCACTGGAAGCTGTGGATTGCGACACTCGCAGCGCTAGATACGATATGGTGCTAGAGTATTGCAGGTCTCCATCCGAATTGGACCTCATCAGGTCACCTACGACGATGCAGCATGGCCGATACGCAGATGGAGAGCTTGAGCAGTGCCATGACTCCTTCTATACTATCGTAACAAACGTTAATGGGTCACTGGAAGCTGTGGATTGCGACACTCGCAGCGCTAGATACGATATGGTGCTAGAGTATTGCAGGTCTCCATCCGAATTGGACCTCATCAGGTCACCTACGACGTTGCAGCATGGCCGATACGCAGATAAAGAGCTTGAGCAGTGCCATGAATCCTTCTATACTATCGTAACAAACGTTAATGGGTCACTGGAAGCTGTGGATTGCGACACTCACAGCGCTAGATACGATATGGTGCTAGAGTATTGCAGGCCTCCATCCGAATTGGACCTCATCAGGTCACCTACGACGTTGCAGCATGGCCGATACGCAGATGGAGAGCTTGAGCAGTGGTACATATCCTTCTATACTATCGTAACAAACGTTAATGGGTCACTGGAAGCTGTGGATTGCGACACTCACAGCGCTAGATACGATATGGTGCTAGAGTATTGCAGGTCTCCATCCGAATTGGACCTCATCAGGTCACCTACGACGTTGCAGCATGGCCGATACGCAGATGGAGAGCTTGAGCAGTGCCATGTATCCTTCTATACTATCGTAACAAACGTTAATGGGTCACTGGAAGCTGTGGATTGCGACACTCGCAGCGCTAGATACGATATGGTGCTAGAGTATTGCAGGTCTCCATCCGAATTGGACCTCATCAGGTCACCTACGACGATGCAGCATGGCCGATACGCAGATAAAGAGCTTGAGCAGTGCCATGAATCCTTCTATACTATCGTAACAAACGTTAATGGGTCACTGGAAGCTGTGGATTGCGACACTCACAGCGCAAGATACGATATGGTGCTAGAGTATTGCAGGCCTCCATCCGAATTGGACCTCATCAGGTCACCTACGACGTTGCAGCATGGCCGATACGCAGATGGAGAGCTTGAGCAGTGGCATGTATCCTTCTATACTATCGTAACAAACGTTAATGGGTCACTGGAAGCTGTGGATTGCGACACTCGCAGCGCTAGATACGATATGGTGCTAGAGTATTGCAGGTCTCCATCCGAATTGGACCTCATCAGGTCACCTACGACGATGCAGCATGGCCGATACGCAGATGGAGAGCTTGAGCAGTGGCATGTATCCTTCTATACTATCGTAACAAACGTTAATGGGTCACTGGAAGCTGTGGATTGCGACACTCACAGCGCTAGATACGATATGGTGCTAGAGTACTGCTGGTCTCCATCCGAATTGGACCTCATCAGGTCACCTACGACGTTGCATCATGGCCGATACGCAGATGGAGAGCTTGAGCAGTGGTACATATCCTTCTATACTATCGTAACAAACGTTAATGGGTCACTGGAAGCTGTGGATTGCGACACTCGCAGCGCTAGATACGATATGGTGCTAGAGTATTGCAGGTCTCCATCCGAATTGGACCTCATCAGGTCACCTACGACGTTGCAGCATGGCCGATACGCAGATGGAGAGGTTGAGCAGTGGTACATATCCTTCTATACTATCGTAACAAACGTTAATGGGTCACTGGAAGCTGTGGATTGCGACACTCGCAGCGCTAGATACGGTAGGACTATTGTGCGTCCGCGCTGAACTCCGTTCTGACAGGTAGAAAGAAGAAATCTTCCAACTTAAGACTTAATGAACATAAATATAAACTAGGAGCCCATCTCCTAGTCGTCACAACCCAGTGTGCGACCAACCGCTCAACCAGCGGTGTGATCAAATTCTTAATGGGGGAATATCTACCCAATCTCGTTCTATCCTTGTAAATGCACAGCCACAGCATCGCAAGAAGAGCAGTCTTGCATTATCCTCAAAACTGACTACTGTTTGCCCTCATGTCCCTAGTTCGAAGGAATCATCTGAACATGAGGACTTGTTTACAAGTAGTCAGTCTTATAAAAGAAACACCGCAGAACCAGTTTCACCTTCAGAAAAATCGCTTGTCCCAAGCCCTCATGTCCCTAGTTCGAAGGAATCATCTGAACATGAGTGCTTGTTTAGGGTAGACAAACTGACCAATCGTCACGTTCACGTCGACCAACAGTATTTTAGTCAGGAAGACGCCCGGCAATACGATTTAAGCAGAAACCACTTTCAGCACCAAAGAGAACCAAGAAATACCCACATGAAATCCAAAAAAAGATACCAATACAACTCCTCGAATCAAAACTTCGCCTCGAAACTAAACTTCATTTGAAGCATAATCTCATTCCAATAAAAAGGGGTGGGTGGGTGGGAGAAAAATAATAAAGCGCCAGCTATTTCCTCAAGTAAATAGTAGATCAATCTGCTCAGTATGAAGATTACTCTGCTCGCTTGCCGTAGATTTGCTCAAATAGGTTGTGTTCATTGCGTCTTTTCATTGTTGATTTCTCCAGTCGACAAGTGATGACGTCATGACATGTAACGTTACATTGCTGTTACTGTGACATTCATCCAAGAATCTGCTGCTGCTAACTTCGATCTGGATAATCCAAACCGACTCTCGAGCTTGGCTCTGTCGCCATCTCTCACGCAAGCATCAATTCAAGAATGGTCCACCTTATCACTCGACAGCCATCACGTCGTCCAGCTTGTCCTTCTTCCCGTATACCAGCTAAACCAAAGTGGTACGACTCGGTAGGACTATTGTGCGTCCGCGCTGAACTCCGTTCTGACAGGTAGAAAGAAGAAATCTTCCAACTTAAGACTTAATGAACATAAATATAAACTAGGAGCCCATCTCCTAGTCGTCACAACCCAGTGTGCGACCAACCGCTCAACCAGCGGTGTGATCAAATTCTTAATGGGGGAATATCTACCCAATCTCGTTCTATCCTTGTAAATGCACAGCCACAGCATCGCAAGAAGAGCAGTCTTGCATTATCCTCAAAACTGACTACTGTTTGCCCTCATGTCCCTAGTTCGAAGGAATCATCTGAACATGAGGACTTGTTTACAAGTAGTCAGTCTTATAAAAGAAACACCGCAGAACCAGTTTCACCTTCAGAAAAATCGCTTGTCCCAAGCCCTCATGTCCCTAGTTCGAAGGAATCATCTGAACATGAGTGCTTGTTTAGGGTAGACAAACTGACCAATCGTCACGTTCACGTCGACCAACAGTATTTTAGTCAGGAAGACGCCCGGCAATACGATTTAAGCAGAAACCACGTTCGTCAAAGAAAGAATCGAAAAACCCCCATCACCTCCGTACCGAGACTCAACTGTCCCGAGCACCATGGCAGCTCTCTCCTATTGTTGTAATGTCCCTTCTCTCCGGGCGCTTGGCAAGCACCCTCCATGGACATAGGATTAGCTCCACATTCGCGGCATGTAAGCCACAACATCTGCTTGTGCAGATTCCTAGTTCGATTGAATCAAAGAGTATACCTCTTTTTCATCGTCCCAAACTATCCCCACTCATTCATCGCGCGTTGCAATGAATTGCTTAATTTGGCTTGCTTGAGTCTCGCTGGTCTGCATAGTGTTCTTGTTTTAAATGCAGATGGACGCAAGGAACATCAAGTCTTGAAGATGCCTCCGTAGGCAAAGCCAATCTATCCACCACCAAAGCAACTGAAAGGAAAGTCATGTTATCCACTATCCCACGTTGCATCCCCATCGCTCAATGATCATCTTCGCTGGGCATTTTACTCATTCTCTTCCTTGATGACTTAAAGGTCATCAACTCTATTCGACATCAGGAGTGCTGCAATCTGAGGTTGTGTATTCCTCATTCTCCTCTCAGTCGACCACTTGTCGTCCATCATCAAATACCTTCCAGCCGAAGGAGCAATCCTTCTGCTTTCATTGAAACTGACTCTGGATCATCATCGAATGATTTCTTATCCAACCTCAAAACCCCCCTCTAATCTAACCAGAGTCAGCAAAGCGTTGAACACTTCACGTGGTAGTATCATCAGAGGGCATCAGCATCACCAACGTGACATCGACCAGCGGTGCGTTATTTATATCCACCTTTCGCCGCTGTCATTCCATCAACCGGCTAGCTTGCTTGAGTCCACTTACTGAATAGTATTTGTAAAAATATACGTCCTCGGAGGGCATCACCATCACCAACGTGACATCGACCAAGGGTGCGTTATTTATATCCACCTTCCGCCGCTGTCTCCCCATCAACCGGCTCGCTTGCTTGAGTCCACTTAACTGCATAGTATTTGTAATAAATACACGTCAAAATCAGCACCCACAAATTTTGATGGATGCCGCCACCCTTTGCCAAGCCCTTTTCCACGATCGAAACCGAATGAAGGTAGCTCACATGGCCACCTGACCACCACCACACACAACTGAAGGTAGGTCTTTCTTACCTCCTTCGCTGTCTCCATCATAGGCAAATCAACCTTTACCACCACTGAAGCAACTGAAGTAGGTCTATAGCAACGTCTCTCCCTCGCTTCCTCCGTCTCCACATCAAAATAGCTTGCTGGTATGTGTAGGTCAACATACATCATCATCAGCACCAACAACCGTTAGACTGCCCCCACAGGCCAATCAACCTTTTCCACCATTAGAAAAACGACTGAGAACTGACTCTCCATCGCTATCCCCACACTTAGCTGGCTTGCTCGAGTCTGCTGATTGCTTGGCGATCGAGTGATTCGATACACGTCATGGTAATCAACATCGTCAAGTCTATCAGATGCCACTGATTCAGTGGGAAAGTTTCTCATTCTCTTCATTGATGACGCCGAAGCCATCAATCCAATTCGACTTCAGGCTCCATCAACGTAGGTTCAACCGATGAAGTTGAGCTGTTCAGGTAACGCCACCGGAGTGCATGCAACTAAATTGCTGGGTTCTTGCGGTATAAAAGGCATCAGACGAATATCAAGCGTCAGAGTCGAAGACAAGCGGCACAACCGAAGGTAAATCCTCGTAATTCAACTACAGACTGTGCGTTGAAGTTATCATGAAGCAAAGCCGGAGTGCATGCAACTAAATTGCTGGGTTCTCGCGGCATAACGAGGCGGTCATGATAGACATGTCAAAGTCGAAGTCTTGAGGAAGAATGGGCGAAGCCAATGCACTGTCGGAGAAAGATGGCACGGCATGAAGATAGTAGGCAGTCTCGACGGAAAACACTGAATATAAATTTCCAAGGGAAGCGACCAACCGATAAGCTGGCATGAAGATATATCCCAGCAGAGGATCAAAACCCTCCGCCATCATAACTGACTCTGGATCATCATCTAATGATTTCTATCCAACCTCAAAACCCCCCTCAAGAAATACACAGAGTTAGTGAAGCTACACAATTCCACGTCAAAGGAAGGCGACGATATAACCGAAAAGAACCTTTCCATCACATAATAAGGACTATGGAACCGCTACAACCTTCCTCCCCTAGAACAATGCCCGAGAGGGACGAGGGACGAGCACCAAGAGGGCGCATGCTCCAACCTACAAATTCCTTCGATCCCAACATATTATGACAACATAATAACACGTGATCACCTATGGAAACTTCCACCACTCCACTATCTCTCCGCTTCGAGAGAACCAACACAACAGTAAGGGTGTAACGATCAGATTTTAGATTGTTCCACCCACACAACCTGACCAGCAACTAGTGTTATTATCACTGATCAATACGGAGAGGGCTTTACGCCCATTTGGTTGTAACTCCATTGTAACATCTTATTTCCGTATATTGAAAGATCACCGCCACCGCAATACTAACGCCTCATAAACGTCAGTGAAAGACCCACACCGATACACTCGACACTAAAAGTGTAATGCCATGCGCTTAACACCAACTGTACGAGCCGCGAATATATTAGCCGGTAGTACAACCTTTCCCCCCCTAGAACAATGTCCGAAAGGGGCGAGGAACGAGCACCAAGAGGGTGCATGCTCAATCCTACACGATCCTTCAATCCCAACACATTATGCGCCAGAAGACAACATAATAAACACGTGCCAACCTATTATCCTTCTCAGCTTAAATAAAAATAATAAAGCGCCAGCTATTTCCTCAAGTAAATAGTAGATCAATCTGCTCAGTATGAAGATTACTCTGCTCGCTTGCCGTAGATTTGCTCAAATAGGTTGTGTTCATTGCGTCTTTTCATTGTTGATTTCTCCAGTCGACAAGTGATGACGTCATGACATGTAACGTTACATTGCTGTTACTGTGACATTCATCCAAGAATCTGCTGCTGCTAACTTCGATCTGGATAACCCAAACCGACTCTCGAGCTTGGCTCTGTCGCCATCTCTCACGCAAGCATCAATTCAAGAATGGTCCACCTTATCACTCGACAGCCATCACGTCGTCCAGCTTGTCCTTCTTCCCGTATACCAGCTAAACCAAAGTGGTACGACTCGATATGGTGCTAGAGTATTGCAGGTCTCCATCCGAATTGGACCTCATCAGGTCACCTACGACGATGCAGCATGGCCGATACGCAGATGGAGAGCTTGAGCAGTGCCATGAATCCTTCTATACTATCGTAACAAACGTTAATGGGTCACTGGAAATTGTGGATTGCGACACTCACAGCGCTAGATACGATATGGTGCTAGAGTATTGCAGGTCTCCATCCGAATTGGACCTCATCAGGTCACCTACGACGATGCAGCATGGCCGATACGCAGATGGAGAGCTTGAGCAGTGGTACATATCCTTCTATACTATCGTAACCAACGTTTGGGTCACTGGAAGCTGTGGATTGCGACACTCACAGCGCTAGATACGATATGGTGCTAGAGTATTGCAGGCCTCCATCCGAATTGGACCTCATCAGGTCACCTACGACGTTGCAGCATGGCCGATACGCAGATAAAGAGCTTGAGCAGTGGCACGTATCCTTCTATACTATCGTAACCAACGTTTGGGTCACTGGAAGCTGTGGATTGCGACACTCACAGCGCTAGATACGATATCGCAACCAACGTTTGGGTCACTGGAAGCTGTGGATTGCGACACTCACAGCGCTAGATACGATATGGTGCTAGAGTATTGCAGGCCTCCATCCGAATTGGACCTCATCAGGTCACCTACGACGATGCAGCATGGCCGATACGCAGATGGAGAGCTTGAGCAGTGGCATGTATCCTTTTTTACTATCGTAACAAACGTTAATGGGTCACTGGAAGCTGTGGATTGCGACACTCACAGCGCTAGATACGATATGGTGCTAGAGTATTGCAGGCCTCCATCCGAATTGGTTCTCATCAGGTCACCTACGACGATTCAGCATGTCCGATACGCAGATGGAGAGCTTGAGCAGTGGCATGTATCCTTCTATACTATCGTAACAAACGTTAATGGGTCACTGGAAGCTGCGGATTGCGACACTCACAGCGCTAGATACGATATGGTGCTAGAGTATTGCAGGTCTCCATCCGAATTGGACCTCATCAGGTCACCTACGACGATTCAGCATGGCCGATACGCAGATGGAGAGCTTGAGCAGTGGCATGTATCCTTCTATACTATCGTAACAAACGTTAATGGGTCACTGGAAGCTGTGGATTGCGACACTCACAGCGCTAGATACGATATGGTGCTAGAGTATTGCAGGCCTCAATCTCAATTGGACCTCATCAGGTCACCTACGACGTTGCAGCATGGCCGATACGCAGATGGAGAGCTTGAGCAGTGGCATGTATCCTTCTATACTATCGTAACAAACGTTAATGGGTCACTGGAAGCTGTGGATTGCGACACTCACAGCGCTAGATACGATATGGTGCTAGAGTATTGCAGGTCTCCATCCGAATTGGACCTCATCAGGTCACCTACGACGATGCAGCATGGCGGATACGGAAATGGAGAGCTTGAGCAGTGGTACATATCTTTTTATCCTATTGTAACAAACGTTAATGGGTCACTGGGAGCTGTGGATTTTTTTGTTGATGTTGATTTGTATTATGAAGGTCATGGAAGGAAAGGTAGTTTTGAGCGGAGCCTTGTGCTTGTGTTTGTGTCTTGATGTTGATTGGACTTTTCTTTGAGCTGTCCAACATGCTTAGAGAAGAAAACACGGTTGTGAAGTGACCAATTCGTTCCTATTGCAACTTATGGAGAAAACATTGGCTGGGCTGCCTAAGTAGTATGGAGTGGCATTGAGTACCCTACAAGGCACTAGATCGTCTCGTGTATGCTGTCTGAGCGGCTTGGTAAGTACCGTGTCTTGGGTTCAGCGGTAGGGGTCAAGATCGGGCTTGCTTTACAAGTCTGTCCTCGAGCGACCTTTTCAGCCACCCAAAGAAAAATCTATGTTCTTCGAAGAGAATACCATACCATATCTAGTTTTGACTTTTGTTCTAAGTATTGTATTGTAGAGCTCCGTCCGCATCAACCCCCTGCTGTCCAGTAGCATCCCATCTCCCCTAGTATTGTCCTATCTCAAAATGAAGATCTTTGGCAAAGTAAAGAGCACATCCGCTTCTGAAGAGAAAAAGGATGATTCTAAAGTTGAAAACGAAAGTGATGTTCCATCATACTTTGCATCTGCTGCAAGCTCATCGAAGAAAAAGAAGTCAAAGAAGAACGACGGATTGGATGGGGATAATATACACGCGTTGCTTGAGATGGACTTTGATAAGTTGAACGCGAAGCAGCGTCGGTTGGTCAAGCGCCACAAAGCAAGAGAAGGAAATCAAGAAGTCGCTACCGATGAAACAAAGCCATCGCCGACGACTGGCATGGAGGATAACAAATCAGAACAAGATGAAAAGCAAACGTCAGAGGAGGATAAAGCTAAAGCCGCAGACGAAGTCTCAAAAGCAGAGAATAACAAATCATCTATGGACATCTCCGAGGTTGTAAAAAAGCTGGATGGCTTGAATTCCAAGGAGCGTAGGAAGTTTCTGAGGCAATTGAAGTCCAATGGAGAAGAAATCGACGAAGAAGTTATTGCTGCTGCGCAAGAGGAGGCAAAGAAAGTTGCGGAGAGAAATGAAAAGGATGCAGTAAATAATACTCCTGCCAAAGGAGCAAATGATGATGGTGGTAAAGGCAAAAGAAAAGCGGGCGAACCATCTGGTAGTACGGATGAAGCAACCAAGCCCAAGAGGAAGCGCAGGAAGAAGGGCCCACCCGTAAATTTAGATGATCTCCCACCCGATGAAAGAGCACGTCGAGAGGAACAGCGCCGCATGCAAAAGGAAGCA
Source organism: Skeletonema marinoi (assembly GCA_030544225.1). Taxonomy (NCBI): domain Eukaryota; phylum Bacillariophyta; class Thalassiosirophyceae; order Thalassiosirales; family Thalassiosiraceae; genus Skeletonema; species Skeletonema marinoi. The sequence goes on along the minus strand of CM060485.1, from coordinate 622,582 downwards.
GCAGAAAGAAGGGAAGCGGGGCTCGTAGATCCGAGCAGGCATCCACTCAATTCTGAAAGGAGACGCGCAAACAGAAGGAAACCTTCGAAAGCGGCATTGATTGCAATAGCGAAGAAGGAGAGAATGGCAGAGAAGGGAAGGTTCAACGCAGTTGGTTATCAAATGAGGAAAGGATGAGCTGAAATATCTGTCATCGCATGGTGAAGATAAATTATGTAGGCTTGCTAATCTCTCTGGGCAATGATACTTATTTGTTCTTACATTTTGTACACTTTCCTAATTATTCCTGACACAACCACAAAAGTTACAATGTCGCGCTTTAACGGCCAGTACTCTCCAGCACATCCAGCGCTACTCCTACACATAGATCGGCTCCCACGTTTTTTGGGATGCCTTGCTGACTATCACAATAAACATCAGGTCTAATTCCACTATCATACTTGAGATTGCCCACCTTCGACACATGATGTAGAGAAGGTGTCAAATATTCTGCGACGGTGAGCCGCAGTCCACCTCCATCTGGCATGGGGAAGGTGTGTTGAATGACGCCCTTCCCAAATGTTTTCGTGCCAACGAGAGCAACAGTTCTGCCATTGTCATGGAGGGCACTTGCAAAGACTTCTGCAGAGGATGCTATTATTTGTTGAAACGGAACAAATGTTTAGTACTATTTTCCAACACAAACTAAAGCACATCAAACAATTTCTACTTACCAGTACCTTCATTGATCAGAAGGACAAGCTTCTTTTGCGAGTTACGACTCATTACATCTGCCAACTCTTCGAGATTCATTTCCTTCTTCTTTTGACGATCACCTGATGCTACAGGTTGAAAGCCATCGTCGCTATTGCTGTACGAATTCATTCTCACTGCTGGTTTGATTCCTCTTGTCATCCTCAACTCCTTCAAACTTGCATATGATGTAGGAGATGTCCAACCACCGTCTTCGAGATAATCTGGGTGTTCTCTTTTAACCTGATCTTTCGAAACTGTGCTGGTCTCACTCGACAATAGATAACCCGGATATGCTTTATCCACGACGTATTCCATGTTCTCTTGTGGTTTGAAACCACCTCGACTATTCAGAGTATAGCACAGCACAACGTGAGGATCTTTGAGCAACGTGGAAGCTGTCAGCATTGCTTCTTGAATGACACCTCCGTAATTGTTTCGTAAGTCAATTATGTATGATTGTGCGCCAGCATCCTCCAACTCTCTTACTGCATCTATATACCCAGCAGTACTTGCCCTGGAGAAGCGAGTGAGACGAATATACCCAACCTTGGCAGAGGGACTGTCTGGCTTTAATTGCTGGAAGATGCTATCATCCGGAGTGAGTAACTCGTAATGGACAATGTTGTCCCCACCAAAGACTGTGGGATACTTGGTGCTTTTCACCTGAGACGACGTTGTCGGACTTTCCAGTTTCAACGAGGACCCAGCAGTGAGTGTTGTTGGAATAGACTTGACGTGAGATATTTTGTAGCCAATCACTGGCTCAATTGGAATGCCATCAAAGACGCTACGTCGTCTCGGGCGATACCAGCCATCTTCAAATACATACTTCTCATCAATACCATTTCCATCAGCGCCGTAATTCACATTCATAGTTGGGGTAGATCTAGCCATGATTCGCTTTGCAATCGTCACATCAGCAATTCCAAAATAGTTCTCTGCGTGAAATTTATTCTCCAGCGCTTTCTTTACCTGCGCCCTACTCATTCCCATGAATTGATATTCACCAACTGACGTTATGCGGTCACCAACGACAATTCCAGCTCGTTCAGCGGGTGAATCAGGAACAATAGCAGTCACAACAGGTAAATTTTCGGCCTGAGCGACTGATAGAATGTGTTCCTCATTGATTTTCTTGGTTGCTCTGAATAATTTTGAGTCTTCATTTGGCATGCTTCTTTGCAAACCGTCGTATTGACCATTCCGATTTCGTTTCGACACTTTCTCCAATGTCACATCAGTTTTTTCTCTCTTGGGAATGGAAACGGAGGGCAGCTGTGACATCGAATCCAATGATGGAGTCTCGACCAGTGCACCAAGCCCAAGAAAACTGCCATCTCCTGCAGTAAGCTCTTTCCTCAATTCATCTCGCGTTAGATACTTACTGTAAGGATCATTTAGGGATGCGACGATGGACTTTAATGCATTTACTGCATTATCTCGTGTACCGAAGGGATTTTCACCGAGGGCAGGAAACCCAGATATGTCTTTCTTTTCTTTACTAGAAGAACGAGATGCTTTCCATTGTGCATAAAATTGTTGCGGATCAAAATCAAATCCACCAGATGAGTCGTAGTACATGGTGGATATAGTTGACACCGCATTATCTATCAGCTTTTCATTGACAAACTTGATATCATCAGCATTGCCACTTGCAATGGCATCCCAATATCTTTGTTTATATTTTGGAGATTGCGTTGTTGATTTTGCATTCTGATTAGCAGATAATGACTTTAAAAGCTGATCCGATGAAGAAGATGAAAAATTAGGCGTCCATACTGATGAATCCTCCTTCACTTTTACATCAGACGCTTCAGAAAAGTTGCTTCCATCAAAGTTGCCGACGAGAATTGTAGCTGCACATAGAAGTGATAAACAAAACACTGCAGCCTTGCTCTTCTTTCTTGGCCTTTTCTCTGTATAGCTAAAACGGGTTATTTCCTTCTGTGGACGACTACTGTACAATGCAGATGGCAATGCCGGGCGGGCTTGAACTAGACAAGCCGAATTCCTAATTGAAATTGCCGGTTTGCTTGCAACGAAGCTTGTTTCCCACATCATTTCTGCGTTTAGATATTTGCGTAGGTCATTGCAACTTACAACTTGCAAAAACCCTGAACACTAAAACTATCCACTGCAAAAGAGAACAACCTCAACCGTCCAACTGCTTTCGGAGTAGTATCTAGAGTGAAGTTGTCGATATGTATTGCCTTTATTGAAACGAAGGATTCTGATGAGCAGAAGGAGCCAGACAACTTTGTGCGCCTATATCTCATTGCAGACAGAGGAAAAACTGCGTTTGGGGAATAACTACGTTTGGGGCGCAAACAGAGCGCAAATCGATATCCATCTAAACAATCTTGGAGGGATGCCCCTTTAAACGACTCAACTGCGCCCCAAACGCTTTAAAACGAGCCGTTTCGAGGGCCGCCCGTTCGAACGCAGTTATTCCTCTGTCTGGATTGTTGTCTGGATGATGATGCGCGATTAAAGTATGGGGTCCGCTTCAAAATATCCTTCCAACTCATCACAACTTCATCCTCCGCTCATTCTGCGGATCGTTCCTCTTTGCAGTTGAGTTAACCATGTTCAAAGCAGTCGTTGCCATCGCCGTGGCCCTATCGCCCGCAACAACATGTGCCTTCGCACCCAGTGTAAGCGGAGGCCGTGCCTCCACCTCAGTCCAAATGGGCATCCTTGACGACATCTCTAATGCGTTCGGAGGAGCAGTGCAACCAGCAGGCGGAGCAAAGAAGGGACAAATTGCCGTGGTTGCAGGTGCCACCGGATACATTGGGAAGTCCACTGTTCGTGAGTCAGTTAGGCAGGGATACAAAACAATTGCCTTGGTTCGTGACAAATCTAAGGTGGAGAGTGATGAGGGAAAGATGCTCTATGGGACATTCTTTGAAGGTGCTGAAGTTGTGGAATGTGACGTTTGCGACGCTGATAAATTGACAGAAACACTTAAGGATATTTCTATCGAAGCACCAGGTGGTAAAATTGATGCTGTCATCTCATGTCTGGCATCACGCTCGGGTATTAAAAAGGATGCATATGCTATTGACTATCAAGCTACACTCAACTGTCTTGAATCTGGACGTGCTGTGAATGCTCGTCACTTTGTTCTCTTGTCGGCTTTCTGTGTGAAGAATCCATGGTTGCAGTTCCAACAAGCCAAGCTTAAGTTTGAGGCGGCTCTTGAGGCACAAAGTGATATGACGTATAGTATTGTTCGTCCTACTGCGTTCTTCAAGTCTGTGTCTGGTCAGCTGGAAGTGGTCCAACAGGGTGCTCCATTTGTCATGTTTGGTGATGGTACGGTCACACGATGCAACCCTATCTCAGAGGCTGATTTGGCTACATACTTGATCGATAGTATCACGGATAAGTCAAGATTGAACAAAGTTATCAACCTAGGAGGCCCCGATGAACCCTTGACAATGAAAAAACAGGGTGAAATGCTCTTTGAGGCTGTCGGAAAGGAACCAAACTTCTTCTACGCACCATTGTGGTTGTTTGATGCCATTATTGATTCACTTCAATGGGTTGCCGATACTTTCAACTCGGAAACATTCGAGAACGCTGCTGAGACGGGAAGAATTGGAAAATATTATGCTGTTGAGGATATGTTGACAACTAACCCAGAAGAGAAATTTGGCACCATGACTTTGCAAGAGCATTACAATAAGATCGCAGTGGAAGGACAAGAATATGATCCTTACACTACCATGTTTGCGAAGGCTCCTACAAAGGTTGCTGAGGAGGAGAAGGAGAAGGTTGCTGCATAAAGGAACATAAATTAAGCTTACTTTAAACTTCAATTAGATGAATGATCACTGCTTTGACGGCGTATTTCAGAATCAAGTAAGTACATACAATGACAATTCCATCCACACACTCTTGATTGATTCTGAGTTGGACGGCGGTAGCGGAGTACCTTACAATAGCTACTTTAGACAACTGTTGGACATCTTGCATCTCGTCAACTTGAACTTGATCCGCCACAGGTCTGCCACGCGCGCAGACAACGTCACAAAAGGTTACAATATTTAGCCCTGTTGAAGAAGTATTAAATCGGGCCCTACTAATTCCACCGCATGTAGAAAATCTATTCTCTCTTGCCTCTCTTCGCCTTATTGAACTCAAATCTTTACGAACACCTTTTCATGCCGATGCCAAGAAGAAAAAACCTCCATGGTGATGCACTCCATACCCCCTCCCCATACGGAGTTGATTGTTGAAGGAAATCTTTCCTGGTTGGAATACTGATTGTTTGGTTGCCTACACACTCTACGTGCAGCTGACGATAGTATAGTTTGACTTGAGAAGTTTAATATCTCGATTTGATGTGTCAAGATTGTTGCAAAGCCATTACTTATCATTGTTAGGTTTAGGACAGTCTGCTTGGCCACCGAATCGTCTCGTTTGGTAGTAGCATGTCAAATAGAGGGGAGGGGGGTCAAAACTCAGACGTTGGGTTAACTCCCGATCGAAAACCAGCTGCAGCGCAGTCGTCGAGTACAATACCGCCATCAGGGCATAGCACTGAAGCTGCCCAAGACCAGCTATCGTCGCTAAGTTTAGCCGACAAACCTACCGCTAAGGGTCCATTAACCCCATCCACATTAGAAACTAAGCCGACAGGATCCAGTTCTGTCGATTCATCTGAGCAAGACAGAGATGAAACCAACGCAACTCAAACAGAAAGTCCACGGCAAACAATTGCCGTCAGCGTGTCGAAAGGTCCTTCGGCATTTTTCAATCTAGCGAGGAAATTCTTGGTCACTGATGAAATGTGTGATCTTTCAGCTTTAGAAGGAGCAATAGTATCAGCTATTGATGCTGCGCATCTGCTAGAAAGATCCAAAATTGCCACTATAACAAGGTACGTTTCTTATCGTATTTCATTGCTTGTTGTTTGATTGCATCTGACTTGTCAATATGCATCTTCTCACCATCTTTACATCTTCTTTCACATTACACAGACTCCAAACATCGTATGTTGCTGTCGAGCCCAAAAAGAAGAAAGATCGGGCAGCTAGCATCAGTGATCAACCAACATCTCACGGGTCACTACCTACTCCAGCGGAATCTGCTGCACCAACGGCTGCTGCTGCTGCTGCTACATCTAGGATAGATCGATCACAAGCTGTCACTATGGACTCACCAACAGTGCCAGAGCACCAAAACCTATCCGAAGGGACTTTGCGTAGATCACGTATTGTTATCACAGTCAAACGAACAGAAGCTTACGTACAGTGGCTCAAAGAGAACCCGATCCAAGATATACACTCCGGGGATGACGACGATAGAATATAACTCAATCCTTGAGAATCTTTTACCGTAGATTAGATCATGGTAACCCAAGATATAAAACTCGCTATGCTGATTGCTTTTTTATGTGCCCAATATGTTGTGTAGTCTCTTGATTGAAGTCTGCTGATTCCGTCCTCCCTGCAACTATTATGATACTTATGAGAGTGATGCCACAGCAAAAAACCTCCTATTCATGTTGCAGTTACCGTGCGCTGTGTTGGCAGTTACAATTGCCTCCTCATCTCTGCACGCAGTGATCGAAAGCTCCACTAAATGTGTGATGAGTAGTGTACATCAAGTAGTAAGCAAGGTTTATTGGATATTGCACTGATACATAATCCAACCATAGAATTGTTTATGCCGCTGCTAAGGAATCATCATTAAACAACCACCTACGGTCCTAGTTATTGGCATCGATGTCAGGCGAAGAAGAGTAGCATCATGGTGCAGGTTGCGGTCAGGTTGCATTGGCATCAGGAAAAACGCGTCGTCCGTCATCGATGCGCTTGCGATTCTCTCTTTTTCGCAAAACTCAAACCCCAAATCTCACCGCTGATCTGAAGACAAAATTCAATAGATATATCTCGTCTCACCGCAAAAGTATTGTAGCTTCGACCTTTAGGATTAGAAGGGTATGAGCGACGAAGACGACGGGAGTGATTGTGGGCCCAGCCTCCCTGCTGGTGTCTTGAGATCACGCGGAGGATGGGCAGGCGACAGCCTTGAAATAGGTGAGTATTAGTATGTATTGTAGTTTGTTCTATGCGGTAAGTTGTGATTGCCTTCCATCTGCAAAATAATTGCTCACACACTTTGATTTTCCAACAGATCATCAAAGAGAGGCATTGCAACAAAGTGAAAGTGGAAATAACAAAGCTGATCATGCTGCGGTCGATCTATCCCAATTTAGAAACGAAGAAGTAGGTAAAGGATATCAAGCAAAGCATGTTATTCGTCAAGCAGGGGCACCATCAAAGGCATTAGGGATTGTGGATATGTCAAAGAAAGATGTATCATCAAAGAAAGATGAATCTAAACCAAAACCGAAGGATACAACAACAAAAGAAACATATCTTGCATGTAGGGGAATGAGAAATTTTATCCGTGAGGTTGATAAAATATTAGAGAACCCATAATTCGTTCATCAATGTATATTGTGATTTTTAGTTACGATATCCATTACCTCTAAATCCATTGCATTTTATCCCATCCAAACCATCACCAAATTCCATTGCACTCCATTCTCCATATCCATTGCAAACCCATAATTCCATTGCCTCAATTTTTACCCACGAATATTGACCCATTCCATTGCACTCCACTCACCAATTCCATTGCATTAAACCCATAACCATATCCTTACCAAATACCATTCCCGCGTTGTTGTTGCTCTTGCGACGCCCCTGCATTATTATTGTTGTTATTTCCTCCAATCCATAGATCAGAAGTTTGATTGAGACCACCAACTCCCACTGGCTGCTGTTGAGCTGACTGACGATACGTATTACCGCTGGTAATGTTTACGCCTGGAAGCAAACTCTGCAAAAGCGCAACGTCATTGTTGTTTCCGCCACCAATTGCTCCAACGCCACCTGAAAATCCATTATTGACAGCTCTGCCACCACCTGGTGCTCCAATGGGTTGCATTCCTCCCCTTGGATTCGATCCAATCACACTTGGCCTGTTCGAATTGGGAGCAGTGTCCAATCCACCAATCGGAGCTTGACCAGGAGGTCCAAATAACGAAGTTCCCGACGCCTCACGAAGAGAACCCGAGCCAGTAGGAAGTTCAATACCAAGCATCGACGCAAGAGCAGAACTTCCACTTCCACCGTTGGAGAAACCGTTCTGATTTGTTCCAAATAGACTAACTCCTCCAACGTCAGCACTCGGACCATTACTTAGGCCACCATTTCTAGGGCCGATAGGTGCAGGATTGAAACGTTTGTCCTCGCCTTCCCACAAACCTCCCGAAGATAGAGCAGCACTGCCTCCAATCGTGTTATTCTGGCTAGGACCACCACCGATGGCACCCCACTTGTCACCACCTGAGTGATTTGACGTGCTCCCCAACAAAGAATCAAGCTGAAATGAATTACCCGGGGGAGCCCCGAGAGATGTACCACCAATCAATCCTGCGTTCAATGGTTGGCCACCCAAGACGCCGCTGCCGGTTGCAGATCCAAAATCCATTGCGCTCGGGGGAGGGGCAATCGATCCCATCCCCCCAAGACTGCCACTTGTGAAACCACCTCCAAGCAAAGGAGATCCCATGAGATTACTTCCGCCAAGACCACCGGGTCCGATTTCTCCACTACTAGAAGAGCCGCCAATAATTACCGTATTAGTTGTCTTCGACGAAATAGTTGAAATTTCACCTCTTGAAGCACCTGATCCGATTGAGGAATGAGAAGGAGAAGAAGGAGCCACAGTAGCAGCAGCTTTCGCCTTCTGCGCCAATTCCCTTTGTTGTTGAGCAAGTGCTTCCTTCTTTTCTTTCTCCAAAGCCAACAGCTCCGCAGGGGTAAGATCGGCAGACGGACTTGTCACTCCAACCGGTTTCGCAGGAGGCATTGAAGTGCCACGTTTCAAAGGTGTAAGAAGAGTGTGTGCAGCTGGCGGGGCAGTGGAAGACTTACCACCACCCGCAACAATAGAAGCAGCCGACGGACCAACTGATTGTGCCCGATTCATAATAATAGCAGGTTGTCCACGTTGAGAAACAGGTTTTTTGGGTAATGGCTCATCATACGTCGGGGGAGGGAACACTGGATTTGTCGCATTCTTCCCAGTGCCCGATGGTCCACCCCCTCCAACTTTTTTCTTCCCAGTTCCACCCAACAAAGCCGCCTGCTGTGCCATAATTTGTTGTTGCCGTGCCATAACATCACGTCCACTTGTTACATATCCAGCCTGAATTTCTTGCTTTGTGAAGGTATCCTCCGTATCTCCCATGTGGTGCAAATACGTACAGTCGGGGTTGTTACACCTAACAGTCTTGATAAATGCAGAACAGTATTTGGATGTACCGTATGACGCACGAACATTCCGCCCATCATGGTAGAATCCATCTAATGCTAACACGCAGGCAAGAGTATCCTCCTGATAAGTAGATAGACGTGTGCAAAAACAAAGGTTAGATGGCAAATAATATGCAAATAACATCAATGCTCAAGTACAAACTGCTCAATAATACGATACTTTCAATTCAATCGTCTCACCTTGTGCGCAAATGTAACATACGCCGATGCACTCGCCCTCCTCGTATCCCCCGGGTTGTGATTCCTATTAATAACAATCTTGGATATTTTTCCATATTGTCCAAAGTATTCCGGCCTTCGCAATATTTCCTCAGTAGCAATACTGGGGGGCAATCCCACCGCATATACCAAATTACGGCGAATCACTCTCATAGTCGCCAACGTCGATCGATCCTTGGGCGGTTCCGGTGGTCCCTTCGATCCAGTCCCACCTCCCGATCCCAACGCAGCAACCAAATCCGCCCCATCGAACATTCCGAACGACGACCCCCCACCCCCCGCACCACCCAATCCACCAGCACTAGCCAGCGCACTGGCAAAATTGCCACTCCCCGGCGCTATCGGAGCAACACTCCCCGCAGCCAACTTTTCTCGTGCCTCCTGATCCCGCATCGCCCGCAGTCGTTCCCTCTCCCGCTTCTCCGCCAGGGCCTTTTCCTTATTGGCCTTGAGTACCTCCTCCATATCCACGGCGCTGAATTCATGCGGGTCATCTCCATAGGGTGTCCGGCACGCGGGGCAGAGGCCCGATTCGGTCTCTTTGATGCGGTGCCAGCACCACATGCACACTTGGTAGCCGCATTTGCAGGGGTAAAATTGTTTATCGGAGAGATCGAGCTCCTCGCAACAGAGGGGGCAGATGTCGTTCTTTAGTTCGAAGTATTATATTATTGTGTTGTATTATTTGTTGGGGATTAAGGAGAGATAACTTTGGTCAGATTGATGTCATTCTTTTTGCATACTAAAGCCGTCATAAATGCACTAAAAATCACCGTCATGACAATGCATAATATTCCTCCATCGTATCAGCTGCACACTGATTGATTCAACACTTACATCATCGTCGGACATAATGTTTGTCTATCAACGAGTTGTTCTGTTTATTAGGGGCGGAGAATTGTGGCCATTTTCCATTTTGCAGGGGAAACGAAAATCAATGGTCGCTTTGGTGGACGAAGCTTGACGCTGCGGCAAAAGGTCAAAGCGCCTTTCACCTTGCATTTTCAAAGACATAAAGGAATTCTGAGCGCTGAGCGCGCTCATATTGCCTCTATCTTGCATCTTGCCTCTTGCCTTGTTGCTGCTTTGCTGCTTGTGAACATGGCAGTTAATTCTGACTACATACGCGGGCCAGCATCATCACTCTCATCTATTCATTACCATCATGTCAAGCTACAGAGCGTCAATAGCAGCCAGATCAGCCAGGAAAACGGAGGAAGGCATGCTTGAGCCGCTCCTGTCCGATGAGGACGACGAAAGCACGGCCGCCAGTGGATCATCGGACAGTGTGTCAACTGAGTTTGAAAAACATAAGCCAACGTTTATGCAGAAATTTAAACAGACTGTTGGTAAGTTACGACATTAGATGGGTCGGAGAGATGATGGCATCACATATGCGTGCTATGCCTCTTTGATGTCTCTCTCGTCCTCTCATCCCTTTTCCTTCCATCTATGTACCTCAGTCAGCATCTGCCTACTCGGCGGCGCAGGAGCATCAGCAGCCGCAATGGTGTTCGCCCCCGCAATCATGATATTCGTAGCAGGCGGCATATGCATCGCTAATGTACCCTACGCAGTATACAAAGAGAGCGAGTTAAAAAAGATCCCTACACTTCGATCCATGAACAATAAATTACGTGAAGACGCCAATAACCTCGAGAGAAATGTTGATCAGTTATCGGATGCAATTGATATTCTAGAGCCAGAAGCAGATAGAGCTGCAGAGGTGGAGGGTAACTTGAGAAAAATAGCGGACAAGCAGCATGTGAATGTTGATAAGCTTGTTGACCTTGTGAAGGAGAATGAACATATCTTGGTCGATATGAGGGTAAGTGAGCTGATTGAGTCTGTAGTGCATCATGTTGTGTTATATCTCACTAACAACTTTCTATGCTTGTAATAAATCTTGTAGCATAACCTGAGAAAACGAATTGTACAAGATATCACTGCAATTGTGATGAAGAGTGACAAAGACGACGACGATAATATCGATAAAAAGGAGGCCAAAGAGCTTGCTCTGAAGATTGCTCTTCAACTACAAGCATATGATGTTGGTTTTGATACCGAAAAGTTTCTCAAAGTGGTAGCGAAAGATCCGTCAGTGACTGGTGTCATTGCAATCGTTTTGAAGCTTTTACCGAAAGAAGAGGAAGAAGAAGAGGAAGAAAAAGAGAAGAAACATTTTGATTACGAGACTGATAGCGATGAAGATTCAGACGAAGAAGATAGCGAAGACTCAGATTTATACGGTGAGTTTGGTTTCATTGTATTTTATAGAAGATTAGCTTTAGCTTTTGCATGGAGATTACTTACTTCGTCATTTGAATTTGATTTTGGCAGATATGTTCTACATGGGAGTCAGTGGTGCATCTGTCACAAGTAGTGGAGGAGCATCAGTGTTCACTGCAGCGTCGGGACAAGGAGTATCATTGATGAAAGCTGATAGAAAGAGAAAGTCCGTATTGTCTCAGAGCGAGATCCTGTTGAAAAGGAGAGTAGGCACATTTGGGCCCTAAGTAACATGTACTTGTAGTTGGATCTCAGTACAATAACGGTTATGGAATGCGATAATGTTAGCATCAATGATGTGAATTAGCTCAACTTGTGATAAACGGCCCCAATCAACCCTAATACCTGTCATCTCTACCACTAACATGAGATACCCTTTCAGAGCATTCATCATTATCAAACATTCGTCATTGCTAGGTTGGCCAGTGCAACATCGCCAAGTTTTTTGTTTCTTTCCTTTCAGAGACAACGACAACGATAACGAAGCATATTAGTAGTGCCGATAGATTGATAGTGGGCGAGTCCTGGCATTGTCGCCTCTATCATAACAACCAACAATCATGCGTCTCATTGCCTCCCGAATACAAGTCCTTCTGGACCATGCGTGCGATCTACTCGAGAAGCTCGACCTACCTCCATGGCAAGAATACAAAGAGGCCGCTTCGGCCGCCTTTCACGATGTCCGTGTGGCGACTGTCTCATCCTGTAAATTTGGACACCTAACATTCCGGCCGGTGTTTATTCTTCTAGGAATAATGCTGCATTGTTTGGCTGTGGTCCTTCAAATCATTTTGGAGAATTCAATATATCATGGGTGGAGAGCGCTCAAGGAGTTTTACTTTCAGATACAATTGGCAACGATTTGGTTCATCCGTTATCAAAAGAGCCTGTCGCCTTCAGCAATATATGCAGAGGTTGCAGTCTTGGCAGCGGTAACAACTCTGTGGCTTCTTCGTCGTCATGTTAAGAAGCATCGATATTATGAACGTACCATGGCATGGTATGAAATTAGACAGCAAAAGGTGCTGAAACGATACAATCACTTTGTCGACCAAGTTGGCAAAACATCGACATTTCTGGCGCTTCTGCTACCACATTTGCTGTATTTCACCTTTGCTGCAATCATCAAGAGACTGCTGCCATGGTTGGTGACGTATTTGGCAACAAAGACTCCTCTAAATGCCTTTATACAGTATTTCCATCCGCTCTACTGCACCTTTCTCATCATTGGAAAGTCCACGCAACACTTGCGCACTTACAAAGTAGTCGAAGCTGAAGCTGATGGAAATAATAAGAAAACCGCCAGTAAAACGACGCCCTCGAATATCAAACGGCAACAAAAGCAAAAGGCTGAATTGGAAGAAATACGGAAGGAAGTGGTAGACATTCTCAAATTTTGGGTTGTGTATGCGATTATCATTGCAACGGTACGGACTGGAAAGCTGCTACCATTTGTTGGGCATATGTTTAACGTAGTCGGGGATAATGTTACAAAGGGAAAACGTCGGCAAGGAATGTTGTCAAAGCTTCGTTTTTCAAGTAAATTTGTGGAAGAGATATCACTAGTGTTCTTTACTTGGCTACGGTTCATGCCATCTTCTGTGACAGGGCAAGAAAAATCCTCTTTGAAAGGAAAAGGGAACAGTCCCATTGAAATCATCTACAAAAAGATTTCTTCGTTTGTAAAGTCTGCAATGAGCTCTTCTGCTTCTCTAACAAACAAAGCTGCAGGATCTCATCTTGGAAATGGCTCGATGTTATCATGGTGCATTGGAAAATTGGACTTTCCACTCTCCATTCTGGTTCTTGGGCGTGCTATCAGTCAAGAAACGAAGCAGAAAGTTATTACAACGGTTACTGAGTTATCTGATTTGATACCAGCTGCTATAACGTTGTTTGTACCAGGCTGTTCGAGCTATGGAGTCATTTATGTCAGTCTTGTTGCTCCTGCTTTCTTGTCTATCAAATCATGTGATGAGATAAACAAAAAGGGCTCAAATGTTGATACGATGGAGTCAAAAGTAAATGATGCATCACGGTTTCTTCGGTTTTGGATGATCCATGCGCTTGTCACTTGGATCCTTGACAGCTTTGCGCCTATTCTTGCTTGGGTTCCTTTTAGTACACATGTGATATGGCTTCTTTGGGCCTTCTTGCAATTGGAGACAACTACCCGAAGAATCTACGGCTGGTTTGAAAGCGAAGTGGAAAAACCATTAGACCAAACGCAGACTATGCAATCAGTGAAGAGGGTAATTGCTGCCTTGCCTTCAAATGTCGATTCGCAAAAGGATTCATCGAGTAATGAAGCTCAAGCAGAGAAGTCCAAAAAAGAGGATTAACATGTCACCAAGAGTATTCATAATCTAATTCTAATGTTATATTCTAAGTAGCTGCTCTAAAGAGAGTATAGCGTTTCTCACCTACATGACCAAAAGTACATCCTAGTCTAATCCGAAACTCCTCTTTTTTCAGCTTGAACGCAAGGACGATTTCACGTCCTCGCGTTGGTTTGAAAGCGAAGTGGAAAAACCATTAGACCAAACACAGACTATGTTATCAGTGAAGAGGGTAATTGCTGCCTTGCCTTCAAGTGTCGATTCGCAAAAGGAAACATCGAGTAATGAAGCTCAAGCAGAGAAGTCCAAAAAAGAGGATTAACATGTCACCAAGAGTATTCAATTCTAATGTTATATTCTAAGTGAAAGTAGCTGCTCTAAAGAGAGTTAGCGTTCCTCGCCTACATGACCAAAAGTACATCCTAGTCTAATCCGAAACTCCTCTTTTTTCAGCTTGAACGCAAGGACGATTTCACGTCCTCGCGTTCGAGGTAGCATGTGTAGTTGTTCTGGCGATTTGGCCCGTAGTTGCAACTGCACTGGGTAAGCCTACCATTCCTGCTCCGATGGGATACATGGTAGTTACCAGAGAGGCTCGCGCAATAGCTTTTGCACTGGTCCCAAGTTCTGATGCTCCTAGGACATCCCTCGGTATAGTTGACCGGTGGCTCAGGAGTACGTTCGCTTGTGCAGGTGAAAGAACCCTTATTCGATGTCGTACACTCACACTTAGTGAGGTTCCCATCAGAATCATAATTCATTGACCATTTGCTGCTTCCCTTTCCGTTGGCAAGTCCTTTACACTCACTTGCGCAATCGTCGGAAGTGAAGATGCCGAGATCCTTGCACTGACCCAGTGGCTCAGGAGTAGGCTGCTCCGGTGGCTCAGGAGCAGGAGCAGGAGCAGGAGCAGGCTCGCTTTTGCATGTAAAAGAACCTTTATTCGACGTCGTACACTCACACTTAGTGAGGTTCCCATCAGAATCATACTTCATTTTCCATGAGCTGCTTCCCTTTCCGTTGGCAAGTCCTTTACACTCACTTGCGCAATCGTCGGAATCGAAGATGCCGAGATCCTTGCACTGCTGCCCACTTTCACTTGCACTGGCGACGAAAAGGAGAAGAAGAGCGGAGATAGCGTTGACTTTCATTGTGGCGTTTCCTTTGTATAATAGTACTCCTATGAGATGAGGTGCATCTTCATTGCGTTATGAGCATCCTGTCCGTGATAGATGAGCAGTCCACAAGAGAACGTTCGGGGTGTGACATTATAAATAGGAATAGTATCAATTATCACGTAGCCAGGCATACCCCGCGACACGCGTCATCAGCTCCGCGATGCAATGCTTCTGCTCTCTTTTTGGTTACGGCTTGTATTTCATACCCACCAGCAAAACAGAGGAGCATCAACCCAACCAACGCTATTCTATTGCACATATAGTAGATGACTTCTGAGGAGCGGTAGAGTTCAATTCAGGCCGAAGTATCGACCCGTAACCACCATATACATTCGCATGTTTAGGAGCAGTAGAGAGCCCCGAGGGACATCTTCCCGTTCAAATAAAAGTGATGATACTCTCTTGACTCCTCTTCTCGATGATAGTAGTGACAGTGGTAGCGACGATTCTTCAGATGATAGCAGCACAGTGGCATCCTACGAAGGGGTGCCTGAAGAAAAGCCATCAGCTTTTCAGCTGGCGAAAATAGCAGTAGGTGAGCATTCGGCCGGGATAATAAAACACAAGTTGCGTGCAATATTGCTCCATTCTAACCATTTTGCGTTGCGTCTCCCCTCCTCATCATCCTTGATAGTCAATTTCGTATTGTTGGGAGGTGTAGCTGCATCCGTAGCAACGATGATACCGGGCGCGTTGCTGCTTTCTCCATCCATCATGGTGTACGTTATGGGCGCAATCACAGTCGCCAACGTCCCATACGCCGCGTTTAAGGAAGTTCGTATGGCAAAGATTCCAACCATACGGACTCTGAATAATAGACTACGGGATGAGGCCCACCGACTGGAAGGTGAGGTGGATACTCTCTCGGAAGAAATCGATGCCATTGCCCCCGAGGCTGAGAGAGCAAGTGCCGTAGAAGAAGAACTTCGAGAAATTGCAGATCGGCAGCAATTCAATGTGGATAAGCTGATAGATCTGGTCAATGAAAACGAAGAAGTTCTTGATCAGATGAGAGAGAACTTGCGGAGCAAGATTGTACAAGATATTATACACATAGTTATCAAGAGTGATGTCAACAACGATCAAAAGTTTTGTAAAGTTGAGAGTAAAATGTTGGCCCTCAAGATCCGTATTCAGTTACAAGAATATGGTGTAGAGTTTGATGAAATGAAGTTCTACAAGGTGATGAATGTTAACCCCACGGTCCCTAGAGTCATAGCGATTGTACAGAAATTGATTCCAGGAGTTATGCGGGATGACGAAAGTGCAGCATCTTCAGGCGACGACGAAGATGAGGATAGCGACGATTATGATATGTTTAGATTAACAAGTGACAAGTCCATGAGGATGTCCGGATCACTCGTGGATGTTCCGGAAAGTCGACGAGCATCAAGTGCTTTGGTGAAGTGTTCATCGTGGAGAGGTGCGCTTGGGACTTCTGTTGGTGAATCGGATGCTGCTGGTGGTCCAAGAGAAATGTCTGCCACACAACAAGTTACTCTTGCTCTATCAACGTGTCCAATTCGAAGAAAATTTCAAAAGCAGAAGTCGCCCTCGCGCTCTAAATAACATATATTGTAGGATGTAAATCATAGGCTCAGTAAGTCCTTGTCTTCATTAGCTAATGTAGATGGAATTTTACAGGTGACCAAACTCCTTCGCAGGACGCCAGGAACAAAGCCTCCATTGCAGCTCGTCCCCATTCGGATTGTTGTTGATACACGTCTCGAATTTCGCTACATTCACACTCTTGAAAGATTTGTTGTTCTTGTTGTTATTGGAATCGTCCGTGTTTGTGAGGAATTCAAGGTCATACAATACCTCGAGTTGTAGTACAGTCTGAGCCTTTCTGTCAGCAAATGGTTGTAATGATTCATCTTCTAATGGTGCGTCGGGGTCGATATCCTCTGCGTTATGCCTGCCATCGTTTTTCTCAATTGCCTCAATTTCTTCGACCCTCGCACTCAACAGACAAGCATGCATTACCTTCGGGTCTGATGGCAGCTCAGCTAAAGAAGTATGATTCTCAGTAGTGGAATCGGCACCCTCCACCATTTGACCACTCATATTCTTCACAAATGAATACATTGCAGAGTCAAAAAATATTCTATCAAGTCCCTCTGGCGATAACATGGATGTCAGTGCGCTCTCTGTTGATTCCGGATCACTCTCTGCAATATCAAAGAATTTATATTGGAATTGCTTTTCTTCTTTTTCTTCTACATCTTCTTCAGTATTTGGCTCTTCCACAGCCTCAATTTCACTATTATCAAGTGTGTCAAGTGTAGCTTCCAGATTTTTGAGATAGTCAGCTTGAATAGTATGAAATTGTTCCAACGCAAAGCTGCACCCAGTCAGGAATTGCCGCACTTCCGCTTCTGTATCAAAGTTTGTCTCTTCAAGGAGTGGACTGGATAAGTCTTGATATAATGTCATTACTTTCATGAACCCCATGTCTGATTGGTTGAGTACAAATGTATTTATGATGCCTGTATTTTCTTCCCCATCACCTTGATTATCATTTCTGTCGTCATCATTCCTAGCTGTCAAGTGCAAGAACTCATCACGAGATCGTTGGGAGGTGCAGATGGAGTAGAATCCACTAAGTGATGATTGTAAATGATGTAGAAGATAGGAGAAACTTCCTGGTTCTCGAGGTTTGAGGAGCATCGGATCAAGATGATGGTATAATGGTTTGTACAAGGGAGGTGAATTGCGTGAGGAAAGTATTTGGGCCGCTGTTTTCTCATCAAATGACAGTTTATTATGAAATCCCAAGAGGTGGTTGACTGCTGCTGCTGACTCGCCGGCAGCCTTGGCTGCAGCCGCCTTTGAGGCAGCGTTTTGAAGTATCAGACGTGATCGTTGCATGGTGTTACCGTTTTAGTGTAGGTGAACAATGCAACTGCAAGAGCTGAGAGCTGATGAGTCATCTGCAGCTCTTTTTGTGCAACTTGGTCAAGGTGTTGGAGAGCTTCTGGTAAGAACTCAAACCCATGTAGCTCACAATATGCATATTTTGATTCTAGTATCGTTTTGCCCGAGGGCTCGTTGGTTTGGTAGGCCATCATAAAAGCGTTTTGATGGAGAGGAAGAGGATCCTTGCCATATTATTGATCATAGAAGACTTAGCAGCCGACATCATGATGATGCGCGGTGGTATTATTATGTCCCGAAGAAGTCCTGTCGCATGCTCATCGGCGGCATCTCGGTCTCTTTCAACCTTACCATCACCATCACGATCAGGATTATATGATGTAAAAAAACTGCATGCGCATCAAACCACAAACTATAATCATCAGCGTCATCATTTGTTTTCAACAAGGACTCGTAGACGACGCAGAGGTGGAACATCGCTCAGCAATGATCGGGATCTCTCTCCTCAACAATTTCTATCAGTTGCAAATGATTTACTGGACAAAGTCGAATCCTCCGTATTGAAATTAAAGAACAACAACGAAGGTATAGAGGTAACACGACATGCAGCTTCATCTGGTAGCACAAGCGATGCAGATGGTTCCGATCGTCAACATTTAGGGCAACTGGAAATCAAAGTACCAAGTATTGAAGGGCCATACGATGGTGGTACGTATATGTTAACCATAAACGCAGACAACAACGTAGCTTTGCAATGCCTCAGTGGCAATTTCACATATGTTTACAACACCGTCACTAATGAATGGGTGGGGCAAGAAGATGGACATTCGTTGCTGGGGATATTGACGAGAGATTGGATTAGACAATGTCATGGAGTTCCAGATTTTTAAGTACAAATTCAATCAAAATGCTAAATGTTACAACCTTCAAACGCTCAAGTTGTCGGATGTGTAATCATACCGGACACGAGGTCGTCGAACAGGTCGTGCCAAGGATATTCCATTACCCTCTGATGCAAATGATGCATAAGACGCAGTGCTTGCCCAGATAGACCCGTCTTCGGTGCGAATGTAGAACATATCGTAAACATCAGACTCGAATAGTTCTTCATCATGTGTGTGCTTTTCATCCAATGGTAGTAATTTCCTCGTTGTGCCAATCACACCTGCAAGAGTAGGGTTCAATGCCACGGCTTGTAAAAACTTGTCTTCGTCAAACGAGACTCCATACGCTTCCAACTTGACTGTTATCTTGAGGGACAGTAGCTGGGCTTCTACCTTGTCCATCCGTTGTGTGCTATTATCGTGTTTTATTAGTATGCCAATGATGTCTTCAATCACCTTCTGTCGCAGATTGTCTCTCATTAGATCCAGTGTTTCTTCGTTATCTTTGACTAATCCGATGATTACATCGATGCTTGTTGCTTGAGATAATGCTATGTGTTGAAGTTGCCTTTCAACACCAGCATATCTGTGAAAGTAGAAGTAAGTGCAAATGTGAGATCTGAAGAAGGTAAAGCGTAGCGTAAAAGCATCAACATCTGCACGACCTACCGTCGTTTCTGAGCCTCAAGAGATTTCACCTCTTCCTTCAACTTTTTCATATCACGCCTCAAGAGTTTCTTCGTTTGCTGCAGTCCGTCAACTTCTTTCCTCAGAAATGGCAGCGCTAGCAGTTTCTTTGCCTTATACATTACCACAGGCGAATTCAGCAAGCATATGCATGCTGTGGCGATCGTTATGGCGGCTGTTTCAAGGATGAGTGCTGATATCGATGCAGCTACTGCTGCTGTTGTTACTAGGCCAACCGCGATGAGATTTATGAGTTGTGACTTTGTAGGCTTTACAGCAGCTGACTCTCTGCTTGATGTACTACTGTCACGAAAATCTGAAATGATACTAGTGGCGACAGTGTTTGCTCCATCTTTTCCGAGCAAGGGAGCTTTTATGTCATAGATGGATGGCTCTATCAAACCATTAGCAACAGCGGCTGTTCCAGAGCCTCCGTTATTTGGGATCATCATGGACATTCTCGATCTACTTAGACATCATGGTGGTTGATATGATAGTGCGTTTTCCTTTATCGTAGCAGCTAATTCATCGTATCCAATCCATTATATCATAGCGTTGCATGCATGCAACGATGAGATCGATGGCGGCATTCTTTTTCTTTATGTCATTATTTTGTTGTGTAGTATCCATGGGTATCATCAACTACCCAATTTATGGTAAAATCACCCACTCCCAAATCAAGCAATCAGTCGCACGAGTCGAAGCAAGAGTGGCGATTGAAGTGCCGCTCTATCTAGTATTTCACCTCATCTAATCGTCTCCAAATACAGTCAAAGCGACTTGCATTACTCTCTAATAAATAACAGTTACATGATTTAATATTTTATGTATTAGTAATGAAACAAGTTATGGCTGATGACGACACGGGTACTTGCAATCAATTCATTCAGAGATTGCACCGGTTCTTTTGCTTGGTCCAGCTTTGGCTTTCAATATATCAGCCTTCTTCACACTTGCACCAGCTCCCTGAAATTCGTCGTCGCCATCGTCACCACTACCAACAGAACCACCAGCAGAAGCTCTCTCCTTCTGCATGCGCTTCTCGTGATTTAATTTCTTCCTCTCCCACATCACCTGCTGTCGACGCTTTGCCTTTTCATCTTTATCTTCCTCGAACTCTGCTCTACCTTTAGCCTTTTCTTTTTCAATTTCTTCTTCCTCATTGTTGTGATCGTCAGCATTCTCTCCCCAAGCGTAGTTGTGTACTCTCATAAACAGTCCCAACAGACCAATGAATACAAACCAAGCTATGAAGATCTTTCCAACTAAGTTTCCAGCCCACTTCACACTCGGAAGCAGTAAGTAATCGTAAAGTCTTCCTACAAAGCCGCTTTTCTTTTGTTCCTCCTCTGCCAGTGCAGGTGGCATTGCCAGTTGTTTACGTGTCACAAACTCTCCCGACACAAATCGTCGAAGAGGATACAACGCTCGCTGCCCGCGATATACATAATACGATCTTGATTCCTCCTTCACTACACTGCCATATCCTTCATTTCGTATCAAAATAATATGAGGAGTCCCATCCACTTCAAATCGTTTCGTGATATCGCGTCCTGTCCAACTACCAGCATCAATCGTTGCAATGTAAATCGGCCCTTTCGGAGTTTGTTCTTCATCGTTTTGTGTTTCTTCAACAACATCTGTATCTACATTGTCTGCTTCTTTCAATTGCTCATCGTTGTGGTTAAGGATGTAATCATCGACAGCCAGAGACTCAAGTACAGGTTTTGCCTTCTTACATAGACCACAAGCATCTGTCTTGAACATGATGAGCCACGTAGATGGCTGTGAAGTCCATGTCAACACATCAAACGTTTCATCAGTTAGTGGGATCACTTGACGTGTAAGATCTCCCAGATTGGTAGAAGACAATAAATCTGCATAGGGAGTTGAAGTAGTGACGGATGGTTCATCGGTTGCACAATCGCTTGCAGTGGATGGATCTAGGGAGCAAGTTTCCTCTTCGATTTCCTCTTCCTGTTCGGCATGAACACATGATGTGCTCAAGGTCAGCAGCACGAGTGCTCCGATGAGTTTCAAGAGGGTGATGGATCGTTTCATGGTGGTGCTGCAATGGTTATGGCACCACAGCTCTGTGTATTGGGCTTATCCACCATCTCAAAAGCGAAGAGGAGGCTGCATCAACCCAAAATGCTTCATACGTAGGAATTAGTAGTTTGTTTTGCAACATCACCCCCCTCCATCGATCTCATCTGCATGCAACCACAGAACAGAATTAATGAGATCTTTTGCCCGCTCAGCCAAGCATTGCAGTAGCTGCCGTCACTAGAATGGTTCTCTACGGTCAAATAATAATAGGTGCCCCAGGCGCTGGCAAAACAACTTACTGTGATGGAATGCAACAATATTTGCGGCTGCTTGGTCGAGAGTGTTATGTTGTGAATTTGGATCCTGCGAATGAAGTCCCCTTGTCATCATCGAGCACCAATAATAATGCTGATGGGGAATCGGCCGATAAAAATACAAATGGTTCAAAAGCAGACAATGGCGATCCCGACGACGACGATGATAATAAGGAAACAACAAATTCACAACTTCCCTACGAAACAATACTTGACGTCTGCCAAGATATCATCAGTCTCGACGCAGTAATGAACGAATTACATCTCGGTCCAAACGGTGGACTACTCTACTGCATGGAATACATAGAACATCATTTCGGAGAAGTATTAAAACTCCTCAAGGAGCGGTTGGGAATAGCCGATGCAAGCGGATTACAACATTGTCGTACATATTTATTGTTTGATTTACCGGGACAAATTGAGCTTACGGCACATTCCAATGTGATTACGAAAATTGCAGAGCGGTTAGTGAGGGAATTGGACTTGAGATTGGTGTGTGTTCAATTGGTTGATGCTGCAGTGTGCTTGACAGATGTGTCAAAATTTATTGGTGCATCGTTGGTGTGTACTGCATCAATGATGAGATTGGAATTACCCTGCGTCAATGTATTGTCCAAGATGGATTTGTTGCAAGATTCCAACTTGGGCAGCACTGCGGATGGTACAGACAACAAAACTGAAAATGATGATGATGACAGTGATTTTGGTTACGATGACTACGACGGGTCTCCAATGCCATTCAACCTTG
Source organism: Skeletonema marinoi (assembly GCA_030544225.1). Lineage (NCBI taxonomy): Eukaryota > Bacillariophyta > Thalassiosirophyceae > Thalassiosirales > Thalassiosiraceae > Skeletonema > Skeletonema marinoi. Next base: position 599,903 of record CM060485.1, on the reverse strand, counting down.
AATTCTTTACTCAGTGCCATGATCTACACAGGTTGGTAGATTATTTGGATTCGAATCCTATGGAATTTATGGGTGAACAGAGCAATGAAGAGTATATGGACGATCCAGAATACATTGCTGCTCAACAAAAGACACGGACATCTAATTTCTCCCGAAAGTATCGAAAGCTGCATCATGAATTGTGTGAGGTAGTCGAAGACTTTGGATTATTGTCGTTTCTGCCACTTTCTATCCAAGACGCAGAGAGTGTTGGTAGAGTCGTAGCCAGGGTTGATAAATGCAATGGATATGTCTTTGTCAGAGAAAATGGTGGCGACGCAAAGATGAATCAAGGTGATGGAGTCGACAATAATGACAAGATGCAAGACATGTTCTCTTCTGCCATGGTTGCTGACAGTGAGTGGGGGACTGGAGTCTTGTCAGATGTGCAAGAGAAATACTTGGGCAATGTTATGTTTCGTGAAAATATATCTGAGTTGAAACAAAAGAATACGACAATAGAAGGAAATGAAAGTGATGATGACGATGCAGACGACCTCCCAAAACTAATGTAGACTTTCAACTATATATTACAAGCCTAAAGCATAATAATATCTCCTAAGTATCTCCGAAGTCTTCTACCAACTCTCAGCTGGCATATTTACCACTTGCATACGCCGACTCAATAAAATGAACAGAGTCATAGGTATTATCTGCGTATTGTCGCAATGGCAATATATTGAAAGGTTCTTCGAGTTGAACACCAATATCTTCGATGCCCATTATCGAGTACGAAATTGCAATCGTAGTTGGGAGTGTGTACAGCCCGCAAACAGGATAGATGGCAAAGGGTAGCAAGTTTGACCAAATCCACAACAGTCGAGACGTATGCCGAGTAAAACAGGTTGGCAATGGTGTCTTTTGGATGCGCTCACATCCGCCCAAAGATTGTACTAACCTGTGCACATGAATATCAAGCTCTCTAGTGAACGAGTCTTTCTGCTCATTCTCCGCAATGATTTGTCGCATCAGAGTGGTAATGCCAAGGGGTACATTTTCTTTCAACCGAAACCAATTGCATATTAGCAAAAAGTCTTCATTCTGATCATCTGAGAATATATCTAGCAGCTCTGCTTGATATTCAGCATAGATCTGCTCTTCAAAATTTGGTAGACATCTCCGTATGCTGTGATGAGCACCTTTCTTATTCAAGTGAAACGTCATGGCAACAGAAAACGCCTTGATTAGGTTGATCATACGCTTCTTGTCCTCTCTCAACTTTATCCACATCATTGTATTCGTAGCCAGATCTCGAGATGTGGAATGCACAGCTCCAATTAATTTGCGTCCTTCCGCATATCTTGCATTACTGGCATTCAAGCGGAAACCTGTCATTAGGGCAATTGCAGTTGTAGCCGCAGCAAAGCCGCTACCATCTATCCAAAGTTGTGATGAAGCATCAATGACCATGAAATTATTGTAGTACGTGAGACTACCTGCGATCATTGACGTTACAAAGAAATCAGGAAACATCAGCCTCTGAAATGGACTGGATCCAAATGTTGTCAGCATATGCTTGATTCTCCGAAAAACACTCTTATGCCTCTCCCAATGATCAGGAGTATAATTCAATTCACGAGTAGGATCAATGCGTCTCCTTCGTTTAATGCGTTGATCGTAAATGTTATCAATCTCGTACATGCTGTTAGATGTTGCTCGCTCTTTACGGGGAATGTAAAACTTTGCATCTGTTGCCGATGACGACAATGATGATAATGCAGCCCTGCTTACAGATGATGAGGCGACGAATAGCCGCATATGCATCGGCGGCCTCCTCGTATGCCTGGTCAATAACAGAATCATGGTGCTATGACAATAGTAGAACTATGGGTAAAGAGTGAAGAACTATGCAACTTTCACAACACATTGAAGCATCAAAATGCATGCAAAACATTGCTGAATGCGTGTTCTTACGCATGCGTAATGCATAGAAGTAAAGATCCCCATCCCTTTTCACTTCAAAGTCCGTTACTTACGGGCAGGTACTGCATTCTTTCCTATTCTTTCTTACTCACAGCAACATCGCCAACGATTTTCAACATTACTTATCTTCGGATACACAATGAAACCTGCCTCGCTACTTTCATGAGTACACGGAGAGTAAGGTGCACTCATCGCCAGCGATCGACTTCTTGACATACATATTGTGCCAGCTCAATCCAATCATCATCCAGCAATGTCAGACGATCATCCAGCAGTTGTCACCATCAAAGCCTCCTCATCGGGACGGCAGGCTTCAATCGCCAATGTAATGACAGTCATCAATAACCCAGAAAGAACAACGCTTCGAACAGTGATAGCATCGGAAATACAGGCAGCCAATCCATCGCTTGGGTTCGATGAAACCAAGCACATTGTCGCCGTGGAGACTGGAGAAGAAACTAACATCAAGCAGCTGCTAGATCTACCAATGTCAATCCTATTGAAGCAGCAAGTTGGAATTCAAGATGGTGTTATTCACGTTACCGTCGACACGCCGTCGCCAATAATAAAGAAGCCACCGCCTCGTGCGACCTCGAAAGGGCATCACACTGTCATTAACAACAAGAACAGAACTAATCCATTCAGAGACTCCAGTAAAGAACACTTTCCACCGCTGGAAGAATTATTTCGTAGCTCTACGTCAAGTCCAGCACAAACCAATTTGTCATCACGGTCATCACCTATGAATTCTTCGAGCTTGAGCTCACGAGCTTCCTCTACATCCATTTGTCACGATTTCTCACTGGATATGTCCATCGCTGGTCAAGCTGCCATGGCTCATCATCGATATCAGATTGAAAAGTATGGAATTGATGGTGACAAACTCAACAACAATGATGACGACGACGAGAACATTTCTCCACTCTCGGAGGAAAAGGACTGGGATCACCTGATGGACGCGAATGAATCACTGGCTCTTACGGATGTTAACAATACCTTGTTTCTATCCAGGATATGTGAAAGTCAAATTCTATCGCCGTCGAATTTGACGGATGTTAGTGATTCCTACTTTGATAAATCGGTAATTGAAGCTTTAAAGACACCAGAAAAGTCTGGTGAGGGTGGAGCTATCAAACCACCACTATGCGGTGTGACACTTTCACGTGGTAACGATCTCGATTATTCCGATGATGATGAAAACTCCATACTTGGATCACCAGATGATGATGCGTCTACCCAGGTGACAAATACAAGTGGGCTGAATGGAATCTTTCATGCAGCAATGAGAATGCACAATGATCTTGACAACAAGGCTTTGAGAACAGCAGATGGGAATGAATCATCAGTGTCTACCAATGTGTCAATGAGCCGAAAAGGAAGGAAGAGCCTTTCTGTCTCATTTGCTATGGATGAATCTTTTGCCATTGAACACCAGTCTTCAACGAAAAAGAAAGCGCAAGAGTTTGACAATGAGGAGATGGATGAGTTTGGTGACTTTCTACTCAGTCCGATAGGCAAAGAAAACAAAGATGTCACGTTTCATGTTGATTCAAGCTTCATTGCTCTCCAGCCATCTCCCTCTTCTTCTTGCGTGAAGAATTCTTGTTTAGAGACTTCTGCTTGTTCTGTGGAGACTCCGGATGTAAGTCCTAGCAATAGTGGCGAAATGGCACCTACACCATTGGTGAGCGGAGGACACGCTCAATCAACAACATTGCCAATGCTAGGTCCAGATACTCCATCTCCAGAGCAAAATAATGAGATTCTAAGAACCAAATCATTGGACGAGTGCTTTCGGAGAAAACTTGAATTCGATTCACCCGAGCAAAAGGGAGCAGTGAGTGAGATTGGTGCCTTTGGTATGAGAGCTTCTCCTTCCGCCAAGGACGTGGGATTGTCTTCTAGGATCGTTCGAAGAAACTCGTCTACTTCCACTCTTGACAAAAATTCTTCTGAACGTTTGTCACGTGATGATACCCAAACAACCACGCCGTTAGAGGAATCGTCCTTTGTATCACATAGAGAAGCGCAAGCGTTACCTATGCATGGTGGTCGAGTGTTTGGGTCAGATATTACATCACGATTGAACTCGCAAACTAGTATGAAATACTCCATCAACAAGCCAAATTCAGCAGATAGGTCTGACCGGTCCAATGCATCAAGAAACAGCTCAAAAACAGCAGATGGGAAAGGAGCTGGAGTGTCAGGAGTATCGAAGTTTTTTGCACTTGGTTTCGACATGATTGATATGGCTTGTTCCTCTGGTTCTAGAATGCCGTCTGATAACAACAGCTTCTAAGTCAGGTATGTGTGTGTGAGGCACACGTTGAGATGGATGTTGAATATGTCTCCAAATTGTGTTAGAGCTTGTGAAAGGCTAGTAAATCGCTACAATGTTCCAATGTAAAGGATCTGTATAAAATTGTAATGAGGTTGTGAAGGATTGCATCAATGTGAAAAGAAATGTAGGGTTAAACTATTTATGAAATCATGTCTGTGTATCATTCATCATAGGGTGGTTTCATAGGAGCTCCATCCATGTGCTCTACGCCACAGTATCTCTTTCCACAACATGGGGAGGTGACACCGCATGTCCAATCCGAACTTCCACTACTGTACACTTCGCGGCTAGTGCAAAGCGGTTGACCGCAACATACAGATGACGCCACGCTACAGAAGTAACAACCTACACTTGTGCACCCATGAATGCATCTATGATGTTCACTACATCCCCCACAACTTGCTTTGCAATAGTGGCGAGAACAATTATCATTGGGGCAAAAGACAAATTGCTCCCTACAACTTTTGCAGCCGCAGTATGCCTCTTCACAAAGTCCTTCTTCACACATGTTGGAAGGCAGACCAAATCGAGTGCTCCAATGAGGCATTTTTTCTTTCTCACATTGATCATTGATGCCAGTAACGGACATTGCCGTGAAAATCTTCTCTTTCTTTGTGAGATACTTTGATACACGCCCCATCAATTCATTGGATAGACCTCCAATATTGATAGCATCATCCGTAGAGGTGCGTGACTCTTCCTCCCTACGCTGTTTGTCATCAATTTTTTTCTTCATGGATGCAAAGGATCTCTCTAACTCTTCAATCTGTGACCTACTGAAACCATTGCGCATCAATTGGTCCATTGCGGCCTTGCGTTCCTTTTGCAGCTCAAGCTCACTCTTATCCTCTTCCTGCATTGCTTCTTTTATTTTTTCTCAGTCGTCTCTGCTCTTGCAGCTTATGGTCATTCGCCTCGCCTTTTCGTTTGCAAGAACAATGCTACAATACCTACCAATGCAGATGCCATTCAATTCCGAGGAAAAGGAAGACCCTGAATTCCGAATTCTGATGGGATGGTGTTGTATCTTGTATCTTCCCCGATTTCCGATTCTCGCCTTTTGCACAGCCCTCCTACGACGTCGTATGTCGCATCGGCATTCGGCAAGCATTCGGCTCATTTTCATTCATTGATGCATTGATTGCATTGATAGATGTTTGTGTGGGTTGAACACAGAAGTACACATAATTACCTCAATCAAAATAATGCCACCGCCTCCTCCGCCACCACCAGATCGTCGTCCTCCCTCTCGGGGAAAAGAAAAGTCTTCTTCCTCTCGTCGCAATCATCAGAGGAGCAGAGAAGGCACGACGCCGCCACCACAAAGCAGCGGCAGTGATGAACAACGTCATGAAGGCGGTGGAGGTAAAGTTACGGTCGCAGAGTTTCGGCATCATCAGCAACAACAGCAAGATAGAGCATCAAATCGGCAAGGTAAAGCGCGTCGCCATCCTCCAAATCATATGCAACAACAACGACAGCGACTGACTCAAGGAGAGAATGATGATGGTAGTAGCTATTCTGAAAGCCAGCCAGGAAGTAATGCAAATCAACAACAACAACAACAACAACAAGTAGTCGACACAATCGCCGCAGACCACCCATCCAGTTCCATAATCCAAACCCTACGAACATGTACACTCTGCCATCGCACATTACCACGAGCTCAATTCAGCGAAAGAGATCGATACACCATACATGAAAGTTTGGCCACAGGTGCAGTATGTCGGACATGTAGTATGACCATCTCGGCTGTGAGATTAAAGGGAGTGCCGAATACGGAGCAGTTGTTAATGGCGTATGCGGAAAGGGGGGAGCAGATGGCCAGTGTGATTGCAGGGAGGGCTGTTGCGGGATATTTAGATGGTGATTCATCTTTGTTGAGTCCAAACAATCATGCGAATGATGGAGAAGAGGCAATGGTATTACGACAAAATTCAAATACTACAAATAGTGAGAGTTTTGAAATGTACAAGGGAAATCCAGTTGGTTCAGTTGCACCATCACCATCTAATAGGACTCTTGGTAGTACAATGGGCATGCCAACACAAGCGTTGCCCGATGTCAATAGTGCATTTTCAGGACAACATGTATATGGGGGAGGAGAAGAAGATAGACCTGCCAATGTTGCCGACTGTAAATACATTGATGCATTGCTTCGTTTGCCGAGCTATCTCAATTTGAATGCCTATGGAATATTTCAGAGCAGTGAAGATGTTAGTATTAGCATGGCGACGTTGGAAGCAGTTAGACTTTATGGTACATTGGAAGAGGATTTTTTTATTCCTCATGATACGGAAGGCTTGCCTGCCAAATCGAGGAAACCGAATCCTCGTTCCATGTTACCAATAGATCAACACGTTGAGTTGGATGAAACTGTAAACCCAAAGTCCATTGTTTGTCTCGTTTTGGGCGAAGGGCGAACGCCACGGACTGCCGTACTTTGTGCGGTACATTACGGATGGACAAGTTACTCCATCGACCCATCTCTAGCCGAAGGATGGGATGGATACCACGAAGACATCCCAGGATTCACTGGTTACTCGGGCACAGTGGCTGATTTCGTTGACAATACAGAAGACTCCATCATTGAAATTCAGAATCAGTCTGTGAAACACTTGGTGATTATTGGGATCCAAAAGCAAAAGGATCAACTTCGTCTCAAGGGTAATAGTAATATCATGGAGATACGTGCTCGTTACAACGATGTCCCCACTACTCTAGTGAGCATAAGTCCCGTGCGTAAGGCGACATTGGCACCAAAACGAAGGAGTGGGCAGTATCTGAGTAAATTGGAGAAGGATATTGGGTATGATCCCAACTGCTCCTACATTGATGGTGGGGTCTTTTCGGAATGTCGTTTGATGGAAGTGTGGAATTTTCATAATGCCGTTGACGAGGAAGGGAGTGATTATGATTCCTATGAAGATGAGAATAGCGAACATGACGAGTTGGAAGAGCAGCACTCTTGGCAACGAGTCGATTCGCTAGATGTACCACCGAAAAGAACAATGGAGGCGCATGCAACAAAAGCACCCAATAGGTACGAACGCGAGTACAATGATGGCGAAGCAGATCATGCTAATGGCAGCGAAAGGATTGTCGATGATGATGATATTTGGGGAAAGGCCCTGGCAAAACACAACGAGGAGGAGCAAGAGAAACTTGTTGGTCGATTTGAAACACTCTACGACAATGTCTCCCCAATAAAAATGGAAGAGTTGGAGCGAACAAAATCTGAAAGAGACAGCAATGAACGAAGACAGGAGCAAGCAGCCGCTCGTGAATATTCTTCGCGGCAGGATCAATCTCATACTGAAGAAGAAGAAGCACATGATGACTTGATAGCGTGGAGTGATGACAAATTAGACTGGAGTGACGACATGATTACGGACCTTCCAGAGAGGAGATCTGAATCACCGAAAAAGTCACAACCGTGGCATAAAAAAGATGCATACGACGATTCAAGTACTAGCTTTGACAGCTATGATTGAGAGCTGTGTCTGTTAGACTTTGCTTAAGCTATCTTAAGAATTAGATGTGAAACTCTTGCTTTTTGTCATTGCCAATAGTAAAAGATTTGACTACCTCACCATCCACTCGTACATACCACTTATGCCCCTTGAACGTATTAACTCCAAGAGGAGGATCAGCAAAGCCATAATTTCCCCAAAATGTATCTTGGAAGAACAACTGAGCATGTGTCATACTTTTATCAGACTGATCGTTGATAAACGTGGCATGCTTCTGTTGATCGTTCTCAGGTGATTTATTGGCAGCTCTGTTCTTCTCCACAACGTGTTCATTTTTGGGAGATCCAGGGAAGCCTCCACGAATACTGTTCCAGGCCCACAAGTTGGCAGCCCACTTTGGTTGGTCGGTGATTACAGGACATCCTCCATGCAATGAACTTGTATCCACCGACCCATCGGGGTGTTGAGAGTAAAAGAGAACTGCACGCGAAGAATGAGGTCGGACAGCAAGTCTCGAACGACAATTGGCCACCATCGTTTCCTCCCAAGAATCACGCTTTAATATACTCTCCACATCACCAGACGCACGTAATGCATCTATCGCATCATCCAATTGAACATGCTCTTCTTCTGCTTGACCAGCAGGCCACCCATGACTAAACAGAGTCTCACCACCATCACCTGCCTCCAAATCACTCATGTACAACAAAATAGTCGCAAACCTATTCGAACCAACACCGGCACTATCAAAATTATGCTCCTCCTTCTTTCGGGGGTCATCAATCCAATCCATATGAGGAAAGTACCCAGTCGTCTTATTATACCGCAGCACTTGCAATCCATCCGTCAAAGATTCCTCATACTCATCAAACCCAAGGATATCCATACACCGCCGCTTCACAATCTGTGCTTCCTTCCCATGGGTATCAAACCCATTCTCGGATGTACGCTTACTATTCAAATTATACCCCGATGCGCCGGTACTACTCCGTTTCATCTTGTGAGTCTCTGATGTTTCTTTCAGTGCCTTGTCGACTATTGCGGCACTTTCGTCACGGTTGAAAAAGTTGTAAATGTCGAACACACGAGGCGTGAGGCTCATGACTTCAAGTGAGACGGGTAGGCCTTGAGGTCCTTTGACGTGGGGTAGTTCGAATATTTCACCAACGTGTTTGGGTGCGAACATGAAGACTCGACCTGCGCTGACTGCGTAGAGGTGCAGTTCTTTTCGGGAATTGTCACCACTGCCATTACCACTAGTGCAAGTTTGTTGATCATTCTCTTTGTCGTCACCAACCTCACACTCTCCCTCACCACTCTGCACTTCCCTCGCCAACTCCACCAACATACTCAAACTAGTCACCCTCAAACCCTCCCTCGTATGAAACGTACACGGCAAACTCTTCACCTGTGCAAGTCGTACTAAATTATTGTGATCAGGTTGAATGGGGGTACGATCGATTCCCATATCACAGTATTTGAGTAGCGAGGAGTACGAGGAGAGTAGGTTGTAATTTTCGTTGACTTGATCGAGGTAGTGTGGTTTGGTGGGGTCTTGTTCCCATGTTGGTCCACAGGATGATTGGGCGTTGGAAAAGATTGATTGAGTGTTGGTGGCAAATACATGTGTGAGTGTTGCATCTAGATCGTACTTGGAGTCGAATGAGAGTGGTTTTGCGAATTGTTCTGTGGAGCGTAGGATTGATTGCGATAGTGGACTCAAAGTGTCTTTGCTTGCTGTAGATGGAGCTGCTGCATCATTATTAACATTAGCAGTGGTAACTCCCAATCGTTCCAACATCTTTTCCAACAAAGTAGATGATGAAGCACCCCCATCCAATAGTGATTGTTGTTGCTGCTGCTGCCTCGTACAAGGATCCGGTTCACCATTCCTATGCAAGACAATATCCACACCATCAAATGGATCATCATCACCAATGACTTGTTTATACGGCGCTTCATATTTCATTGGCGTTGCTTCAACTACATCATCCTCCTCATTGTTCAATGCATCATCATTGTTAACAGACCCATGTTGTGCAGAAAGTTTGTCAGTAAAGAGCGGAGCAACATTGACCGTCAAGAAATCGGTGGGGAGGAAATATGGTGATAGTAGGACGCCAATGGCGTAGGAGAGGAGGCAGATGCCGCCTAGTTTGGCTCTGGTTGACATGGCTGTTGCGTGGATGCGGCTATTAGCAAGGGTTAATAAATAGGGTATGTCACACACCCTTGTGACACTTCCCGTCTCGTGGACAAGTTACAGGCGATGTCCCAGCGAAGTACAACTAATTCCTACGTAGCTCTGGTTGTCTCAGCTTGTCCCACCACTCAGATGTCGTTTCACCCATGATATCTGCGAAACCGTTAACCGCTACGTCTCGATTGACGCGTTACGACTTGACAACATCACTCAATAGAAGCTACATGCTACATATTTGCTTTGCTAAGTAACTTGCTCCTTGCTCCTCTCCACGCCTGTCTCTCTTTGGGGAGTGGATCGGCGGAAGGATAATGGGCGGGGGAATTGTACAATGGGCCAGCCACGTCCAACAATGGAGCAGGTGGCAGCGGCGGCAGCCGCTGGGGTAGGGTGGAGCAGAGAATTATCTGTTAGCAACGGCGGATTGCGATGATGCAGTTCCGCAGATGCAACAGCAGCAACAACAATACATCCACAACATAATCCCTTCATAAATTTGAGCTACAAACAAAAATATCATTAGATTCATAGAGGTTCATATTAATAGCTGTGGTCTGCTTTCCTTCGATCTCCTCCACTGTTCTCTCTCTTTCAATCGACTCCCCCCATCGTCTCTGGAAAATGTCTGTATTTCAACTCTTCGGGAGAGGACGTCTTTAAAATGGAATCTATCCCCCCCCTCCTCCCTCTGTTCCGCAGTCGGCACGTGGCAAAGAGTGTTCCTCCATCTTCCATCCCCCTCTCACTCCCAACAATGTTGGGAACGACAAGAATGGCAAAAAGAAATATGATGATCACAGCAGGATTGGTGCATCAACGACGAGGACGTTCATAGAGAGGCCTTCGGGATTTGATATCGACATCATAAATAGACGCACACATCATGTCTTGATAGATAATATTAATTAGCATGGTTGCAGGTTTCACTTCACACCACACCACACACCACCATCATCTTCTTATGTACAGCTTAGGGGGAGAGGGAGCGGTACTTGGTCCGGCACAGATGTGACAATATCCTCGCTCAAATATCGCCTGTAACTTGTCCATAAGACGGGAAGGAGCTACCAGGGGCTAACGCGTAAAAACACGCGGTGAAAAAATGGAGTCATACCCTATTTATTAACCCTTGGCTATTAGGGCACAAAAATGATTTCGGATTTTTGAGTTTTGGATTTTGGTGTGGGTCTTCAGCGATAATTATATCGCTAGATTTTAGCGAGGACCAGATGAGATTTTAGCGAGAAAATGTTATCGCTAACTTCAGTGTAAAAAACATCCAATATCCACCATGATGTTCTTCTGTAGCATCGATTAGTTTGAGTCCTACACCAGCTAAGCCTACTTACAACAACAGCAGACAACCAACCAAAACCATGCCGTCGTCGTCCTCCAATTCGCCGCCAACAACAAAGGGCACCGACGACAGCAACAGCAGGAGGAGCTCTTCCAGCGGCGAAGCAGAACTCACCGCAATCCAAACTGGAATTGATCAACTTACTCCAGTGATTGACAATACTACTAGCACCATCAACATGCCTTCACGAAATAGTAGTAATCGGGCCACATTCAATTCGGTCCGTGATACATTGGGTAATTTACGTCATCGGTTATCGGCGTATCATCAGCGGCACAGTCTGCACAACCATACTAACAATAATAATGAGGCAGTGTCTCAAGCTACTCAGAATAATGAACCAATCAATCATCCCTCTTCGTCATCTCAGAGTAACAGAAGATCAATAATGCAACAATTATCAGATCGACTATCACTACTTGATGCAGCGCATTCATCACGTGTGCCGCTTCAGGTTATGATGATGCGTCGTAATAGTCGACGACAGACTCAGCAGAGGAGTGGGACTGTGCCGGTTGTTACTACAGCAGAAACGGCAGCATTGCCTGCTGGTCAATCTGCTTTGGAAAATAATGTAGAGCGTGAAACTACGAGGGGAGAAGATGATGATGCAGCCATGGAAGAACCAATGCTAGCTGCAGCAGCTGCAGTACCATCAGCACCTCGACCTTCCCTCTCGGTCAATATAATTTCAGTATCTACACGAGAGTTAACAAACGACGAAGGACGTCGTCATCGTCACACTCTTCATCCTCTAGGCTCATCATTTACAGCAGCAACAACTACAACAACAACAACAACAACAACATCATTGTCAACTTTGAATAGTAGTACCAACCCCACCACTGGATTATTAGAACGACAACGTCGATCCAGTTCCAGTGTTTTATTTGCAAGTCGTAATAGAGCACATCAATCTGTGACGGGGGGTACTTCCAATGTTGTCTTGCTTGCCAGTGGTGGTGGTAGTGCTGGTGCTACTACTAACAATGGTGGGTCGTCTTCTGGAGGAATGAATGTTAGAACCAATAGTTGGTATGGATTTGGTGACATGGGAAGTACTAGCAGCAATAACAACAATATGTTTGCGGATAGAAGTAGTGGTAGTAGTATCCACAGTATTGCAAAGAGGAGGAGTAGTACCGACTTGGGCATGCATTTACATCCAAGTGTGTCTCGTGATAAATTGTCGACTATTTCGGATGATAGTAAACCAAGTTCAGTTGAGTCGTCTGTTGTTATGGATGATGACGATGTTGTAGATCAAGATGCAATCATGGCAGAGGTTGATGATGTAGAGACTCCGGTAGAATCTGTAACAAATGTACTGTATTCTTGGGGCAAGGGGATACAATCATTACATGATGATAGTGAAGATAGATCCATCAATGATACTGGTGACACTGACAGCAACAATGCAAAGGTTTCATCACGTTTGGAATCCAAGTCAATCCTTGCCATTGCAACAGGTCAAAATCATTCCGTGTGTGCCACTGCCCAAGGAACGACGTATGTGGTTGGTACCAATCTTCATGGATGTGTTGATCCCAATTTGGCAGAGGGGACAAATTGCTACCGGCCACAACTATTTGAATCATTGAGTAGTGTTCGTGTCGTACAGGTTAGTTGTGGCTATGATCATACAGCTGCGCTATCGTCAAACGGTTCGGTGTGGACATGGGGTAGCAATACCCACGGTCAACTTGGCCATCGCATCAACAATAACAACAACAATGTCAATAGAGATGGTATATCTGCAGCATCGTTGTTTGAAGGGCCCACTCGATGCCGACCTACAGGTATGGCACTAGGAAAAGGACGCAGAGCATCCGTAGTTTCCTGTGGTACTCATTATACGCTCGTTTTGACTACACACATGTCATTGCTTGCGTGTGGAAAACCACTTATTGCGGGTCATCGCGAACTGTCGGAATGGGGCATGCCAAAACAGTTACCGACTCTTGTTGGATTGCCACTTGTGGGAGTGGCAGCGGGAGATGGACATGCAGTTGTCATTACTGCTCATGGAACAGCATTTGTTTGGGGAGAAAATAGGCATTCGTGTTGTGGGAGGGAATATCCGGCTGAGTTGACTGTACCACTGGCAATGAAGCTTTCATCGAATCAATCATCATCTCTAGTGGGTAGTGACGGATTAACGATTGCGGATGAACTTGCTATTCAAGATGCGGCATGTGGACTTGAGCACACTATTTTAGTGACTCGATCGGGTCGATTGTTGGTTTGTGGGAATAACAATTTTGGCCAACTTGGTATTGCAACGTCCGAGTTAAAGTCTTCAAAAGCACTCAAATCGGTAAATCATCCAAATGGTGGGCGCTTCGTCTCAACAGAAGCAGGGTATGGGCATTCACTAATGTTGGATGATGCTGGTGACGTTTGGATGACAACTCAAAACGGTATCGAATGTATCCTTACCGGTAAATCTGCACTTGCCATCGCCGCTGGAGGGAACAACTCAGCTGTCATTACAGCAGCACCGACTGGAGCTAAATTGCTGAAACGACAATTTTCAATGGAAGAAATTGAAGATCCAACTTCAATTGTTGATGCCGTTCATGGTATGATTGAAGATTTGGAAGGTGGAAAAGGTAACGAGATCAATCTGTCACAAGAAATAGCTCGAAAGTCCGAAGAATTGCTTCGTTATCCTTCCTATCTCAACAGTTTATTTGTGAATCCGAAACAACTTGATACGTTGTTCGAAAGATTGCTTCGTGCTTGTAGTGCAGATGCTATGCAGGAGTTGGCCAGGGCATTTGAACGTGGTCTGAAAGGTGGTCTTGACAGCTTGCGTGACACGAGATTGATCCACCCGGAAGCAGTCAGGTGTCTATTGCAGTATATTCTATTCTTTGACATTCGTCGTGACGAGTCAATTGTATTTGATCTACATGGCGAAACAATATCCACCTTCTGTGATACCATACTATCACTACCCTTTGAGGGATACAAAGCTTTGCACTCAAATGCTACGTTGCATTACACTGGGTCTTTGTTCGTCAAAATGCTTGTCAAGCCTCTGTTGCGTACATTGAATGTCTGTGCAAGTCGTACTGTTGATGAGAATGAAGTAGAGCACTTCAATCCATCAAGGCAGGCTGTACCAGTTATTGTTGCTGTTTTGAGTTGGCTGTATGCGATGGCAGAAGAACAGAATCTAGCCAAACCAGCGGACTTTTATTCAGACGCAGTGAGCGAGATAAACGTTGACACGCTATTTTCGGATTTGTACTCAATGAAGAGGGCAAGTCCGCACGAAAGATCCAAACACTTCTACATTACACAGCACCCTTTTCTACTCTCCCCCGGATGCAAACGCAATTTGTTGCAAATGGAATCACAAGTTTCGCAATACAAGGCAATGATAGGGGATTTGCACATGAGTGAAAGCACGAATGATATAACTGTTGAGCCGTTCTTTCATCTAGAGATTGAGCGTGACTATCTGGTAGAGCAAACTCTGGAATGTATAAAACAAGCGGATCCAAAAGATATTAGAAAACGCCTCCGAGTTTCGTTCAAGGGAGAAGAAGGCTTGGACGCGGGAGGAGTAACGAAAGAATTCTTTCAGTTGCTCAGTGAGGAACTATTCGATATTAACTCTGGACTCTGGTCAAACAAGTATGGAGACGAAGTGAATTGGTTCAATTCTGATAATACCTGGGATGAGAAAGGATATGAAATGATCGGGGTTCTCTTTGGATTGGCTTTGTACAACAATGTCTTGTTAGATGTACGTTTCCCAATGGCAGTGTATAGAAAACTCTTGGGTTTGCCATTGGGTTTGGAAGACATTGTCGATGCTGAGTTGCGCCGCGGATTGAAACAGCTTCTAGATTACGAGGGAGATGATGTCGAGGATATTTTCTGCCTCTCCTTCGAGGTGACTTGGATGGAATTAGGAGTGGACGCAGCGAGCAATACTATTACTAATGAGGAGCGTAGGCTTGATCTGAAACCAGATGGAGCGAATATTCCAGTCACCAACGATAACCGTGAAGAGTACGTCTTGCGATATGTGTCATGGATCCTTGTGGACAGTATTAAGAGTCAATGGGAAGCTTTCGAATCAGGAGTGATGCGTATAATGGAAGACGCCAGTCTTGATCTATTCTTACCAGAGGAACTAGAACTCCTCGTTGTTGGATCTGGAGTATTAGACTTCAAAGCGTTGGAATCAAACACTACATATGAAGGTGGTTATACTGCAGAATCAGAAGTCATCAAAAACTTTTGGCGTTTTGTGAACAATGCATCAAAAGAGACTCAGGTCCAACTACTGAAGTTTGCGGCCGCAAGCACGAAGGCACCCATTGGTGGACTAGGGAAAATGCCATTCATCATTCAGCGCGCTGGTCCAGATAGCGGTCTCCTTCCCACATCTCATACATGCTTCAACACATTGCTTTTGCCAGACTATGGCTCAGATTACGACAAACTGGCAAATAACCTCGGCAGGGCAGTTCTCGAATGCGAAGGGTTTGGGCTAGAGTAATGATGTCATTAATTGTTCAAGTGGTTTGTGTTATTTATGTTTGGTTGGCATCAACCAATATCACTATTATTCTTTCTTTTGCCTTTCAAGTCTGACAAGGGGGAGCTCAAACTCTTCGCCAGTCTCTTCATCTTCGACGGCTACCGAAAAGTCAATGAATCTTCTGTGCTCTAATTTGGACAGTGCTGCCTTTTGCTCATTTGTCAGCTCGACCTCCTTCTTTTTCTTCTCTCCCCCATCCGTTTCTTCTTCGTCGAATCCAAAGTCGTCATCGTCGTCATCATCCTCGCCAATGACAGCATCCTTCACTATATCTAGAATGGGAGTCTCTAATAATTCGTCATCAAAACTATGCAAGAAGTTGGCATATATCATATATGGCCCAAACGAGATGCTTGAGATTTCCATACCTTCTTCACAGCCAGCTTTCTTCTTAGCTTTTTCTATAAAGTTGTTTAGTGTCAACAACTCTGCTGGTGTTTTGCTGCTGCCTTTGATGACAATGTTATCCCATATTGTATGTGTGTTTCCATTCACACCCGAGACTTCTTCTGCGGGTAGTGGTGCTGTGAAGGCGAAGAAAGGAAGAGCCAAATTGACAAAGGCATTACGATGAACGTTCAGCGGAACACCTTTCAACAATTTAATAAGCTCAAGGCAAGACAAAGCAGACACAAGACCAGTCGTCGTGATCATGGCAGGCACGATCCTCCCAGCTACTCTCCGCGTCTCCATTGGGTCGGCAGGTGCAATTCCGTACGAGAGGGCTCGTAAGTTGCTTGCAGCAGTCACAAATGCGACATGCCCGTTTGACTCATCATCCTTCTCGAAGTCGGCCAGATTCAAGCGAGGAAGGAATGATGCCCCAGTTTTAGCTCCATTCAATTTGTCTAAAATAACTGATGCGGTGTCGCTGTCACCACCTCCAGACAAGTTATGCAATATCTGCTTCGACTTTCGTTGCTTGGCGAGTTCCTTCGCATGCACTTGCAGCGCAGCCAAGGCTTCATCCAGTGATATCAGCGATGGCGCATCCTCTCCTGATACTGAGAGGAAAGATTCCATCCTTAGTCTCGTTGCAGCAGATACAAATTCGGCAATTCTTTCGTTGATAATGACTTGTTGAGCTGATACTTCATCATCTTCTGAATCAAGTGGTATAAACCTCAATGGTTTCGGGGGGCGCCTTGTGCCAGACCAAAATGGTTGCCCATCATCGTCCAAACTGTCAACGGGGTGTTTCTGGATGAGTTCATCCATTGATGTGAAGAAGAGATTGTATGCTCGTTCAATGGCCCAATTCAAAGATGCTCTCTTAACTGCTAGTACATACTCTGGGTCACTGGGATCATCACTCCCAACAACGAAGGGGTAGACACCAAGATCTTCTCCGAGTTCCTCCGCCATATCTGTTGCAGCATCCTCTCCAAGCTTATCAAGCAGGGCTTGGGCAATTTTAGACAAGTCTTCGGCCTGAGATATTTCGCCTACGTGATCATTTGCCTGTCTCGGCCGTCTATTGAAATACCCGTCGAACAGGTCTCGTGCCCACTGGATCGTATGGCTGATTTCGTATGGAAAGTTTTTCAATGTGCACACAGGAATGTCAGGCTCAGGTGGATCTGCTGAAGATCCATAAGATTCACTGTGGTTGGGAACAACTACTTGAACGTTTCCTTTCGGGCCCAAAGTTCCTGCGTCCACAAGGCCAAGGCCATGAGATACACACTTTCTATCGACGAAAAGACGAGCTTCAACATTGTCCAAAGCATTTAGAACAACGTTGCAACCAGATGCCCAGAAATCATCATCAAAAGGGCCATCTTCTTCATCGCCTACACGGCTTGTGTGAGCTTCAATGTGACAATCTGGCAAAAACCTCATCATTGCCGTCCGTGCGGCAGTGCTTTTGAATTCGCCAACGTCATGATCTCTAAAGAGTAGTTGTCGACTAAGGTTTGACTTCTCGATGGTGTCCATGTCTGTAATGATTAAGCAACCTTGCTTTGTATTGCTGCTACCCGTGGCTGCACCCATTGCAGACAGATTCTTTAGTAGCTCACAACCGATTGCACCAGCACCAACGAGGAATATGCGAGACCGAGCTAGTTTCTTTGAGATGTGCTCACCAAGAATATAACTCTGACCAGATGCAACAGACTCACTTTCAGAGCAATCTTCATTGCCATGCAAAACTTCATCACAATCGTATAGCAAAAATTGGTGAACGGGGTTGTATAATCCGGTGGCCGCTTTCAACACCTCTTGTGCTGCTAATGCCCCCGAGAGAGCCTGTATAGGAGTGAATTTCCCTCTGCAAGTTTGAGCAAACTGATTGATCACAGTGTCCCATGTATCACTCTGCGGAGATGTCGCGTCTGTCTCCTTGATTACCTTTCTTATTAATGAATGGAAACGATCCATGTCTGTGCGCTTCTGTTTTGATCCATTGCCACTTCGTGATGGAAGTCTGTTGTACTTCTTGACAAACAAATCTAACGCCGTCATAGAAGTCATTACTGCTCTTCTCCTAACAGGATCAAAACTCTTGTCAAGATCAGATGGCGCAAACAAAGACTCATCCTCCAAGAATGCTATCGTTTTATCAGCATTGTCAGAGTCAGACGGGTGCAGAATCTCTCTCAACGATAGAAATGTTGTTGCTTTGGGTATTTTCACCCTGACAAAAGACCTTGCCCCTCCTCCAAGTAATATCATCAATGACTCTGCAGATTCCTCTTTTTCTTCTTCCCATCGCTTGACGGTGAAACATGAAGGAGACTTTACTGACGTGACTTGGTACTTCGGAAATTTAACGTTGCCATCTTGGCCATCACTTTGATCTCCCTGGAATTGAATGACATCACCATAAGAAACATCATGCCGTTCACCTTCAAGACAATGCACGGTCAGCAAAGTAGAATTGTTGGAACTGTCAACTTCCTCAACACGATTCAATAGCGTTGATCGCGGCGTCTCGCCATCTTCATCGACCACGACGAACTTTGGTCCAAAGTCGCAAAACACTCGTGAATGTACCCCTGCGGTCTCTACTGACACAAAGGGTACGCTTGCTTCACTTTTTCCTGTCGCAATGCATTTATATCGACAAGCATCATTCATTTCTAATTGCACAGATTGTGATCGATCGATACAGACAACCACTGGATTAGTACCCAGAGAAACCGCATCTTCTTCTTCCGAGCCTCCCTTGTCTGACTCTTGCATCAAGTCCAGTAATTTCCCTCTCTTGACAATGTCCACTTGTACCCCAGGATTGAGCCGTTGGATATATTCTGCAAGCAGTGTAGCCCCACTGACAGCAGATTCTTCCAAGTCACTCTCGTCAACTTCTTCATCGTCAACATCAATTTTCTTCGCTGTTGTGCTTTCGTCATCATCTTGTGCTGCGGTTGAGCTACCAAATATCTCTGACAGTGCTGAACGACGATAGGCAGCTCCAAGATCATCTAATGCACCATCAAAATAACCCGCGTCTGTAGGAGTTGCAGCATCATTGTCATCATCGACAAGAATGATACGTCCAACTCCACTCAATGCCAGATTCTTTGCAACTTCATACAGTAAACCAGATGGAACTTCACTAATTGTCGCTACGGCATCCTTCTTGCTATTGCTCTTTTCCTCTCCATTGCCTTGCAACCCGTCAAACCCATCCGCACCATCTATTATCACATCATCATCGTCCATCTTGGATGCTAGCTTTCCACCCATTGGACCATCTAGAATAGCAGTAGTGGAACGAACCAATTTGTGAGCTCGTGCTCCAAGTGCAAACATTTGTCTGGAGTATCGTTCATCGTCGTTGTCAACTTTTTTCTTTTTGCTCTTGTTGTTGTTGGTGGTTGTGGTGGTGCTATCTTGTTGAATTGGTGCTTGTGTTTGCTCGTCAGTTTCGTCATTGATTACAACTTCTTCTACAGCTGCATCTGCATCATTTGAAATTTCATCATCACTATTGCCCCCTCGTAGGTCATTGATTGACATTAGTGAGTGTCTTTTGTATTCAATTGACTTCTTTCCACATCCAAACAAGCTGAGTGGGGCTCTGAAACCAGATGGTATTGTACGCAATTCATCAGTACTATGCGCATCGTCTTGTGTAGATGATGATGTCAACGAGTCAAATGGTCGTCTTGTAGAGATGGAAGAAGATAACGACCACGGCTGCCTAGCTCCATTGACCGATTGCAGGAGAATGAACAGGTGGAATGCTCCAACTAACGGCAAGAGATTCAAGATGGACATCATGCGTATATTTTTCGTCAGCCTTCTTTTCACGTTGTCGCCCGATCCAGCCCTTCCCTCTATGCTGGTGGTAAACAATTTTGCGGTGCTCTTACTGCTGCTGGTTAGAAGGGTTGCATTAGGGTATACTGTAGCAGCTAGTTCCGTAGCATGCATCGAAGGAGGTCAATAGCATCAACATAATGCTTCTCGCCATTTTTTTGGCTTGATGCCAGCTGTAACTCAAAATTTTGCGCCTGGCTTCAACTTTCACTTTATCATTGGCATTGCCTCGGCGCTGCTTCAATATTCAATACCATCGACAACACTACAACCCCATCTCCACGACTGTTCTACCGTGGATGCAATTATTCAAGACGCTCTCGTGAAAATTACTTACAGCAGGCTAGAGAATTATTACTCGGCATAGCATATCACATGTTGTTGTGGACACAAACAAGTCGCCATTGCAAAAAGCCTCCATCTGCATTGTCGTTCCTCCTCTATACTACACTCTTATTCACAACAGCGTTTAGCAACTCGGTCCTTGCAATTCACAGTCCTGCAGCATTTATATCGAAAAAATCACCTGTCAACATAATGGCAGCCAAAACTAACAATAATACCAATGACTCGTCGGCCCTACGTGAATTGAAGGACACAATCAAAACACAAGCGGCGGAAATCGATCGGTTAAAGAACGAACTAACCAAGAATGGCATCACAGTCAAAAAGAAGGTAGTCGTCCCATCCGGTGGACACGCACACGGAGCAGGCTCGGCCGACAATGAAGATATCCTCGATTACAAAGAGAAATCGAGCTTTGCCATTGCCTACGAACGAGTACCATGGTTGGCAGTATTCCTCTTTTCTCTATCCTTCACCGCGCTTATTATGAATGGATTTGAGCACACGTTGAGTAAACAGATTGAGTTGGCGTACTTTGTGCCGCTTATGGCTGGACATGGGGGGAATACGGGTGGACAGGCCGTGGGGACTGTGTTGAGTGCACTTAGTGCGGGTATCATTACAAGACAGGATGCTTGGAAGGTGATTGGGAAAGAGGCAACGAGTGGATTAATAATGGGTGTGATACTAGGTGCAATGGTTGGGCCGATTAGTCATTATGTCATGGGGATATCCAAGCATGTTGCTACGGTGGTTTCGGTGACATTTCCGTTGTTAAGTACGATTGCGGCATTTTTGGGTAGTTCTCTCCCGTTTGTGTGTGTGATATTGGGATTAGATCCGGCTGTGATTGCGGCACCGGCCATGACGAGCTTTGTGGATGTGACGGGGTTGCTGTGTTACTTCTTGATTGCCAATCAGGTCTTCAAGGCATTCGGTCTCGAGCTGTAGAAGAGTGAAATTATTATCGAGAGAGAGATAGATGAGAGAATCAGAAACGAATGACAAATAGAGCTAAACTAAGCTAATGACTATGATATGATTAGGTTTGTTCACTCATCGAGCGAACGAGTATTTTATTGCTTTAGCTTGCATTCCTACTGGATAGATCACACATTTACATGGTCTTAAAAACAGACTTATTTGCTACGCCTTGGCATCTTCTCGTCTTTCCAATGCTCGAGACGAAGATTAGCTGGTTATAAATCATTCAGTATCAAAATTATTTATCAGAAGCACCTCGTGTCCATTTCAATAACTATCTTTTGCGACATTTCGTCCATCCTTCTTTCACAAGCTAATGTAACAGAAATTTTAAAGTACGTCTGGTTGGCCCTCCAGGGGCGATAGATATTTGTGGTGAACGGTACTTTGCCGAGCTACAAAAGCTTCTGCTTCGTCCCTCTGGGGACTTTTCGTTGCATCAATGGCAGCCTGATGTCCACGAAGAGCCGAGTCAAAGTCTTCCTTACTGACTAATCCACTCCTGTATGCCTCCTTGACATTTTGCATTGAACCTTCATGTCCAAGATTGGCAGCGATGATCCAATGTTTCACCGCTCTTTCATACTTACAACGTTCACTCTCATAACAACCAAGATTGTGCCTAGCGTAAGGGTTTCCAGCAATGGCAGCCTTTTCCAAATGATAAACTTCCTTTTTCTCATCCTTTTGAACATCTTTCCCCTCGTCATACATTACTGCTAAAGTGTAATGCGCCTCCGCATCCCCCAACTCAGCTGCCTTTGTCAAATACTCAAATGCACCCTCAATGTCTCCTTGATCGCTGCGTCTTGTACCCATTTCAAGGTATGCAAGGGGATCATTCACCTCAATCCTTTTCTTATAATTCTCATCCGCGTCTTCCTGAATCCTTTTCATATAATTCTTTCTTATTTCTTCCTCCAAATTTGGTAATGGATGTCGACAGAATGGACACTTCTTGACCAGAGATTCTTTCCACTCTCGCATCTGATTGGCATAATTGCAACCATTACAAATCGGTTTGCAGCAGCATGACCACAGAGTAGATTTGTCGTTATCTATCGGTAGCGGCAAAAAACAAATTGGGCAATCCCCCTTATGGCTGCTTTCAGGCTGCTTGAATAACAGCTCATCACGTAATTCAGCGGCTCTCTTCTTGCATTCTTTTTTGTGTTGTTGCCTATGTTCCTTCTGGCATTTAACGTTGCAATATTTTACAAGTTTGCATGCCGAGCAGTCCTTCAATTTTATGTCATCAATTCCTGCGGTGCCGCAGGCAGCACAATACATCATATCGTCTGACTCCTCTACGACACCACTCGTCATGATACTACTGTATGATGACTGAAGACAACTCCAACAGAGATGTTACCGACCGAGAAGTCTTTGCCACTGACTACACACAACGAGGCACAACGTCCATCCAAGCTAGTGCTTCGGTGCTGGTGCTGGTGCTGTCAAAGACCGAGGCGAGACCGAGACGAAATCGCCCAAAATCTTGGTTTTTTTCCGCGAACGCAAATGAGCGAGATAAAGTCTGTCCAGTTACTCTTGTACATAAGCTAATACTATGCAAATACGACACACAGACATAAGACGATTTTGATGTGATGTGTTATGGTTGGGCCCGCCACGCAAATGGCGCCAAAATAAATGCCCCAAATTCTTTTGTGCCCTGGCCTGCCTACCTCATATGTATTGTAGTCTGTAGACAGAAGTGTTCGGTACAACTATAGTTTAAGCTATAGCTTAGTAACTGATTACTATGATATGATTAAATGTGGGTTCACTCATTGACTGTCGCTCGACTCTTTCTTGTCAAAGTCAAAGCCACCTCGCGGTACACCTATTTCCATGAAATCATACGCTGCCATGATTTGACTAGCACCTCTATTTCCATCTCTTGCCTCTGACAAGATCTCCGTCATTAAACTCTTACCAAACGCAAGACCTCCAAAATGGTTCAACGCCAGCACTTTACAGCCTAACATCTGGGCAAATCTTCCAGCATTGAATGCATTCTGATGACCTCTCGTTTTTATTCTGTCGACACCATCCTTTTTTGATAGGGTGGCTTCGTGCACAACAACATCTGAGTTGGTACACAGTCGTGCCATTGGTGGAGGGACTCTCCGATGATCTGCAAGTAATGAAAACTTTCTTGGTCGAAAGACATTGCACAAGACCTGACTGGGATGAACTTCTCCTGTCCCATCATCGTTCGGTACTGATATACCACATTTCAACAGCCCATACTTCTTGGATGGCTTGACACCAAGTGCCACAGCCTTTTCTTTATCAATCGTTCCAGGCGGTGGTTGCTCTTCCACTACATAACCAAATGTCTGTACTCCCGAGAGATGATCAAGCTCTGCAGCCTTGATATGCAAACGTCGCTCCGTTCCAAGATTTGTATCATTTGGTAAACGTGCAAATCCATCTCTGCCAACCACCTGAGAATCCGCTGTCACTGGCTCTGGTGCATCAATAATCCAAGTCTTATCATCATTCTGTTCTAGAAATTTGCGTGTGACAAGCGGAGTCTGAATCTCTGGATAGTGCGAAGTAAACACATTCCGTCTTCCTCTCTGACTACTACTTGCAGAAGAACCAAACCCTCGTTCCTCCTTGCCACCCACGAGCTCTATAACTTTGACATTGAGATGGTTCATCTTGGAACATGACAATGATAACACCATACCAATATAATTGTATAATCCAGGAGGACCATAAATTTCGATTGTTGGTTTTTCCATTGTCACAGAATCTTCACCACCATACGCAGCACCTGCAAGTCGTCTATTGTTCGGTTTGTAAAACCGACTTTTTCGTTTTTGTGACATGGAATTATCATTCATTGCAACCTTATGCGCCACCATAATCCCCATAATCACGGGCACAATCCCATACAAATGATCACCATGCAAATGCGATATAAAAATCTTGGTAATGGACATGGGTGATATGCGCGTGAATTGCAATTGACGATAGGTCCCCTCACACACGTCAAAGAGGTAGGTTTGTCCACCGAGACGGAGGGCGGTGCAGGATCCATTGCGGTGCATGGTGGGTGATCCTCCACCTGTTCCTAGGAAGGTTATGGCGAATTCCATGTCGATTGCTTTGTAGTTGTCATTGTGTGAGGTGCGTTGTTGGTTGTTGCTATTGTCATCGGCATTGATGGAGGTACGTAGGCATGTGCGTAGATATGGTTCTATGGCTGGTGTTGCCACTACTTCTTCGGGATTTGGATCCAGTTCTACCTTTAATTGAGATCCATAGCATCGGTATTGTTGTGTATGATGTTGATGGTGTCGTATGATGTGTGCTGCTTGTGAAGAGGAAGCTACAATGCTGCGTTTACATTGAAGACGACTCTTGCACTGCGCGAAACATCTATTCTGGACTCGCTTGGAAATGAGTACTCTGACTGACTGCTGCTGCAGCCAAGAACCAATCATGATGCTAGCCCAATGATAGGTTTTTGCTTTTCGGATATTCTGGGTTGAAGCCTAATTAGGCCTCCGGAGCCAAGAGTAAATAAGCAGGGTCCGCGACGAGGGCTCCCGCCAAAATTTTACCTAGTAAAAAAATCGAGTCCCGGAACCGCTGACGTTCAGCTGTCGCACCTCAGTACCGCTTTCAAAACCGCTTCGCGAGCTCCCCCTCCGCTCCTCCTCCCTCCTTCCAGCAAAGAACAAACACCCCCTCCTGTGTCTGCTGCCTCTATCTTCATGCGTACACACATGTCTTACTGCTCTTCACTCATGATATTAGTGGCTTTGGCTCCTTTATGTCTACGTCATCTAGCCGTTGATTTACGAGATCCATTTCCTGCCGACCGTTAAAACCAAAAGAATAAGCCGCCAGCTACCTACCACCTACCGATCTATATTCGTGATATTATTCCTTCTTTGAACGTCACTCCCTTTACGTCTATCTCGTCATCTATGCGGTGGTATGAGATATTGCGATATCTAATCCTGATAGGCCTGTGACGAGGCGGTGGCGTTGGGTACCGGCAATGATGACAATAATTAATAGACGATCATTCGACACAACGTAGAGGTGCGTGGGAGGAGTGCTCTTAGTGATTAGATTGTTGCCCAGCTATGTCCAACATATACCAAATGCAATAGAGGACTAGAGGCACTCACTCTACGAACGATGAGGTTCTTGAATAAAGGGGAACCATCTGGGGAGACATAGACTGCTGCTCACAAACGGGGGGGTTGATGGTTGATGGTTGATGCGGGTGGAGAGAGTCAGTGAGTATCGATGAATATAGATGTTATTATGAATTATGTGATGTATTTTCTCTCAATGTGTTGCTCCATGAATTATTCTTGTCCATCTCAGACTTGAGGATTCGTTTGATCACTTCGGCAGAAGTTTTACCTTTGTTCTTGTGCTTGTGGAATTTATTGAAATGCACGAAGACGAATGCACAACGTTCTTCCATATTCAACATGGATGAGTTCCAGATCTTGCTGCCGTCGAAATTCAGCTCCTTCAATTTGGGAATGACCGTGACGTTGAATAATTGTTGGTACGATTTCTTCATGTCATCCTCGGTTGTTCGTTGCCTTTTGCTTCCACTAGAATCGTCTCCACTTGGCTTCCTCTTCTTACTCACACTCTCCTTCTTCTTCTCTTCAATACCAAGTAGCTTAGACAGAGGCACTTTCTTCGTCTGTGCCGTCTTCTTTTGGACGTTTGTCGAGCCGCTGGTAGATCCTTGGGTCTTTAGTAAATGACGAAATTGGATAGTGGAAGTATCTTCTGCCGTCTGCTTCACTCCATTAAAAGTTCTGTCCCACTTCTCGCCGGTGTATGCGTGGAAGGTAAACACTGATACTCTAACGTAGATCTTTCGTAGAGTGCAGCGGTCGAAGTCGTCTAGATTCATGATATGACGGGCAGCTTGGAGGAAATCGTTGAATAGCTCCTTGTCCGCAAGGAGTTCTTGCTTTCCAACCTTGATCGCCTCTCGACGGTAGCGAATCATCCGTCTCTTGCTGAATAGTTTGATTGTAAATAGGAGTAGCTTGGTGCTCCAGGGGATGAATTTTGGATGAACAAGGGAGAGCATCCCTTGATTTTCGATTTGGAACTGCTGCGTGTAGTATTTCGACTGGTAGTCTTCATCAATCCTGGGATCGTCAGCCATGAGTCCCATTGCACCCAGTAGATCATATTCCGGACCTTTGCCGTGCTTCAATGGACAAAACTTCTTCCTCGCTTTCGATATTCCAGCTCCGACGATGTTTTGGAGCATCTTGAAAAAGTTGGGCGTGTCTTGCGTCACGGTGACGTCATCCTCCACCACTTTCATCTCGCTAATGACCGTAAAAACCCTCTCTAGAAAGATTTCAGCCACGGCATCAATCACCATAATTGAACCTTTACGGCATACAATTCCGTCCAGCTTGAGGTGGCTGTGAACAACATCATTATGGAAGGAATCCGAGACAAGATAATCACGCAGAGATATCCCAAAGCAAGGAGTGTGCTTTGAACCGTAGATTTCCACTTCAAAGTAGGATAGAAGTTCCAACATGATCTTGTGAAAGAGAGGCTCTAATTCTTCGTGAGATCCTGCAACAAACTTGTCGATCCATTCCTTTGTGCCATTTTCATCGTGGCAAAGATCAAGGAATTGCTGGAATCGCTTTGTACCAATGATGGCATCAAGAACAGACTTGTCGATTTGCTGATTCAATTTCGCTGCCAGTTCTCGCATCTCAGCTCGTTGTGTAGGTGGCTGCTCGCAGCCGAACATCCAGGTTGACTCAGGGCGACGTTGTCGTGCATCGTTGATAGACTTCCTGGTTGCACTGACTTTCCGAAGTGCCGCTTCTGTTTCTTCTCGCTGCTTCTTGGCAAGAGAGTATCCATTGGGCATCTTTTTTCGGCCAGTCCCATTCTCCTCTACACAATCTTCAGATAGGTAGCATCTGTTAGTTATTTGGGCTCTAGCCGACTTCACCGTCATGTTCGAGACACCACTACTGTAGGCGGTTGCAGAGTCATGGTTGGTTCTTCTTTGGCAACTAAACCTTGCCTCCAACGAAGACGAGTTGCTCAGCAGCATCGGTACATAAGTCACTCCCCGCTGCTCGATCATGTATTTGGAGAAGTGAACGAAGCCGCAGAGAGCATGCCGCATGTTCTTCCAAGTTTGATGAGCGAGAAATGACTGTTCCCATCCATCCACATTGGCTCGTTTCCTCTTCATTTGAGCCCTTTTCCATTCCTCAAAGTAAGAGAGATATTTTTTGACGAGCTGTTCAACAATGTCGCAATTATCTTTCGTGATCTTCTCGTGTTTGCACATGAATAAATCATGGAAGAGAGACTGGATGTGAACCATGAAGAGTAAGCTGGCTATGTCACTTGCAAGTGGTTCAGGTGTTGCATCGTTGTTCATGGGTCTAACACTCTTTGCTGTTGCATCACTTTCATCGTTTTCCAGCTCAGCATACGCATGCTCATCGTCTTCTTCGTCAAAGTCGTCATCGTCAAATTCCTCAGCATCGTCATCCTCGTCTTGAGCTTCGACATTGGAACTATATTCGGCTGCCATATCGGTGACTTTATCACCCGAGTCACACTTGTTTCTCTCGGCGTACACTCTCTGCAGATAAAGAGCTTGCTCCAGGGCATCTCCATGCCTCAACCTAGACCATACTTCATCGGCACTCTCTGAGCGCTTGTTCGGATATCCACGTCTAGCTTCCTCTGTCGCAGATTTGAGTTCAGCAGCACTGATGCCTAGTTCCTCTAGTATGACCGAGATTGCAAAAGCATTTGTCTTCCACTCGAATGGAATCTTCGCCAAAGACACATTCATCTTGTCGCCTTTGTTGGGACTTACGGCCTTCGCATTCAAGCGAACACCATTTGTGACGTCTCCGCCGCTCTTCTCGTTGAGTGTTTGGCGCTTGTCGTAGAGCTTTTCAATGAATGCCCATCCCAAATCGGTACCATTCGCATCTTTGAATGCCTTCTTGCCTGATGGGTGACTGGATAGGAACTGGTTCCTCAGAGCCTTGAGTACATGCGTGGTGCAAAACCATACGAACAATCTGCGAGTTGGATCCGTTGTGTGTTGAATAGAGCAGTCTTCTTCACGTAGCCAAGCTGTCCCACTACTGAGCTTCTTTTGATGCTGCAACATGCAAAATACTCTTGAGTTGTTGCCTCCTGCGTCAAAGCACTGCGCACACGAAGAAATTTTACAATTTGATGAGATTGAGGAAATGTGAAAGGCTACAACAGAGGGGCGACTGAGCAACTTACCAATCCCGAAACTTTCATGTTGACTTCTTCACACATTTTGACAACGTGCTCGAGTTGATTGAGCAATGTCTCTCCAGTCAGTGAGCCATCATTGAAGAAGTGTTCCAACAGAAAATATTCAACACCCTCACCAGTGATTGCAACAAACTGCCATTGGTTTACATAAACGGCTGCTTCAACAGTGTGTCCATCCTCGGAAAAGACGCGCCTGATAACAGAGTTGATGTCAAGCATATCGTCAGCTAGCCCAACAGCATCGCCAGTCTGAGTGTTCCAGGCCATACCATGAAGCAACTTCATTTCATCACATTGGAGCAGGCCTTCAAACTTCTCAATCTTCCTAGCTTTCATCATCGCCTTTACCGTCAAGTATGGCTTCGTTGTCTGACCATCTTTGACTTTGGTCTCCGCTTTGACGCGTTGCATGTGGCGCTCACCCGGAAGATGCATGGTAGAATTGGCTTTCATTTCTCTGTAGGCAGAAGGTGAAGTATTGTAGACGGCTGTTGCGAGTGCCAAAGTAGTAGGTGAGAATCGACATTGCTTTCCTTTTCCGCTGACATTCTTACTCATATTCTCCATATTGTCTACAACATGGTCCACCATCACGTCAACTTCCTCCATGTCCACTTTGGCGTTGGACTGTTTGGATTGATCATCCTCAATCAATGATGCCATTGCAGCTGACAGAATATTCTTGAGAGCATCTCTCAGCTCCTTCCGGCCCTTCTCCTGCAGCAGGTTATCTAGCATGTCCTTCACATTTGATATGAACTCTTCACCTTTCGAAGACTCGCCATCGCCATCGTCGGCATCTTTGTCTCTCACTTCTTCATTATTGACCATCACTACTTCTTTCGTAAGTTTAGCAACCAACTTTTCGATCCGTTTACTGCGGCTCTTCTTCTCGTTGCGTTTCTTCTGGTTACGATGCTTGCGTTCGGTTGGGTTGAGTTTGCTGTGGGGAGTTTTGCTATCAGCAGCAGTTCGTTTCTCTCTATTCAGCTCATTGCGTAATGCGGCGATGGGAGCGTGGTGCTTCTTATTTGCGCAACTCTTACAACATGGTTGGTTATCCTCTCGGGATCGAACAATCATTATCTCGTGGCATGAAGTAGACTGGCACGAGATAGCCGTAAATCCATTATCACAGGGAACACAATAGACATCCGCAGCTTGGAGCATCCGCATCGCCTTGACAAAATCTTCATCGGCGAGTAAATCATCCTTACAGCCTACTATCTGACGCTCCTTGATGGAGAGGTGGCGGTTCATTAGCATGTTGACCGTGGACTTGGCCGACTTGATTGCCTCATTTATTAGAGTCGGAGTGGTTGACGATTGTCTACTTGGAAGGGCCAATTTATTGATGTAATCGAGTGCTACTTTGCTGTCGTCTTCTGTGAAGCCCATTCCTCTAACCCGTCGATTCCAAATGCTCTTCAGGATTTCGTGCTTCTTTATCTCACGCGACATCGCAAGTCGTCGCTTTTGTATCCCATCACAGAATGGGGCCAAATCTTGGCGCTGCCCCTTTGCGAAGAAGCCTCGTAGTTCATCCTTGACAAAGAATTCATCTGGGTTGTTATTGTTGGATGGTGGGTTTTGTACCGGTGGAGAAGAAGCGCTCGAGTGAGGGTGCTGGAACTGTGAATAGTATACAGGCGGCAATGTGGCCGCATTTCTAGAGTATGCCGTTGATTTTGTTGATGTTGACCCGTTATATTGATACATCATTGGTTGGTTAGTTGGCATGCCTGCTGATGCAGCAAATGTACCGTGGGATGCATTATTCATCATTGCATTGTTGGAGTATGAATTATTTGAATGGTAATGATTTGACTGAGGAATTGACCCTGGATGGAATTCACAAACACAAACACAATAATTTGAATGGGTAAGTAATATGTAGCGGCAAAAGTCAATACATGCAACAAATTAAGGGGATATCATTCCGCCACTCACCTCCCGATGAAAGGGGAATAAATGGTGAATAAGGGACGCTGGCGTTGCTACGGGGCCAACCCATGGCAGAGCTCTGCGTCTGTTGTTGTGTGTAGTTAAAATTTATGAAGGGATTATGCTGTGGATATTGATGTAGCTGTCGTTGTTGCGTCTGCGGCGTTGCCTCCATGGCTACCACCGCGGACGCACTCCATGATGGATTAGAGCCGTTGCTGGCCGAATTCACTCCTCCGCTCTCCCCCCAGCGGCCACCGCCGCTGCCGCCTGCTCCGCCGTTGGACATGGCCGACCCATCGTAAAATGGGTAGCCATATCCCCCACCATTCATTATCTTCCCATCGATCCACTCGATGAAGAGAGACAAAGCATCGGCGGGAGCAAAGCAGAAGAGTGCAATGAAAGAATCTTTGCGTTCTCATAATTCTCAAGCCGTAGCCAAATTCGGATTGATCGGCAGGGGGTCGCAACGTCGAGCTGATTCAAATGAGCGGGACTCGGTACATAGGAATCAATACATTTTGTATGTGTTTTCTGATCACTGCTGATCATACCGAGCGATACGTAGGAACTAGGAAAAATCGCTAAAATTGAGTACCGACTTGCTGACGAGATGGTAACGGGATCTATGGGATCTAACAAAACGACGCGGACCCTGCTTATTTACTCTTGTCCGGAGCCTAATTAGGCTTCACTTCATGCTACTCTAACTCACTCAAAATTTAATTTTAATGCATATTTCGATATTCTATAATAATCTCCATATCGCGTTCTATCTAAGTTTTTGGGTTAACTTTTTAAGTCTGGTTGGTTGTCGAGATATTTCCTACGGAACAAAAACGACGTTCTGAGCGCCACCATTTTGATGAGGACAAAAGCTCCTACCCATACCAAGAATATAATTGTTGTACAGGTAAAAATAGGTTGGGGACTTATTGTCCATATAATAGTCAGCTTCTATGATGCGTCGGCAGTGCTCTAAAGGTCTTCACAGAGAGCGTAACTCAAAAGTTCATAGGAGCCGAATTAGGCTCCGGAAAATTAGCAATTTTGTAGTGCTTTTTGTAGTTGCTATAGCTCAGTCACTCTTTGTAATTAGAAGCTCGGAGTTGTTTACTTGTGAGGATCATGTTGAATACTACTAGTTCCTATCTTTACAGCCTTTCGGAGTGATGGGATGAGCTTCGTAATAAAGGCAAAAGTTGAAGCCTAATTAGGCTTTTGGCGCCCCAGAATATCCGTTTTTGCTCATCGTCGAGATGATGGATGATGGATAGCGCCAAAACCTCTCCTCTCGGATCTTTCTTCTCCTTTCATTGGAGTCATCGCGAAGCTCGAACGGCTCGTGCCCGGCGCCTCGAGCTCTCACTTGCCCTCTCCATGGCAGGTGTGGTTTGCCCTAGTCAAGCTAATAACCCACCAGCCAGCCTTTAATCCCCCCCCTCCCCTCCTTCTATTACCTCTCAAACACGCACATGCTGTATAGTGATCCTCCCTTGATTTAATTCAGTCGAATTTATCCAGTGTGAGTATAAAAAAACATGTGGGCGCGGCGGAGGCTCATTGCAGTCGTGGAATAGGACGCCGCCTGATTGACTATTAATAATTGATGCAACTATTTCATTGGTCGCTCAATATATTTTATGTCCCCCCTTTTACAATTTAGGCAAAGAGCTTAGCTCTACACCTCCCTGAGGTAATTCCTCTCTGCGGAAATATAAGGCAACACACTGAAAAATAGATCAACTCAATTTTTTGAGAACTGATAGAAGGAACCCCCTGAACCATTGATTGGTACAGTAATATATAGCAGTCAATGAATATTGCTTGGCCAAGCAAAAAAGAAAACAAGTCAAATAGACTGCAACTGCAACACCCCCCGATCTCAACAAAATTTAACAACAACCCCCACATGGCTTCATCGACGACACTTGCGACGACTATGGTTCAGCCTCCTAAACCGAGGCCTCCCCCTCCCTCGTTGCCTCCTCCGGGCAGGAATAGCACCAGCAATGCTATCAATGCAAAGAAGCAGCGACCTCCTCCTCCTCCCCTACCGAATAATAATAATAGGGGAGGAGCTGTGAAGCCACCTCCTCCACCTCCAAGGATGAAACAGAATAATGGTGTACCACCACCACCTCCTCCGAATCGTCCTCCCCCTCCACCACCACGACCCAACCCTAATAATAGGGGGGCTGTGGTGATGAAGAAACCACCCCCACCCCCTCGACCACCAGTTGCTACTGCAAAACCAATTACCAAAAAGCGGCCTGCTCCAGAAATATCCACACTCAACAATACAACATCAACTCGTACCACTGCTGCTCCAAACGCAGACGCAAGAAAGCGTCAACGTCAAGAACAACAAAACCGTCGAGTCTCACTCAAAGCACCAGTTGTCATGAGAGATGTTACTGCGTTTCAAAAGAAACATCAGGTTGGAGAGGGGACTTATGGGTACGTCGTCTCTCTTTTTCAAGGGATTGGACGTTACTTACACTTCTTGGTATTGTTTTGTATTATTGACAGTTTTTACTCACAATTTTGTATTATATTCTCAATGGCCTACAAACCACCACCACCACCGCTATACCAAAAATAACTATTATGGATGTATGTATACATTAGGAGCGTGTTTGTAGGAGCCGACAAAATCACTGGTGAAATTGTCGCTCTCAAGAGAATTAATACAGAAGAGGAGGAGAATGGGTTTCCCATTACTGCGATTCGTGAAGTGAAGATTCTCAAGGCGTTGAATCATTCGAATATTGTGCAGTTGAAGGAGATTGTTACTTCGAAAGGTTAGTGAACTTTTGTTTACTGAGTGTGTTGTATGTTTGTATCTCTCTTGTACAATACGGCGGACCTTTCTTTTCGTGTATATCCATTGTATTTTACTGGATCTTCACAGTTCAACCCGCCCATAGCAGCCCTTGCGCTACAATTGTTCGGCATCACTATATTTGTTTTGACGTTGGAGGAACCGAACAATTATTTGTGCAACATTTATAATAACCATTCTCACACTTTCGTTTATTCTTTGCCCGTCAATTTTGTCTATAGATCAAGGAGATATTCCCAAGAATGTGTTCATGGTATTTGAATATCTTGAATACGATCTCACGGGGATTATTGAGTCTCCCGAGATTAAAATCTCCCAAGATCATATCAAATCATGGTCGAAGCAATTGCTGAGCGGAGTGCACTACATGCACGTCAACAAGATTATTCACAGAGATTTGAAATCGTCCAATCTACTTATCAATAAGCGCGGCGAATTGAAGATTGCCGATTGGGGACTTGCACGTAGTTGGAACAAGGAGATGAAGCGTTTGACCAACCGTGTTATTACGCTTTGGTACCGACCCCCGGAGCTTTTGCTTGGGTGTAATCAATATACGACAAAGATTGATATGTGGAGTGTTGGATGTATTATTGCTGAGATGTTTCGTCGCGGAGGTTTGCTGAAAGGTTCGACGGAAGCCAATCAGCTGGATCTTATATTCAGGATGATGGGACATCCCACTCGGGAAGACTGGCCTGACATTGACAAGATGTGTCCACTTTGGAAGAATTTTGAGCCCAAAAGTGGAGAGCAAGTCTTTCCTCGCAGAGTTCGTGAGGAACTCAAGGCTCGACTTCCTACAAGTGCTATGAATTGGATGACTCCTCATGCAATTGACCTGATTGACAGCCTGTTGGCTCACAACCCTGAGAAGAGGTGGTCAGCCGATAAGGCTCTCCTGGCAGAATATTTCTTTGATAATCCAACTTTCAAGCCTGCCTCTGAACTCAATATGAAGTTTGGAGTAGAGAGCGCTCACGAATGGGAAGCTCGCAAGAAGCACAAGGAGATGATGGCAAAGAAACTGGCTGCTCGAGGTCTTCCTGCACCTGGATCGACCTCGTCTGGTAGGACGAAAAGTTAGAAAACTGTACATATGGGGTTGGGGGTACCTGGTACTTCAAGCCACAATCGTTCCATCACTGAACCACACCACGTTATCAATTATAGAAACCACTCTGAAATTTTGACCACGAAGAGAAAGAAAAAGACAAAAAAAAATAGAAAAACTACACGGAATCGAACGCAGATGACCACTGCGTTCGAGACATCTTTTGTGCATCCTGTCAGCTTAGTGCAAATATATTTGGACAAGTCACGCACTAAGCTGAACTTACATGTACTTCCTACAATATAAACTAAAAAAATGCTAACATACACAATTATGTGGAAGCTGAATCGCCTCAGTTCTCATTCCAAGTAAGGTTGAAGGAGAAGACAAAGAAATGAGTAGGTATGTTTCTCTTTTTTACACACTAGTTACACCCCTGACCGCCGTTAGCTACGGCGCGATAGTATCTACTCTCACAATAAGTTGGCCTCCCATAACTCTGCTGTTGAACAACGCTTGCCACTTTATCATCGTAACTAAGCTTCTCAAGCATTCGTGGGTCATACTGGTCGAAAACTGGCTGCATACTCGTGGCAACATTCAACGCTACACAGGATGCCACCCATGCTCCGCCAACTGCCAAAGAAAACTTCTTCAGCCGCTCTTCGACGGGTTGTACATTGCTCCGATATAAGAATAAATCACGGGCTTTTTCCGCTTCAGACTTTTCTTCAATATCTCCATCATACCATCCTGTCTCTTCGAATTCGATAACCTTGCTTTTTAGTCTTGAGCCAATATATCCCCATCCACTATAAAGACGCAATATTAAAAAGAAGATGACAGTCATTGACCCAATATTGCTGGAAGCAAGTTTTTGGATAAGGAATCCCTCATTTAAATAAGTTGCTCCTGAAATAGGATAGCAGCTGTAAGTTGTAGGTACAACGTGCGAGAGAGAAAGATGCACATTAAGTGAGCACTTTGATGTACAAGGAATGCTGAGACATAGAATCGATCAGCGTCAAATGAAGAAAAACTTACACCAACACAAAGAAGGCAGCATAGGTAACAGCCAATCGAACACCCAACCCCTGATCGCCATTCTCCTGACTAGCCCATCCAAACAAGGGTTGATTAATTAAATTCAAGTATTCATTCGATGGTCGTTGCTCGTCTGGAACATTTTCGGCACCAAATGATGTTGATAGTTGTTGCGTTTTACGTCCGCCACTGGTGTCGATTTCGTAGCCTACTTCGTCATCATCTTCGTAAGCTCTGAGTAAAGATGACGAGTGAGAACTGCAGAATGCTTTTTTGTTGCTGCTCAAAGGCTCATCCGATGACGATCTGACAGAATTGACAGAGCTTAGCGGTGTCGGAGAATGCAAAAATGCATTCGTAGTACGGTCAGCGAGGGTAGTCAGGATAGAAACCGCTGCAAGTAGGCGTAGGGAGCTCATTTTCATCGTCATGGTTGTTTTGTGTTCAGTGTGTGTGTCGGTGCGTGCATTTGGGAAAGCAATGCGTGACGTGGCCAGGATGAGCGGGCTTGGCAGCGGGGAGCGGGGACAACACGATTCCCTGCCCTCTCTTCTCTCGTCGCAGCCTTCCTGTATCCTTGATTCGCGGACCGCAATCCCGAATTGACGTGTTCTTGTCAAAAAATGACCTCTCTCGTGACACATCGAGCCAACTAAGTATCTTTCTCATTCACTGTATTCGTGTAAAAGTGCCCAGGCTGGTGCTCGCTTCGATGCTGCAGTTGGTGCTCGCTTCTCATCTCATCCCTATGAATTCTCATTTACTATTCTCATTCACTGTACTTACTCGTGCAAAAGTGACCAGGCTGGTGCTCGCTTCGCATCTCAGCACTATTCTCATTCACTATTTGTCGTGCAAAAGCACATCTCATACTCATAATATTTTGTGTTTCTACTACCTGAAGATAAAGATTCATTCAGATTCACTGCAGATTCGCTCCAGATTCACACCACCAAGACAAATCGAAACATCCCTTCTAAGAAACAATGACTACCCCTTCACCTTCTCCTACAACGCAAGTTGTGTCCATTTCTCTCGAGTCTTCACTCCAGTGTGCAGCCCAACAGTTGCAATCTGGCCTCTTATCAGTCACTGAGCTTGACACATCCGTCAAAGAGAAGGCATCAAGGTTCAACGCTTCTACAGGTGGCTTCGATCAAACCTACAATGCAGAACTGGATCGTCTCAGTGCATCACTATCTGCCTCTGCTCATACCATTGAGAGCAAAGCTAGAGCTCTACTACTTCGCGCAGATGCTCTTGCCAAGTCTACCACACCAAGCATAAATGTATCCGCTGATCTGCGAGCCCAGGCCAAGACACTCTCCAAAGAACTACTTCGTCTAAATAAGCAGACAGATGTCGATGCCCAAGAGCTTCGTCGTATTGCTGCCTTGGCTGATGGTATGTTATGCACTAGGCGTGACTTTGCAGAGATGACCGAGCGCCGCTTTGAAAGCTCACCTTGGGAGGTTGATCAGATTGGGGGTTCCATCGTTGTACTCTTGAGTGATGTCTACTCTGCTATTCGGGAGCTTGAAACCAAGAGCGAGGGTCTTAAGGAAGACAAAGAATGGGTGGCTCCAACATCATTTGAACGTGTAACAACAAAGTATTGGGTCAGTGATGAGCATCTATATGAAGTACTCTTGTCGAGTGTGCAAGACCTGCCTCTCTTGGTTTACGGTAGGAAGGGTGGGCGTATCCTCAACCAAAAAGAAGTCCGATCTGCCGACTCATCTCTTGCAAATAGCTCCTTATGGACATCATTTGTGACATCAATCAGCTCCGTCTATTTTGATAGCAAGGAAATGTCCATGTACTCAGAAAGGCTCAAACGTTCTCAAGGTGCCCAACTCTTTCGTATTCGCTGGTATGGATCGAAGCCCTGTGGCGAGAAGAATGTGTTCCTTGAGCTCAAGACTCACTGTGAGAAGTGGATCGGAGATAAAAGTGTCAAGGAACGATGCGCGATTCAAGAGAAAGATGTTTCACAACTTCTTGATCTTGACAGCGGCAGCGGCATTTGGGACGAGGCTAGAGCTTATGCCATGGTACAAAGGGCCAACTCAACAGAGGATGAGAAGTCTATTCAGAAACTAGCAAAGCTTCTTCTGAAAATGAGAGCTACAATTGTCAAGTTCAAGCTTACAGCATGTGTTAGAACCAAGTACACCCGCGTTGCATTGCAATCTTCATCTTCCAACGCATGCCGCCTTACTTTCGATCGTGACCTCATGGTCATTAATGAGCGTGGAGCAGCACCATCCAGTTCCAAGTCTTGGTGCCTCGAAGACCATGACACTTTGTCTCAACATGATATTGTGAAGATGCCATATAATGTGTACGAGGTGAAAATTGCAGGAGAAGACGGCAAGCCAAACTTCGTCACTGAGCTTGAGGAGAGTCAAGCCATTGTTGAAGCCAAGAAATTTAGCAAGTTCTTGAGTGGAGCTTCTATATTTAATGCAGACAAGATTGCGACCTTGCCATGGTGGAGTGACGAAGAGAAGTTTGCGCATCTGTATAATGGTTCAAGAAGCTCTTCTGTTGCTGCCCAAGATTCACTTACAGCCCCATCTCTTATTCAATGTGCCAGAGATGACAATGCAAGCACAGTCAGCGGCTCTTCTCGTTATTCATTGGAACGACCGCTGGTGCAACAGCCCAGAGGTTATCCGTCCCTAGAGGGTTCTTGCAGCACCGCGGATGATAGCGACACATTGGATATTAGTGTGAAAAGGCCAATTATGAATCAATCTTTACCAACGACGGCTTCAAACATTGGACAATCTGATACAAACCGGCGAGGAAACTGGATCAGCATTCGCCGTAGATCTAGCATGTTCCTGAAGGATAACTCAGTTCCAAACAAGTCAACGTCAAAGCCCATCGCAACAAAGCAAAGATTGCGTGTAGAACCAAAGTCGCACTTTGCCAACGAGCGCACTTTCATTCAGTGGATCAGTGCTGCCCTCTTATTCATCACCTTCTCCCAGCTCCTCTACATTCTCGGCTCATCAAATCCTGATATTAAAGGGCAGACGGCCGTCGCCGGTACATGGATGATTGCAATGAGTCTTTTCATTGCTGTATATGCGCTTGTCATCTACTACAGACGCGTCTATTTAATGACGAATGGCAAACCTTACGGATACGCCGACTTTTTTGGGCCTGGTTTACTGACATTCGCCGTTATTTCTGGAGTAGCTCTCATCTTAGCTTTCTCTGGAGAGATTCAATTTGGAACTGCCAGTACCATGACTCCAGTAGCTGGTCAGTGCATGAAGAGATCATTATCAGGAGTGCCAGTCATGGAGATGCAGCCATCAGGAGCACTTGTGGATGAGAAGGAAGGCCTCCTGTTAGTCCCATCCCTCAACCACATCGTTGCCTTCGAAAATGACTTGCCATCGGAAGGCGAGAATAATCAACAAGCTCGTATTGTAGCGACTGTCGCTGGTGCAAACATGGAGGCCTTGGAACAAGTTGGAAAGTACATCTACGCACTTTCTGAAGACACCGACAAGAAGTCCGAAATCATTGCACTTGAATGGGTGGATGTCTCACTTGACAGTGATAATGACGGTACATCATCAAGACGTCTCCAAGAATCCCATCGCTGGAAAATCTCATTACCAGGAGCCGAAGGCATGGCGCTGGTACCTGAAGGTCAGCTTGGTGAAGGTTCCGCAGCGAAGTTACTTGTTGCTGGTCTCTTGACAGAGTCCACGAAGAAGGGACTGGTAGATGTACTCTCAATTGACGCATTTGACCAAGACACTCTCGATTTTTCTCAGACCAAGTTGGAGAAGACTTCGAAGATTAACAAGAAGTTGGTAGCCAGGGGGCTGAAAGATGAAAAGGTTGGAAGTATGCAGTTCTTTGAAGGTCGTCTTTATGTCCTCTTCGACAATGCAAAAGTTATCAGAGTGTTTGACCCTAAGACTGGAGTAGTTGTTCAAGAAGTAATGCTTCCAATTGCCGAGACCGGTGCAGAGGAGGAATGGGAAGGTATGCGATTACAACGAATCAACAAAGAAGCTGATGTTGGACTACGAGGAGCAAGTCAATCAAGTGTTGTGCTGCATCTTGCTCTTGACAGTCCAGCTCAAGTATGGTCGCTGCGCCTACGAAATGAAGACGGGCAGTGGATCTTGCCAACATGTGCTGGAGATTAGATACAAAATAGGATCTATATTTAGACGTAATTGAGCATGTGAATAAATGTAGTAGGAAAAACTTAGGTATTAATAGACAAACATTTGAGTAGAGTATGGAGCATACAGCAACAAGTATAGCAACAATGTAGATCGACACTCAATGCAACAAAAGAAGAAAAGAACACGTAAACCAAAATTATCACACGAGGTCAAAACCAAGAGAATGTCACCAGCATCTCCTCATAGAAAGTACATTTGGAAACGACACAAGAAAAGCGAACGATAACTCGTCTATTCTTTTCCATCTCATCACTGGTGTAGGTGCAGAGAGTACAGTAGATGAAATAGAGTGCGCAATGAAAGCACATACAATGTAAACAGCGTGAGAAGTAACAAATCAGCTTCTACAAGTTGCTTCTATACTATCATGGCCAACTATCATGGGCCACTACAAACTGTGGATTGTCATACTCGAAGCGTTAGATACGATGTGGTGCAGTGTACTTTGGCGGCCATCCCAAATTGGGCCTCATCAGGTCACCTACGACGATGCAGCGACGTTAATGCGACCAACCAATACTTGAGCCGTGTAAAAGATGCTTCTATACTATCATGGCCAACTATCATGGGCCACTACAAGCTGTGGATTGTCATACTCGAAGCGTTAGATACGATATGGTTCTAGAGTACTTTGGCGGCCATCCCAAATTGGGCCTCATCAGCTCACCTACGACGATGCAGCGACGCCAATACGACCAACCAATACTTGAGCCGTGTAAACGATGCTTCTATACTATCATGGCCAACTATCATGGGCCCTTACAAGCTGTGGATTGTCATACTCGAAGCGTTAGATACGATATGGTTCTAGAGTACTTTGGCGGCCATCCCAAATTGGGCCTCATCAGGTCACCTACGACGATGCAGCGACGCCAATACGACCAACCAATCCTTGAGCCGTGTAAACGATGCTTCTATACTATCATGGCCAACTATCATGGGCCACTAAAAGCTGTGGATTGTCATACTCGAAGAGTTAGATACGATATGGTGCAGTGTAGTTT
Source organism: Skeletonema marinoi (assembly GCA_030544225.1). Lineage (NCBI taxonomy): Eukaryota > Bacillariophyta > Thalassiosirophyceae > Thalassiosirales > Thalassiosiraceae > Skeletonema > Skeletonema marinoi. Next base: position 558,974 of record CM060485.1, on the reverse strand, counting down.
GGCGGCCATCCCAAATTGGGCCTCATCAGCTCACCTACCATGATGCAGCGACGTCAATACGACCAACCAATCCTTGAGCCGTGTAAAAGATGCTTCTATACTATCATGGCCAACTATCATGGGCCACTAAAAGCCGTGGATTGTCATACTCGAAGCGTTAGATACGATATGGTTCTAGAGTACTTTGGCGGCCATCCCAAATTGGGCCTCATCAGGTCACCTACGACGATGCAGCGACGCCAATACGACCAACCAATACTTGAGCCGTGTAAAAGATGCTTCTATACTATCATGGCCAACTATCATGGGCCACTAAAAGCTGTGGATTGTCATACTCGAAGCGTTAGATACGATATGGTTCTAGAGTACTTTGGCGGCCATCCCAAATTGGGCCTCATCAGCTCACCTACGACGATGCAGCGACGCCAATACGACCAACCAATACTTGAGCCGTGTAAAAGATGCTTCTATACTATCATGGCCAACTATCATGGGCCACTACAAGCTGTGGATTGTCATACTCGAAGCGTTAGATACGATATGGTTCTAGAGTACTTTGGCGGCCATCAAATTGGGCCTCATCAGGTCACCTACGACGATGCAGCGACGCCAATACGACCAACCAATACTTGAGCCGTGTAAAAGATGCTTCTATACTATCATGGCCAACTATCATGGGCCACTAAAAGCTGTGGATTGTCATACTCGAAGATACGATATGGTTCTAGAGTACTTTGGCGGCCATCCCAAATTGGGCCTCATCAGGTCACCTACGACGATGCAGCGACGCCAATACGACCAACCAATACTTGAGCCGTGTAAAAGATGCTTCTATACTATCATGGCCAACTATCATGGGCCACTACAAGCTGTGGATTGTCATACTCGAAGCGTTAGATACGATATGGTTCTAGAGTACTTTGGCGGCCATCCCAAATTGGGCCTCATCAGCTCACCTACGACGATGCAGCGACGCCAATACGACCAACCAATACTTGAGCCGTGTAAACGATGCTTCTATACTATCATGGCCAACTATCATGGGCCACTAAAAGCTGTGGATTGTCATACTCGAAGCGTTAGATACGATATGGTTCTAGAGTACTTTGGCGGCCATCCCAAATTGGGCCTCATCAGGTCACCTACGACGATGCAGCGACGCCAATACGACCAACCAATACTTGAGCCGTGTAAACGATGCTTCTATACTATCATGGCCAACTATCATGGGCCACTAAAAGCTGTGGATTGTCATACTCGAAGCGTTAGATACGATATGGTGCAGTGTACTTTGGCGGCCATCCCAAATTGGGCCTCATCAGCTCACCTACGACGATGCAGCGACGTCAATACGACCAACCAATCCTTGAGCCGTGTAAAAGATGCTTCTATACTATCATGGCCAACTATCATGGGCCCTTACAAGCTGTGGATTGTCATACTCGAAGCGTTAGATACGATATGGTTCTAGAGTACTTTGGCGGCCATCCCAAATTGGGCCTCATCAGGTCACCTACGACGATGCAGCGACGCCAATACGACCAACCAATACTTGAGCCGTGTAAACGATGCTTCTATACTATCATGGCCAACTATCATGGGCCCTTACAAGCTGTGGATTGTCATACTCGAAGCGTTAGATACGATATGGTTCTAGAGTACTTTGGCGGCCATCCCAAATTGGGCCTCATCAGGTCACCTACGACGATGCAGCGACGCCAATACGACCAACCAATACTTGAGCCGTGTAAACGATGCTTCTATACTATCATGGCCAACTATCATGGGCCACTAAAAGCTGTGGATTGTCATACTCGAAGCGTTAGATACGATATGGTTCTAGAGTACTTTGGCGGCCATCCCAAATTGGGCCTCATCAGGTCACCTACGACGATGCAGCGACGTCAATACGACCAACCAATACTTGAGCCGTGTAAACGATGCTTCTATACTATCATGGCCAACTATCATGGGCCACTACAAGCTGTGGATTGTCATACTCGAAGCGTTAGATACGATATGGTGCAGTGTAGTTTGGCGGCCATCCCAAATTGGGCCTCATCAGCTCACCTACGACGATGCAGCGACGCCAATACGACCAACCAATACTTAAGCCGTGTGAACGATGCTTCTATACTATCATGGCCAACTATCATGGGCCCTTACAAGCTGTGGACTGTCATACTCGAAGCGTTAGATACGATATGGTGCAGTGTACTTTGGCGGCCATCCCAAATTGGGCCTCATCAGGTCACCTACGACGATGCAGCGACGTCAATACGACCAACCAATACTTGAGCCGTGTAAAAGATGCTTCTATACTATCATGGCCAACTATCATGGGCCACTAAAAGCTGTGGATTGTCATACTCGAAGCGTTAGATACGATATGGTTCTAGAGTACTTTGGCGGCCATCCCAAATTGGGCCTCATCAGGTCACCTACGACGATGCAGCGACGCCAATACGACCAACCAATACTTAAGCCGTGTGAACGATGCTTCTATACTATCATGGCCAACTATCATGGGCCCTTACAAGCTGTGGACTGTCATACTCGAAGCGTTAGATACGATATGGTTCTAGAGTACTTTGGCGGCCATCAAATTGGGCCTCATCAGGTCACCTACCATGATGCAGCGACGCCAATACGACCAACCAATACTTGAGCCGTGTAAAAGATGCTTCTATACTATCATGGCCAACTATCATGGGCCACTAAAAGCTGTGGATTGTCATACTCGAAGCGTTAGATACGATATGGTTCTAGAGTACTTTGGCGGCCATCCCAAATTGGGCCTCATCAGGTCACCTACGACGATGCAGCGACGCCAATACGACCAACCAATACTTGAGCCGTGTAAAAGATGCTTCTATACTATCATGGCCAACTATCATGGGCCACTAAAAGCTGTGGATTGTCATACTCGAAGCGTTAGATACGATATGGTTCTAGAGTACTTTGGCGGCCATCCCAAATTGGGCCTCATCAGGTCACCTACGACGATGCAGCGACGCCAATACGACCAACCAATACTTAAGCCGTGTAAAAGATGCTTCTATACTATCATGGACAACTATCATGGGCCACGAAAAGCTGTGGATTGTCATACTCGAAGCGTTAGATACGATATGGTTCTAGAGTACTTTGGCGGCCATCCCAAATTGGGCCTCATCAGCTCACCTACCATGATGAAGCGACGTCAGTGCGACCAACCAATACTTGAGCCGTGTAAAAGATGCTTCTATACTATCATGGCCAACTATCATGGGCCACTAAAAGCTGTGGATTGTCATACTTGAAGCGTTAGATACGATATGGTTCTAGAGTACTTTGGCGGCCATCCCAAATTGGGCCTCATCAGGTCACCTACGACGATGCAGCGACGCCAATGCGACCAACCAATACTTGAGCCGTGTAAAAGATGCTTCTATACTATCATGGCCAACTATCATGGGCCACTACAAGCTGTGGATTGTCATACTCGAAGCGTTAGATACGATATGGTTCTAGAGTACTTTGGCGGCCATCCCAAATTGGGCCTCATCAGCTCACCTACCATGATGCAGCGACGTCAATACGACCAACCAATACTTGAGCCGTGTAAAAGATGCTTCTATACTATCATGGCCAACTATCATGGGCCACTACAAGCTGTGGATTGTCATACTTGAAGCGTTAGATACGATATGGTTCTAGAGTACTTTGGCGGCCATCCCAAATTGGGCCTCATCAGGTCACCTACGACGATGCAGCGACGTCAATACGACCAACCAATACTTGAGCCGTGTAAACGATGCTTCTATACTATCATGGCCAACTATCATGGGCCACTACAAGCTGTGGATTGTCATACTCGAAGCGTTAGATACGATATGGTGCAGTGTAGTTTGGCGGCCATCCCAAATTGGGCCTCATCAGCTCACCTACGACGATGCAGCGACGCCAATACGACCAACCAATACTTAAGCCGTGTGAACGATGCTTCTATACTATCATGGCCAACTATCATGGGCCCTTACAAGCTGTGGACTGTCATACTCGAAGCGTTAGATACGATATGGTGCAGTGTACTTTGGCGGCCATCCCAAATTGGGCCTCATCAGGTCACCTACGACGATGCAGCGACGTCAATACGACCAACCAATACTTGAGCCGTGTAAAAGATGCTTCTATACTATCATGGCCAACTATCATGGGCCACTAAAAGCTGTGGATTGTCATACTCGAAGCGTTAGATACGATATGGTTCTAGAGTACTTTGGCGGCCATCCCAAATTGGGCCTCATCAGGTCACCTACGACGATGCAGCGACGCCAATACGACCAACCAATACTTAAGCCGTGTGAACGATGCTTCTATACTATCATGGCCAACTATCATGGGCCCTTACAAGCTGTGGACTGTCATACTCGAAGCGTTAGATACGATATGGTTCTAGAGTACTTTGGCGGCCATCAAATTGGGCCTCATCAGGTCACCTACGACGATGCAGCGACGCCAATACGACCAACCAATACTTGAGCCGTGTAAAAGATGCTTCTATACTATCATGGCCAACTATCATGGGCCACTAAAAGCTGTGGATTGTCATACTCGAAGCGTTAGATACGATATGGTTCTAGAGTACTTTGGCGGCCATCCCAAATTGGGCCTCATCAGGTCACCTACGACGATGCAGCGACGCCAATACGACCAACCAATACTTGAGCCGTGTAAAAGATGCTTCTATACTATCATGGCCAACTATCATGGGCCACTAAAAGCTGTGGATTGTCATACTCGAAGCGTTAGATACGATATGGTTCTAGAGTACTTTGGCGGCCATCCCAAATTGGGCCTCATCAGGTCACCTACGACGATGCAGCGACGCCAATACGACCAACCAATACTTAAGCCGTGTAAAAGATGCTTCTATACTATCATGGACAACTATCATGGGCCACGAAAAGCTGTGGATTGTCATACTCGAAGCGTTAGATACGATATGGTTCTAGAGTACTTTGGCGGCCATCCCAAATTGGGCCTCATCAGCTCACCTACCATGATGAAGCGACGTCAGTGCGACCAACCAATACTTGAGCCGTGTAAAAGATGCTTCTATACTATCATGGCCAACTATCATGGGCCACTAAAAGCTGTGGATTGTCATACTTGAAGCGTTAGATACGATATGGTTCTAGAGTACTTTGGCGGCCATCCCAAATTGGGCCTCATCAGGTCACCTACGACGATGCAGCGACGCCAATGCGACCAACCAATACTTGAGCCGTGTAAAAGATGCTTCTATACTATCATGGCCAACTATCATGGGCCACTACAAGCTGTGGATTGTCATACTCGAAGCGTTAGATACGATATGGTTCTAGAGTACTTTGGCGGCCATCCCAAATTGGGCCTCATCAGCTCACCTACCATGATGCAGCGACGTCAATACGACCAACCAATACTTGAGCCGTGTAAAAGATGCTTCTATACTATCATGGCCAACTATCATGGGCCACTACAAGCTGTGGATTGTCATACTTGAAGCGTTAGATACGATATGGTTCTAGAGTACTTTGGCGGCCATCCCAAATTGGGCCTCATCAGGTCACCTACGACGATGCAGCGACGCCAATGCGACCAACCAATACTTGAGATACTTGAGCCGTGTAAAAGATGCTTCTATACTATCATGGCCAACTATCATGGGCCACTAAAAGTTGTGGATTGTCATACTCGAAGCGTTAGATACGATATGGTGCAGTGTAGTTTGGCGGCCATCCCAAATTGGGCCTCATCAGCTCACCTACCATGATGCAGCGACGTCAATACGACCAACCAATACTTGAGCCGTGTAAAAGATGCTTCTATACTATCATGGCCAACTATCATGGGCCACTAAAAGCTGTGGATTGTCATACTCGAAGCGTTAGATACGATATGGTTCTAGAGTACTTTGGCGGCCATCCCAAATTGGGCCTCATCAGCTCACCTACGACGATGCAGCGACGCCAATACGACCAACCAATACTTGAGCCGTGTAAAAGATGCTTCTATACTATCATGGCCAACTATCATGGGCCCTTACAAGCTGTGGATTGTCATACTCGAAGCGTTAGATACGATATGGTGCAGTGTAGTTTGGCGGCCATCCCAAATTGGGCCTCATCAGCTCACCTACCATGATGCAGCGACGTCAATACGACCAACCAATACTTGAGCCGTGTAAAAGATGCTTCTATACTATCATGGCCAACTATCATGGGCCCTTACAAGCTGTGGATTGTCATACTCGAAGCGTTAGATACGATATGGTTCTAGAGTACTTTGGCGGCCATCCCAAATTGGGCCTCATCAGCTCACCTACGACGATGCAGCGACGCCAATACGACCAACCAATCCTTGAGCCGTGTAAAAGATGCTTCTATACTATCATGGCCAACTATCATGGGCCACTACAAGCTGTGGATTGTCATACTCGAAGCGTTAGATACGATATGGTTCTAGAGTACTTTGGCGGCCATCCCAAATTGGGCCTCATCAGCTCACCTACGACGATGCAGCGACGCCAATACGACCAACCAATACTTGAGCCGTGTAAACGATGCTTCTATACTATCATGGCCAACTATCATGGGCCACTAAAAGTTGTGGATTGTCATACTCGAAGCGTTAGATACGATATGGTGCAGTGTACTTTGGCGGCCATCCCAAATTGGGCCTCATCAGCTCACCTACCATGATGCAGCGACGCCAATACGACCAACCAATCCTTGAGCCGTGTAAAAGATGCTTCTATACTATCATGGCCAACTATCATGGGCCACTAAAAGCTGTGGATTGTCATACTCGAAGCGTTAGATACGATATGGTTCTAGAGTACTTTGGCGGCCATCCCAAATTGGGCCTCATCAGCTCACCTACGACGATGCAGCGACGCCAATGCGACCAACCAATACTTGAGCCGTGTAAAAGATGCTTCTATACTATCATGGCCAACTATCATGGGCCACGAAAAGCTGTGGATTGTCATACTCGAAGCGTTAGATACGATATGGTTCTAGAGTACTTTGGCGGCCATCCCAAATTGGGCCTCATCAGCTCACCTACGACGATGCAGCGACGCCAATACGACCAACCAATACTTGAGCCGTGTAAAAGATGCTTCTATACTATCATGGCCAACTATCATGGGCCACTACAAGCTGTGGATTGTCATACTCGAAGCGTTAGATACGATATGGTTCTAGAGTACTTTGGCGGCCATCCCAAATTGGGCCTCATCAGCTCACCTACGACGATGCAGCGACGCCAATGCGACCAACCAATACTTGAGCCGTGTAAAAGATGCTTCTATACTATCATGGCCAACTATCATGGGCCACTACATGCTGTGGATTGTCATACTCGAAGCGTTAGATACGATATGGTGCAGTGTGGCGGCCATCCCAAATTGGGCCTCATCAGCTCACCTACGACGATGCAGCGACGCCAATACGACCAACCAATACTTGAGCCGTGTAAAAGATGCTTCTATACTATCATGGCCAACTATCATGGGCCACTACAAGCTGTGGATTGTCATACTCGAAGCGTTAGATACGATATGGTGCAGTGTGGCGGCCATCCCAAATTGGGCCTCATCAGGTCACCTACGACGATGCAGCGACGCCAATACGACCAACCAATACTTGAGCCGTGTAAACGATGCTTCTATACTATCATGGCCAACTATCATGGGCCACTAAAAGCTGTGGATTGTCATACTCGAAGCGTTAGATACGATATGGTGCAGTGTAGTTTGGCGGCCATCCCAAATTGGGCCTCATCAGGTCACCTACGACGATGCAGCGACGTCAATACGACCAACCAATCCTTGAGCCGTGTAAAAGATGCTTCTATACTATCATGGCCAACTATCATGGGCCACTACAAGCTGTGGATTGTCATACTCGAAGCGTTAGATACGATATGGTTCTAGAGTACTTTGGCGGCCATCCCAAATTGGGCCTCATCAGGTCACCTACGACGATGCAGCGTCGCCGATACGACCAACAAATACTTGAGCCGTGTAAAAGATGCTTCTATACTATCATGACCAACTTTAATGTGCTATTTCCACCTTTGAAGGCTCGTATTGGCTTTTCTTTGTACGTTGTGAAGGTCCAATGAGGGGCTTGAGATGCTTGAGACATCTACATCAGTCCTCATCATGTCACCTACGACGCTGTAGCTTCGCTGATACAATGACAAAGAGCAAAGTAGTAACAACTCTATTTTTATACTGTCATAACTGAATATAATGGGTCTTTAGCAACTGTGAAAGCTCGTATTGGCGGTGCTACATATGGAGCTCGAATTAGTTGGAATTATTGAGTGTGAAGTTCCGTTTGGTCGAAGTCCCGACTACGTTTCCACAAGTTCCACCACATTATTTTTTCCTCTCTCACAACTCTTGACGATTGCCTCACTGCTACGCATAGAATGCCCTCTTCCAATAGCTACACAAATCGAATGGCGTCAGCTATAGCCCTTTGCGCCTTCGCAGCTTCTTCTCGTCGTGCTTTGGTCTCAGCCTTTTCTACTCCCTCGACGATGGCGGCAGCCTCTACACGGACAACACGTCCGTCATCATCTTTTTCATTCCCACAAATTTCGTTGTCATCATCTCGACTCTTTAGTACAACGGAGGAAGTGGACCCAGGCGTAGTCGAGGGGACTGACCTACGTGTGCTAAAATATCCTCATCCTTCCCTCCGTGCACCGAATGATGAGATTGCAGACGAGGAATTAACTGGTCCAGGGTGTGAAATTTCCAAAATAGCCAAGGAAATGTTCTTGGTAATGTACGCTACAAACGGTGTTGGATTGGCTGCTCCTCAAGTGGGAATTAATAAGCGCCTAATGGTCTACAATGAACACGGAGATCCCAAAAAGTGGATGAGTGAAGTAATCATGGTGAACCCAATCATCGTTGAATTTTCGGAAGCATCTGATGTGGAGCAGGAGGGATGTTTATCCTTCCCAGATATGGGAGGGGATGTGGAGCGATCGAAGTGGATTAAAGTGGAAGCGCAGAATTTGAAGGGTAAAAAGATCAAGAAGAAGTTTCGTGGGTGGGAGGCACGCATTTTTCAACACGAGTATGATCATTTAGATGGGAAAGTGTACATTGATAGATTGACGGAGGATGGAAGAAAGGAGATTCAACCAAAGTTAGATGAGTTGATTGATACGTTCGGGGAGGGTGGGGCACTTTAAGATTTTCTGAAGAAGTGGAGGGGGTGCGATGCTTTATATCTCAAGTGTTGAAATATAATGTAACACGTTTATGATTAACAACCACCTAAACCTATTATTAAGTCTTTTTAGTGGAAGATGCAGTGAAATCAGCATGAGTTGATGCGTACATATTCAACAAGTGCTGCCCTGCCGTTATGGGTGGATATTTTGCTGGGTTGTCTTTATTGTAGCACGAATCAAGACATTCAACGAGTGCATCAAAGTTGGGCTCGAAGAAAAATGGCACAGAGTACCGCTCTTTTGCTCCTTTTGGCGTGATAACACGATGTATTGTAGACTTGAACAATCCATTTGTCCATCGTTCAAACATATCTCCAATATTTACTACAAACGCACCCTTCTTTGGAGGGACATCAACCCATATTCCATCATTTGTTTGTATTTGAAGACCGGGATTGTCATCTGTTAACAGCAATGTTAACATTCCGTAATCGGAATGTGCACCGCAAGCGTATAATCCCTCACTCGGTGCACTCTCCTCTGCGGAATAGTGAAGTAATCTTATGAAAGTGGATGGTTCCGTAAAGTACTCATCAAATAGATGAGGATTACTCCTATTTGCTGATGTCAAGGATATGGCAAAGTATCTCACTAGCTCCATACACACTCGAATAGCTTCGCCACGATATCTTTCCATAGTATCTCTAAACAATCGGCATTTTTCATCCGTCATACTGCATGATGAAGGAGTCGGCCACACATTCGGCCCCTTCAACTTCTTTGGATCCATATGTTGCACATCCACCTCGTCACCAACATAATATCCTTCCTTGGTATCGCCCCGTACTTGATTGATTGGATCTAATGTCTCTTCCCCGAAACGAGTATATCCACGCGTCAATACCGAATCGGATAATTCAAGTTTTTGTTCCATTGGCAATGCAAATAATTGTTCGGATTGAGTGAATACATTGTCAAGTAGTTTCTGTGGTATGGAGTGATCTTCGAGGTAGAAGAAGCCAACGTTGATGCATGCCTCTCGAAGGGATGATGCAATCTCCTCTTGGGATGCACGATTCAGTGATATCGTTGGGATAGACATCTTATGCAAGTATTTCGAGGTGCACCGAAGTCAAAGGGGTTCTGCCCCGATCGCTAGCTGGGCGCTGGGGCTCAATCTTGTCCGTCCTTGCTGTTTTCATGGACGCCTTTTCAAGCCTTCATCACTTAGACACACGTGTACCTACGTGTACCTGAATGCGTCTCACATAGAGCTTCATTGACATTCTTCGTCCTTCACTTGTCTCAGACGCTACTCGGTAGTACCGAAGACAGAAATGAGTGACAAGTACAAAAAGTGACGGACACGCACGCACGCACACGCAAACTTCAAGAACTTGTGTCATCAGATGTGTGTGATGGCACCTTACTTGTGCTGTGGCGTCCGCCATTACTAGTACATCTGCGTCATTTATACCGAACCGACAAGAAAAAGTAAATGTCGTCAGAGGATTCCTCCATCCTCCACGGCAGCGGAAAATCCATCGACGTGGCTTCAGCCGAAACTGCCAAAAAATTGCTGGGCACTGCCAGAGTCGATTGTCGCTGCGAGCCGACAATTCACAAGTACAAAGCACATTTGCAATTGCGGCGTTGGTGATCCAATCAATCAGAACCCGCATCAGAACCCAGTGCAGTATCAATCAAAGGGTGTCAGTGAGCCGCTCCAGATTAATGCATCCATCATGTCATATAATATAAAATTACCGAGCAACATGTGTAAAGAAGCCGTCAACACACCAACTCCTGTCATGAAGGACACTCATGATCGGAGCGGCCACACCGAAACTACGACTAGCTTTGACGATGATGATTTTCCAATCACCAAGGAGACCTTTCATGCAAGTCGACTCCTGAGGAAGGATTCTATTGCGGTTCAGAAGCTCCACGGTCCAAACGACTGTGAGGATCATGCGAAGGATCCCCATTTGCAAGACCTCCTGATCCCTCATCACGTCGTTCATATGAAGCGTTTAGACGAGGATGAGCCTCAATTGACAGCTGCCACCACCGAGACGGACGCTGAATCTGTATCCGAGGAATCTGATGCCGACGCCGCCGTTACCACACCACGTCGTAGCTGCCTACGTCCCGAGACAGAGTCATACTACGATCGTCCTAAGACCGAAAAATCCAAGCGTAAGATCCATTTTGGTCAAGTCTGCGTGCGAGACTATGACATGATCCTGGGTGATAACCCCAGTGTTGGATACGGTCCGCCAGTGACAATTGACTGGGATTACGTTGAATTCAATCCTATCCAAATGGACGAATATGAATTCCACCGACCTCCAAGAAGATCCCTCCGTGAGATGGGCATGAATTACTATCGACGCAAGCATATCTTAGAACTTGCCGGGCACACGGAAGAGGAGTTCAAGGTTGTCAAGAAGGAAGTCAACAAGTTGAAGACAAATAGGTACTTGACTCGGGCACTGGTATCCAGCGCAATTCCATTTGCCAAGATTGAAGACTCCGTTGAGAGTGCTGTGCGGAAGTGCAGACGTCTCGTCAAGAATGATCACTGGAAGAGTGAAAAGCATTTGTTTGTGCAATGATTTTTCCCCATTGCACTTGAGTTTTGAAGTTTATGTTCCAAAACACTGCTATTGTACAGCTTTTATTTATTCTGAGTTGATTGCAACTCAGACCCCCTTTTCAAACCCAATTTTTAGTGATAGATTGTAAATTATGCTAATCTTTTTGAGTTACCAATATAGACTCAGTCTTCATATAATTTGCAATTATTTAATGTTATGCTTTAGCTCTCTTTTTTAGAAGCAATGATGCGCACACCACCGAGGTTGCCTCCAACGAAGAGGGTTACTACAGACTTATAGAAGTAATGTAAACTTGCGTATGTTGGTTCACCATGAGACGAAATAAAAGTTTCCTTGTTGCCTTCGAACTTTGCCAATCTGCCCTTGACAAAGGTCGCCCATTCCTTGGTCTTGTCAATGAATTGAATGTTGTCAAACCCAGCTGATTCAAGAGCAGCAATGTACTCGTCTTGTGTTGGCAAATCTTGACAAAACACATCAGTGGAAAGTGATTTAAGTTCAGCATCGGTAAAAGGCGAACGACGGTAATAATCCTCCACGAATAATGTACCACCAGCCTTTAACATGTCGGCACAGCTGTTGAGCAGCGACAACTTATCTGGAATATGTAAAAACACCAAGAACGAGACGAGTCCATCAAACGTTGATGGTCCATCTCCCAATTTGCTGAGATCATAATTCAGTACATCACCCTCTACGTGCTTCACCAAGTCAGATAGGTTGCATCGCTTCGTCAAATCTTCTGCACAATTATGAATATCAGACTGTAACTCCATCGCGACCGTCGTGCATTTCGATTGTGCCGATAATACACGTGCAACTCCACCGAAACCACTGCCAACATCCAACACTTTACTTGATGAGTTGAGTTTGATGGCTTGGATGACATCTTCTATAGCATCGTTTCCTTCGTAATGCATACAATCTATCTCAGAGAGAGCAATGGGGTCAATTGCTTCACTACCAAATCGAGATTTAACTTCTCTTTGGATACGCTCGACATGAGTGTATAGCTTCATTGTCTTGATTGCGTCGTCATTGGGAACATCTTGAGAGGGGCTCATGATTGCTTTGGTGCTGATTACTGCTTTCCTAATCTGTTATATAGTGCTTCACTGTTCACTCTCTAGGAGTACAATCTATATAATAATAGCGGCCCCCGTTTGGGGGTGTTGGCGGTGCGTGAGTTTTGCGCGTGTATTGTCACACAAAATGGGCTGTCAGCGCGCGCGGTTGCAACGTGTGTGGAAATGGGGCTGTCTTCGCGCGCGGTTGATCCGTGTGTGGAAAATGGGGCTGTCGTGCGCGCGGCCAATGCCTGTGTGTGTTGTTGTGTGTGTGTTCGCCGAAAATTGCTGCAGGGGCATAAGTAAATGGTCGACTATTTTGGCGAGTGTCAGGAGAAATTCTCATGTTACTGGCGGGAAACTTGCTCATGTGGTTCGCCAATAGTGGTTAGCCAATTTTGGCGAGTAGTGGTTCGGACTTTCGCGTATGCAAGCAAACGCAACATCGCCCAAAAAGAGAGGGGCAAAAGACACAAAAGATAAATGGTTGTCGATCAGTAGGCAAGCGTCGCAGCTACACACAACATCACTCCTACATTTCGTTATTAGTAAACCTTCATCATGGAAAACCCATCATCTTCACTACTCAATGTTGGCGATGGGGTCGTCCTTCGTGAACTGAAGCCTGCGTCTCTCAATGGAGGAAGAGGAAAAATTGTCGAAGTCTATGGAGATGGCCGATATCGAGTACATCTTGAACAAGCGAATATATCTATTCCTCTTAATAAGGAGAATGTTTCCTTGGATTCAACTCCTCCAGTTGTCGCCTGGAGTTGTGAGTTCTGCACAGCTGTATTTCGCACATACGACGAAACAGCGTCGCATGAGTTAAAGTGCACGGAGCGTGGTATCAATAAACTATCTGAAGCGCAACGAGCCAAGAAACTTAAAAGAGAAGAAGAAGGTAGACGTTTGCGAAGAAACACAACTGAACGCAGAAACGACATGCTTGCTCTTTCTGAAATTGCTACCAACATTCAAAAGATAACTGAACAAGGCATGTTGAAAGGGATTTCCACTATGAATCTTGAAAAGATTAAAAGAAATGGTTGCTTCCATTGGAGCATGTACAAATGCCGAATGGTCGACTATTTTGAATACATAATACCTGCGATTGTTATTGGCATCCGTACAGTGTCCGAGAGCTTCTCTGCCTTTGCAATTGATGCACCCTCCCATCACCCCTACCACCAGCATGAGAAGGTATTACTCAACTGTGCAGAAGAGCTCGACCAAATTGCATCTGAGTGTCGTCCTCTCTACACAGCATTTCCCGATTTCCCTACAACGTCGGTCCCAGCACCAGTGACAATCTTTGTCCAGCATATATGTCAATCAATCATTCCAGCATTGAAAGAATCAGCGAAAAAAATGCAGGATCTCATCGCCTTTCCAGAACACCGTGGAAATTTGGGACCATTCTACAGCAAGCGGCATGCCATTAAAGCTGCAATAAAATTTCCCAAAGGTTCACACGCAAGAGGAGATGCAATTCGAGATATGGTTCATATGGGAGTTGTCCCGAGCCAATCGTCACTTTACAGGGCTATCAATGATGTCGAGGAGGAGGGAAATGCAATAATAGATTCAAAGTGGCCTACTGGAGGGAAGACGACAAAGCAAGAAGTGCTGTACATTGAAACAAGACGCAGGTGGGAACCGATTATATTGCTCCCTGTGATTCCAGTTGACTGTGACAGACAAGGGAAACCAATATTGGACAAAAAATGTGTCGAGCGTCTCTTCAGCCCTCCAGATGTGTTGGCCTTGAACAATTATATTTGGATGAAAAAGACAGTACAATACTGGGGTGCGCGATTTTACTTTTCCCCTAAACAATTCCCAACTCCAGTCAATCTTCAAGATGCCGGCAAGGCTTCAGACAAGACTTTCAAAAAATTGAAGAAATACATGTTGAAATGGTTCGAAGATGCGAAGTCTCCTGTTATATGCAATGGTGGAAAGCCAGGTAGCAAGAAATTTGTATGCTGCAGGAAACGCAAGGCCAACGAGCTATTCAAGGCCAACAAGCTATTGCGTAACAGTGAGCGATCTAAGGAGAATATTGATTGTTCGGTGTGTGGATTCAGTGTTACTGTCAAATGGGACAGGCTTGGTTACTATATTCCTGTGTACAATCACAAGCACAACTGTCACGTCTGCCAAATAGACCATACTCATGACCCAACTTTTGTTCCATTGGGAGGACTACATGCACGTGAGGGACTAGCTGTAAGCAAATAATTATTTAGATACGAAATACTATCTTTAGTGGTGCTGTGATGTCATACTTACGCGAAGCGCTAGCCCGCGAAGCGGCTAGTACACTATATATCTTTTCCATATGAATATGGAATATGGGGTGGAAAATTATTATTACGCGCAACTGGGGGGATGCCCGGGGCAGTGGGGGGAGTGACCCCGAATTTCCCCCAAGATCCCCCGCGCCCCACGGCTGCCCCCCGTGCCCCACGGCTGCCCCCCGTGCCCCACGGCTGCCCCCCGTGCCCCACGGCTGCCCCCCGTGCCCCACGGCTGCCCCCCGCGCCCCACGGCTGCCCCCCGTGCCCCACGGCTGCCCCCCGTGCCCCACGGCTGCCCCCCGTGCCCCACGGCTGCCCCCCGTGCCACACGGCTGCCCCACGGCTGCCCCACGGCTGCCCCACGGCTGCCCCACGGCTGCCCCACGGCTGCCCCCCGTGCCCCACGGCTGCCCCCGCTTGCCCCCTTCCGGACCCAAGAAACTCAAAACTTCTTGCACACTTTTACTTTCGGCGATCCGCTCTCGCCCACGATCTCGCATCTCTCTTTTCGATCCGCGCTGACGTTTGTGTCAAAAAAATCTTTGATGTGAGTTGATTGCATGCTCGATCTCGATTCGATCTTCATCGAAGTGATTGCTCCGACTCTCTTACAATACACCCTCTTAAACGCCAGCTCGCCTGTGAATACCACCTTCAAATAATGCAACAAATAGGATAAGAGCATAAGCTCTCAGTCTATCGATTGCTTGCTTGCAAAAGCTGGGAGTAGTAATATTACTTCTCGGTTACTTACAGTTAAGTTTTCTAAAATTCCAATTATGAGCACATCTTCTCCCTCGAGATGTGATTTGTGATTCGTCTCGTACTTATCCCCATGAAGTACTCGCATACATCGTACTAGTAGAATCCGTACCTACCTGTACTCATTCCTCTTTTGTCACTCCCCTACGATTCGTCTACTTAGTCGATTTCGTAGACTTCTTTTTCATGTCTATCTTCATCGTATCACCCCTCCAAAACAGCACAGGTCTAAGGACATCCCACACAGCTTGATAGGCCCAATGTTTGCTGAGAACATCCGACATATTGATCTCACCATTAATATGACTGAATTGAAGTTTCCTAGCGGCAATAGCCTCTCTGACGAAGTTGTATGACAGCATCAAGTGTCTTTTGTGTAGCTTACCCTTGGGTTGCGTATCACTTTTGACCACAGCATCATTATCACCGACAAGAATAGGATTGTCTTGAATAGGAACACCCATGTGCATAAGAGTTTGCTTGTTGGCTGTAATCTGCTCGGTTGCTGCCCTGGCTGCATTGTTTTCCGATCCAAAAGTTGCAGTCTCGACGGTGCCTTGTTTCTTGGAGAACCAATCGATAGGTGTCTTGTTGAAGAAATGAAGAATTCCGGTAACAGACTTCCCACTGAGTACGTCATGTCCAAGGTTCGCATCGACATATGTAGTCATCAGCACAGGTTTGCCTCTTGCCACTGGTAGATTCGTTGGATATTCCTCACGTACATCCTTGAAGGGAGTATCATTCCAGTCTAATTCAACGAAGGTAAAATCCGTAACATCGGGCATCTCAGTACGGTATCGTATCGCAGCGTGTTTCATCTTACAGACGTAGCCGTATATACGCTTGATTCGATCCAAGTGGCCTTGCCTTGGTTGTGCACGAAAGCTGGACAACGTCATGACGTGGACAGAAATGTCGAACCTCCCCAGGGAAATGAGCCATTGAGCTGATCCTATCATTGACTGGTAGATCCTGATATATTTCTCGTCAAGGAAGTCGGACGTATCAAGTTCTGGATGGTCATTGGACTCGAGTGGTGATGATACCCTGCTAGTAGGCTTCTTGCCAAACCACCTGACATAGTTATCTTCCATCTTTTCGATGTACTTGCGAGGTGATGCACAAAGAGTCTTCCCTTCACGAAAATAGTCGCACCCAAGGAGGAAATTCAGCTCTGCAGTACCCTTCAACTTGAACTTGTACTTCTTCTTCAGCGTATTGGTGATAGCCATAGCATCCTTCGCCGCAATCGTCAAATCATCAGTGTATACCGCAATGTACTCGTAGTAAGACCCGTCCTCGAGTGGAATTGGTTTCTCAAAGGTAGTAGACTTCGCAGCCGGTTTCCTAGGTTCAGTTTTGATAGGATTCCCATCTCGATCCATGGCCCTCATCCAGATATCAGGCTCCGCAATACAAGGCGTAAAACCCATGTCTCTCAAGACGTCAGCAAATCGTTCATGCCAGCGTAATCCACTGGATTTCAGTCCGTACAGTGCCTTCACAATGACAAGGATGTGATCCTTCAGTTCGTGTAGTTCAGGACCTCCAATGACCCATACCTTCTCACGGGTATAACTCTCTAAGTAGGCGTTGCCGACATCCGTCTGGTACAGCTCGAGATCATTGAGTTCCGCCAGGAATATGACAAACCGAACACCACGAAGCGATACGACTCCTGAATAGACACTCTCGAGGGGTACTTCAGTCATGTGTCCACCTGCAACGATTCTGCTCTTATATCTACCGTCATGCTTTACCGCGTACACGATATGAAGTTTAATCTGGGTGTAGTCTGGACCAGGTCGGACAGCCGTAGATTTGTGACCCCTATCCTCGAAGGTATTGTATTCCAGCAGTTGGTTTTTCTCCAGCATCTCAGAATCCCTCCACTTGTGGTTCCCATTGACTTCATCCAGTCTCATAGCCTCGTCGTGATCTTTTGGTACCTGATGTCCGTACATCCATTTAGGCGCATGCTTGTAGCTTGCACGTTGCGCAGCCTTGAGCGACCGGAGGAGTTTCTTCTCATTCCTCGCATGCTTCTTGATCTTCAAGCTAGGCCAGATCTCATTCCATCTCTCAACGAGCCCATGCTTTTGAGCATACTGTGCAAGTATCCACGGGTCAGCCTTCCCAATGTTGTAGACTGGCTCAAGCGTGATCTCCCCGCTCTCCCACTCAATGAGGACCTTGATCGTCTCATTCTTACGCTTGGGTATCGTGTGACCAGTGATACGACGGAAGCGCCAAGTGCCATCCTCCTCTTGCATCTGTTCCTCAATGAATGAGCACATGTCGTTGTAGTCGACAATCTCTTGGAACTTCTTGTCGCCAACCTCACATTCAAATTGAATACGATCAGGGTGAGAGTCACGTTCGCCTTCAAAATTCTCAATAAGTCTAACAATCTTCGCCCTAAACCTCTGGCCATCTTCTTGTGTGTTCAGTAGTACGAACCTTCCAATACAGGATGATAGGAACTCGGAGTTGAGTAC
Organism: Skeletonema marinoi; assembly: GCA_030544225.1. Classification (NCBI taxonomy): domain Eukaryota; phylum Bacillariophyta; class Thalassiosirophyceae; order Thalassiosirales; family Thalassiosiraceae; genus Skeletonema; species Skeletonema marinoi. The sequence continues at coordinate 540,492 of CM060485.1, read as the reverse complement.
AGCTTCGGAGGTTGGAGGTAGAGGGTCGCGTACCGTGGGATCTGTAGATTCGGTGGGTTGTACAGGCTGCTGACGTGGTGCTGGTCGTGGAGTTGATCGTGGATTTGGCTCACGAATTCGGACATTTTGAGTGTTGTCTCTGGGAGGTTCCTCCTCAATACTGCTTGGAGACGGGTTAACCCTTCCTCGCGATCTTGTTCGACGTGCAATAGATTCCTCCCCATTTCTCCCCGACCTTCCACGGCTTGTTGCATCTGCATTGCTCCCCATTCTTTCTCGACTGTTGATACCGCCTTCAGTCATGCTGTTTCCAGGATTTCCATCAGTATCATTGCTTTGGTTGCTTCCATTAGTCTCCCCATTACCGTCACGTCGTTCATATTCATCCAATTCAGCTTCTTCAAAGGCAGTTCCGTCATATCCAGGTGGTGGTGCGTCATCATTTCCATCACTGGCTGGGTGGTCTGCATCATTCTCAGTAGCCTTGCGAAGTCGTGATCGATACAGGACCTGTCTGGTAGCAGGATTCCACACCTTGAAAGTCATTGAGTGACCGACGGACTCGGAGTATCCAATAAATCTGCACATGATCTCATTGGTCTGACTAGGGAATCCACCGTCTCTCTGTTGGTCGGCCCTCGGGGCCCCGGATAGATTGCGTCAAGCGTAATTCCGGGGTGCCGGAGGTGCCCTCAATTCTATGGTGAGCAATAGTGACTAGTTGTGACCAGATATTTCTACAGGAGCCTACGCAGGAATAGTATACGAAGGATTTAGGAAGAAACATTTACTGTAAGACATGTAGAGGCCCTTTAGACCATACCGGCTACACAGTAGGAATTGATTTTGTATGGGTTTCCTATGTAGGCAACAAGAAGTTTTTGATCTATAATCCCTTTTTATATGGCTAAACTGTCATTACAAGAAAGTGCAAAACTAATTCATATGGTTCTCACAGTGCTGTGTGCGCGTTCATCCTGCAGAGAAGCTGGTAAAAAGAAAAGAGAAGCAAAAAACAAATGACCGGACAAATGACCGGATTGGTCATTTGTTCAATTTGATGAAAAAATGTTCAATTTGATTGAAGATGGCTGTCTTATTTGCAACATAGATTTTTGAAGATGGCTGTCTTATTTGCAAAATAGATTTTTGAAGATGGCTGTCTTATTTGCAAAATAGATTTTTGAAGATGGCTGTCTTATTTTCAAAGCAGATTTTTGAAGATGGCTGTCTTATTTTCAAAATAGAACAGGCGCACAGCAAGTGAGAAAAGAGACAAAGTGACAGAAGAGCAAGAAACAACACACAAAGCATTGCAGAGCAACTTTATAGTAGGGTAACCCTGAAAAATAACCTAACAAAGTAAAAGCAGCAGATATACCAAATAAGGCCCCGAGGGCCCGCATTGCAGCTCTCTGTCTGTCCTATCAGCTCCAGAACAGGCTACACAGCCAGGCTGCACGGCACCAGTTTGATAATTAGAGATGTATACAACCTCCCAGAAGTGAAAGTGTAGCAGCATGCTGATGTCAGGCGTCTGACCAGTAAGGGCTTCAATAGGTGTTCTCCAACCAAGCATTCTCCTTGCCGTGCGGTTCCAGATGAATACGACGTATTGAAGTACATGCAAGATCATCTCTGGTGGACAACCAGATGTGTTACGGACACGGTTCGCTAGCTTCTTCAACTCCTGAATGAATCTTTCACCAATGTTTTGTTGCTGGTAGTAAGGTTCGCTTTGATGGTCCCGAATGCGATAATGGCGAAGGAGATCCTTAATTCTCTGACTAATTTCAGCCCGGGCACGATCACTAAAGAGCATTTCCATCGCACCGCGATGTCGTATCTCATCTTCAAGCGCATTGATGAATTCCCCGTCACTCCTCATGCCATAGATACTCATGAAGTATGATCTTCTGCCGATAAAGAATTGTGCACATGTCACTCCTCCCCCACAGTCGACATCAAAGAAGATGGTGTCACTGGCAACCAATTCATGACGACGGTCAACATTAGCAGCGGGAAAATGAGTGCGAATGGTCTCACGGATGCGGTTGACAGCTGGAATATGCTCGTAGTATCTAGTAGTGGAATGGAAGGTGTGTTGAACAACCTCACGGGGTGCGAAGAGAAAGAACTGACGTAATGACTCAAAGTCAGTAGGGATGTCTCGACGGTCGACGACATTGGCTGCATAGCGGTTGAGCAGACTTTCACCAAATTCATTGACTTCATGAAGGAAAGGATGCGTATGCGAAGACTCCAAGTTGCTATCCCCAGTATACTCCACGACCTCATCATCAATAAGCATTAGATTCGGACCAGCACCAGATGGGCGATCAGATGGTGGAATGATGGTAGGTAGAACCACACGCGTTCCGCCCTCGTCATCGTCTGCATCATCGACAACTGTGACAAATGGAAGTGCCGTAGGGGCATCATTAGTCTGATGGGTAGTAGACTCTGTAGAAAATGCTTCCGTAGTGCGGTTGAGGTACTCCCCAAAGATGTTGAAATTGTCGTCGAAGATAGAAGGTTGAGGCTGGGAGGCATACCAGTCAGGATCGTCGGAGATGGTAGAATTAGCAATGTTTGGATTCCATTGATGCGGTGACGTCATTGTAACATGTGGAAGCTTCTTGTACTCATCCTTGGTGAAAGCGCGGGTAGATAGGTGGACCAATCCATTACGAACATCGAGAGGAAAGACAAGGCCTTGTGGAGTGGTGATAATTTGCTTTCCACCAAATTGAATAGCTCTGTCATCCACCTCATTACGGAATGCTTCAAGTTGAAAAGCAGAATGGATAGGTCTCCCGCGTCCATGCAAAGCATAGTTGTGAAAGATGGCAATGACTTCCATGGGCCCGTCAGGTCCAACAACCTTCGCAACGCCTCCGACAGTACCGAGCTTGACACTGCTGATAGTGTGATTATCAATACCAACGATATCAATCTGATCGTCTGGATTGATGGAGATAGTCTTCAAGAACCTTGGATCACCAGACACTCCGCCATTAGCTCCTCTATCTATCATACCATTGATCGTAGACATCATAGAACGCGTGACCTGGTACGTCTGCTTGGACATGGAGAGGGTGCTAAATAGAGTCTCATGCGCGCAGATAAACCTGGAGCTGAAATGTGGAAGGTGATTAAGGTCATGCACCCCTACAGTCCAATCAATATCGTCATCACTATCGGAGTCACTGTCATAGTCATCGTAGTAGTCATCATCACTGTCATGGTCGTCATCGTGAGAGTCACCTGAAGTAGTGGGGTCCTCATGAACACCTTCAGTCACCTGCACCTCCCTATTATCCACGTCACGGATAGTAGCTGCATCCACGTCGTCACTACCGTCTCCACCAGTAACAGCTCTCGTATCCTCTGTATCCGCAGGTGAACCATCATCATTAGAATCACCGGTATTGGACTGAACATCATCGTCATCATCATCAGGAACAGATAAGAATCGTTGAGGATGGAAAGGCGGTAGATGGCTGGTTTGATTGACACGAATGTTGGGATTAGCCTGAGAAGCTCGTACCGAATCAAGGAAACTGGTAGACTCATTATACAGACCCTCGGTAGAATTGATATGTAGACGGTGAAATTGAGCAACATTCGCATCAACTCTATCTCGCTCAGCCTCCCTCTCCGCAACATTGACACGCGCTCGGCTATTGACAGGTCCCTTCCTCCTAGGATCAGTTCCAGACTTGTAACGAGAAGTGGGATTGGACTTGGATTTCGGCGCAGTCTTGATACGTGATTCATCCTTCCTATCTGCAGGTCCTCTGATGACAGCTGACTGACCGCTGCGTGCTGATAGGATGAGCTCCCTGGTATCTTCATCTAAGTTTCTCCACAACCTCTTCTCCTCATTAGTAAGCTGGTCCCAAATGTCAGGTTGAATGAAACCAGGTCGTCTAGTAGCAGCCGTGAAGACATGGAACCAATCGTCATCCGGTAGGTTATTGTCAGCAAGAGCGGGGTCAATACGAATGTCCGTCTTGTAGCCATGGTAAACACTGTTGAAGTAATTGACGCTACGGGAGATGTTGCCACGCTTCCTGAACACTTCCTTCTTCCTAGCAAGGTCGATGCGTTGTGCTTCCTGCTTGTAGAGTGCAATGATATCATCAGCCGTCATGGTAGAAGTTGACAAGGATGCGACGACACTCTGGAGATTAGTCACGTGGTCAAGGCCCTTCCAGTGCTGGATGAATTGCTCGAGCAGATCCTTCTTATCCTCAGGTTGGGTGATGGCACCACGGGCGTTATCATAGTCAATGAGATCCTGTTCCCATCCTTCCAACGTCTCATGCATAAGTCCCTTCTGGGTATCACCTGGACTCGGCGTATGCACCTTATCACGCAGGCTGTGAATGACTGACTTGTTGATGACAGAACCAGCTGCCGTGTAGTGCTGCTTAAGTTCCACAAGAATCTGTTGGGCATCAGCATCGTCGACATATTTCAAGAGAAGTGTCTTCCCAAACGCAGTCTTCAACTTGCCTTTGAAAGCAAGGTACATGATACTCTGACGCGTATTCCACCTAGTCACTTCATTCGCCTTCGTAGCATCAGGTGAGTAGTTCTCATTTAGAACGTCTCCACAATTCGCCGCCTTAGCCAGGGTTGCCACCTGAGCACGCCAGGTCTTATAGTTGACTTTATCATTCAGCTCTGGCATCTTCTCGATGATAGTATCAGGCTTTAACCCTTGATTACCTCCTGAACTTGAGGATAACCCTTGATTGCCTCCACCACTTCCTGAAGAACCCCCGGAACCGGCACCCAGAATTGTCGGATTGGATTGGGCCTGTTGCGCTGCCTGTAGTTCAGCCTCCAACACCTGCTTCCTCAACGCGGCTTGCTCCTCCATGGCCTTCTTTTCCGCTCGCTCCGTCGTCCTAGCCCTAGCCAAAGCAGCCGTGTATTTCACATGATCTTCCGCATCATCAATCCAATCGCGTAGGGCTTGTGCATCGACTCCGACATGGATATCAAATGGTCCACTCTCCCTGATTTCACCATGCTCAATTTGCCTGTAATTTAAGTAACTGATGCCCTCCTGGAGAACCTCCAATTGTTCATTAGTGAGTAAAGTACCCAACTCACTTCCGTCTTTGTTCTTCAATGCTCTGATGGTGTTCAAATCCGCCTTCATTAGTTTCGGAATAGTGGTCCATGCAGCAATCTTGACCGCAGCAACAATATCAGGATGGTCACTGAACAGATTGGAGAGAACATGTTCGACTTGTTCCGGCTTGGAAAGGAGACTCATGGTTGTAATGGGTGGCTGTCTTCTAGATCGATTGCCTGTCACCAACAGCAAAAGGAATGCAGCAAACGTTAGTACGCGGTTGCTGAAACGCGGTTGTGTACAAAACATTGTGCAGTCACTCTACAAGAGTCGTCTACCGGGTTGCGTTCCACGCCGCAGGTTTGGATGTATTGCACCCACACACGTAGTATGAGTATACTGCAGGTCCTCGCCCTCTATCTTAATTAAGCTCACAACTACGATCGCCTAAAGAAGATCTATCTCCAACGTCCATACACCAACTTGGGCAATCGGTCTGGTTTATGGATATGGCATGTGCGTGATTAACTTCACAACCTCCGACCCTCACTACGTACTTGAACAATCGGTCACGTAGATGCTTGCCAGTGACTGCAGTAGCTCAGCAAACGAGAGAAATCCTCGTAAGCGAAGGCTGTTAATCCAACAAATAGGATAAGAGCATAAGCTCTCAGTCTATCGATTGCTTGCTTGCAAAAGCTGGGAGTAGTAATATTACTTCTCGGTTACTTACAGTTAAGTTTTCTAAAATTCCAATTATGAGCACATCTTCTCCCTCGAGATGTGATTTGTGATTCGTCTCGTACTTATCCCCATGAAGTACTCGCATACATCGTACTAGTAGAATCCGTACCTACCTGTACTCATTCCTCTTTTGTCATAATGAAGCTCTCTACTACACTCTTTGCCGCAACGGCGGTATGCACCAGCGTATCCGCATTTACAGTTCCCAAAGGAAATGCATTGCAACGAACCCAACCATCATCTGCTATCCAGCACCCATCATCATCACGCTACCAACCCTCGTCCACCGCCCTTCAAATGTCACAAGAAGAAATGGAACTCATAACCATGGACGCAAACGAACGCATGGACAAGACCTTATCCAACCTTGCCGAAAGTCTCACCACCATCCGCACTGGCCGTGCCAACGCCAATATGCTCGATCGCGTCGAGGCCGACTATTACGGTGCCATGACACCCATTAGTCAAATGGCCACCATTTCCGTCCCATCTAGTCAGCAACTTCAGATAGCACCATTTGATAAGTCATCTTGCACTGATATTGAAAAGGCAATTCACTGGAAGAGTGAAAAGCATTTGTTTGTGCAATGATTTTTCCCCATTGCACTTGAGTTTTGAAGTTTTATGTTCCGAAACACTGCTATTGTACAGCTTTTATTTTTACTGAGTTGATTGCAACTCAGACCCCCTTTTCAACCCAATTTTTAGTGACAGATTGTAAATTATGCTAAACTTTTTGAGTTACCAATAAAGACGCAGTTCTTTATTTTGCAATTATAATGTTATGTTTTAGCTCTCTTTTTTAGAAGCAATGATGCGCACACCACCGAGGTTGCCTCCAACGAAGAGTGTTACTACAGACTTGTAGAAGTAATGTAAACTTGCGTATGTTGGTTCACCATGAGACGAAATGAAAGTTTCCTTGTTGCCTTCGAACTTTGCCAATCTACCCTTCACAAAGGTTGCCCATTCCTTGGTCTTGTCAATGAATTGAATGTTGTCAAACCCAGCTGATTCAAGAGCAGCAATGTACTCGTCTTGCGTTGGCAAATCTTGACAAAACACATCAGTGGAAAGTGATTTAAGTTCAGCATCGGTAAAAGACGAACGACGGTAATAATCCTCCACGAATAATGTACCGCCAGCCTTTAACATGTTGGCACAGCTGTTGAGCAGCGACAACTTGTCTGGAATATGTAAAAACACCAAGAACGACACGAGGCCATCAAATGTTGATGGTCCATCTCCCAATTTGCTGAGATCATAATTCAGTACATCACCCTCTACGTGCTTCACCAAGTCAGATAGATTGCATCGCTTCGTCAAATCTTCTGCACAATTATGAATATCAGACTGTAACTCCATCGCGACCGTCGTGCATTTCGATTGTGCCGATAATACACGTGCAACTCCACCAAAACCACTGCCAACATCCAACACTTTACTTGATGAGTTGAGGTTGATGGCTTGGATGACATCTTCTATAGCATCGTTTCCTTCGTAATGCATGCAATCTATCTCAGAGAGAGCAATGGGGTCAATTGCTTCACTACCAAATCGAGATTTAACTTCTCTTTGGATACGCTCGACATGAGTGTATAGCTTCATTGTCTTGATTGCGTCGTCATTGGGAACATCTTGAGAGGGGCTCATGATTGCTTTGGTGCTTATTGCTGCTGTCATATACATCTGTTTAGTGCTTCCTGTTCACTACTTTTGTTTTTATGAGGTTTTAGCCATCAATCTGCATCAGCATCATTGTCACTGTCTTGCTCTTGGGTCACACAGCTTCTTGTCACGATCACGACTTCTCGCATCTTCGATCTCTCTTTTAGATCCGCGCTGCTTATTTACTCTTGTCCGCGCTGACGTTTGTGTCAAAAAAATCTTTGATGTGAGTTGTTGATTGCATTGATTCGATCTTATCGAAGTGATTGCTCCGACTCTCTTACAATACACCCTCTTTAAAACGCCAGCTCGCCTGTGAATACCACCTTCAAATAATGAAGCTCTCTACCACACTCTTTGCCGCAACGGCGGTATGCACCAGCGTATCCGCATTTACAGTTCCCAAAGGAAATGCATTGCAACGAACCCAACCATCATCTGCTATCCAGCACCCATCATCATCACGCTACCAACCCTCGTCCACCGCCCTTCAAATGTCACAAGAAGAAATGGAACTCATAACCATGGACGCAAACGAACGCATGGACAAGACCTTATCCAACCTTGCCGAAAGTCTCACCACCATCCGCACTGGCCGTGCCAACGCCAATATGCTCGATCGCGTCGAGGCCGACTATTACGGTGCCATGACACCCATTAGTCAAATGGCCACCATTTCCGTCCCATCTAGTCAGCAACTTCAGATAGCACCATTTGATAAGTCATCTTGCACTGATATTGAAAAGGCAATTATCTATGCTGGTCTGGGATTCACACCAACGAACGATGGTAATGTTATCCGAATTAACATCCCAACTCTTACAGAAGAGCGTCGTAAGGAATTATTGAAACAATGTAAATCAATTGGAGAGGAGGCCAAGGTTGCCGTGAGAAATATCCGTCGTGATGGTGTGGATAGTATTAAGAAGATGGAGAAGGCTGGTGACTTGGGGAAGGACCAGGCCTTGGATGGACAGGATGAGATACAGAAGATGACTGATGAGCATATTAAGATGGTGGATGATGCTATTTCCAAGAAGGAGAAGGAAGTTACTACTTTGTAAGAAACAAGGATATGAATGATTTGTTGTTTGTTGGGGCTACAATACTTTCTGAGATGGTATTGCAAAGAACAAATCACTGTCATGGGGAACACACTTTTTAGAAAGCTAATAAGGCAAATCTAGATGCAGCTAACAGAGAACTATGATTTAATATTTGTTATTAGATCATGCGTCTAGACATTTGTTGTAGAGCTTTTCAATAAGTAACACTGCGTCTGATACTTGCGAGGGTTGGTTGAGGAATGAAATCAAGTCATCGATATGACACCTAAGTTCCACGTATGCACACACATCTCACATGCATGTCGAGGTTGTCACGTCGACATTTTTTCATTGCACAACTGGTTGCATTCAAGAGTAGCAGCAGCAGATCTAACAAAGAAGCAGAAAGATGGGAGCGCCTTCGTTCGAGTAAGTTGTTCTGGAGGTGTCATATCGATCATCTTGCGCTGTCGTCGGTTGTCTTTTTTCCATCTCGTACTCACATGCTTTTGCAACCTTCAGACCATTGCGTGATATCATCTCTGGTGCCATTATGGCAGCCACTTCGGTGCCACAGTTGATAGCCTACGCAGAGACTGTTGGATATGCAGGATACCGTGGTCTTAGTACTGCTGGACCCCCGCTGCTTGCATGGGGTGTTGCAACTGGTAAGTTTCTTTCCGCTCCACATACATCTTGTGCTCTTTGCATTTGCATGTGTCTACACAGACATCATGTGATATTAAAAACAACCCTCCCTAACAACACAAACAGGTTCTCCTTGGATGAACGCTGGAGTTACTTCTCTCACGGCCGTCATGGCCAAGACTGATCTCGGTGGGGAAGCGTATGTTGCTGAATATGGCGAAGAAGAATATGTACAGCTTGTTGCTGCCTACTCTTTGTACGTTGGAGTAGCATCGATTGTAATGGCTTTGATTGGATTTGGAAAGTTGGCACAGAAGGCACCTACTGCAGTCAAGACTGGTTTCAAGTGGGGGTGTGAGTTGGGTGTACTGTCTTCCGCTCTTCCTAATGGTCTTTATGCATTCGGATCTACATTGAAATCAAATGTTGCCACTTCGGTATTTGGAGATGTCGTGAAAACGGTTAAGGGGATTGTTCCAGGTGCAACTGGAGTTAGCGGTGTCTGCAACATCTTGTACGCCGTGACAAATCCTCAAACATGGGATGTTGTTGCTGCATTGCTCTTCATCTCTTGTACTCTTTTCGTGATGAAAGGAAAGGCATATTTGCCTAAATCGTTGCCTCCAGGTTCGGAAGTGGTTCTTGCGACAGCAGCAGCAACTGTGTTTAGTGTGTTTTATGGGTACGAAGGAGGAATTGTCGGTGAAATCCCAACTCTAGATTCTGATGCTGGACTCTCTTTTGGTCCAATCAAGATTCCCATTGAAGTGATGGATATCAAAGGGTTATTGAATGTTCCTATTGCTGAACGGTGCTTCGGTGGTTCCATGGTCAAACTATTTATTACTGCTGCAGTCTTTTCCGCGATCAATTTCCTCAGCATCGTTGGGATTGCCTCGGGATTTGAGTCGGATAACAATGTGTCTTGGTCAGCTCCACGTGAGTTGATTGCCCAAGGAGTGAGCAACATTGCTGCTGGAGCTGTTGGATCTGCACCTGTTTCTGGTTCCATGTCAAGATCATTGGTCAGTCGTATGACCGGAGCTACTTCCAAATTGGGTTGCATTATCACTGCACTGTTGTGGATTTACATGATGCCATACATGTCTGTTATGAGCCCGACACCAAAAGCAGCGTTGTCTGCAGTCATCGTCAGTGCAGTTGTAAAGAATGTCGTCATGCCAAAGAAGCTTTTGGCATTAAAGGGTACTGATTTCATTGTCGGAGTTGGAACTGCCGCTACCACAGCAATTACAAGCCCTACCCTTGGTTTCGGAGCTGGAATGGTTATGTACATAGTGATCAGCGTCGTTGCAGGAAAAGATTCGAAGAAAAAGGTCGCTTAAATGTTAGGGGAACACTACTTTAATACCAATCTACCGACTCAAAAGTGTTGTTTATGAATATCTTGTATTTAAGCTGCCTTGGTCTTCTTCTTTGACTTCAGAAGATCATCAATGAGTGCGTACAGAAGAACACCGGTGATTGCGATACCAGAACCCATCTTTTGTTCATCGGTAAGCGCCTTGCCAGTCACTGCGGCCATGTAGACCATAACAATGACACGCTTGGCAGTGTTGGCCACAGAAGCAGTCACGGCACCAGTTACCTTGAGTGTGTAAGTTGCAAGTTCGTTGTAAATGAAGAACGCCAATCCACTCATCACAAGGTTGAATTGTAAGCTTGAATCTGTCTTGAGCTTGTCAAAGAAAAATGGAAGCTTAGCTCCCTCGGTGGCATACATGATGGGGAGTAGGATGATGAATCCAAGAATTTGTGTCACAGCAAACTGTACAAGCAGTAAAAAGAAGAACACATGAGCATGACATGTGTTGAATCAAAGCATTGTTTGTAAACAACGTGTATTGTCTCTTGAGTAACACTCACCTGGTTACCAACACCTCCATAGCGTTCAGCAATACCCTTATCTGCCATCAACTTGCTATTTTCACCACCCTTGAATGCTGCAAATGCATTGGCAAGCATTCCGAAGACAAGTGCAGTGACGTCAAACTTAAGCGAGTACGATCCATCACCACCCTTCTTCAGACTAGCAAATGCAACACCCCCGACAATAATAGGGAGACAGCAAACCTTGTAGAATGTAGGTGCCTTGTTATAGAATACAGTTCCGACAATCGCAGCAAGAACAGGTTCGGCAGCCTTGACGATCTGTCCAAACAATGGATCACCACCAAGAGCAAAGACAGTTGCCGCATGAGCTCCCGCTGCGCAGAATGCCAATTTCATACTCTTGATCAAATCTGCCTGGGTAACATTGGGCATGCTCTGCTTAGCAGGTGCTTGCAATCCGAACAACTTGGCTGGATTCAATTTGATAGCCCACATAATCATTGCGTACACTGCGCATACACCAAGCTGCATGGTAGCAACTGTCATGGTCAATCCGCTGGTTTTGCCACCAACAGCATTCAATGCAGCGGTGTTGTACTCATTGTATTTCATATTCCCCGCATACCAGAATACGAAGAATAGAATAAGAGCGACGGAATCGGGAGCACCTTTGAAAGCCATGATTGCAGATTGTATTCAATGACGAGATAAAGTTTGTGACGAAATCCAGAACAATGAAGTATCAACTTGGTCCAAATAAAAGTGACTGAGTAAGCACAGATGATGTTGTGAATGATAGGAAGCCTGCTTGCGTAAACGGAAGAGATTCAAGCTGCTAAAGGAACAACATGTTGAGTGGAATGTTAGCAGGCAAGTTGTCGATGTGATGCGTGTCGTTCGAAAAGGATTCGCTGACGTTGGTGTGGCCTGCGTATGCAGAATCTTGCGTTTTGTACTTATTTTGTGTCACTCTACTGCGATGTATGTGCGTCACTTCGTGTCAAGTGACCCTGTCTCTTGGCTCACGAGTAATTACTTCAAGTAGCATTGAGATATTGCTCACAATGACAACATACAAGCCGTGTACTACATTCATTATATCATGATACTAACTTCTTATTGAACTACGCCTACCTATTTCTAATGTTATAACGAGAATCTTGCAAAGTATGAAACGACGGCTCCAAAAACAAACTCGACGCCTCCCTTATCCCATCCGATGCCTTCTTCTCCTTCTCTTCACTATCCGCCTTGAATTCACCCTGCCTTCCTCTATTTTTGCTATACGTTCCCGACACCTTAATAACACGATCTATCGCCTCTTGATCTAACCGAACATTAAAGTGTTTCGGGAACACCGTATCCAAAAAGTCGTGTACAAGATCCTTGTGATAATTCACCGCCATACCCAACCCATCTGCATCATTCAAATTCATAATTGCCGACTCGCACAATGTTGCAAGATGTATCGCGCACCATTCCTCATCATCTAAATCAGGTGGTCGATAGCCACTCCTTGCGACAAATCTCGATACCATTTCGGAATGTGTATGAGATCTTACACAATTGGCCATTCTCATTTGAGGCACGTTCAATTGACTCATCATTACTTCGACTGGTTCCCTATACAAATAGATCCATGGAGTTTCAGGAAACGCCTTTCGAAAGGTATCCATATTACGTGTCGTAATCGACTGAAATTTAAAAAATAAAATTTCTTCATTGGGATCATTGGATCGTCCCATCATGTAAATTATATCACGTAGTAAGTTGGCACCCGCCTCTACGGAACAGTTCTCGTATAATTCTCCACAAGCTTTGATTGCGGCTATTGGAGGACTGGATTCACTGTACACACGATGCTTTAGTGGGTTCATTGCCATCATGGTATTTGCCGCTAGTGTGGATCCACATCGACTCTCATGGAATACTACCCCCTTTAATTGCAATTGATTTGGTACATTGTAATACGCTGCATCGAACTCATTCTCTGTTGCAAATGCATCAAATTCACGTGCTAACGTGACCGCCTCTTTGAGATCGACTGTAATGACATTCTCACCATCACACCCCTCTGATTTGGACACCACATCGCGAAACATAGGTGAATCCGGCGGATTATCCTTTTGCACTTGAAAATTCAACGGGCAGAATTGCCCAATGACTCCACTATAATCATCCTCTTCCAACAAATGTTGATTTTGAAAGGATACATCGATAAGATTCGCTTGTGCCGATAATATTTGCTGTGCGAGTAGTTTGTCATAGGTGTCGTAATTTGGATCAGTCATTGCCCGTCGAATTTGCAGCATTCGTCCGCTATTGCTCCCTCCTCCTTTGTGGTTCTTCTTGTCGGCTTCTTTTAGTTTGCCAAGTCTCATAGACATGGCCTGTCGTCCCAAACTGGCAGTGGTAGAATTGTCGTGTCGGATATATCGGATGAAGAGGAATGTTGCACAGCATCCTAGCGTTAGTAAGAGCTTTTGCTCGAGTTTAATTTTTTTAGTGGTGGTGCGGCGGGCGGATCGGCCATTGTTGCCCTTGGTGCCGCCGTTGATTATTGTCATGGTTGTTATCGCTTTATTTGTTAGGGGTTCTCTTCGGGTTCATATGAAATTTGCAAAAAGGAAACTGTCATTTTTTTCGTCTGTCATCTTCACGCTCCCCGTGCATTATCCATTATCCATTATCCTACTGCCTACTGCCATCAATTCGGCATAAGCTAAACCATGGCAGCCGCTGACGAAAACAACCCAGCAGCAGCAGCAGCAGCACCTGCTGCTGGAGGAGAAAATGAAGAAGAACAAGGCGGTCGACCGCCAATGAATTTCATGTCAATAATGAACTGGATCCTCTTCTTTTGGGTGTTTCAAAATTTGACAAATGTGATTACTTCCAAATTTGTTCCGCCGCCTACACCTCCCAATAGTAATACTGCAGTGAACAACATGATGCCAGCTGCTGCTACTGGTATCGAGACTAATGATGTTGTGCCGCAGCAGCAGCAGAAGAAGCCTTTGGGTGCAAACCCCATCATCGACAAAAAGAAGTTTACTGCACATGATGTGAAAAAGATGCATAAAACGATGAAGCCTGCCTGTCTATGGCAACAAGGGACCATGATGGATCTCGATGTTATCCTATCCGACTCTTCGGATGTTCCCACTGGTTGGCCTGCCCTTACTACCAAAGACGACAATACTGAACAACAAGTGGACAACACCAACCAAGCGACAATCCTTGCAAGCTGGACACAACAAAATCTCATATTAGGAGGGAAACCACACGATCCAAATTCCAAAGCATCTTTCTTGTCCATCATGATGGGGTCTCATACCGATCAAGAAATGAATCGTCGTAATACCACGCTCAGTTTCCCTTTGACTGATGCAATTTGGAATAATGAAACTCATGTGTACGCTCATCTTCGGTTGCAGCGACGAGTGAGGAATAATCGAAAACCAAGAAACGAGGATGTGCTTGTCAAACAGATGGTGTTGACACGACATCGAAAGAGAAAGAAGAATAGGGATGTCAAAAGTTTAATCAACAGTGATACAGATGAGGAAGAAGCAAACAAAGTTCATGATTCGTCCATTCTGACTCAAGCATCACTCAACAAAACTCATGATCAATTACTACTCTACATCAAGCCATCCTTAACCATCCAATTTGTTGAATTGGGTACAATGGACTTACCACCTCGGAACAGCATGCCGAAACAATTTGCCGATCATATGGATTGGTATGATGGAGAGAAGAATGAAATGGAGGGTGATGGATGGTTGTATTACCCTATATTGTACAATTCGGAATTTTGGATTAGTTATGGATCATTGAAGGAGGTGAATGGTACAATGAAGGAGAGTGTGGTGGATGTTACCTTGGAACCTGTCCCTATGTGGAAGTGGCAATTGCAAAGTGGTATGGTGGATAATCAACGAAAGCAAGAGTCGTTTACGGGAGAAGAAGACGATTCGAATGATATGCTTCGGACTATGCTACTTGAGACGAATCCGTATTTGCTGGTTGTTACCGCCATTGTGTCCGTGTTGCACACTGTCTTTGATGTTTTGGCATTCAAGAATGATATTAGCTTCTTCAAGAATAAGAAGTCAATGGAGGGGTTGAGTCTTCGATCCATGATTGTAAATGCCTTTTTCAGCTTGGTCATTCTGCTTTACTTGGCTGATAATGATACCTCCTATATGGTGGTTATGTCCAACGGTGTAGGCTTGGTTATTGAATTTTGGAAGATTTCCAAAGCAATTACGATCAAATGGGAGGGCGGAAAGATAGAATGGGTTGAGGCACAGTCCTACAAGAAATCAAAGACAAAGGAGTATGATGAAATTGCCACCTCGCACTTGCTATTTGTCACAATGCCTCTTGTAGCAGGTTATGGGTTGTACAGCTTGTACTTTCAAAAGCACAAGGGATGGTATTCGTGGATTCTCAATACCCTCGTCGGCTTCATTTACATGTTTGGCTTTGTCATGATGACTCCCCAACTTTTCATCAATTACAAGCTGCAGAGTGTGGCACATTTGAATTGGAGAACAATGACTTACAAGGTACGTTACTTTATCAATCTTCTATACCGGAATGATCATCATACTAGTACTCATACTCACGCCATATCTTGCTTCCATGAAACGAAAGTCCATCAATACTTTCATAGATGACCTCTTCGCTTTTGTCATAACGATGCCCATCATGCACAGGATGGCCTGTCTTCGTGATGATGTCATCTTTTTCATTTTCCTTTATCAACGTTACAAGTACAGGGTCGACTACACTCGTGTCAATGAGTTTGGACAATGCGCACAACCAACAGAAGAAATGTTGGCTCAAATAGAAGAAGAAACAGAGACTGAGATTGCTGAAGCAAATCAAGCTGGAACAGAATCCAGCAGCAGCGATGGAGTGCGTAGAAGGAGAGGAGCCAGAGAGAAACGGGACTAATGGATATTAATCTTGATATTAGTCTATCCTAAAAATGTACAATAAAGTTCCACTGGAAGAGTTTGTATTGTAGTCCATGAGTATGAAAACAATCTATCTGGAAAATTCTGAGTCTATTGTTTCTCCTCCTTCTTCTCGTAGGCAGAGAAATCATGAACAATCACAGCATCATCCATTCCATCTGAAACGAGACGCTTGCCTTCGTCATCAACGCAGATACTTCCTATCCATTTTTTGTAACCCCCAAGCCCATACAAAGGCCAAGGAGTGGCCTTCTTCGGATTCTTGAGACCAATCCAAGTCTGCGTCATTCTCAACATTCCATCGTGGCCCACGCTCACTATAAGTCCTTCAGGACGACTGCATAGGGAGATGACTGGGCCAACATGATTCGGTTCAAACTTTTGAACATACTCGTCTACAAAGACTTCTCCAGTGTTGCTTTCTTCATACTCTGGGTAAATGTCATTCACCCACACCTCTCCGTTACCACCCCCAACTACGACTGCGTGCTTATGCCCATGCAGTGACTCCTTCGAGGTAAACGTTACCGATCGAGCGTAGCTTTCATCTGCAGTAAACGGATTCCATACTCCAATCACACCAACGTGCTCTCTCCTCCCAGATGCCATATTATACACATCTTCATGCTCTTTCATTGAGTATAGACACACATTTCCATTGACATGTGAGGTGACGACCATTTCCAACTCTTCTGATACATCTAATGAGAGGATAGGTGACGGAGCTTGTTCTGACCAGTGAGGAACAACTGTTACATGTAAATCTTGAGAGTCCAAGTCGGCACCGTCTCCAAACACAAAGTCTTGAGGAAAGGTAACTATCCTAAGAAATCCATCACTGCAACCAAGATAGAGCCTACCATAGGAGTCAAACTTCATGCAAGTGACAACAATAGGTAGAGCACCTGTTATCAGTGGAATCAGTGCTTGTACATCGCCCTGAGGCACCAACTCTGCCTGATTACCATCCTCCAAAAGCTTGAACAACTTGACACCACCCTCACGACCAGCACTCGCGACAATATTCTTCCCAAACATGGCCACATCCAACACTCCACCACCATCATACTCTCCATAGATATATTGTCGTAACTGCTCATCCAGCGCATTCGTATATTCATCTGAATGTTCAGAGTAATGTACTGCACGCGCTGCACCCATCACTTGTTTCGACGTAGTATCAGCTACAAAGATGGATCCGTGAGCACTGCCACATGCCACTCGTGGATACTGCCCAATGTCTACACGACGGACCCAGTCAAATGGAATCGAGTCGGGATCATCTTCCTTGTTCTCCTCCTTGTTGAGTAAGTATTGTTCGTTGATAGTGAAAGCTCCATAAGACTTGGTGTGTCCATTCCGCCAGTTTTTGAGCAGCTGACGCGAGTCTTTCGTTACCTGAGATATACGAGTGTTGAGGAAGTCGGAAATCGTTGTGTCGGGTGTCTTGGTTGGGCGGAGATTGGCAGGTATTGATGATGATTGCTTTACACTTGGACTTTCCCAGAATTGATCTGATTCTTGTTCGATTGCAATGAGATCGAAATCGTTGTAGAATATAGGTTCGTTGGAGTAGTTCTCAGAGGATGAGGAATCGTCAGGCCAATGCCAATGGGGATGATTTTCATACAGCGAATAAAGTTGAGTAGATCTTCGTGATGATGGTGGTGTCAACAGTGACATATGATGTGATGGCAGCAATGCGATGTAGCCATTTGCTGCAACGCAGAGTGACAAGATGTGGGCGAGTCTGTAATTCACCATCCTTCTTCCATAAATATCAAAGCAATGCAACAGCAGCGTGTGGTATTTTTTAATTATGCCAACGTACTCTTCCTCCGACATTCAGTTTGTTCTAGCGAGTTCAAAATTTGAAAATCAACCGCCGCCCAACGCAGCAAAGAAAAAGAACATTGACACATCTGCCGATTCCTCCAAGTGCTAAAAACGCACGCGGTTCCTCGCGCAAAGCTCCCTTCGCTTCAGAAATCTCTTTCCTCTTGATGTGTCACATCATGTCGTCCGAAAACGGAGCTTAAGGGGCTATTAATTGCCCCCTCTCCTGACGTAAGCAACAACTTGCAAATTGCATCACTGCTGCGTCGATGGATTTGTTAGCTTTGAGTTGATGAAAGGATGCATAGGAATGCTATTGTACGGTGTGTGGGGAGAGTGTTATTTGTCGTTTGAGTAATTGAAGTATAAGAATGAGATATAACAAGGCAGCTGCCGTGCTTCTCTTTGGCGCTGGTCCAGCGCTTGCATTTCAGCTGCAGCCCAAGAATGGATGGAGGAGGAATGTTGTTTCCGGGAGCAAGATAAAATTACCTACATCAATCTACGCCAATGGTTTTGCGGAAGATTCTGACACTGTAGCTGCTGATACGGCTGCTGCACCATCGCCTGCTACATCCGCATTCGATGAGATGCTGGAGAAGTTTGCATTACCATTAGAGTTCAAATCAGCTAAAGACAATGCTAAAGTTGATGCTGCTGCAGATAAAGTTGATGAAAAAGTCGATGATTCTACTAGCAGTAAAGGTGCAGTCGATAAAACAAGTACTTCTTCGGGAACAGCGACCGTTACTGAAAAATCTACCGCATCTGCTGATAACAGTAAGGCTGCCACTAATGATGTCAAGGTTGTGCAGAAGGTAGAAGACAAGAAGGAACAGGCAGCTAAAGAAGTAGTGCAAAAGGTAGACGACAAGAAGGAACAGGCAGCTATAGAAGAAACCAAGGCTGCGCAAAAGGTAGATGACAAAAAGGTGCAGGCAGCGAAAGAAGCAGTAAAAAAGGTACAGGCAGCTAAAGATGCGGTGCAAAAGGTGGATGTTAAGAAGGAACAGGCAACTACAGAAGTTGTACAAAAGGTAGATGTAAAGAAGGAACAGGTAGTTAAAGAAGAAGCCAAAGTTGTGCAGAAGGTAGATAGCAAGAAGGAAGAAGCAGTGCAGAAGGTAGATGATAAGAAGGAACAGGCAACCAAAGAAGTTGTGCAAAAGGTAGCTGACAAAAAGGAACAGGCAGCTATAGACGAAGCCAAGGTTATGCAAAAGGTAGATGACAAAAAGGAAGAATCCAAGGTAGCTGACAAAAAGGAACAGACAGCTAAAGAAGAAGCCAAAGTTGTGCAGAAGGTAGATGAAAAGAAGGAACAAGCCAAAGAAGAAGCCAAGGTGGTGCAAAAGGTAGATGACAAGAAGGAACAAGTATCAAAACAAGAAGAAGCAACTCCTGCTCCTACCGCAGCGTTTGGACCGATCGTCACACCTCGCCGTGCATTCTCTGATTTTGGTGCACCCCAGCGCTCAGAGCCAAAGATCAAGTGGGATTTTGGAGAAGAAAGGATGAAGCCAACTGCATTGGGAGTGAATCCCAACAGAAAGACTGAAGTCGTGAAAATGGAAGAGCCGGAGCCGGAGCCAAAGCCAACAGCGAAACAACAGCCGAGTCCTGTTACAAAGAAAGAAATGGACACGCCCATAGTTACTGAAACGAAAACAGTGACAAAAACTTCTGATGTACCCGCAAAGGACTCTACCAAGTCTGTAGCTACAGATGAGAAGAGCTCTGTTCTGAAACCCGCGCCAGCCTCTACTGAAATAGCCCCATCATCTACTTCGTCAGATCTCATTCAATCACAACCAATATCATTACCAACCATCAATTTACCCGAATCTCTTCGCAACATAAACCTTGAAGACCCTGGAATAATAGCAAGTGGGACGGTGGTTTTAGGTATTGCACTTTCTTTAGCACTTGTACAAAATATGAATAAAGTGGATAAATCCACAGATAAGGGAGAAGAAGAAGGCGAAGCAGAGCCAAACATGATCCAAAAGGTCAAAGACGCTGGAGTAGCTGGTGCCATCAGTTATGCGTTTTGGGAGCTTGGATTTTGGAGCGTTTCCATCCCGATTTGTGTTGTTGGGTACAACAAGTTCACTGGTCATTGGCCTGATTTATCGAATAAGGAAGATATGCAACAGCTTGGGGGAGAGATCTTTGCATTTGTCAATGTTGCAAGGTTGGCAGTACCGTTGCGAATTGGTCTGGCATTATCCACTGCTCCCTGGATTGATGAGAATGTCGTACAGAAATTTAGGAAAGAGAACGATGATGCTCAGCAGCAAGTAGCGACGGAGGAGGTTGCATTGGAAGAGCAAACTTTTGTCGAAGAAGGCGAGTTTGTTGAAGAAGGCGAAAATTCATATGGAGAGATGGATATGTCAAATGAAAATGAAGGCTATTTGGAGTGGTCTGGTGATGAGTGGCAGCAAGAAGAGATGAACTACGAATATGAAGGCAATGAAGATGAGTGGCAAGAAGAGATGACCTATGGAGACGGAAACGCTCAAGATGTATCACAATGGTCTGACTTTGAAGAGCGTTTGAGCAACATTGAGGCTAACGCTATACGTGTGGCTTCTGTGCTTGGTACATCACAAAACGAAGATGCCAATTCCGAAAGAATGGCCAACTTGCCTGGCAATGGATATCTGAACTACATAGACGAATACTGTGAACCAGGGACAAGGAGCAGTAACTGCGCCGGAGCTCTCAAAGGATATCTAGATGGTCTCGCCACAACCGGTGCTGTTGCTTCTGACAGGGAAGTTACTACAATTGTTGGGTATTTAGATTCTCTATCCAGCAACACCACGCCAGATGGCACGTCAAGAACTGGGGCTGCCTTCACAACATATCTTGATGCTCTTTCTTCTGGAATCGCTCCTTCTCCGCCATCAGCAAAGGCAGTTGCGGGCTACTTAAATGACCTCACTGTGTCCAGCCCCGATGGAAGCGTAGGAACGAGAGTCGTCGATATCGAAGGGAGACTAAATAAGCTTGAGTCATCCATTTCATCGCTGCCGGACGATATAGCCTCCCGGATCATCAATTGGCAAGATAGTCAAGACAAGAAGATGAGCGAAGAATTAGACAAAATCAAGAAGATGCTAGAGGACGTGAAGTCGTAGAGTAACGTTGGTAGCATACATGAAATGAGAGCACCTAGACGAACTAATTACTAATACTATCTGCTCTATCAAACGCTGCCCATTTCTGGATGCACTTCATACCATACTCGGCAGATAGAGAAAATCAGCAGACTTAGGTCTTAATTTCTACAGTCAAATGTTACAATGAAGCTCATTCCTATCAGCCTACAAGTAGGGCAAATTACTAGACTGCCCAGCAGTCATCTTTTGAACAAGTTCCGGCTCACTCTCGCCATTTGCCTGTTGTTGCTGATCGCCTTGAATCAAAAATGCCCTAATCTTGCGAATCTCGTCGGACAAACGCACGTCATGCCCTTCTTGCCAATACTGCATCTTATCAATAATTTCAGCAGGGAGCATGTCCACTCTCTCTTCCAATTGATTCATCTTGGTTTCAATCGCAGAAAGTCGGACAGCTCGTTGGTAACCATCCAGTGAATCACCTCCCTTCAAATCTAATGAATCCAAGTAACTTGCTACGGACTCTGCAGAGCTAGGGGCTGGAAGATTACCAGCGGACACTTCATTTAAATAGGAATAGAATGCTGTTGCTGTATTGGTGGAGCCACCCTGACCTGGTGTGTTTCCGTTGATGCCCTTGCTTGACAAACTATCCAAGTAGCTCGCAACAGCAGTAGCCTTTTCGACTTGTTCTTCACTCACTGCAGCCCCTCGCTGCTCATTGCTAACCTCACCTAAAAAGCCAGTAATACTTTCAGCACACTCATTCGTTACAACTCCAGCGTCACAAACCTCTCTAATGTCAGCTGGAGGCACCGGATCATTAATTGTGACATCAACACCCTTCCAGTATCTACGGCCTGTATCCATCCCATATGGTTCAGGTTGAATCATAACCACTTTAACTTTTGGACTCCCAGTATCATCTCTTATTGTTCTCCCACCCACTGAGTAGAATACGCTACCCATGATAAAGGTGGCAAGGGCAAGTTCGGGCATGGCACCTTGCTTTACAGACTGTAGCGATATTTTTGGTTCTTTTACAGATGCCGTGGGTGATGGTTTTGACGATGGTGCAATCTGTGAGCTTTCAACTTTTGCTTGTGCTGGTTTCGACGATGATGTTGTAGTCATCAATGAAGGCGAAACAGATGATGACGCAGGAACAGAAAGCGGTGCAGTTGATGGCAAAACAACGTTTTTCTCAGAGAATTGTGGTGGCAATGGCCCCGACTCTACTACTTCTTGTCGTGGGACAGCATTCAATATTGGTGAATCGGAAAATGAAGATGCTTCTGCTCGTTGCTGACGAATCTGTGTTGATGCAATTGTAGATAAGCAGAAGGAACCAAAGTTACGTAGCGCAGCTCGACGAGACATAGTTTCATCTGTTGGAGACGATCGATCTCCTTTCATGCAGAGGATG
This sequence comes from Skeletonema marinoi, assembly GCA_030544225.1. Lineage (NCBI taxonomy): Eukaryota > Bacillariophyta > Thalassiosirophyceae > Thalassiosirales > Thalassiosiraceae > Skeletonema > Skeletonema marinoi. The sequence continues at coordinate 518,062 of CM060485.1, read as the reverse complement.
CATTTTGTTCGGGGCTGTTGATGCATACTTTGTGCATCACCAAACCTATCAACCGTGGTTAGATCGGAGAGACGTCCACTATCTCGTGATCGATGAGAGGCAAAGCTGAATGCGTCAATTCCTCCACCACGGCAGCTGAAGCCGGCCACGAAGAGAGCTGGTATGATCTTCATTATATTTGTGTCGGGGCGGATATATGTACAATTTCGCGGCTGACACTTCGGATATGACAGATCAAAATCAGTGAAATGATGCGTACTTAAGTAGACACAATCTATCTCGTGGACATCAACCTCTATCCTTCAACACGAGAGCACCTACACCAACACTCCCAACGCCATTAAATTGAAAAGAATAAGATCTTATGAGTTGAATTGCTTCTCCGTTCCGGAATGCAGGTGATAAAGCTCTGGAAGAGGCACATGCAAGTAGCCCCAAATGGTTTGAAATGACATTCCTTGCGGAGGGAAGTCTGTAGCTTTCAGTAAAGATCAAAGCCACTTTAGGTGATAAGTATCTTTCATACATTTCCTCTAATCCATGTGATACCGTGAAATACAAAAGTTAATTTACTCGATGCTAATGGCAACATCAAATAATCCTGACGTCACGGTAAAGAATTTTTGCGTCATGATGATGCGTAAACGGGGGCAGCCCCTGCTCTTGGCCCTCATGCCCTCTATTTAATTCTGTGACGTAAGCAGCACCCGCAAAAGCAGGATCTTCAAAATTCCAAGCAGTTCGCTTGCTTTGCTTTGCGTTTGTGCATGTTGAATGCAATAGCAAGCTGCCCTATTTCAGCAGATTCGACCATCACCATGAAGTTAGCACTAGCATCATCCTTATTGAGCGTGGTCTGCTTCCCAGAGGAGGTTGCAGCTTTCACTGCATCACGATCACAGATTGCAGCAGTTCGTTCCTCATCATATGCTCAACAATCTAATATCGTCGCTCTCCAAGCTGTATCTAACCCTAACAATGATAATGAGAGAAGCAGCCAACAACTTAACCGTCGTGATGCCCTCTTTCGATTTGCTGCGGCCACTACTACCGCCCTTGTTTCTGGTAGCCAAATTGCAGTAGCCGATGATGAAGCCATCAGCGCTGCTGCTGCCCCTGCTGCGGTTGCTGAAGAACCCGCTTCCTCCGCAACATCAACTTCAAACACTCTCACTGTTGCCAAGGAAGATGATTTTAACAGTGCACCCCCAGCAGCAGCACCCAAAGATGTCGAAATAAAAGTGGCAATGGAGAAAAGTCCTGCCGAACCTGTAGCCAAGCAACCTGTAGTGGATGACTCCAAATTGGTGGCCAAGATTGAAGCGGAAGCCAAAGCACCAGTAGCTGCAAAGAAGGAAGTAGATCTTAAGGTTGCTGCTCTAGAGAAGGATGTTACGCCAGAACCTGTCGTCAAAAATGAAACCAAGTTATTTGCAAAGATCTCTGATGATGCTGATAGTGCATCAACATTGCTTCTTCCTACCGGAAAGCCGGCTATCAAGGCGGCGGCGTCGACACCATCCACTTCGACCGTATCATCTGTCATCGCTAGTGTTGGTGATAAGGCAAGTGCAACTGTCGTTGCAGCTATTGATGCACCAGGAGCCGATGCGAAAACTGTTGACTCCACTGCTATTGGTGGAGCGGTTGCCTTTGCTGGACTCTTGGCTCTTGCAGGCATTGCCAGTAATGGTGATGAAGAGTTGACCGTGTTGCCCACGGGAACAGCATCACCAGAAAATCTCCCATATGGACTCGACGGTGGACGTGTTTTCGGAGAGGCTCCTCCCAAACCAGAAGTCAAGGCTGTTCCTGCTCCTGCTGTGTTGCCCGATCCAGCATTAAAAGAGGCACAAGAGAAATGGAAGGAAAGTCAACCACAACCCTATGGATTGATTAACAAGAATAAGAATCCTTTCGTGAAGGAAATGTATGAATATTGCGAGGGCGGTAAGGTGACTGAGAAGTGTTCTGAGACTATTACCGAGTACATGGAAGATATTGCAAGTACTGGAGCTGTGGCATCTGACGAGGAGGTTGCCACCATCGCCAGTTATATGGATTCTCTTGCACCCATCTCTTCTGTGGGAGAAAGCTCTGGAGCCGCCATCGCAGGATATTTGGATGCATTGAGTGTCGGTACGGCACCTGCTCCGAAGAACGCCAAGGCTGTTGCCACGTATTTAGATACTTTGGGTGGCAGTACTGGCGAGATTCCAAAGCCCTTTGCTAAACGCTTTACTCCCTCTGGCAAAGCGAAGTCTACTCCAGTAGCAGCCAAATCCGCACCTGCTGCCGCTGCACCTGCACCAGTAGTACAGAAACCCGCACCCGTTGCAGCTGCTCCTGTTGCAGCTGCCGCATCACCCGACTTCTCTGGGTTTGACTCCCGTCTCAGCGCAATTGAAAGTCAAGGTTCATCTACATCATCTATGATCCAACAATACGACTCTCGACTCAACACAATCGAAACTCGTGTGACCAGTCTTGAATCCAAGGTTGATGCCATTCCCGATCAAGTATTCTCAAAGATGGAGGCATGGCAGAGCAAGGCTGACTTAAGATTGAGCGAGGAAGTGAACAAGATTATCTCAATTTTGTCCCCTGAGGCACAAGAGCCTCCTTCAACACCAGCCCCTGTCGCTCCGGTGGCACCACCTCCAGCACCAGTACCTGCTCCAGTGCCTGCACCTGTAATCCCTTCAACACCTGCTTCAACACCTGCTGCAGCAGCTATGTCCAATCCCATGCTAGCGGGTAAGGCTGCATCTGCACCAAAGAAGGGTTATGGACTTGGTAATGCTTCATGGAAAAAATAGACTCCCATGAATTAATGTCGAGCATCAAGTGATTTACTTCCCAACTTAACACAATAATGTCGTAGGTTATCGGCAAGGCAGCTAGCAGATGATCAAGATCTGTAATTACTAAATATGTTTTACGTGCTCATTTTCGTTCCTTATCTTCGCCTCGCCCTCTTCATCTGCCCTGATGACTTTCCCTCAGTCCACCAGCTGTGGTACTGGGTCAACGCTGAATCTGAACGATCTATTGCATCATTGACCTGATGATTTGGCAAGGATAAAATTATAGCGAGTCCATCAGAACGATCTATTGCATGACCTGATGATTTGGCAAGGATAAAATTATAGCGAGACTTCATCTGATTCAAACAAGAAACTATATTTAATCTAGATTCTAACACACTCTATACAAAATTGACGACAGCCGTCGTCACATATATCAACCAACGTTGATGTTGGGATTGTTGTTCTTCTACTCCGCTGCTGCCTCTTCTACATCACCGATGTGTTCTTCGGGTGATGATTCTTCTTCTGGTGTTTCTTCGGTAAGGAATTCCTCCTTCTTTGATTCCATCTCTTGGGTCTTCTCTTCGATAACATCAGCATTCTCTTCTTCACTAGCAGTTTTTTTCAAGAACTGGAGCTCACCGTTCATCATGAAGTCCATGTACTCACGTTGCTTTTGTACACTGGCAACAACAGCATCACGCTCAGTTGAAGCAGCCTCGGCCATAGGCTCAAGCTCCTTCACCATTTCTAATACCTTCTCACGATCCTCAACAGTCTTCTCGGAGTCCTCTGCTTGACGCATAAGAATGGCAACAATCTCCTCACGCTCCTTGGCAGCTTCTTCCATCAAAGACTCTTGCTTGGTAGTGGTGGCAACAATAAGCTTGTGTGCCTCAATAGCAGTAGCCATGGTCTGTTCGTGCTTGGCAGCAGCCTCAATGATGCGCTCTTGCTCAGCAGACATAGCATCGAGAGCTGAAGCAACAGTTGTAAGCTTGCCATTGAGGACGGCGATTTGGGCCCTCAACTTGCTGTTTTGGCCTTCCAATTCCTCGCACTTAACTTGGTAGTGAGAAGTGGCCTCGGTGGTAGAGTTGGCACTGGAGGCCAATTGAGATGCAAGCTGGCTCACTTGGTTAGCTAATGACTTCTCTGACTCAATCTTCTTCTGAAGGGTGGCCTCCAAAGCGGCGGCGTTAGCCTGTGCACTGGCAGCATCCTTCTCGGCCTTCTCGATCTTTTCCTCAAATTCGAAACGATCCTTGTTTGTGACCTTGTATTCCTTAACCTTCTCGATCTTGGTTGCCTCAAGTGCAGCGGTGGCTTCAGCGGCATCAGTCTCAGCTTTGGTGGCACGTTCCTCAAGAGAGGCATTCTTCTCTTCGAGTTCAGCGTTTTTGGTGGTAAGGGAAAGACTGGTCTCTTCAAGTTTAGCGGTGACAGTCTTCAGCTCAGCATCAAGGTTGGCAATCTTGGTGGCCAAGAAACGCTCGGTGTCAGATCGGCTCGCCAATTGGGCCTCAAGTGAGTTCACATGGTCAACCAAAACCTCGGAAGTCTCTTGTGTCTTGGCAAGTTCGGCCTCAAGCTCGGCAACACGTCCTCCTCCAACGGTAGTTGTGGCAACAGAAGAATCTCCGCGGTTGGCTCTGGAGAGGGCATAGAAAGCGGGTCCTCCTTGAAGGATGGCAATGTAGGCATCCTTGTTGGGGTGGGAGGATTGCTTAGCAAGAACCATAGGGGTACGTCCCTTGCGGTCCTCAACATTGACAGATTGAGGGAAAGTCTGAAGCAACAATTGCACAACCTGTTCACTAGCTCCGTTACGGAAGGCAAGGTGGATGGCGAGCATACCTTGGTCATCCTTGCATGCGGCACCCTCTGGGTGGACTTCCAACAACGCCTTGATGGTAGGCAAAGGGGCCTTGAAGATAATAGCAGCATGGAGGGGAAGAAGACGCCACCTCAACTTGCCATCGGCTTCTCTGCGGGCAACCCAAGTAGAGGCATCATGTGGTTCAGAGTCAAGGACTGCCTCAGCACCTCTCCAGTCTTTGCGTTGGATAGCCAAGTATAGCTCGGTAGGGTTGGAGTCATAATCACATTCGAAGCGAGTACGGCCGGGAGACATGGCCCTCTGGGCACTGTATACAGATCCAGCAGGTGAGCGGGGAGTGACACGCTCTTCACGATATTCCGTACCGCGAGCGCTGACGGGAGAGACGGAGCGTTGCATGGTGTTAACCTGCTGCTTGCGGACGTCAAGCATGGCAGCATTTGCGGTGGCAGTGTCGGGAGCCATTACGCCATTTCCTGGTGATGCAACAACCATTGTTTTGTAGAGGTTTTGCTTTGTGCTTTGTGCTTCGAGCTAGAGGATGTTATTTGTGAGACAAAATCAGATGTCTTGACGGCAAAACAGTAGGTTGGCATCAAAATCAGCGAATTTTACGAGAAAGAAAATGGTTGCTTTCGCATAAAATCATGCGTTCCATCGCCATAATTCATACCAATTCCCACGCATCGCTTGTATTCCCATGTACAGTCTCTTTTGCCCATGGTACACTTTTTGACGCGGGAAAAGAGAAAAGAGATAAGTGCACTCATTCGAGATTCAAGAGGATTGGTGGAGGCTTGCTTAGCTTAGCAAGGGCCTTGCCAGGTGCAGTGTACTTGAAAGAGACTCTACCATGTGGTCCTACATACTCATAGTAGCAACTGGACGGGAAAGAAATTTCAGAGCAGGCCAGGAAGAAGGTGAAACAGCTGTACAAAGTGTTATCAGAGGCGTCAATACTCTTGGTTCATTGACAAGAGGTTTATGAGCAAGAACACGTTCGTAGAAACAACGCTTTGTTGTTACGAAAAAGAACTCGCTCGGTTAGCTCAATAAATGATCGAATATAAGATGACATTGAAATGTCAGAAGAAAGAAGACCTTTGTAATGATATATAATTCACACTCATTTCTATTGTACACATCCTAAGTTTGCCCTTACGGACTCAAAATATCTCCCCACAAACTAACAGGGTCTGTTCCAGACAAACGCCGTTCTTTCGTTGGATCAAACTCTACGTCATCCTCCTCTTCCCAAGCTGGCGATGTCTTTAGTTCCCACAAAGCATCCTGTTCCTCATCATCTTCCACAATATTGCAATGATCCGTCAACAACTGCTGCAAATCATCCTCCACACCATTCTTCGCACTACAATCAAACAGCACATCATTCTTCATTCTCAACCTCTCCTCCATACGCTTCTCCTCCGCCTCTTCCTTCCTCACCCTCTCCTTCAAACGATGCTGTCGAATCTCCTCTGCGACATTGTTCGATAACTCAAATTCATCCTTGGGCAATTGTACAAATGGAGATGGTCGATCGTGATCGAGACTGGTGTTGGACCATCGTGTGGTTACTCCGAATATACCATCGTATTCGGATGAGGATTGTTTCTTTTGTTGTGGCTTGGATGATGATGACAAAGAAGATGATTTTCCACTCTTGATTCCACTGCCACTCTTTGAGAATTTGACTTGACGATTCTTACTGCTATTATTGGACCTCAACCCCTGATTGTTTGTTGATAAAGGCTTGAGTGCCAAACCACTGCCATTCTTTCCACTTGCCTTGGCTGCACTTCCACCCTTGTTGGAAATGTCACCAAGAGCTCTACGACGTCGTTGTGTCGTCTGACCACTCTTCTTCACGTTATTGCTGCTGCTATTTTTGGCATTATTGTTGTTGTGAGGGGTTTTCATACCTAATGGAGCAGCGTTTTCGTTCTTGGAGGAAGAGCGATGGAATGATGTTGAGGACGATGTTGTGTTTTCATTGAAAATGGAGGAGGATGCTGGATTGAGAAACATTTGCGACCGTTGTGATTGTAATTGTCGAGTGAAAAATGAAGGAAATCGTTCCTTATTGGCAGCGCCGTACTAGATATTACGTTGAGCAGCGATTCTTGCTATTGTGCTGCAATGTTCGTCCCCCCGATTGATTGCCAAGAGGTTGTTCAACAGCTTCATTGTCAGCATGATTGCCGTTGCTCCACGGTTGCTCGCTCATCGCCGATGGCGCGAGAAGAGAAGCCCATTTTCGGACCCCAGTTTCCCGTTCATTGCCCAAAGCTCACACCGAGTTCAAAAATCGAACCCCCAAAACATAACCACCATGTCGTCGCTACCCCACGCACTAGAAATTGATCCAGAGTCCAGTCTCCAGTTCACGATTACTCGTGATCCTGCTACGGATGGAAGTGATGGCTCATCTCGGTGTACAATGACGCTTCGTCATCCTGGACATACGAAGGGATATTTAGCGTTCAAGGTTAGTTCTCTTTTTGTGGAATATTTGAATTCGTGCTGGTGGTTGGATGGATTTTTGTTTAATCATTGTTCGTGATCATAACTCTTTCTGACAATAACTTATATATATATGTTTCATGATGCCATCATCATCATATTATAATATTATAATCATCTTGCAGGTAAAAACAACTCAACCACGCAGATATCTAGTCCGCCCCAACCAAGGCATCGTCGCACCCAACTCGTCCGAAACCGTCTCCATCCTCCTAGTCGACAAAGACCGACAAGTCCTCTACTCCACCTACGAACGACTCGGCCAATCAGCACTCGATCACTCCAAAGACAAATTCCTAGTACAATCTTGCGCTGTGTCGGACGACTTTTCGGCCAAGTTTCAGAATGAACCGAGAATGAGTGGGGAGGGGGGACAGTATAAGAAGGAATTGGTGGAGGAGTTGACTGCCATGTGGAATAAGGCGAGTAGTGATAGTAATTTGCCGGTGTATAATAAGAAGTTGCATGTGAGGCATGTGGTGGATACTGGTGCCAATGCTGCTGCCGTGAAGGGTGGAGGTGGAACCAATGGAGCTGCTGCAAGTTCGAGCCTCCCTGCATCCTTCCAAGAGGGTGTCGATAAACGAAACAATGCGGATAAAATGAGTCCAGAACAATTGACCGATGAGGTAGCATCCCTCCGCCGCAAGTATGATGAACTTGTCGCCTTTTCAGTCAATTTGACAGCGGAACGTGATATTCTCAATAATACACTGGAGCAAACGAAACGTGATTTGAATAGGGAAATGGCCACGCGGACGGCACTTGAAAAGCAGGGGTTGAAGGTTGGATCACGTTCGCAGGATTCTAGGTCGAATAAATCGAGTGGGGGAGTATCCGCCAAGACATTGTTGATTGTGGTCTTGGTGGCATGTTTAAGTGCGATTCGGGCGACTAATTCGGGATCGTTGGATGTGTTAGGGAGTGTTCCTGTGATTGGGGGGATGCTTGGATTTGATTCGTCATCGACAGAGCAACCTGCGAGAGTTGTTTTGAGTGATGAATTGTAGACAACAACATCGTGATAGTACAGAATAATAATGAATATGTTTGTGTGCGTGTTTCAGAGAAAAATGCAACACAACTTCTTTGATTGGAAAATGATTGTCATAAAGTACTTCTTATCGCGGTTGAAACAGCGTTACAATATAGTTTGAACGCGTCGGTAGTGAATAGCAATGAATAGCAATAAGTGAATCAATTCTCGACACCAAACCCAATAGAGTGTTGCGTTACATTCCCCATCACATGCTTATTATTTCCTATGCATTCTCTGGAAAATCAATCAAATGCTGTTCCAAAGCAGCCTCCGACGCAGCAAGCGCCTTCTCCGCCCGCAACTCAATCTCATCTGCTTCCTCTTGCGCCTTTAAAGCCTCCTCCAACTGATAACCAAGATCCAACGACAAATTTTGAGCAGTCGTCGCATCCGCAACTTTTTCTACAGATATCGACTGTTTCAAAGCCTCCGTTGCATCCGATGTAGAAACTTCGGCATCTAATCCAATTGCCTCTGCCTTTTCGGATAATTTGTTGGCAGCTTGACGTGCTTCGTATGCCTTTGCCCATAAATCTTCTGCTTTTTCTACCAACGCTATGACATCTTCTTCGGTCACGAGGTTAAGTGCTGTTGTTGGTTGTAGTGGTGATGTTGATGTTTTTATGAATGAATTACGCTGCGGGAGGAAACTTGGGCAGAAGGATGCCACGGATGCAGCGTAGTAGATTGCGCTGTAGATTAAGAGCAGTGTTGTCTTCATTGTTTATCTTCGCAATGGGTATTGGCAACGACTGTGATCATCGATCATCGAGCCATCGAGCATCCTTACTGTTCACTGCTAACTGCTATCTGCCTGCTATTGTACACTTAAAAAACGGACATGACATAAATCAGAAAGCCCATCAGCCCCAGCCCAGGTTTTGTCTTGCAGCACCTAACTGCTCTGGCCCAGTAGATAGTTATTGTGCCTTTGGTTGTCACTAATGAATTCAATGCTCTGGTTCCTCTACCACTCTACACTAATCGCCCAAGCGCTAGCTTCTTCACAACGCGACCTAATCATCAATGGCACAATAGCCCCACAACAACGCTACCCCTACGCAGTCTTCATACAAGACAATGACTTTCCATTTTGCGGCGGCAGTTTGATTGCCCCAGATGTAGTGCTGACTGCCGCACATTGCATCCCGGAGGATGATTATGCGGGGAATATCACTGTCATGGAAGGGGAACACAACTTGACAGATACCGAGCTTGGAGATGTGGTGAGGATACGAGAGAATATTCTACATCCACTTTATCAGGAGGAGAATGAAAAAGACTTTGATATTGCATTGACATTCTTGGAGAGGCCAACTGCAATAGAAAAGGAGAGTCTTGTGCATTTGAATAGGGATAACGACTATCCACCGGATGATACTATTGCAACGTACTTGGGGTGGGGTGTGGTCAATTCCAAAGGGGAAGCGAGCAACATCTTACGAGAAGTGGACGTGTCAGTCATGACGAATGAAGAGTGTAACCGAATCAATGGAACAGTATTTGACAAATTCTTCTTCTCCATGAGTGGGCATGTCACTTCTAGTATGATGTGTACCTTTGCCGCAGGGAAAGACTCCTGTCAGCGCGATTCAGGTGGTCCATTGATTGTAAGAAAAAAGAATATTATCATCGGTGAAGATGACGACGAGTTGCTAATAGATGCAAGTCGTGACATCCAAATTGGTGTTTCAAGCTGGGGAGTCAATTGTGCTGATCCGGTCTTTCCTGGTGTTGTGTCTCGTGTGTCCTCTTCATGGGATTTCATTAGAGACAATGTGTGTAGCAAAAGCAGTATGCCTCCAGATTACTTTGAGTGTTCTTCGATGGACGAGCCGACGTTTCAACCACAATCTTTGGCACCGAGTTCCAAACCTTCGTCGTTGAATACTACCAAGGTGACAAGTGTGGATCAAACACCATCTGTAAGCCTGAATTCTACGATTGGAGAGCCGACGTTACAACCGCAATCTATAGCACAGAGTTCAAAACCTTCGTCGTTGAATGCTGAACAAACACCATCGTTGAATACTACCAAGTTAACAAGTGCGGAACAAACAACATCTGCAAGTCTGACTCCTGCGTCAAATGTGAAGAAACCAATGACAAATATGGCTGCAATATTGTCGATGGGCCTTGGCCTCTTCTATATTGTCAATCCTTAACTGCCTTGCTATTTTAGTCGCCGATGCATTACAGTTACTACTTAAAGACATATAGACACAATTTACCTATAATTAACAGTTCCTCAATATCACATATATAGATTAGCTCTCATCTGAAAACTTTCTTCGTAGGCGTTCTATTTCAGCAGAGATGGCTGGATTTACTGGCTTTACTTTCTTCTCTGGGGCTGATGGAACATCTTTGAAAGTTACTCTTGGTTTTGGTTTTGTTTGAGCATTCTCAGACGCTTCTTTCTCGGCATCACCAACCTTGACCATGTCAGAATAGGTGAAGGCTCCTGCATTTGTAAACGACAAAGTGGAGTTATAGTTCCCCATATCAAATGGTACGCTGTCTTTATCGGTGTGCGAACTTAGACGAAAAATGGTGGACGAAGAAATGTCCTGGACAATCTCTCCCGAAGAGGTCTCACTCAAGTCAGCCATAAACGGCTTGTTTGGCTTATCTTCATCCTCCTCATCAAAGCTCTCCAACTCTAACGCAAGGTTTCTTCCTTCCCATGTCTCGGGAGTTGACATCTCTGTTGAGCCTGTTTGCACTGACATGGGCGTAGAAAGAACATCGTCGCTCTTTTCATAACTCATTGTCTTTTGGATGTGGCGTTCAATCCGCTTTGCGTAGGCCCCTCTTCCTCCGAGGACTTTGTTCTCAGCTTTCTCTTCTTCGTCACCTACATCCTTGTCCCCTTTATCTTCACTGTCAACCGGTTCCTCCTCATTCTCTTCCAAGCACTTGGGCTTTACCCATGTGACTACCCTAGTCTTCTTATTGAAGTAATAGTCCTTGCATCTGTTTGCATCGAATGCAACCTTCCAGTTTTCAGCAATGTCATCGTTTTCAGTGGCTGGCAGCATTGCTGGTGGCGGTGGTGGAATGCTGCTGTCCATGCGTGAAAAATCCTTCAGGACTTCAACCTTGGCTTCGTCGTGACTCTCAGCACCCGTTGAAGAATTTCCACCCAACTTTTGCTGATACTCTTGCAACTTGTGCACTAGCTTCTCCAAAAGATCTTCGTTACGCTCGCATCGTGTACGAAGGAGAGCATTATCCCGACGAAGTGACAAGTTCTCGTTTTCGAGTTTGTTCAGCCTGGTTTCATACTGCTGTTGCTCTTGCTTCAACTTTGCGTCGGGATGGGTTCCAGCCAAGTGTAATAATGCCTTTAATCTCTCATACTTCATTTTGCTTGCATAGCTATCGCTGCTGCGTTTTCCAAACACCTTCTTTGCCAACAAGTGCGCATTTCTACCTCTTGAATCTTTGCAATTGACAGATGCAGGATCAACTTCCAATAACTCTTGAACCACGCTAAGTGACGCGTTGCCACGAATAGCAGAATGAAGTGGAATCAAGTTTTGATCATCGATACATTGTGTGGCTTGAGGATACGCTTTGAGGAGGGCAACCAAAAGTGTGCGTGGAGGGGATCGTTGCACGTTCTCTTTATGATCCAACTCATCTTTTTCATCATCAGGCACGTCAGGTGCAGCAGCTTCTTCATGAGCACTTGTATCATCATCATCATCGTCATTACTTCCACTCAAAGCTACGCACAAGTGAAGAGGAAGCAGCCTCCATCGAAATACCTTGATGTCATCCGCGTTAGTATTGTATCTCGCAACCCATACGCTTGCTTCTTCAGGATGAGTGCGAAGGCGTTTCTGTGCAGCCTCCCAATCTCCATTATACATTGCCACGAACAATGACGTTGGGTTGATATCAAAGTTGACACACTTCACTGCGTTTGTTTCGGTAAGACTGCCTGTTGTTTCTGATACAGCCTCGAGTGTTTTTGGTTGTTGCTTGATGCCATCTTTTACCGACAAACGCACAGTATCCTCCTTCCCATCACTGTTATCATTATTATCACCCTTGAACATCAAGTCATAATGAGGCTGCTTCCTCTCATCATAATGAACATCGACAATAGTGGCCTCATACGATGTGTTGGTTTCTTTATCGTGATAGATCACGACTTCACCCTTCTTAAAGTCTCCTTGATCGGTAGATCTACTGATCTTGATAAACTTGGTACTGCCAGCTTTGCTCACTTCATCAGGATCACTAAACTCCTGTGAATGTGCATAAATATCAGCATATCGCATCAGATATGGATGAGTATTGTCTGCATGCTCCGTGTCTGCCACAGATATGGAGACATCTGCTATATCTACTTCATCGGAAGGCTTTCTGTCCATCTCGTCGAGCGTGGCTGCCGCCACGATGACACGGTGATCACCGATGGAATCGAACATGTCGGCGACTTCCTGCAGATCGTTGTCTATGGACGACGGACTCATCTTCTCTTCGTATCGTGGTTGTTCTTGCATAAGTATGATCTTGCCAAAGGGTGCGCTACTATGAAGAGGGTATCAAAGAACAATCAAATGAAAATCAGGAGATGCGAACGCGCCTTTTTGGTCGGCTAAAGATGGGTGCAATTTACGAGACTTTCCCGTCGACCTGTCTTGCTTTGTCTGCCCAAGCACCTTCTCTGCACTCAGCAACCGCAACCCGCAACCACCACAACACAGCAGCCCAACAGAGAGAAGAGGAGGCGGCAATTGTACAATAGTGTTGACAAAGGTACGCCACTGTCATTTACAAACATATAAGCTTGTGGTGTTTCTTATTAGGAGTGCTGAAGAAGTAATCGATCCAACTTCGTATAAGTTCTTTTGCAAATATATTTGATCTGCGCTCTACCAAAGAACAATTACAATACATATACTTCACTTCAATTTAAATCACACCGTTGATAACAACATTTTATAAGCGATTCAATATATCCGTCATCAAGAATGGCACCTCCAACATGGACTTCCTCCACGGCAACAACAACTAGAAGCCGCAGCAATATGATAAAGAACGTCCTCCTACTAGCAGGAATGTGGGGTATGGGCCTGGGTGCTGCCTTTGTCCAATTACCTGCCACTCAAAATTTATTAATAGATGCTGGCTATGCATCAATATCAACTGCTCCATTGGGCATCATCATGCTGGGGAGTGCACCATGCGCCGTGGTAATACCCAAAATAATATCAAAATTTGGGGAGAAGAAAACTTTTATTGCTGGTTCATTCTTTGGAATAGTAGGTGCGATCATGCAGATGATAGGACCGCTGACGACAACAATAGGTTTAGCGGCAGCGAATGATGTTACACCTCAAGTCGTATTAGTAGTGATTGGAGCTCTTCCGCAAGCGTTCATGTATGCATCAACAAACAATCTTCGTTTCTCAGTATCACAATTTTCTACACCCGAGTTCTTGCCAAAGGCAACTGCATTGGTGCTTCTTGGTGGCGTCCTATCTGCATTACTGGGTCCTTTACTATCTGCGGTAACAAGATCTATGATCCCTGGGGCGTTGTATGCAGGGAACTTCTTACAAATCGCTTTAATGTACGTTGTATTTGCAACGTTGGCATTCTTTGCTGATTTCAAGCAGCCAATGGCAGATTCAGATGATGTAAGAATCGTTGTTGATGACTTGAGTTTAGTGGAAAGACATGAAATTACTGGCGAGGGTACACGGATAGATGGAAATGCAACAACAGAACGAACACTTTGGGAAATCATCAAAGGAACCGATTTACCACTGCTGACAACCTTTCAGTGTTTATCATACAACATCATGGCAATGTATATGGGTCAACTCAAGCTACCAATGGCTGCGTCAGGCCATAGCGTTGACTCATACACATATGCTTTAACAGCTCACATGATTGGAATGTTCTTGCCCGGCTTATTTTCTGGGCAAGTGATCAATCGATTTGGTACTTGGTCAACAACTGCTGTTGGATTCTTATTGTTCCCAGTTGGTGGGTCTATGTTTCTAATCAATGACTCACTTGCAATGTTTGTGCTGGGCATTACAATTGTTGGCATTGGTTGGAACTTCAGTTTTGTTGGACCTTCAGCTGAAGTCAGCAAAATATGTTCACGAGCTGAGCAATCAAAGGTGGTTGGATTCAATGACGGTATCATGCTTCTTACTGTTGGAATATTCTTCATGACGGCATCTAAAATCTATATTGCAGTTGGCAGCTGGAATGTGTTCAACTACATTCTCATTGGATTCTCGGTCTTCTCAGCATTGCTATCTTTGTTGCGATGTCTATGCAAATGGAGAGCTTCAGATGGAGATGATAACAGTTTTTCCGGAGATTCTTTGGCTCAGAGCTTACTGACGGCTGGATCCATATGTACATTATAAAATATCTGTAAAACAGTGTGTTTCATAATAGTGCTGTACACTCCACATTGATTAATCTTACTTCTTTCACTCCTAATTGGGATTTATCTAAATGTATGATAAGCCGTTCTTCTGGTTCTTCTTCCCAAACATCTTTCGAATGCCTTTCTTCTTCTTCTTTCCAAGTGCCATCAACTCGCTCTGTAGTACTTCGATATTCTCATCTAAAGCGTCTTCTTCAATGTGAGATAGTCCAAGTCGATTACCGTTGATCTTGGGAGTGTTTTCTCCATCTGCCAGAGCATATTTATCAAAGCTACTGTCTTCTTCTGTTTCTACCTCGGCTTGGAATTTTGGTTCTACCTCGGCTTGGAATTTAACTTTCTTTGTTTCCTGCTTCGGAGTCTTGGGCTTCCTTAGCTTGAAGGCATTTAGCTTCAGACTGTTCACCTTTTCCTCATCTGCTGCTTCATCTTTCTCCGTTTCATCGGCTGTGTCTCGAGGTGTAGCTCCCAGAGTAGCAGCTTCCTGAGCGGCAGGTTCTTCAGTCACGACAACTGGCTTGTGCATTATTTTCACCTTCTCTTGCAGACGTATCATCTCTTGCTTCTCCATCATGAACTTGAGAAACAAGTTCATAATATTACTCCTCCTCTCGTTATCACTTCCGTCTTCTGGAGTGCACTCGATTGCACTTCTTCCCTTGTCGTCCTTCACATCTAGAGCGTCGGGGAAAACATCCATGAATAGTTCCAACACACGATCTTCGCCACCACGGTAGAAGCAAATGTGCAATGGGAGCATCCCCCGATGGTCTCTGCAGCGTATCGAACCAGGATACAAGTGATACAAGCGTAACACTACCTCAAAGGGAGCTTGGTACGACAGAGCTACATGGATTGGCAACATTCTCCACTTGAGAACACCAGATCCACGTTCACGATGAAGAATCCAAGTACGAGCCTGGGCACGAAGTTTGTTTTGATAATCCTTCATCTTGGTAACATCAGGTCGGCTCACTCCTAGATTTGGCATGAGCTGTTGAAAACCAGTCAACCCTGGAAGACTCCACACGGGATCTTCCTCTTTTCCATCCAACAAGTCAGTAACGTGCTTCCAATCTCTAGATGCGATGACTTTATACAATGGCGTAGGGTTGATATCGCAGTTGCACTCTGCTTCCCACATTTGATCTTCATCTGTATCTTCCAAAGCTGGGTTCCTTAGTTGAGGAACTGGAGCTCGCTTCTTCGAAGCATTCGAAACAAGAGATGATTCGTCGCTCCCAAAGGTTGGCCTGTGAGGCAACCGGTTGCTTCTGGGTGACAAGCATTGCCCCGCTTTGGCGTTGGCGACGCCGGATGCGGCAAAAGGGGTCTCCACACTTTCACCAAATGAGCTAATTCCAGCAAAGGAATTCGAGCTCCTCCTACTACTCTCTTCACTATCTGCTTCAGAAATTGCTCCGAGCTTCGTAGAGTGCTGTTGGCGAGGGGCAGAAGGTGCAGCAGAGTTTTCCGTAGTCCATCCCGTTAATGCGGAAGTTTCCGAGATGTAGGAGATGGCATCGTCGTAATCTTCACCTTCCACAATTCCCAAGAGTTCGGGTGGATTGGTAACAGAGGATGTCTCAGTAAAGTAGGAGGCCTGATCACTGTTGTAGCCTCTTTGGCCGTAGCCGCGGCCGTTGCTGGCCATGCTGCGTGACATCGATCTTTGTTCTTGCTGTATTGTAGTTGTTCCAACCGGGTTCTTCTATGCGTTCGGTGTTGTTTGGTGGGGTGCGGTATGTCGGCACGATGTTTGTTTCATTAGCGAGCTCTCGCAAAAGGGAGAAAGATGTACATGTCATGTGCATCGAATAGGTAATCAGCCACTCGGAACTCATCTCCCTCCTCCCTCCTCCTTTTTTGAAATGCAATGCACTGGATGAAAACGGCCGGAGATAGTCATAGTGGTGATAATCCTCTGTCGATCCATTCAATGAAACAATGAGTGACCCATCAAACGACAGCGCTGTATCGGAGACGCTTGATGAGCTCACGGCCCGACACAAGAAGGAACTCAAAGCATTTGAGGGTGAAAAACGTGGAGCAATCAAAAATGCAAAATCTCGTGGTAAGAAGGGGAAAGGTGCCGTCAAGGAGGCTGAGTTCAAGTATGAGGGATTGGAAAGAGATCTAAAGGAGAGGCATAGGTTGGAACTGCAACAATTGAAATCTGGTGGGAGTGAAGGAGAGAGCAATACTGATAACGGAGATGACAAAATAAAAGAAGAGGAGCCAAACAATAATGCGCAATCCGAGCAACAGCAGCCAAAGAAAGAAGAAAAAGAAGAACTCACCGAGGAACAACTCCAAGCAGCCAGACGTGAAAAGGCCCTTGCCAAAAAACTAAAGAAGAAGAATGCCGCACGTCAAAAGGAAATAGATCGTGAGCAGCGCATAAAAGAAGAAAATTCCAAGGCGGGCCCATCCCGTCGTCAGATGGAGATGGAGGCGTTGCAAAAGCTGCAGCTGTACCCACGTGAATTGGAGGTGGAGGAGGTTGAAGCTGATGGTAACTGTTTATATCGCGCGGTAAGCGTGCAGTGTTCTCGATTGGGAGTGAACATAAGTAGTGATGTTGCTGGTCAAGAGGGATATGGAAAGATTCGTTCTGTTTGTGCAGATGTCTTATTGGGTGAGAATCGTGCAGAGTATGAACCCTTTGCTGAATTTGGTGAAGGGCACGGTGCTCATGACAGTGGGGATCATCCTGCAACGTATGAGCAATATGTGAACAATGTCCGATCGACTTCCACGTGGGGTGGACAACTTGAACTACGTGCATTAAGTGAGGCGCTGAAGGTTCCAATTGTTGTATTCTCGGCTGAAAGTCCTCCCTTAACTATGGGAGCAGAGCATGATCCCGATGGAGAGGATGGTGAAGGAAAGGATTGGAGCAAAAAGAAGGCTGTACTGCTTTCATTTCATCGACATTATTATGCTCTTGGTGAGCATTACAATAGTGTTGTGCCCAAATAGAATGAGTTTAAACTGGCCAGAGCTGATTAAGAACTGTATTTACACACTAGAGGAGCATATAGGAGTACTATTTATCTGTCAGAAGTGCTCTAACGCATAAATAGCATCAATGCAATGCAATGCTTGTCATTCCATCTTTCAAACAGGTAAAAGAGAGATGAGAGATGTTACCGCGGCTTCGACATTCGACAATTTCACCATTTTTTACGGTGATCGCTTGGTGAGTAAATAACCATGGCTTCCGCGACGATAGACGCCATAATGTGTGCCCAATAGAGGGTTATTAAATGAAAATTTATGCGGTAGGTATTTTAGTATACCGACGCTGCTTCTCGTAGAGCAAACGTTTCGCTGGGTTGATTGGGAGTGTGAGCGTTGCGTTGGATGATGGTCATCGGCAGTTGGATTGGTTTAATGGCCTTGGTAGAGCTGGGCGGCACAGGATAGATCAGGGCAGAGGCAATGTGTTGGGCTGCTCATTAGTTATTTTAGTGGGATGGAAAATTGTTGAAAGAGATTGTGGTGACCATCCCATCGGCTCTCAGTAATGCGTGTGTTATGCAAAAATTAACACCGATAGGGGGAGGCCTTGACAATCTCACATCTTTCAACTCCTGAGAACCCAGAAGTATATACACAAGCTCTGTCCCTGATGCTCATCGGTTTGATTTCGTTTCTAGGGGCATATTCAAATACTGAGGATATTGTT
This sequence comes from Skeletonema marinoi, assembly GCA_030544225.1. NCBI lineage: Eukaryota > Bacillariophyta > Thalassiosirophyceae > Thalassiosirales > Thalassiosiraceae > Skeletonema > Skeletonema marinoi. Next base: position 499,732 of record CM060485.1, on the reverse strand, counting down.
AGGAGGCAAAACCTCTCTGTTTCATCAATTTTTATTGTTCCTCGTTTCTAACTCCATTTTGGTTCTTCATTTGGATTTCATTCTCTGTCCACCAAGCAGAAATTAATCATCCAACCAGCAAAAATGACTAAGCCTGATATTGAAGCGTACAAACTTAACAAAATCTTCACTGCCCCCGTCGGAGATCTTTCCGCCGAGCAGCAAGAACTTCTTAACGAGGTTAAGGCCACCCGTACTACTCCTCGTGACAATCGTTTCGCTGGTGCTCAAAACCAGGCTAACCATTGCTGGAATAGGTACAATGAGTGGCTTGTTTGTTTGAAGAGCACAAAGGACGAAGAGGGATGTAAGAACATGAGGAATTTTGCGTTGAAGATCTGTCCTTCCATCTGGACTGATAAGTGGGATGAAGAGAGGGATGAAGGAATTTACCCTGGAATCAAGACTGATTAAATACTGTTCATACTAGAGCAGATTAAGTTTGCAGTAGATTGGGGGTGGGGGGAGCATGGGAACGGTTCGTATATAGGATTTGTAGGATGAAAGCTGATTCTTTCTATGGTGTCATCTTCTCTCATCTTCATTTGGGGGGAGGGGTGTTGCTGAAAAATAGATGACAAATGTTTCTGTTTCTATGCACAAGTAATAATAGAGATTTGTTTATTTAATCTTGGTGGCACAAGAAGAAGAGTTGCAAGAGTCACTCCTGCTTCGTGTCTTCACTGGATGTATGGGGCAATTTTATCCCTCTCATTGATCATCTGCTGACTTTGCACACTTGCCTATCATTGGTTGATAGTTACAAGGAGAGAAAATAAAACCCCACTCTCTCTCAGCATTCAGATCAGCCTACATAATACGATTGCATTTGCTTGCTTGAGAAGCTTGAGTTGCTTGCTTCGTCTCCTACTCCTCTCCTGTCTCCTGCCTGAAAAATCTGGTCTGACCTCCGCATCCGCCCTTTTCCCGTCTGGTCCAGCACAATTGGGACTTGAGGTTCCGTTTCGCAGCTTGCAGTTTCTCAAAATCTAAAGGGGTAGGCTTTCCCTCATAGGGCGCTCAAATGACGTTTTAAGTGCGCATTCCGCACGTTATCCCGCACTAGATTGTTAATTACCCAAAAGTATCCGGACTTGGGTATTTACCCAGTGTTACTTACCCATTAAAAACTCAGTTTGGGTATTACCCTATACCTACCTACCCAAAATATTGCTGAGAACGACACAAATTTAGTGCGGCAGCGCACTAGCGCACTATGAGGGAAAGCCTCAAGGGCGGGCGCCACCACGAAGTTGATGATGTTGACAAAACGGAGGCTTGCCATTACACCCAACTTCAACCTACTCACAATCACCGGAACTTTGCTCCCCGTAGCTTCAACTAGACACGAAAGGTTACTCGCAGTGATACTATCCCTCACATTTCAGCAGTTATTCTTCCCGGCAATAAGCATCATTATGAATGGGTGAGTGTAAATGATGTGATTGGCTGTGTTGGTGATGTTATTACATCACATCAGAATATATTATTATTTTTCAGTGCGGTGCTTGTTGCTGCTAGTAATTCGTATGCATTATTTGCCTTCATCTCTCACCAAACTCTTTCCCCTTGCTTTCCTTCATGTCCTTTCCTCTCATGTGAATTTTAGCCTACCAACTCTTCTTATGCAAGCGGCTGCGTCAGCCGCTTCTGCTGATGGCGTTCCCATGCCTCAGGCTCCCGAGGGAGTAAAATTGGAAGAGGATTCCACTGATATAGAAGGTAATGCCAAGGAGGAAACTTCTGAGGACAGAAAAGAGAAAAGGGGTGGGGAGGAACAGGCAGCGGCACCATCCTTACCTTCTGGTATTAATAATGTACCTCTCGGGGGGAATTCAGCTGCGTTGAATCAAATGCTGGCAGGTATGAACAATCCGCCCAGTCAAGTTATATCTCTACGAACTTCAGAGAAATCCTCGTCCCTCTCTGATTCCGTAGGGGAGGAGCAGAAGAAACAGCCACTCCGAAGAGGGAAATGGACTCCCGAAGAAGAAGCTTATGCTAATCGTCTCATTCAAGAGTTCAAGGCTGGATTGCTACCGCTAACTGATGGAACGACGCTGCGCACCTTCCTATCGAAACTTCTAAATTGTGATCCCATGCGCATCTCAAAGAAGTTTGTGGGGAGCAACTGTATCGGGAAACAAATCTTTCGGCGCAGAGGAGCTGACGTTAACAACTTAACTCCGGATCAGGTCCAACAGACTAGATTGGAGCTGAGTGAGCTCGAGAAGAAGTTCCTTGATCGTGTGTCACGAAGCAAATCCTCGAAGAGTTCGTCGTCTAGGAGCAAGAGTGCTGGAGGGCTGGCTGGAGCGGGTGTCGGTGGTACTATGAATCGTTCTGCCGCTGCTGCAGGTCGTGCGTTACTTCAATCAAACAAACCTGCAGCACAAGCTGGGGGTGCTGGAGGTTTGCTAGCACAGTTGCAAACTCGTCAACCTGGTATGTTCGATAATTCCACTGCAGGTCCCTACCTAGCAAACGCTGGTGGAGGCAACCAGGGTGGACTCGGCTTGGCGAATAGTGCCTCCATCAACAACCTCATGATGCAAACGGGGTTAAGCCGTGACCAGATCGCTCAACTCGCATCAACGCAAATGACTTCTTCTGCCTCTCTCGCTAATTTGCTTGGTAAGCAACGATCTTTCGATGGACTCATGTCTCTTGATTTCCAAAGTATGCAGAGCATCGATAACTTAGCCAGCTTAATTCAAGCTGGTATGCCCAATCAAGTTCCCAAGGCAGAAATGAGGAATATGGATTGGGGATCTCAAGGAGTCACGAACCAAATGCCTGCTGCGTCTGGATTACAAGGATCATCGCTCAACAACCTTGCTACTGCTGCTAATCTGCAGGGGTCGCTCAACAACCTCGTGCGAACTTTGTCTGGCAATAGAAACGGTTCCGGGGGAAGCCGCGGTTCCGGCAATGGTGGGTTAGGTGCTGCGCAAGGGTCTTTGAATGCAAATCAAGCCAATGCCAACTTCGGAAATCTCATGCCCAATAACAACTTGCTACAGCAGCAATCGTTCAATCCTAATGCCAATTTAGGAAATCTACTTCAAGGGATGGGCAATAATATTGGAAATAATGGTGTTGGAGGTGGTGGTAACGGAAGTGGCGAGCTTCAGTCGTTCTTACAGAATCTTCAGAATAGTAACAACAATAACAACGCAGGCAATGGTAAGTTCTCGATGTCAATCATTGATTTTCCAATACTTGTGCCGTCTCTAACATTTTTGATTCATATCTAGCAGCAAACTTTGGTCAGAATGCAAACTTCAACCCCTTGTCACAGCAGCTCAACAATCCCCTCATGCAGCAACTGAACAATAACGGCGGAAACCCCTTCATGGCTATGGCCCAACAACAACAGCTTCTTGGGGGGATGCAATTGCAGCAAAATGGGCTTGGTGCACTCGGGGGAATGGGAAATGTAGGAGGCATGAACAGTATGGGGGGCAACTTCAACTTGGGCGGCGGCAACATGGGGGGCAATCTAGGTGTTGGAAACTTTAACCAGAATCAGAACACTGCCAACTTACTTCAGCAATTGCTTGCACAGCAACAAATGAGTTCGCAAAATCAGGGTGGCGGCATGGCCGGAAACAAGAGAAGCCTAGACGACGCTGCTGAGGATGGAGGGCCGTCTAAGAAAGCTTCCGTTTGAGGAGAGGGATAGATCGTGTAATATTTGTATTTGCTGCATATCTTTTTCATCGAATGCGTAAAGCTAAACGAGGTCGTTGATTATTTACATTCTATTTATTCTTCTATTTATTCACTCGTAGTGCACTTCTATTTGCACTCTTTCGAGACTTGCTAAGTTATCTGCGTAGGCATCGTGAGTGCCCCAAAGCGCGTCGCCATGGTTTGTTACACTATAATGGGGTAGTAGCTTCTTTTTCTTCTTCTTGCTATTGCGTGTGCCTCCTTGTTTGTCGTAGACCAGCGGTGCTTTACTGAGCCCAGGCATATCCGTAGAAGCAAAGATTATATTTCTCTCAGGGTCGCTGAAGCGAAAAGATCCAAGATCAGTCTTGTCCGCCTAAGTGAAGTGCGAGCGAATGGAATGGAAATGAGATCAATAAAAACAAGCAGCAAATTACCACCGCACACACAAATAACACATAGCTCAACTTACAACCAAAATCATCACGTCACCGATAACATCATCACTTTCACGGTGCGCATTTCCAGGGGCACTTGTAGTCGATGATAACCTCATCAAGCATGGGACAAACTTGGAGAGAGACTCTTTCCCAAGTGCATTGTTAGTTGCGAGACCAAGAGCACAAGGTCCACTCAGTATTAAACCAGGCTCTGCTCGAACCTTCCAGTTCTCCATTTTATCGATCCCTGTAACTTCGCACACGGCTCTCTCAACATCATACAAGTCACCACGAGACGACACAAGATTAACCATCCACTCAATCGCATTCGCCAGGGCAGGATGAGCAGGTGCGGAACCAATCAAACCGTTCCATAAACAAAAACTCTCATCGGCGTACACTCCAACAGAATCGATCGGTGCAAAAAATGCCAGGTCGGGTGTAATAAACTGATCCAAATTTGCATCCAACATCACATCAATGTCGGCATAAATGCCACCTTCTTTAAAGAGGACTAGATACCGGAAGAAGTCAGCCTTGTAGGCACCAGGCAATAGAGTGTCAAAGACAGACACAAAGCGTTCTGGATAGTGTGTTCTGATATAATCTCGAGCTGTGTCGTCAGAATAGAAACGATACTCCCACCCTGATGCCTTCCACGTATTCTGCAGCCGAACAAGTTGTGGGAATGTTTCTTTCGTTATGTCTTCAAAATACGTTTGGTGGATTATGCGAGGAATCCGCTGCTGATGATGATGTCGATGGTCTGCTGGAACAGACTTTTTCTGCGGCAAATTCAACCCTGTAACCTTGACATTGATATCAATTTGCGTTTCTTTCTCTCTTCCATTGCAAATGAATTCTGGGGCACATTTGCCGCAAACAAAAGAGCACTTAGAGAAGGATCCATATGCAGAAGCCTGGAGACAACGATTGCACCACCAACCTGGTTCACAGGTCCATGATTTATGTCTCATCTTCTTTTGAATCGATTCCTTGTATCGCAATACTTCCGTCCTCTTGCTGTTGGGTTGTGGAATATTCTCGCTTATTGACACAGAAACTTGCGTTGGGTTATCATCTATCAACCCTGAATTGCTGGTATGCTCCAACTCTGGAACATTTACAAATGTAAAAAACAAGTGATGGCTCGGTGTGTCCTCCCTTGCACCTTTCTTCAGAAGGTGTTCCACGGAATTGGGATTTCCCTCGGTAGAGTCAAGCATACTAACAGAAAGCTGATTGCAACAATTGGCGGCATGATGTGCACCACCATTGTTGAAATCATCAAACTCACATGGTAGCGTTGCAATTCCCCAAATTATTGATTCGCCACTGTTCGAATTGTCAACTCCTCGCTTACTCTCATACGCAGTCAAGAGCTTATTGACAAATGTCGATTGAAAACTAAGCTCTTCATTGGCAGTATTGTACGGTGATATCCCCACTTGATTCGGATGTAATGGCGGTAGACATAGGTATGCCGGATGGTTTGGTGAGAAAGCCGAAAAGATTGTGGAGACGTGATTCCAAATGGACGATGACTTTCGAACTTGATCATCTGGAGTTGGTGTATGTGATAATACCGCGTATCCCACTTTGGAGTTGCAGGATGTGCTTTTGGTTGCATGTTTGTATAATGGGGTGGCGAATATATTGGTAATGTGATGTCTGGCTTGCTGTAATATGTGATTGTCATCTCCCAACTGCATCCCACCCAAAAAGTATCCAAGGCAATGCAATGTTGGATCCGTCCGTGTAGCATAATACTTATCCTTTTGATTGGCAATAAACTTTGGACAATTCAGTATTGATTGTGGAATCGATGAACTTTTTCTCCGCTCTGTGGAATAATTGAACTCTAGTTGGAGCAGCTGTTCGCTCAAACTGTCATTTGTAGGATCAACATCTGAATAATCGACTGTCACCATCTCTACCTCATTCAATGCTGGTATGCTCGTCAACCAATACGGAAGTAATTGCAATTGCTGCCCATCATTCGCTTGCAATTGCAACACTGTCATTGGCAATTGTTGCAACCTACCACCTCCTACTAGTTTGTTCTTTGTACAACCACTCCCATCCATCACAGCATCATGAATCATCTTCCCCAATCGAACCTTCCGCCTCTTCTCTCTCAATAACATCTCCACAATTGCAAAATTCGGACGTGAACTCAAACTATCACCAAAGAGGTACCATCGTTGATCAGTCAATGCTCCATCTTGTTCTTTGTACACTATGGGAAGGTGCAATTCCGATTTGACTTGTGCCTTCCATTTGTTCATGGTCTGATATCGCGTGTAATCTTTGATATACTGATCAAGTAATTGGCCAATTGCCCCACCTTTAATGGAACCTCTTGGTCCAAATGATAGAGATGTGATGAGAATGACAATTGTGCAGATTGTGACGAAGAAAAAGATGCAAATTGCCGCTGCGTAGATTGGATCGATGCGTTCGAGGTAGTTTTTGAATTGGTGGAAGAGTGAATGAGCATGCTGGTGTAGTTGGGAGAGGAGGGAGGATATGGTTAACTTTGCTTTGCGGCACCATGAATGTCGACTCTTTGCGGCGGCATCATCGTCAGATATTATTCGTTTGCAATTGCTAATGGATCTTCTCGGAGATGATGATGAGGTGTTGGTGTTGATCATCAGATGATGTAAATTTTCATTGCTGCTGCCGCTGTTGATGAACAGAGGATCACTTTTCCGTGATGTTAGTCGCCTCATCATTTTATCTTATTCCAAGCTGCAACTAAGCTGGACTCTACAGCACCCGCAGTAGTCTTGAAGTGCGAATCAGCATTGAGACAGGAGACAGCAAAATGCTGAGGATGGAGTGCAATGCGGGACATTAACTTATTTTGCTGAAGTGCGTCTAGTAATAAAATTTTTCGCAATAGCTCTTTTCATAAGTTGTACAGCCTTTTCCTTGACTCAAAATGTCTGTGTTGCGACTTACTTCCGCTCCGACCTCCGGTGACCCCGTAGAGCGGAGCCCAAGCGGATCACTAGAAAAAGCTAATCCTCTGAGGAGTAGCCTGAGTAAGAGGGTATAGATGGCGGTGGATAACAGCGGACTCATTCAGCGTCAGACTGCAGCATCATCATCTTCAACATCCGCCTTGCCATTAGTTGGTGGACGAAGCACCACCACCATGGACACCACAACAACATTTCGAAGGCGACGCACACCTCATTCGTCATCCAACAACATTAAATCATGGATGCTAATCACACTTGCATCCATAACAATATTCATGTTTGGAATATTCATAACTATAATCTCACAACACAAGAAGCAACTCAAAACAGCAGGATCAATCTACACCAAATCAAACGCTAATAAACTCTCCAATACTGCAGCATGTCCACATGGACAAGAACGAACATGGCACGGAGGACACCCCGCCCAAGATCGTCCTGGATCATGCTGGTGTGGGCAAGATGAGTATTGTATGTGTACGCCATCTGTGGCGATTGATATTGTGTTGTATCAAAAACGACCAAGTACGAAAAATAATCCATCGGATGGTGCAGATTATGATGTATGGGTAGTTAGAAGGTCAGATACCAATCAGCTTGCGACTATTGGAGGGTTTGTGGACACTGGCGAGACTACTGAAAATGCAGTTTTACGAGAGGTAGAAGAAGAGACGGGGATTACTATTCCACCACAACTAATGTCATCTCATCATAGTGGTGCATCATCGTCAAACAATAATAATTCTGCAATCAAGCTGATTGGTGTGTACTCTGACCCGCGGAGAGACAATCGACGACATATTGTCAGCATAGCCTACGCTCTTGAATTCAAGCCGGACATTATGACGACAAAAGATGGCAGTGGGATTCCCCACGCAGGAGACGATGCCAAGGACGTGATTGCAATTCCACTAGAAGAGATTGGAGTCAAGTATGTTGGAGAGGATTGGTATGCGGATCATTTATCTATATTGTTGGATTTTAAGATGCAATTGATGGTGATGAGAGATGATGAGGTGGATCGAAGTAAGGAGTTGTATGGTGGAGATGTTGCTCGTTCCACTTGTTCGTAGGCATAGATGTGAGTAAGAATAAGAATGAAGCATCTACTTTGACTGCTCGATACTTTGTTTTCGCATTGGCAGCAAGATATCTAGAAGCAAGAAGTCGCCAGTGCAGAAATTGCGAGGCTTTGTTCCTTCTTTCCCCTTTGCTTGCCACGGACAGGATGCTGCTTTCACAGTAGTAAGCTACTTTCCCGCACTTTTCGTCGGATCTTTTCTTGATTGATTGCCTCTCTGCGCTTGCCACCTTGATTGACAAGCGCAAGGGGATCGTCGTCTACCAACCCCCAGCTGCGGCGTGGTAAAATTGGTAGCATATTGTCTAGTATAGGCTGTAGTATCTTGCAGTTTATCGCTGCGCTCGGCTGCTTTAAACATCACGTAAAGAATCAACGATGAACACCGCCGCTTCCTGCTGCTCGGTTTGCGGTAAAAAGGAGAGCCCGGCCCAAAAACTTCTCCAATGTAGTCTATGCTCCTCCAGCAATTATCTGCTATGTGGGAAAAAATGTCAACGAAAGGACTGGAGACGTCACAAGAAGGAGGAGTGTTTTGTGTTGAGGGTCGAGGACGGGCCGCCGTCGGATCCATGTGCCTGCGCCCTTTGCAAGGGGGAAGACGCAGAGGACAAAGATGATGTCAGCGATTTCTTCAATGAGTTACACTTCGTTAGAGGGAATAACAAAGCTTTCAAATTCATCAACGATGTCACATCGAGCTCATCAAATGTGATGGTGAACGGTGTACCCACAAACTTGGTACAGGTCACGCTTTCAGAAGAGGAGCTGGATCGGATTGCTTATCCCTTCCCTATGCTGGTGTACAAGGGGCATTGTATGCTTGATAAGACCAAGACATTCTACGCCCCGGATGGGGAGGCATTCACTGTACGTCAGCTTGCAACTGCTATCGCCAAGGCAGAGAAGGAGAACAAAGACAAACTCGAGATGACCGGAATGTTCGGCGGTGGATGGTATTTTGAAGGGCTGTACCCTCTTGAGGACAAGGGGCCTCATACTTTTGGAGGCTATTGGGGGACTAACATGGTTACATCTCGTAGTGGTTACAGTGTTGTTGGCATGGGATTCAATCCATTGACATCTCGCGTTGCAGCGATGGAGCACGAAGTGGGAGAAGGGGGGACTCCAAAAGAACGTGTTCAAGATCAAGGCTCTCCCATGGACATTCCATTTGTGGAGTGAGGAGGTGGTGGTAGTAAACAATTTCATTGCAGGAAATCATATGAATTGTCATTGGATCATACTGAATGATTTCAGAGAGACATAAATAATTTTAGTAAGCGCCTAATGTAACAGAGTTCTTTCTTCCTCGGGTTATGAATGTTAAACATTCTTGCTAGATTCCAATTTAATGTATAAGACTCGAGTCTATCGAGTGCAACATCACGCGGCTGCAGCCGCTGCATCTAAGAGTGTAGAGCAACTCTTTTTTCATATGCCTATGCTCAATAAACGAGACGATGATACAAATGCAAATGGCTGGAGGTAGCTGTCTCCTCCTTCTTCTCAGCAGCGTGAACTCCTTCCTTTCCTTTGCTGCTTACTTTCTCGCTGTAGATGACTATTAAGTTAGTAATGCTCATGCCTCAGTCTCCTTGCAAGATGTGAAGAGAAAATGAAGAAAGGTGGTACTTCATTTCTCCTTTTCACTACCTACCTACTTCACTTCGATGGGCAAAAATGGCCACCTCTCGCCAGCAAAACAAAACACTGACAACATTGAAATAACACCGCTCCCATCGTGCGTAGACCTCAGCAATATTAATAGTCACCATGTCCGATACCTTTAAATCTCAATTCTTCCAGCACGTCGATGCATCCGTTCCACAATACATCGCCGAGCTAGGCGAAGCTGTAGCCATCCCTTCCGTCTCCGCCGATCTCCAAACTCATCTCAAAGATATCATTCAAATGGAAGAGTGGACCAAGTCTTACATCGAACGACTTGGTGGAAGTGCGGAATTACTCCCTAATCCTAAGGGGGTGGATGATGATGGGAATGAGTTGCCACCCATTCTGTTGGCGGAGTTCAAAGCTGCGGATAATTCGGAATCTAAAAAGACTGTTTGTTGTTATGCGCATTTAGATGTTCAGGTAAAGTGATGTCCATTTTATATTGCTCTTTTCATTTATCACTTCGATCAAATGATGATACTCACAATAATCTATGCTCAGCCTGCTGCCAAGGAGGATGGTTGGGACTCGGATCCGTTTGTTCTTACGGAGAAGGATGATAAATTATACGGAAGGGGATCCACCGATGACAAGGGCCCTGCATTGTCTTGGTTGTGGGTGATTCAGGCTCATAGAAAACTAGGCGTAGATCTGCCTGTTAATGTTAAATTAATGTTTGAGGGTATGGAGGAGTCAGGATCAGAGGGCTTCGACGAAGCAATTCAAATTCTAAGCAAAGAGGGGAAATTCCTATCAGATGTCGATTTCTTCTGTATTAGTGATAACTATTGGCTTGGTGCTTCCAAACCATGCCTCACGTATGGACTAAGAGGTCTGGCATACTTCAGTTGCTCTGTACAATGCTGTGAACAAGATTTGCACTCGGGAGTGTTAGGAGGGACGGTCCATGAGGCCATGACTGATCTGGTTCAACTTATGGCATCGTTGATTGATTCATCCGGCAAGATTCTTGTGCCTGGAATAATGGATGACGTTGCTGGAGTAACGCCGGAAGAAGATGCGTTGTATGAAACTATCGATTTCAATTGTGAATCCTATAAGAAGGAAAACAAAGTTGCTTCCGTATCGAATAAATTGATGTATGAAAACGAAAAGGATTTGTTGATGGCAAGGTGGAGATACCCAACGCTTTCATTGCACGGTATTGAAGGTGCATTTTCTGGCACGGGTGCAAAGACAGTCATTCCAGCAAAGGCCATTGGCAAATTCTCCCTTCGTCTAGTGCCTGACCAAGATCCCAAACGTATTGAGCAATGTGTTTCTGATCATCTCAACAAGGCATTCGCTTCATTGGGATCACCCAACAAAATGAAAGTAACGTTGCTTCATGGAGCAAAGGCTTGGTTGAGCGATCCAAATCATCCTAATTTTGCGGCGGCAGCTCGAGCTACAGAAAAGGTGTATGGCTTGCTTCCTGATTACACGAGAGAGGGTGGATCAATTCCAATTACCACAGCCTTTGAAGAAGCTACACAAATGAATGTCTGTCTTCTGCCAGTAGGAGCATGTGATGATATGGCTCATTCACAAAACGAGAAGTACAATAAAAAGAATTTGATCAACGGAGTAAAGGTGTTGGGTCTCTATTTGCACGAACTGGGTGAACTCGACGGGCCCAAACCATCGCTATGTCGATGCGTAGAACTGACTCCGGAAGAGTTGATGGAGCCAGGTGCTTTCATGCGAGGATTCAAATGCAAATGCTTCATGTAGATAGTTTTGTCTTTCATTATTTAGGAGCAATAGAATATTCCATCTATAATCACAATACACACAATGCTTCTATTGCATCATATTCTAACATCATTGGGTGTGCCTTCATTTTCAACTTTCTTTTGTCTGCATTTGATTTGTGTCCTTGCTTTTACTGAACAAGTCGTCTAGATATATACACTCACATATTGGTATTGCATAGAAGTTTGTCGTGTACCATCCCATATTTATTGCTCCTCTAATCATTCTTTGTTTCTTTGCCTGGAAAGTCTTTCGCCATAATATATCTCCATTTGTTCACTGCGCCGAGGAAATAGTAGCTCGTTTTTGTTATACTATTGTTGATTGATGCAAGCTTTACTAGACCCAACAAGTCCTTTGTGGCGTAGAAGAGAAAGAGAGACATGATAAACTTGCATGAGATACCGAGCACAATATCATACATGTAGCATGAGCACATAATCAAACACTTACAATAATCTCAACGTTGCAGCCAGCAAACGCAGCAGCTTCTGCCTCCACCGAAGCAGTCACTTTTGCCAAAGCCTTCTCCAAAAAGTTTTTGGGCTTACTCGGATCTGTATCAGCTTTATAATCCCCTCGTAACACTCTCTTTAATTCTTTTTTAGCATCAAAGGTTTCATTAGTCGGGCACGTTGACATGAGATAAAAACCGGCAACCGGAGCGGCTAATGCTGTGGCAAGCCGTGAGACTACTGCCAGGCATCGTGCTGCCACAAATGTTCCGAGGAGGGACAGTGCGATAGTACTGATTTCTGATGCCTCGTTTGGGTCGTTGGATGGGCTGTTGCTGCCGCTCCTGCTACTGGTATTGTCGCTTCTTGCTGCCATGGTGAAAAGGTTCTGATTTGGATTTTTGGATCCCTCACGGCGAGCTCAGCAGGCCTTTTCCTCCCGCCTCTTCTGATATCAATTCCTACGTTGGACTGAAGAACCTACCTCTCCCCTCCAACACATGCAAGTCAAACCACCATGGCCGACGAGATGGAGCAGAAACTGGGGAGAAGATTGCTTCACAGAAGACGTCAATTGCTAATCTTCCAGCGCTTCGAAGTATAGTTGATGAAACGGGTCTTACACGCCTGAGACGAAAGCCAGGGCGCAGCTAATCAAAGATCTATCGGATAATGAAGAACAGCTCGAACTACTGCTGGAATCTAAGCGGGAGGCGGCTGTTGTCCGTCTTCAGGACGAGCTGCATCCTCCTCTCGACTCTGAAGACTGTCCCATATGTCTTGAAACAATAAAGCACGTGAATTGCATGACAATTGTTCGATTATTATCGTGGCAAATGCCCACTTTGTCGGGAAAAAATGCCAATAGAAGGTGACTATAAGGAAATTGGATCTATGCTATTGAAGCATGCAAACAAAGGTAGGGCGTGGGCGCAGGCTTATATTGGAAATAAATATTTAAATGGTGTGAACGGCTTTGATTTAGGTAAAGAGAAGGGATTGAAACTGATCGAAGAATCAGCAGATCAGCGTGATCCGGATGGATTATTGAGATGGCGTTGACATGCAAAGAAGGAACACTTGAACGTAACGAATCGAGATACATGTATTATTTGAAAGAGGCTGCAGATCTCGGACAACAAGATGCACAAGAAGAGCTGGCAACAGCTTACAATAGGCGGAACAACGAACAAGAACAGATTCTTCATTATGCCACACTAATGACTTTCATATCAATGGTGGAGAGCGAGGCAAAAAGTCACTGCACAAACTGCAGGAAGGAGGCAGGATCTTCTCCATTAAAGCGATGCATACGCTGTTTAGGAGCGTGGTACTGTGGAAAGGAATGTCAGGTGCAACTAACACTGGACGGCTGGCCACAAATTTGATTGCATCAAGAGTTAATGAGGATGATATCAAGTCGTATGAGATTTACATCAATTCCAGTTTTATCTTTGTCTTGTGTCTGACGCATACCATTATCGCCATGCAGAACACCCATCGAGAAGGTGAAGCCACGGCGCTGTACACGCTTGTCTGTCAGCATCTCTCTGAATCATCTACAAGTCAAACTCGAAACTTTCCTCGCTCAACAAGTCATTTTGACCAATTATCATGTTTATGCCGCTGCTGCATAGTATTCTTCGCTGCTTCGGCTTGAACAGCGTTCCTTGACTATCCCACCCAGACTCTTTTCTTTGCGACGATTCCATTTTGTTGCTAGTTTTACCACATCATCTTCTTCACTTGCATCCCCTATGTCAATGCATCAAGAATTTTCGAGTCTCTGATTCACAGTGGATCGTTTCCTGCCTACGGATCATAATGCTCGATGTTATATGCATGAATATCAGATAAGCATTAGAACTCGTTTCGTCTGGAGCCATTCAACCTGATGCCCACCTTGACAGCTGTTGATTGTACCTTATTGTGATGTGACGGCAGAAGCACGTGATAATAGAAGTGCCTCTTTCCTCACCTTGCACGGTAATGTTAACTATTATTAATAGACGACGACTGGCAGCTCCATCGTCACATCCGCTGCCACATCCACATGCCATCTGTGCATATTCATATAACTCATTGGAAGATTGCTTCGTCGTCGTTTCTTGTCCTTGTTGCTCATCGAGATATCACATCACCGCCTCATTTAGGCTTCGCTGAACATGCACATTAGCTACCAGATGCCAAAGGCACCGATTTCATCACATGTAAAGAAAGATTTGTAACTCCTCTTGCTGCTAAAGAGTAGAGGCAACTATGTAATGAGCCTGTCTTGGTCTTGCTGCCTATGGTACTTATAACTTATGTGTATCGCAGAATGTCAGAGAAAATCGATCATGCAAGACTGTCCAGAGCTACGCTCAGAACGCCTCACGAGAGTACAGCACAGTGCAGCTCATAAATTTGTTTCAGAAAACAAGTCAACAACAATATGTTCGCCATCGCCGCCATCGCCGCTGTTATCTTCGCCGCCATTGCCTTCACAATGGCGTCACCAGAAATGTGTTTGGACACTCTGGTGTGGTACTTCCATCCAAACAACTCATTGGATCCTGCTGGGAGGGTTCACATGTTTCATCTCCATCCCAGCAATGTAGTTGAAGAGCTTCTTGTGTGGTGCTCCCATCGCATTAGAACCATCGTCTTCGGTGCCATGTTTGATGCACATGGTTCATCATCTGCGACCGAGCTTCTTTCGCTTTACGACGAGAGCGTCTTCCAAGAGTTTCAGTTGGGCAGTTTCCTCACCACTCCCTCCGTCAGTCATGAAACTCTCTCCACCTCCGCAATTGTGGCTAGGTTTATGAAGAAGTATAATGGCCGACGTCTGAAGGTGCATTGGCCAGGTACCAAAAACTTACGCCGTCGGAAGAATAAGCACACATTCGCTACGATACGGGTTGTTGTGGGCATCTTCAGAGTGGGAAATGCGGAGGAGATCTCAGACGAGCAAGAGGATTTTATTGCGCATTATCAACAGCTCGGCCAAGTTTTGGATCAACTCACGGGGATAGTGACTTGTGTTTCATTCGTTCCAAACGGTAATGAAGAAGACAGAGAGTCGGAATGGAGAGTTGTGAAGCGGAACAAAAAGGTTAGCTACGGTATGCAAGAGAGCGCTGAAATCGCCTTCGAACGGCTTGTAAGAGTCTACGATGATTTTAAGGAGCGTTATCCTCACGCCTTTCAAGATACTAGCGAGTATGAAAGGGAGCTCAACGCTATCAAATCCTTCACAGGCGCTGCCTTTGGAGCACTTGGGTGTGACATTTTTCATCTTGAGATGAGACTTCGTTGTGATTTGATGCCAAACCGAGGGTTGACTGCCCCATCGAGAAAGCGAGCCTTGTCTGAAGAGCCCGAGTTGGAAGTAGAGCAACAGCCTCCAGTGAAGAAGATGCGGTATAGCCAAGTTGCAGTTGCAGCTGCCCCGTCGAGAAAGCGAGCCTTGTCTGAAGACGAAGAGACAGACTTGGAACAGCAGCCGCAAGTGAAGAAGAGCCGGAGCAACTCTTCTGCTATTCCTCCAAAGAGCCAAGTTGCATTTGCAGCTCCAGCTGCCCCGTCGAAAAAGCGAGGATTGCCCGAAGACCAAGAGACAGGGTTGGATGAGCAGCCGCAAATGAAGAAGAGCCGGAGCAACTCTTCTGCTATTCCTCCAAAGAAACGCACCCAATTCTCCACTTCAGCTCCACAGTCGATTCTTCGACAAGCCGATCAGCAGCGGGCCAACAACCGCAGTGTCAAGATCAGTGACACGTGTACTGCTCGGCCGTTTGACAAAACTCAAGCTCCACAGAGTGTGAGTGAGTGTGGGGAGGATATTGTGCAGGATATACCTGTGCTCATTTGCAAGCGTCGGCGTAATCTCCTATGGATTCCCTCTGCTCCATTGAGGAAGAAGTTCGTAGCAAGTGTGCTTGAGCTGGAAGCCTGCGATTTGTCCGCTCGTTTCGATGAGCCGGATTATGTGGTGCCTGAAAAGAGGGAGGAAGCCGCTGTTGATCTCGCAAGGGTTGAAGCTGATGCTAGGCCTCCGATGGAAGTAGTTGTGGCAGTGGCAGAGCCAATTGACTTCTGCGAACCGGATGTTGTGGTCGAGGAGGAAGAGGAAGAGGAGGTGATCTCTTCACCCAAAGTGCACCGCCGTCGCAAGAGCCGTGAGGCTGCGTCACTCATTTCCGAGTTGGGCAAATATTGGGATGTTCCATGTTCGTCGAGAAGGGGCAGACGAGTGAGGAGGCAAACAGTGGGGGGAAAGTCGTAGGGCGAGATTCTCATAGGAGTGGAGGGGCGGAGGAGAGAGGTGTTTCGTGTCTCTAATTGTCAACATGTGCATGTGGCTGATACCAAGTCATCACCGTACTTGTGGTGCTCAAGATCGATGTAGGTATGCCTTGTTGACATGCAGAGGGGGTCGGGGGTTACTTGTTCATTGCATCTGTTCGGAGCCGTATACTTCGAGGGTGTTGTTTGATTGTGCTGTTGAGGTGTATTGCCTGTTCGGGACTGTATATCCCGAGGGCCACCATTGTTTGTGTTTGCTTTGATGTCGAATTTTGGGGGGGTTCTATAGATATTCATATTTGGGGATACATCGTTCGGGGTTTGAATGGGGTTGGGTAAGTTCTTAGTTTGCAGTGAGCTGTTTTATCACTATACCAACACTCGTTATGTTTCTTTCCTTTCATCTCTACTTCCATTAGATTTGACGGGCGGGTTATGTGCGGCTTCCTCGTCTCTCTCAGCCTGGCCAGCTAGAGGGCGAGATGGGTATTGTAAAGTGTATCGTTTTTGTACAATTCAACCAGCTTCACTCACACTCACTCACTCACTCACTAACACTCACTCACTCACACTCTATCTCTCTCTATCTTCTGCTGATTGCTTTGTTTTGTTGATTGTTTTGTTTGGCCACGTCATCTCCATCTCCATCACTCCCCACCGTCTCCACCTCACCAACCTCCACTTGATCTACAATCCAACACCTCCATTCCAACAACCCCTTTTACACTGCGGAGGGGAGCTCGCTGAGCCACGGTCGAACTAGGGTTGGAAGTTGTGGGCTCGCTGAGCCGTTGTGCATGGCATCGGTTCAGAGCCACGGGCAAGGACCGGGCATTGTT
This sequence comes from Skeletonema marinoi, assembly GCA_030544225.1. Classification (NCBI taxonomy): domain Eukaryota; phylum Bacillariophyta; class Thalassiosirophyceae; order Thalassiosirales; family Thalassiosiraceae; genus Skeletonema; species Skeletonema marinoi. The sequence goes on along the minus strand of CM060485.1, from coordinate 482,491 downwards.
CCCTGGCAGAAACCTTGGGGGTTTCGCTAATCCAATAAGTCTAACCTGGTTCCTTCGGGATCCGTTGGCCCACCTCATCATATGTCAGTTGGCCTTTACGTGGCGATGAGGATAAGTACACTCTTCTCTCTTGAGGGGGAGTGGAAACCAGCAACCGACAAAGATATCAAACCAACTCTCTTGAGGTTGTGTTCGTGTTCACTCCAGACATCCACTATCACCATCCTACCTCCATATCTACCGTGGCAAGAAATCTTACTCTTCACTTCGTTATCGATTGATCAGCATAATCACCCAACTGCTATTGCAATCTTCTTCCAAACCTCGTTCATCGTTACTCCACGTTCTCTCCGACCCGCTGGAGCTAAGAAGTAGACTTTCTCCCGAACTATGTAACATCGCTACGTCTCATCGCGTCACGATGCGACAAGTTATGCACCTCAATCGATATCATCTATGGTTGATCGAGGCCAGTACAACCAACTAATAACTGCATCTTCCAAGCCCCATCGTTACTACAACTCTTCTGCTTCTCGCGAATATTTCCTCGGTCTCTGGTCTCTGTTCGAGCAAGTCTCCCTGTTCGTGAGCCACATGTTTCAGTCTTCGATGATACTGTCCCGAATATCACTAACTGTGATAGCAAGCCGAGGGATTGTAAGTCTAATGAATAAGTAGTATTTTCTTGGCGAGCTTTTTGCTTCTGTATGGCAAGATATACTTCGAGTCCCCCAACCATCCCTACTACTTGTCGCGTGTAACTTATCTGCAAATCATTGACACGTAATATGATGGTCATCTCCCCAACCACTACCCTACCGTTCCAATCATCGAAGCATCTGTACAAGCCCTGTCGTCTCTGTAATCTCAAGACACAGTGTCATGACCAGACGAACTAAGTATCAAATGAAATAGCATTCAGTGTATCATCGTTTTCGGCACAGAAATCAATACCAGCGGCTGCTGGCAGATGATATCGGTGTAACCGGAGGGTCTACATACCTACTCCGACATGGCCAATACTTCGTATGTGACTTACAACTTACACTCAGTGCCAAGACAAGCGCAAATTGTGCCACTCATTGTGCCAGTTGTCTCAGAATTTCATCATCTCAATAGCTGAACTGACTGCTTCGATAAGATTTGCGAGGGAGTGCCGCGTCCTTTGATGCCTCATTTGGCTTCTCTCCTTTGTATGTATACTATAGGATATGTCAAACTGTTGCTGAGGGTGAGAAGCAAAGCTTTCCCTTGACTTCGTCCAACCTTCCACACCAAATAAATGGCTGTTTCTCATTTGTTAGTTATGTCTCACCCGCTCGTGGATGTCGATGCATCTCTCGCTGATGGACTCCCTACCTCTAGTAAGTTATGTTCGCAAGATGAGGCTTTCATATTTTGTTTGCACTGGCTCTTGATCAATTATTTACTAGCTGAGTTTCTCAACACTGCTGTTGCTCTTGCAATGCGGCCGCGACGCCATTCTTCATACGTCATATTCTCTCCACTGTGAGGCAAGGTTAGTGATGCAGATGGTTCTAATCCTACGAAAAGAGCAAGGCAGGATCGAGCTGCGTCATTATCGTCCTTCTTGCATGGTTGTGGCATCACCCTATGGAGAGTAGAACGCAATGATCCACCAGTCAGCTCAGAAAGGCAATCTCCAACATTGACAACAAAGACTGGTTCATCAATGTAGTATGGTCCAGCAGGAAGATTGATGTTTACCCATTCCTCTGTTGATGGATCGGCTGTGCATGCGTCTGCAACTCTTTGAAGGGTAGCGCACTTTCCACTATCATAAAGAAGGACAGTGATAACACCAACATCAGTATGAGCAGCGACGAGCGGCCGCATATATCCCTTGCTGCCTTTCTTATGCCGGCTCCCATATTGATATCCAAGTAGCGTTAGGATTGATGTATGATTGTTGCTTTGATTGGACAAAACATTGATGGACTGTGCATGATCTGAATTGTTTGCGTTAATACCGTCACAGATTGCAGTTAGAATGTAATCGGCTGCAAGTCGTGTCTGCTCAAAGTACTCTTCGATTGAAGAAATGAAGAATGCCGCCTCTTCATCACCCCATACTTCGGAACTCGGCCATGCGTTAGGTTGGTGCAATGAAGATGAGGATGATTCAGATTCTGGACCAACCCGAAACTTCTTGACGAGGTCGTTTGGCCCCTCTTCTCCTAACAGCGACGCAAAATTCTCGGTAGCCATGGGAGAATAACCTCTTCTTGCACGATCTTTGGTCAAAGTTGAACGCCTCACTGACTCATCTGCTTCGTGCAAGAATGTTTTTGTCGCTCTCAGAGCATTGTCGCATAGATTGCCTGATATTCCTGTACCTCTCACCAACGCAAAACCATATTTTTGGAGCATACTGTTTAGTTCTGCAGCGCAGTGGAGCTTTGAGTTGATGTTATCTTCTGAATCATCTAAACAATTTTTACAATACGGTGACATGTCGATTGCATCTCCTCTTATATCATTGGCCTCTTCGTTCTTATCCTCGCCATTGCTTGGTGAGAATGGAAATTGACGTTGATTCTGAGGTATCATTTGTATCTTCTTCTCTTCTATCGGCATTCTGTGCCATAGCATGCGCTTACATCCCCAGAGCTTTAAGGTCCCATCATAAAGCTGGTAAAGTTGCGTACCCATTGAGAGTGGAGATTGGAGAGCTTCTATTGATGTATCGGGAACCTCGTCTTTCAAAAATTGTTCATATAACTCAAACTGGACGAAGAATGCATTAAATAGGGTGGTTTCGACCAATATATAACCTGATGCAGTAGCAAGTTCTACAAATGCAGAAAGTGATGATCCATGACGGATACTGTCACTGCGAGGTTGAACGTAAACTAAGTCTGTGGGCATTGTCGGATTGAACTCGACACAAATAACTTTGGGCTGATATGAATCGATACTACCGTCTGGTGCTGATAGTCCCAGAATATTCGCCATTATCCAATAATCCATTCCATCCACATCTATTGACACCAAATCAAAATTGTGAGGTAGATCTGGTGCATCTTGTTTTAGTATCGATAGCAAAGATTGAGGTGAGCACGGATCACATGAAACTTCTGCGCATACACTAATGTTGCCCAAACCGTCATGTAGATTCTTCAGTTCTTTGAACCGCTGCTGATCTGCTTCTATTAAGACACCACTCCATTCTGATTGAGTTTGATTGCCAACTAATAACGAGTAGGTGTTTGATAAATGAACGCCGTCCCAAGCGCCAACATCAACACAGTATCTTTTCTTTGATAATGGTAGAAGCTCAAAGAGTCTCTTGATAACACCGTCTTCGCCATTTTGACTTGTGTTGTTGGATGCGTACTTGATCAGGCCATCTCGTCTCCGTAGACTGCGACAATCTTTTCGACAGCGAATTGTGGTACTTTGAGGATTTGGTAGAGACCAACTCGAGTCCTTCATGGTGTTGATGTTTTGGTAGGCTGTGGTTTGTGGTTTGGCTGCGTGTAGCGTGAGCTGAGGTCGGACCACGAAGAGGACACAAAGCAGGGCCCCAATGCCCCTTCTCCTGCCTCCCTTGTTCCCGCCCAAAATGTACGCTGGGTGGTTGTGTAGGATGTACCTAATTCCTACTTAGCGACTTGAAGTGCACACCGATTCGGAGGGCCTGGGATCCGGCCCCTCTGCAGAATGCACCACATCATGCTAGGTGGCTGTCCTGGAGGAGGGGTGGTGATGATTGAGGACAGACTTGGGACAGACATCTTACAACCGGACAGATTTAGAGTTCTCATCTTGCGCTGATGAGAACGCTACTGATGCTCATTGCTTAGCATGCTTTGTGCTTTGTTTGATGCTCTCATAAAATCACAACATCAATTACAATTAAACGATGAAGCATATAATTACAATCTCGATCATCTTCCTTGGCACTTTGTGCCTGCAATCCTCTGCGTTTGCGAGGATGCCAAAACCTTTCCTCTACATGCGTGCAACTTTCAAGTTAAATGATAAGGTCTCTTCTAATGCAGTTGGTGACGATTCTCTATTTGATTCCGAGGAAGCAGCCGCTGTTGATGCGCATGACTTGAATGATCCTGGATTAGAGGGTGCGGCCATGGAGCGAGCGGTTATGCTTGCTGAAGAATACAAAGAGCAGCAACTGAAGAAGAAGGAAATGGATCGTAAGAGTGAACCTTGCGTTGGCGGTGCAGCTTTGATCAACTCCTTAGAAGAACAACACACAGAAGTCAGAAATGCAGCCGGCACAACAGATGATGAATCATTACTAGAAGCCGAGGACGCAGCGGCAATCGACGCACATGATCTCTCTGATTCTGGATTGGAAGCTGCTGCTATGGAGAGAGCGGTTATGCTTGCTGAAGAATACAAGGAGGAGCAACTGAAGAAGAAGGAAATGGATCGTGAGAGTGAACCTTGCGTCGGTGGTGCAGCTTTGATCAACTCCTTAGAAGAACAACAAGCAGAAGTCAGAAAGACAGCATTCACAACAGATGATGAATCATTACGAGATGCCGAGGACGCGGCGGCAATTGACGCACATGATCTCTCTGATTCTGGATTGGAAGCTACTGCTATGGAGCGAGCGGTTATGCTCGCTGAAGAATACAAAGAGCAGCAAATAAAGAAGAAGAAGAAGAAGAGAACGGAACGTATCAGATCTATCGAAGAGCATTACAAACAGATTAACAAGGACATTGAAGCAATTGAACGTTTACTCAAGGAAGCGGACGATGCTGATCATGCTTCGGTGAGAAGAGCTGTGCGTTATGAGTATTTGATTGTTTTCCATTCACTCTAAACAGGCGTTCCTCAATATCATTTTTAGGGTCATTCGCTCGAACGGACTTTCTCTGATGATGATGCTGCAGATCTTGCTCTGATGATGATGGAGAAGTCAGTAGTTGCAGCCACTGACAGGCTAGAAATGCGTTTGGAGAAGGTCAAACAAACGGAGCAAGAAGTAAGGGCCGCGTTGGAAAAGAAGTACACCAGTAAGGCATTGGCTGAATCAATCGAGCGTGAAAGACACGCAGCAGAGATGAGATTCTTATCCAACAAGTACCGTAATGACGATGTTAACTTTTCTGCTGTCCATGACAATGATAAGGTTCTGCATGATGCTCATAGGCAAGAACATGACGCAGAGTTGCGACTGGAGAAGGCAATCGAAGAAGACATTGCTACCAAGAAAGATCTTGAACAGATGATTGAAAACAAGGCAGCTTTGAAAGAAGTGCTACATGAGTTGCAAGAGATAATCCATGAGCATGCTGCTTTAGCTATGGAGAAGGAGAATGCAAGGAAATCACCGAAGAGTTGAGGTAACCTATTCAAAATTAGGCATTCATACAGAATTTGATCAGCTACTCAAACCAAGCTCAAACGAGTCGAATACTCAGATGTAAAGGCTAGAATTATTTACTGAGTACAATACGTTGGAATGTATAAATACCTTGACACCATTGGCAAGGCATGGACAAGAAGCAAGGGGGGACCTTTTGCACAGCATGCAGTTATCATATGGGGCGAACGGGAGGAGAGTTCGCATCAGCAGATTTTACCCGCCTATGCTATTCACCCGCCTATTTTCACCCACGCATTCCAACGCCATACATCGCGACGACAATACTTAACCCCCTACTAACAACCATGTCGAGAATTCCTCAGGTCCTCACCAGCCGGGTGGTACTTTCCAGGTGAGTACTGCTCTTTATTTTTCTTCTTTGTTAGAGGTTTAGAGTTGGTGCCCAAAAATGAATTTAAACACGTCATGTGACAAAAATATCGTTTTGCCGCGTAGGGTGCAGTTAAGTATGTTGAGTTTTAATATCGAGAGGATGGCAGATGCGGCTTTTGGTATCGAATATCCACCATCCCTTCATTTCATTGCTGTCGTCTTTATTTTATTGCATACCGACGGCAAAGGCGTCTTACTTTACGTAACATTTTTTATCATACTCATTCCGTAATGATAACTCACCGTTTTCTTTCTTCGTCATTACCGTGCACATGTCCAACCTAATATAACTGACGCAACAACAATAACAACAAATGAATAATAACACATACAAATCGCACAAATATCTTCTCAATCAGTATCGGCAGGTTCGAATCACTCTTACCAGCCAGTGTTCACTCCAAATTAGGAAAGATTGTAAAGCCCAAAACATTCAAAACTGTAGGAGCCGGTCAACCATTTTCATTTGAGGCAAGTGGGGCGCGTAATGCTGGGAGTGCTCCATTTTCTGCAGAGACTTCGTTGAGAAAATAATTTGCGAGTCGAGGGGGAGGGGGGAATACGACACTGGTATTAAGTACCATGCTCCACTATTCAATATTCTGAGAGGGGCATGGTGAGAAGTAGGCTGTAATGAGCGTCTTAGATTATCAAATAATAAGTTGATACACTGCTCTACATTGCTCTATGATTTACAAATCGCATATACCGTAACCACGTTGTATGTAGTGCTCCGAGGAGACAGAACAACAGAATCAAGCAACTCTTCTATTAATTGTTCATATGGTCCATTTTGCTGCCAAATTTCCCAGACACCGTCCGGTGCAGTTAGATACGCGTTTGCTTGCATCCATCCTTTCGTCTAGATTATACCATCATCGCTTTTGAGACTAGGCACAAGTTGCAGACAAAGATTACCGCGATCTAAATCCTAATCCTCCATCAGGCTACAACTTGAAACACTTCCATTCTTCAATTCCTCTAATTCGCCTAGTGCTTTTAAATCCTCCAACCATTGTTCACTAGAGTCTGTAGCTCGTTGGTCACTGCCATTATGCCACGACCTCATCCCTCCATTACTAGGACATCTCATCAGACACGGAGTATCCTTTGCTAACCGCTCCTCTTCGAATGTCGGCAACTTCCCGAATGCAAATTGGCATTCACCCGTTTCATAATCAGGAGTCATTGTCAACGGCAGCCCCATATTCTCATTAAAGAAGTTCTGTGTTGGTATCTTACAACTGTTCACACATATCGAAGCACATTGACTCTCTTCAAGAAATCGACATCGTTTCACCAATACTCCCTGACTCTTGCCCCCACCTTCTATTTCTGGGACATCATTCACTTCGCATTCCCCCATGAGCCATGTCCCTCCTACAACTGTTGCCCATGCACACATTCTTGCACTAAAGGCTGGGAACGGTTGCGCAAACCAAGTTGGATATCTATCTAGTATAAATGATGGGAACAATGAAACCATCACATCTTGTGACATAGTTTGAATAGTTGTTCGATTGAAATTCTGAGAATTCATTCTGGTTGCAAGGTCAATAATGCCCATAAAATCCGTTAGTGGGAGTTTGGAATCAGGTGTGGGAATTGTGTTGTCCTGATGATAGAGGCGTTGGGATAGTTTGTACCGAAATAAACTCATCAGGATAGAATCTACGAAGCTTCCCATAGGTCCACTGATGGAGGAATAGTCAGGCTTGCTATCAATTGAAGGACCTTCTATTGTCGCTCGTTTATTATAAGTCGGTATGCGAGGTATTTGAGTTGTGATTTCTTCATTCTCTGTTGCGGATGATCGGAAAACCTGATGATTTGCACTTGATGTTTGAATTGGTGCAAATGCATCTGCTACATGCACAGCAGCGGTAGCGACAAGAATGAATGCACATAAAAGCAAGTTTGAGCGGCTCGTCATCATTGTGTATCTGAACTATATTACGCCAACTGCCTTCATTCCATCATCGCTATATGGTATCATAAGATCGAGGAACACAATGGATCTGTACGGTATTGTAGGGCGAGCGGTAGGAAGAATCCCATTAGAAAAGGAGCCGCGTGGAAGGATTCGTGTTTTATCTTTTTGTTGAAGGTGAAATCTGGAATCTTTCTTCAATGACACCGATGGCACCGGTCAACTCATTACAAGTAGCATCATCGAATAATCTAAGCAAAGTCAAAATGGTCAAGCCCACCGCTCTCGTTCTAGCTCTCCTCGCCACTGGCGCCGGTGCCTTTGCACCAGCATCATCTGTCCAAAGATATCCAACAAAAATGCAATCCTCATTGGAAGTTGTCGAAGACGAAACTGCCGACGCAGATCCATACGATGCATACGAAACAAGCTTTAAGCAAAAGAAAGTCGCCACAAGAGATATCAAGCAAGGCAGCGGATACAAAGTCGGCGAATCTGAGGGACAATTGCTTAAAATCAAATATTCTGCAAAGTTAATGGATAGCAAATTCACTGCTGATTTGAAAGCATTCAATGTTGAAGGTATGGTCTTCAAGACTGGAGAACAACGTTGCCTACCCGGTCTAGAAGAGGGTATCCAGGGAATGCAATTAGGAGGCGTTCGTAAGATCCGTGTACCCCCCAACAAGGGATACGGAGACCAATGGTACCGTGGTATCGTCCCTCCGAGCTCACATCTTGAATTTGAAGCTGAATTGATCGACATTGCACAAAATCCTGTGGAGGAGTTCAAATTAAAGTTGGAGGATTTTGGATATGACAGAGCAGCTGGTGCTACCTTGTGTCTTGCTTATTTGGCCGTTAGTCCTTTTATTGGAAATGGTGGTTTTGCGAACAACTAAACGCTGCGTTGTAACTGTTAATATAAGTTGTATCTTTAATCTTTATCAAGAATCAGTGAAAATGAGCGAAGTATAGTGAGGGAATGCAATACTCATAATTAATGGCAAAAACATCCATGCACCATTTCCCATTGGATGGATGCCCCGCGTACAAAACTCTGTCCATTTTTGGATCATCAAAAACAAATGAAAAAGTCTAAACATAATCAAGATTGTAGTATTGCTCATTAATTTTTTCGTGCCTGTAGAATCTCTGAAACAACTGCAAAGAGTATGAGCAGTGTAAAAGATGCTTCTATGCTATCATGGCCAACTATAATGGGCCACTACAAGCTCTTGATTGCCATACTCACAGCGTGAGATACGATATGGTTCTAGAGTAGTTTGGCGGCCATCCCAGATTGGGCCTCATCAGGTCACCTACGTCGTTGTAGCGACGCCGATACGACCAAACAATGCTTGAGCCGTGATAAAGATGCTTCTATACTATCATGGCCAACTATCATGGGCCACTACAAGCTGTGGATTGCCATACTCGAAGCGTTAGATACGATATGGTTCTAGAGTAGTTTGGCGGCCATCCCAGATTGGGCCTCATCAGGTCACCTACGTCGTTGTAGCGACGCCGATACAACCATTAAGAGCTTGAGCCGTGATAAAGATGCTTCTATACTATCATGGCCAACTATAATGGGCCATCAGAAGCAGTGGATTGCCATAGTCACAGCGTGAGATACGATATGGTGTTAGAGTAGACATGGCGGCCGTCTCAGTTGCCTCATCAGGCCACCTACGTCGTTGTAGCGACGCCGATACGACCAAACAATGCTTGAGCCGTGATAAAGATGCTTCTATACTATCATGGCCAACTATAATGGGCCATCAGATGCAGTGGATTGCCATAGTCACAGCGTGAGATACGATATGGTGTTAGAGTAGACCAGAGTAGACCTGGCGGCCGTCTCAGATGCCTCATCAGGTCACCTACGTCGTTGTAGCGACGCCGATACGACCAAACAATGCTTGAGCCGTGATAAAGATGCTTCTATGCTATCATGGCCAACTATAATGGGCCACTACAAGCTCTTGATTGCCATACTCGAAGCGTTAGATACGATATGGTTCTAGAGTAGTTTGGCGGCCATCCCAGATTGGGCCTCATCAGGTCACCTACGTCGTTGTAGCGACGCCGATACGACCAAACAATGCTTGAGCCGTGATAAAGATGCTTCTATACTATCATGGCCAACTATAATGGGCCACTACAAGCTGTGGATTGCCATACTCGAAGCGTTAGATACGATATGGTTCTAGAGTAGTTTGGCGGCCATCCCAGATTGGGCCTCATCAGGTCACCTACGTCGTTGTAGCGACGCCGATACGACCAAACAATGCTTGAGCCGTGATAAAGATGCTTCTATACTATCATGGCCAACTATCATGGGCCACTACAAGCTCTTGATTGCCATACTCGAAGCGTTAGATACGATATGGTTCTAGAGTAGTTTGGCGGCCATCCCAGATTGGGCCTCATCAGGTCACCTACGTCGTTGTAGCGACGCCGATACAACCATTAAGAGCTTGAGCCGTGATAAAGATGCTTCTATACTATCATGGCCAACTATAATGGGCCATCAGAAGCAGTGGATTGCCATAGTCACAGCGTGAGATACGATATGGTGTTAGAGTAGACATGGCGGCCGTCTCAGTTGCCTCATCAGGCCACCTACGTCGTTGTAGCGACGCCGATACGACCAAACAATGCTTGAGCCGTGATAAAGATGCTTCTATACTATCATGACCAACTATAATGGGCCATCAGATGCAGTGGATTGCCATAGTCACAGCGTGAGATACGATATGGTGTTAGAGTAGACCAGAGTAGACCTGGCGGCCGTCTCAGATGCCTCATCAGGTCACCTACGTCGTTGTAGCGACGCCGATACGACCAAACAATGCTTGAGCCGTGATAAAGATGCTTCTATGCTATCATGGCCAACTATCATGGGCCACTACAAGCTCTTGATTGCCATACTCGAAGCGTTAGATACGATATGGTTCTAGAGTAGTTTGGCGGCCATCCCAGATTGGGCCTCATCAGGTCACCTACGTCGTTGTAGCGACGCCGATACGACCAAACAATGCTTGAGCCGTGATAAAGATGCTTCTATACTATCATGGCCAACTATCATGGGCCACTACAAGCTGTGGATTGCCATACTCGAAGCGTTAGATACGATATGGTTCTAGAGTAGTTTGGCGGCCATCCCAGATTGGGCCTCATCAGGTCACCTACGTCGTTGTAACGACGCCGATACGACCATTAAGAGCTTGAGCCGTGATAAAGATGCTTCTATACTATCATGGCCAACTATAATGGGCCATCAGAAGCAGTGGATTGCCATAGTCACAGCGTGAGAGACGATATGGTGTTAGAGTAGTGCAGTCGGCCGTCCCCAATTGGGCCTCATCAGGTCACCTACGTCGTTGTAGCGACGCCGATACGACCAAACAATGCTTGAGCCGTGATAAAGATGCTTCTATTATCATGACCAACTATAATGGGCCATCAGAAGCAGTGGATTGCCATATTCACAGCGTGAGATACGATATGGTGTTAGAGTAGACCTGGCGGCCGTCTCAGATGCCTCATCAGGTCACCTACGTCGTTGTAGCGACGCCGATACGACCAAACAATGCTTGAGCCGTGATAAAGATGCTTCTATACTATCATGGCCAACTATAATGGGCCATCAGAAGCAGTGGATTGCCATATTCACAGCGTGAGATACGATATGGTGTTAGAGTAGTGCAGTCGGCCGTCCCCAATTGGGCCTCATCAGGTCACCTACGTCGTTGTAGCGACGCCGATACGACCAAACAATGCTTGAGCCGTGATAAAGATGCTTCTATACTATTATGACCAACTATAATGGGCCATCAGATGCAGTGGATTGCCATAGTCACAGCGTGAGATACGATATGGTGTTAGAGTAGACCTGGCGGCCGTCTCAGATGCCTCATCAGGTCACCTACGTCGATGTAGCGACGCCGATACGACCAAACAATGCTTGAGCCGTGATAAAGATGCTTCTATACTATCATGGCCAACTATAATGGGCCATCAGAAGCAGTGGATTGCCATATTCACAGCGTGAGATACGATATGGTGTTAGAGTAGTGCAGTCGGCCGTCCCCAATTGGGCCTCATCAGGTCACCTACGTCGTTGTAGCGACGCCGATACGACCAAACAATGCTTGAGCCGTGATAAAGATGCTTCTATACTATCATGACCAACTATAATGGGCCATCAGATGCAGTGGATTGCCATAGTCACAGCGTGAGATACGATATGGTGTTAGAGTAGACCTGGCGGCCGTCTCAGATGCCTCATCAGGTCAACTACGTCGATGTAGCGTCGCCGATACGACCAAACAATGCTTGAGCCGTGTAAAAGATGCTTCTATACTATCATGGCCAACTATAATGGGCCATCAGAAGCAGTGGATTGCCATAGTCACAGCGTGAGATACGATATGGTGTTAGAGTAGTGCAGTCGGCCGTCCCCAATTGGGCCTCATCAGGTCACCTACGTCGTTGTAGCGACGCCGATACGACCAAACAATGCTTGAGCCGTGATAAAGATGCTTCTATACTATCATGACCAACTATAATGGGCCATCAGATGCAGTGGATTGCCATATTCACAGCGTGAGATACGATATGGTGTTAGAGTAGACCTGGCGGCCATCCCAGATTGGGCCTCATCAGGTCACCTACGTCGTTGTAGCGACGCCGATACGACCAAACAATGCTTGAGCCGTGTAAAAGATGCTTCTATACTATCATGGCCAACTATAATGGGCCATCAGAAGCAGTGGATTGCCATATTCACAGCGTGAGATACGATATGGTGTTAGAGTAGTGCAGTCGGCCGTCCCCAATTGGGCCTCATCAGGTCACCTACGTCGTTGTAGCGACGCCGATACGACCAAACAATGCTTGAGCCGTGATAAAGATGCTTCTATACTATTATGACCAACTATAATGGGCCATCAGAAGCAGTGGATTGCCATAGTCACAGCGTGAGATACGATATGGTGTTAGAGTAGACCTGGCGGCCGTCTCAGATGCCTCATCAGGTCACCTACGTCGATGTAGCGACGCCGATACGACCAAACAATGCTTGAGCCGTGTAAAAGATGCTTCTATACTATCATGGCCAACTATAATGGGCCATCAGAAGCAGTGGATTGCCATAGTCACAGCGTGAGAGACGATATGGTGTTAGAGTAGACCTGGCGGCCGTCCCCAATTGGGCCTCATCAGGTCACCTACGTCGTTGTAGCGACGCCGATACGACCAAACAATGCTTGAGCCGTGATAAAGATGCTTCTATACTATTATGACCAACTATAATGGGCCATCAGAAGCAGTGGATTGCCATATTCACAGCGTGAGATACGATATGGTGTTAGAGTAGACCTGGCGGCCGTCTCAGATGCCTCATCAGGTCACCTACGTCGTTGTAGCGACGCCGATACGACCAAACAATGCTTGAGCCGTGATAAAGATGCTTCTATACTATCATGGCCAACTATAATGGGCCATCAGAAGCAGTGGATTGCCATATTCACAGCGTGAGATACGATATGGTGTTAGAGTAGTGCAGTCGGCCGTCCCCAATTGGGCCTCATCAGGTCACCTACGTCGTTGTAGCGACGCCGATACGACCAAACAATGCTTGAGCCGTGATAAAGATGCTTCTATACTATTATGACCAACTATAATGGGCCATCAGAAGCAGTGGATTGCCATAGTCACAGCGTGAGATACGATATGGTGTTAGAGTAGACCTGGCGGCCGTCTCAGATGCCTCATCAGGTCACCTACGTCGATGTAGCGACGCCGATACGACCAAACAATGCTTGAGCCGTGTAAAAGATGCTTCTATACTATCATGACCAACTATAATGGGCCATCAGAAGCAGTGGATTGCCATAGTCACAGCGTGAGAGACGATATGGTGTTAGAGTAGTGCAGTCGGCCGTCCCCAATTGGGCCTCATCAGGTCACCTACGTCGTTGTAGCGACGCCGATACGACCAAACAATGCTTGAGCCGTGATAAAGATGCTTCTATACTATCATGGCCAACTATAATGGGCCATCAGAAGCAGTGGATTGCCATATTCACAGCGTGAGATACGATATGGTGTTAGAGTAGACCTGGCGGCCGTCTCAGATGCCTCATCAGGCCACCTACGTCGATGTAGCGACGCCGATACGACCAAACAATGCTTGAGCCGTGATAAAGATGCTTCTATACTATCATGGCCAACTATAATGGGCCATCAGAAGCAGTGGATTGCCATAGTCACAGCGTGAGATACGATATGGTGTTAGAGTAGACCTGGCGGCCGTCCCCAATTGGGCCTCATCAGGTCACCTACGTCGATGTAGCGACGCCGATACGACCAAACAATGCTTGAGCCGTGTAAAAGATGCTTCTATACTATCATGGCCAACTATAATGGGCCATCAGAAGCAGTGGATTGCCATATTCACAGCGTGAGATACGATATGGTGTTAGAGTAGTGCAGTCGGCCGTCCCCAATTGGGCCTCATCAGGTCACCTACGTCGATGTAGCGACGCCGATACGACCAAACAATGCTTGAGCCGTGATAAAGATGCTTCTATACTATCATGGCCAACTATAATGGGCCATCAGATGCAGTGGATTGCCATATTCACAGCGTGAGATACGATATGGTGTTAGAGTAGTGCAGTCGGCCGTCCCCAATTGGGCCTCATCAGGTCACCTACGTCGTTGTAGCGACGCCGATACGACCAAACAATGCTTGAGCCGTGATAAAGATGCTTCTATACTATCATGGCCAACTATAATGGGCCATCAGAAGCAGTGGATTGCCATAGTCACAGCGTGAGATACGATATGGTGTTAGAGTAGTGCAGTCGGCCGTCCCCAATTGGGCCTCATCAGGTCACCTACGTCGTTGTAGCGACGCCGATACGACCAAACAATGCTTGAGCCGTGATAAAGATGCTTCTATTATCATGACCAACTATAATGGGCCATCAGAAGCAGTGGATTGCCATATTCACAGCGTGAGATACGATATGGTGTTAGAGTAGACCTGGCGGCCGTCTCAGATGCCTCATCAGGCCACCTACGTCGTTGTAGCGACGCCGATACGACCAAACAATGCTTGAGCCGTGATAAAGATGCTTCTATACTATCATGGCCAACTATAATGGGCCATCAGAAGCAGTGGATTGCCATAGTCACAGCGTGAGATACGATATGGTGTTAGAGTAGTGCAGTCGGCCGTCCCCAATTGGGCCTCATCAGGTCACCGACGATGATGCACTGTCTTTCTTTTAAGTTCAAGTCCATGAGTGGGGCTCGGATTGAGAACACAAAACAACAGAAAATACTTTTGAATTTTACATTGTTTATCTCAATTCTCAGTCGCAATGCAGAGTCGGTGCTAAGTATGATAGTTTTGTTTGTTTATTTCACTAGCTGGAGGACATAGTGGGTACCGTGTCTGACGAGCTAATAGTTTTACTTGTGTCGCTAGCTTCCTCCATCCAGTTGATGATTCGTGGATATGCTAGGAGAAGTAGGCTAGGAGAAGCGTCATTGTGATACTCCTACATATCACAACGCACTTTACAACACTCACAAAAGAAGGAGAACGTTTGCAAAATATATTCTTTACTGATCTATACCAGCCCCCACCACAGAAGACTGTAGGAAACCACGTTGCTGTGTCACATCGGGTCGGTGCGTGGGAGATTTCTTTTCCGCCGCCAGCAGGAGACATATTTGGACGGAGCAACTGGCTGGTACCTACCTACCAAAAGCCATCTTCATAAACATAAGTAAGCTTGCTCTGCAGGGAATAGACAACAATATTGAACTTCTTGATCAGTAGACCTCACATTCGCCACATGACTCTACCCGCAGAAGTATCTGACGACCCTCCCCAGGCTGCTGCTGCCAACGGCGCATCATCTGACAATGATTCATCTTCCGCACCAGCATCCTCCGCTAAACTGTCTCGCAAACTCTCCATTAGTGAGATGGCTTCCGCCTCATCCACCCGTCGCATTGTCACCCCAAAGTGGCTCTCTTGCTGGCTCGAGTTTCCCTTCCGCATGAAGAATAACCAGACTGGCGAATACGTTGAAGAGGCCACTGCGCATGCTATGGATTACTCTGCTCGAGGTCCCATTAACCAGTGCGGCGGTTTCGTGGGAAGTGCCATGATCCGCCTTGCTGCAGCAAAAGCCATGAAGGCCGGCACTCCAACCATCTACGGGATGAAGCCATCAAGTGTGCTTACTGTGGCCAGTCTAATCGTTAACATCTCGGCTGGTGTGACGATGCCCTTTGTGGGGGCACTAGTAGACCATACCGACCACAGGAAGATCATGGGAACTGTATCTGCCTTCATCATGACTGTGGCTGTGGCTGTCCAAATTGCCATCAGTGAAGATACATGGCTCGCTGTTTGGATCTTTGAAATCATTGGGGGCTACTTCTTGATTATGCACCAAGTCTGCACCATGGCCTACTTGCCCGACTTGACGCATGAGTCGACCGAGATGGGGCACTACACTGCAAGATTCATGATGAACCAATACTTGGTTCAGGCGTGTTTCACCCTCGTTATTATTTTGGTGTCAACCTATTGGGATTACAAAGATGACGGTGTCATCGCGTCAAACATCGCTACTGCCCGTCTTTCTGCTGGCATTGCCACAGGAATTGGTTTTGTCCTCTTCACTTACGCTTGGACATTCCTATTCCGCAAGCGACCCAAGTTGAGGAGCATACCCGAAGGTTCAAACATCTTCACTACTGGATTCCGACAAATTGCAATTACTACGAAGCATGTGTTCAGCAAATATCGCGCGTTGCGTTGGTTTATGATGGCACTCCTCTTCTCCCCAGAGGCCGGAGCTGGAGTTGTGCTTTCCATCTCTGTCACCTTTTTGACATTCCATGTCAGGATGACCGTCACGGAGATTGCCATTGTGTCCATCATTATGCTCTTTTGTAATGTCCCCGGTGCCTTAATATCCAGATTCATGTGCCGAAAGATCAATCCTCTCAATTCATTCCGATGCGCTGTGATGATTAACGCAATGGTAAATGCGCTGATTGCAGGGACAGTATCGGGACCTGAGAAGAAGAACCTTGTTTACCCTTATGCGGCTATGGCAGGAGTTGCATTCGGATGGATGTTCCCAAGTCAGCGAACATTGACAGTGGCAATCATTCCCAAGGGACAAGAGACAGAAATGATGGGATTGGTATCATTCTTTGGCCAGATTCTAGGTTGGCTCCCTGCGTTGATTTTTACAATTATGAATGAAAATGGCGTAGATATGAGATGGAGCTTGTCCATTGTCGGCTACTTTTTGGCGACATCTTGTTGTCTTACATTTTTTTGTGGTAGCTATGAGGACGCAGTGCAGCTTGTGGCCCATACCAGTGATGCATATTTGAAAGAATATTCGAGGAACAGTGGAGTGGATAACTTTTTTGATGAGGAGCAGATCAAAGATGGAAATGATGATTCAGACGGAAGTGGGACAAATACTCCGAGCATCGAAGGCAAAGAGGATGGGGTTGTGGAGATGGCTTGAGCTTGAGGTTGAGGGACTCAAAAGTACGTCTTTTCCTACTCATCTCATTCGGTTGAATGTTTGGTAATGTACATCTCAAGTGGTTTGGTCGAAGCATGTATGAAATAACATAGCAATATGGGGATGAGAGAGAGATTCGTCCAACCTTATATCCTCGTCTTATTTATCTCGATCTGTCCCGATGAGGTTCATCCAAACACAGCACCACATGGACATTGGGCCACCTATCATGTGTAGAGCTTCAACGACGTTCTTCACTTGTGCTCAAAGTTATCAAAAGTTATTACGGTGGCATAGAAGAAGAATCCTCGCACGCAACGTTTCGACTCTAGTCTTACTAAGTAGTACAATCGTTGCCTCTCTCATGCGTGGCTAAGATACCTTCCCCCCTAACCGTACTCCCTTTTACAAAATCTGACTCACCACCCTCACGCCTCACGCTCGGAATCACAAGTCCACGCACACAACACACAACATCATTACCATGAAAAACTATGCACTAGCTGCGGCCATTCTGGCCAACCAATCTTGTTCTTTTGCAGTCGATGCCTTTGCAATCCCCTCATCGTCCCACCTGATAGCGCCACGCAGCATTTCGTGTCTCCACTCCACAAAGGATCACATCGAAGCAAAGCGTAAGGAATGGTCTCTCGATGGCCCATCATCGTCTCTAATCCCTGAAGTTATCGAGCAAATGGAAACGGATACAGAATTTCAAGAGCTCGCAAAGAAGATTTCCAAGATAGGAGTAGATGGGATGACGAAAGAAGAGAGGGCTGAGAGGCGTCGTGCGTTGGAGGATCTGGGTGTTCCCAATTTTATGAAATTTGTAGTGGCAAAGGATGACGAAGAAAATGTACAAGATTCACACATCCAGAATAATCGTCTCTATCGATCTCACCCTACCATATTGCAGCTGAATATTGGCCTTTATTGCAATCAGGCTTGCACTCATTGTCACGTTGAATCATCTCCACTTCGTAAGGAGGAAACAATGTCAGCAAATGTTGCCGCTAGATGCCTGGAGTTATTACAAAATACACCAACCATAGATACGCTCGACTTAACGGGAGGTGCACCAGAGTTAAACGAACAATTCCGATTTCTAGTGAAAATGGCACGACAGTGGGCTATTGAAAACGAGAGGAAACTGACAATAATTGACAGGTGCAACTTGACCGTGCTGCTGGAACCGAATCAAGAAGACTTGGTGGAATTCTTAAAAGAGAATCAAGTCAAGGTTGTAGCATCATTGCCTTGTTATGGAGAAGACAATGTTGACGCACAACGTGGCCGAGGAGTGTTCCAACGTTCTATTGCGGCACTACACAAATTAAATGAAGCTGGTTATGGCTCTTCTTCGTCAGACTTGGAATTGGACTTGGTCTACAATCCTTCTGGTGCCTTCCTTCCCCCTTCTCAGGAGTCTTTGGAGGGAGATTACAAGCGTGAACTACTTGACAATTTTGGTATCGAGTTCAACAATCTTATTACAATCACGAATATGCCCATTAAAAGATTTGCCGATCACTTAGCCAAGCAAGGTCAAATGAAAGAGTACATGGAATTACTTGTTAACAACTACAACCCACAGACGGTCGGAGGGTTAATGTGTCTCAATACTATCAGTGTGGGTTGGGATGGAAGTTTGTATGACTGCGATTTCAATCAACAGCTGGGGATGGGAATCGCTGGCAAGTCGTCGGAAGAAAGCTCCTCTGCCAAGAAGAAATTCAGCATATTTGATATTGAGTGCTTGACAGATTTGGAGAAGTATTCTGTGCTAACTGATAATCATTGCTTTGGATGTACAGCGGGGTCAGGTTCAAGCTGCCAAGGGGCGACTGCGTAGATTACATTGACGATATATATATATAAAATAATGTGAAGGGGGTTTGACATCATGGACACTCAAGTGGCACCCTTTCAGTACATAATTCTATCCGACCTTCTAAAAGAACGCTCCACCAGCCATGGACAAGACACTCAAGTGCCAACCTTTCAGAATACTATCCGACCTCGAACAAAAGAGATTTTTTTTTTATTTCAGTATTATTTAAAATTTTTTTCGCCGTGGCGGCTCAGAACATTTTCCATTTTCCTGTGTGGAAGTCGAAAGTGCTTGCATATCTTTGCACACCCGTTCTTCTCTACGCCGAGGCACCACAGCGGCATCGGTGGAAAGATTCCCTAGGTCTAGTAGCATGGATAAATTTAGCCTAGGCGAAGTTCCCAGAACGTCGACCGGCCTTATTCCCAGCACTTTCCGGAAGAAGCAAGAATCCCTGTCCACGACGAAGAATTGGACCACACTACCCAAACAACCCCGCGCAGAGCTCTATCCTTATCGTGGGGATTACATCAACGCAAGGAATCGAAAGAAGATGGAAGAGAAGAAGGCAAAGCTAGATGCTACGAAGCAGAACGTCCCTTCCAAGAATATCGATATTGAATGCAGCGCTACAATTGCCATCCCTCCATGCAGTCCGAGGCAAAATGTGATTGGCTGGAATGAAAATTACAAATATAATGCATTTGAGCTTACCCCTGATGAGCAGCGCAAAATTTCAGAGAACAAGAGTAGATTCACTGACTTCCTTAGAGTCCAAGCCAGTGAGCGACATGCTCGTGCAAACAAGAATAAGACCGTGACGAAACCCCCTCAAGATGGCACTAAGCCGAAGAAGAAGAAGAAGCCACCTGTTCCACGCTTGTCTGGACTAGCGCGCGCAAGGGCACAAGGCAAAAATTACACGCCAAACAAAGCCAAGTCAATCTCTATAAGGAAAATGTCGGCCAAGGCCAAGCCAAACGACGAAAACAAAGAGGGAAACAAGTATTTGGATTTCATCTCTAAAAAGCCAGCAAATACCCTAGAAACATCAATGAAGCCAACAACTGCGTTGAAAGAGCCAATGTCTAGCATCAAGCAACGTGTCTTCGAAGACGACGATAGTATCTTCAGGCTACAGCTAGAACGAATCGTACGACGTGCATCTGATTTGGTCATCGAGAAAGAGAAACGTACGACGATGAAGTTTGACTCCAATCCTTCTACATCATCATCTTCATTCTTGCCTACAGCTGCAGATAAAGAGAATTTGGAGCCGAATACTAAGAAAGTAGACATGCGAAGTAGGCACGATAGACTCGATGAACTCGAAAAGCGCTTGTCACGTATTTCTGGCTCTTCGTTCATGAGCGATGTATCAGCAATGGCCATGGAGCAGTCATCAGAAGAAACATCTCTATATAGTGGCCAGCAGTTGAGCAGTATCGGCACAGAAGTAATTCCACGGGTACCTGTGCAAATGCATTCCGTTCCCATGAATCAAGACTCGCAGTGGACAAACCTCCACGATCATTTGCAAAATGACAGCAGTGACAGTGAAAGTGACACATCTTCATCATCATCTTCGAGAGAACAAACATCATGGCAGGGGAATGAACACTTTGAAAATTCCCCTTCGTTACAACTCAGCGTTGTCAAGCCATCCACTTTACCAACACGACACTTCGAGGAAGACCCTCTCCCACGCCCACGGGGACATTATAATGAGTCTCTAGAAGTATCAGAGTCACTTCAAGAGGATGATTTCTTTTCATTGTTCGGGTAGTGTAATCGAATCATCAAACATAAGTTACACAAGAAAGTCAGCTCCTGCTTCACTTCTATTGATTTAGCCAGAAATGTTGTCGCATCGGTACTTATCTTCAAGGATAGCAGACTCTTCGCAGGAAGAGTGTCACCGCATGCATCATCAAAACCGCGCAGCCGGACAGCAACCGCGAACCGCCCTGTCTGTTTAAAATACAGCGCCCCGCCCGCTCCTGAAGGCCACCTTGTACAATACCTTGTACAATACCGTGAGGTCTTCACTTCGAACCAAAATATCAAATCAGTGTTGCTATTTTTCAAGATGTCATCACTATCACGAGTGGAGGAGGAAGGACAAGATCCTTTTCCCAACCACACCAGCCGCGCTCCACCTCCACGGTTCGAGCGGCAGCCAAGACAGCCATCAAGCGGTGGACGAATATCTTTGGTGTCTGAACCTTCCTTCGCCCAATATAACACAGCGCTTTTGGCTCGTCAAGACGAAGACATTTTAACACGTACTGTTCAAGATTGTGGTCTGCACGCCTATGGTGCAATCTTCGTTGAGCTATGGGTGCTCAGCTCGAATGGCAGACATATGTCACGCCCTTCAGGTGGACATTGGATGGATCCACAATTCATCCATTCAATCTCTCCTCCTGAACTAGCTGAAAAGGTGAATGACCACGCGCAGAACTGTTCCCCTGGATGTTCTCTTGCTGGCACGCTGTTCAATGAAACATCTCAGTGGGGACACTGGGGAATCAACCGTAAAGTTTACTGGAGACAAATCAAATCCATGATGGACGACCCCTTTGTACAAGATGATGGACGACTTAAGAGTCTATATGAAGATTTGGGGATAGGTATTGTTGCAACAGTTCCATTCTCCTATCATGGCCGAAATGGAATTGTTTTGTTCATGAGCAGGTCTACGTGCAGTGTCGATCGTCTAAGATCGACGGCCAATGAAAACTTTTTGATTGCTGCTGCTGATTTGATAGGTGCTTCATTTGCAATCCGCATACCTCGCAAAGAAGTGGCAAATATTCGTAAGGAAATGATGCGATCAGCAGTGAGGAAGTTGATGTCACTCATTAAGAAGAACAAGGGGAGACATCTTGGGAGTATCGTAGAAAACATGAGAAATGAAGGGATGCAACCGTCAGATTCGTTTGCTAATGTCCTGTTCAAAAAGTGTTCAGACGTGACCGACGGAGTGGAAGAAGCGCAAGGAGTTAAACTATCACAATCTAGCATTAGAGGATCTGAACGACCTTGGCGTCATCCTGTTCTTTCAGCTACAGTTTACGGTCGTAGCGGCTGGTCTTCAATGTCAACAATTGCACGAAGAGTTTCAAGGCGGATCGTCAATTCCATTCGCAAATGGGAAGGCGCTAGAATGAAAGGGCCCGCTCGAATGAGTGCCCCTGATTGTGCAATTATCTTCATCATGGTAACCCTGGCAATGTTGACTATACTGAGAATGAACGATGCATTTGAGGACGCAAATCCAGATAACATCTACAAGTGGCATCTGAATGGGGGGTGGGTAAGTCTATGCTGCTTGTGTGACTGCTTTGCTCATATACGTACTCACAATTACTCACAATAATCTGATTACTTGCTCCAGTATGCAAGCACAATGTGTATTGTCTTCGCATTATCTTCAGCTCCTGTGGGTCAGCCACGTCAAATTATTGGAGCACACATAATAAATGCTTTGGTTGGACTGGCATTCCAACAGATACCTAGTACGCCTGCAATGGACAACTTCAGTGACTTCGCAAAACTTCCACCTGGTCAACGGGGAATGCCTTTATTCTGGAAAGAGTCATTCGCAGTAGGAGTTGGTGTTTCACTCCAGGCTTGGCTCGGAGTCATGCATCCGCCTGCAACTGGTCTTGCGTTTTCATTTGCCAACACGGACAGGTATCAGCTCAGTAACTTAGCCGTAGTGATGCTTGCAGATGTTATGCTGATTGTCTTGGCAACAGTATTATTGAATCTTCGAAAGAACAAGCAATATCCTATCTTTTGGTTCGGTATGAATTGGAACTACCCGAGTGGGAAAATGCACCAACTTACCAGCAAAACACGTAACACCACTGCGGAGCTCACAGAAAGAATGACTAGGAGGAATATTAGAAAGCGACAACCACAAGATCACACACCAACTTCAACTGCAGCTAATTCCGGTGGCGTTGAAAATGTATAGCAGCACTTTCTTAGTCATGATTACAGATGGCGGAGACTTCATATATGGTATGCAATGCATGATTAAGGAAAGGAGAATTAAATTTAACATTATCAAGTGATAGCATCATTAATATCCAAAATTCCTCTCAATCCAGCCCTTTCCAAGAACTTTCTGACCACTAATCGGATCTACACTCTCCCGTGAAGTCATTCTCATGATTGCCTTTCGAGCTTCATCAAAGCAAACAATAAGAATGGCAAATGGAATAGCCGGAAAGAAATGAACAAGTCGTAGATTTCTCGTCCCCAAGCCCACGTCAGTGGCTCGCAATAGCAAAGGAATAGTACCAACATCACCTCAGTACCAATTCCAAATAACATGAACTTGTTCCGCATCCCTTGACTTTTGATGCTCAACCAGCGTGTCCTGCAGACAATTAAGCCAGCAATTTGTGCAATGACGATTGAAACGAAGAATGCTCCCTGTGCGTGCCGCAATGCCTCGTAAGCAGCCTCTTGCGACCCAATGTTGACGCACTGTTGATATTTGGCCGAGCTCCCGGGTGTTTCCGTTTTGAACTGTGCAAAGGAAGACACTTGGCTTGTATTTGGATTCAATGCATTACTACCCGGCCAGTAGCAATAACCATTACACATGTACGAGCAATCGGCTGATTTATCATTGAAAGTCCCGCATACATTCCCATCCGAGTCACAAAATGGAAGGGTTGCTGACTCGTCAGTTAATTGACCGCAGGAGTCTTTCACGCCCATGCAGTAAAACGTCTGGAAATGATTGTTTGGATAGGCAATATCATTCTCCAAGTCGTATTGATTGACACTAGCGCAGCTGGCAGAAAGAGTCTCACTGCCTTGTCCATTACAATAGAGGGCATTGTCATAGAGATTACTCGTCATCGCATTCTGGGCAGTGCAATTCGTACTAAATCGGGATGGATCCGCATTGAGTGCAGCGGCTGGAACCTCAACACCTCTGACAATCGCACTTCCACGATCTCCACAGAATTGATTCTCACAACTCGGATCAGACGTTTGCTCACAGAGAGACCATAGTCCTGCAGCTCGGCCGCGGAAGTATGTATTCGTGTTCTGCGCGAGATTCCCTCCCTTGTTGACATCATTGGTGTTGTGGAACAGCATTGAATCATCCCAGTACGAGCTCGTCCTTCCTCGCCACGGTATGTACTCAAAGTAGTGATTCTGCTCCATGGCCTCATAAGATTCAATTGTTGCAGTGTGCTTCCCGTTTGTTTCAGTGGTGTATGTTTCAGAGTTTCGGAAGTCAAACAACTGTGTTGGACTGCCATCCGAGAGAAAGTCATTATAAGCATAGCCACAGTCCACCACGTTACCATCATATCCCTCAAACCAAAATGGATACTCTCGTGTTGGTGGATCGATGGATGGATTGAGACCTTCATTAATGTCTCCAGCAAGATTCACATAGTGCCCTCCACTGAATTTGCAGAAGAATGGCTGGTGCCCAAATGCGTCAGAGTTTCCCCTGTTGAAGAGAATTTGTGGTTTGTAGCCATAGTCATTCATCACAACCATGTAAGTAAAGAACCCTGCGAGTGCCTGAATCATGCCAATGTATCCATATGAAAATTGAATCATTGCTGGCGTGACGAGGCGTTCACTCTTTGTACGAGGACTGCGTTGCATGATATCTGCCTCAGGCTGTTCACTTGCCATCGAGATTGCTGGAATCATATCTGTGCCAAGATCGATAGCTAAAATCAAGAAGGTCGTCAGGGGCAGTGGGATGGCAAATATGATGAATGCCAGGAATGGCGTGATCTCTGGAATATTGGATTGGATAGTGTACGCAATACTCTTCTTGAGATTATCAAAAATGAGTCGCCCCTCCTCGACACCATTCACAATAGAACCAAAGTCATCATCAAGAAGAATCATATCTGCAGCCTGTTTCGAAACCTCGCTCCCTGAAATTCCCATGGCTATCCCAATATCCGCCTTCTTTATGGCCGGAGAGTCGTTGACTCCATCTCCAGTTACTGCTACGATATGCCCGAGGCGTTGACAGTTCTCGACAATGATCAATTTTTGCTGGGGAGATGTTCGGGCAAAGACGACCTGACGATGATTCAAAATAAAGTCCCAATCACTTTCTTTCATATCAGGTGATAGTTCGGAGCCTGGCACCACAATCGCCTCTGCATCATCTGGATTCTCATAGCCAGCTGATCCAAACGTACGTCCAAACTTGATATTATCCTTGATCATGTCTCCCCGTGTCTTGCTCCAAAGGATACCGCATTTGAATGCTATTGCTTGTGCTGTCACGGGATGATCGCCTGAAATGAAGAGTATTGTGAGTATGTACTTTAACAAAGCGATAACTCGAGTTTAACAAGAGGACTTACCCGTCACCATGATCACCTTGATACCAGCTGTCTGACATTTTTTCACTGCTCCTGCGACAGCTGGACGAGGAGGATCAATGAGGGCAAACATTCCAAGAAAGACAAGGCCACCTGTAGATTGTGGATTTTGAGTCTTGCCATGACTATCAATAAAGTCACTGGGCGCATCTCCGATCGGGAAATTGCAGCTGTAAAACTCACCATTTTCTGCAGCATACTTGAACTCATTGTTGTAAACATTCGAATCAAGCTCCTTCTCAGCAAAGCCAAGACATCGTAGCCCATTTGCCGATAGTGCTTCCTGCTGGTTGATAATATTAATTCTTTCATTTTCATCAAGCTCAACTATCATCCCACCTATAACAGCATGTGTGCATCGATCAAGGATCCGCTCAGGAGCACCCTTCATCAAAACAACGTGTCTCCCAGAAGATGTATCATCGTGTACGTGTACTTGATACTTGTTCTTTGAGTTGAATGGAATGGTGTACTTTACGGGATGAGACGATCGAATGCTGTCAACATCGTACTCATCACGTGGCGTGCTTGATTCGCTTTGGACCAATTTAATCATTGCACACTCACTAGCATTTCCAACCGGCTTCCAGTTATAAGTGTCTACTCCTTGCGCCACCACTCCTTTAAATGGGATAGGAATGGGATTACCAAATTCATCAAGAACCTTCGTTTCACCATCATCTTTGTATTTCCACTTGGAACCCTCGGTAAACGTTGCAACGTTACAAAGAGCAGCGCAACGCAGCAGCTTCTGGAAGCAGAGATTCGTTGTATCGTAAGTCTTCTTTCCTCCCGTAAACGAAGATGGTGCATCCTCAGTTATGAATGCATTCAAATCCCCGTACACAACTTGGGCCACGGTCATTACATTCATATTAATGTTCCGGTCTTGTCCGAACATATGCAAGAAGTTGACCCGAGTGTCTCCACTCCCTCGAGATTCTTTACCAGAACCTTCTTTGCATGCATCCGCTTTGCAGTCAACGTAAGACAAACAGTAACAGTTGCCAGCAGACCTTCTGGAACGTTTGCAACTATAATGCCAATCGTAAAAACTAGAGACTCTATGAAGGGTGTTCCAATTCCGATACTGAGCAAAAAGAAGAGCACACCGAGGAATAGTGCAATGCCAGAAATGACAAGAATAAAATGGTGTATTTCCTTGTTGATAGGCGTCTGCTCCTTCTTTGTACTCATTGCCAACGCAGCTACCCTCCCCATGACTGTTCTATCTCCCGTTTCAATCACAATTGCCTTGCAACTCCCTTCGGGCGCTAGCGTCCCAAAGAAACACAGATTGGTTGTCTCCAATGGATCATCGTGAGTGCACACGCTAGACCGCTTTTGCGGTTCCGACTCTCCCGTCAATGCAGCATTATCCACCTGAAAGTTATCAGAACATTCCAAGATACGGATATCGGCCGGAATAAGATCTCCAGCCTCCACAAAGACGATATCTCCTGGGACAATCTTTGTTGAAACAACTTCATCCGTCGTTCCATCTCTCAACACTTTAACCTTGGGAGGGAGCATGCTCTTGAAGCTATTCATGAGCGATTCCGATTTGGAATTCTGGACAAAGGAGAATATCCCCGTCACTACTACCACAACCACCAAAACAATCCCAAGAAAAAGATGATCTTCCGATCCATCAATGGAATAGCCCACAAAGCACAACAATGCTCCACCCCAAAGCAACAACGAAAAGAAGCCACTAAGCTCCTTCAGAAATTTGATCCAAGCAGGAGTTTGTTTTGGTGGGGTGAGCATATTCATCCCGTGCGTTACTAAACGCTGCTTGGCATCATCCGCATCAAGACCAGTGTGTGGATTTACATTGAGACGCGATGATGATGTTAATTCCTCGAGAGTCTCCTTGTGCGCGGTGACTTGGACATTGCGTTTTAGATCATCGTTATTCTTCGCTTCATTGTCCACAGAGCGTTTCCTCCAGGTGAATAATTTCATGGCGAAAATGAACGAATGATGATGTGGGAAGAGGAACCGACCGACACGTTAAGCGGCACGGTTCTTTTCAGCAGACAGCAGCTCCCAACCGAACGTCTTCCTATACTTAGAACCAGTCTTCTTCCTTAACGACTCTCTATTTACTGAAGCTTTCCTGTTGTGAAGGCTATCATTATTGAATTCAAACTCACGAAGCGACATAACACAAGCTATGCCACTGTTTTTGGCTTCGTGCTTGAAAATCCACCAAGATCGAAATAAGGCGCCCTTTGATTTGCTTCATTTTAAGCCAGCCGGGTAAAGTCCCTTTCGGCTCGCACCTACATGATCTTTGGCCATGGCTGGTGAACCTGATGCCAACACAGTAGAGAGCCCAACAAATAATAATGTAAGGCGGCCACTACTTCTTATTTACTCGGTTTTACATTTTACTTCATCAAAAAAGTGGGCGGGCTAAGTACCTTGAGGGAGGACCCCTGTCATGCTCTGCCCAAAATGTTACGCACCCCAGTGCCAATCTCGGGTTTTGCTCTGGCGGGCGGGCAGTAAGTAACGCTACAATGTGCCGAAAAATGTGGCACCCTAGTGCTTTCCTCAAAAAGCCTCTCGGCGGGCGAGTTTGGCTGATTTAGCACCCGGATCTAACTCCGCGGGTTTTCTATCCTTTTGCTCTCACGCTCAGTGCTGTAGTTAGTCAGTCTTGCCCGGTATTTTTGGCACCCGGGTGCAAAGGAAAAAACGCCATTGGCGGTCAACATTTCCGGGCAAGTACCGGGGGGTCCTCAAAAACTTACCCATCGGCGGGCAAAAAAAGCACCCGACATAACATATCAATTCCTACGTAGAAGGCCTACGGATGACAGGGGTCCTCCTTGAGGGAGGGCCATCCTTTTTCAAAGTAGCAGCATTCCTACGTAGGAACTAGTAGGATTTATTCCAGACCGGAAAACTCAAAAGAGAAGCAACGGCCGCATAAAAAGAACCATGCCATCACTCGAGCAGCGGGTACTGTAATACAAAGCATCTGTACGGCAGCAACCATACTAATAAAAGGGCAGTCGTCGGCGAATTATTCTAGCAAGCGAGCAAGCAAGCAAGCATAAACGAAGATGGCGTCATCAAACGACAACGCCTCATCAACAGTCCAAGATTTAATTTCCAATCTCCTCAACATCTCTTCTTCTTCTTCCTCCCTCTACTCTGGTATAACCAGCCTCGACAATAACACCAGTCCAGATGTCACCGTTGCCGAAGAACGAGCAGTACGGACACAACAATTGCAGATTTGTAGTGACTTATTGGCCATTGTGAATTCGGCCGCCAAGAAGAACAAGAGAAATAATAACGGCAGTAGTGATGACAGTAGTGACAGCAATGATGAAGAGGAAGATGAGTACTCGTCATCATTTATTCGTACCAACATTAGAATGAACAATACTGCTGCAGATAATAATGACGACGATGATGATACAAGCACAACAACTCATCTACGAGATATTGTCGGAGGAATGTCTACCGAAATCACTGCTAAATTGGCATCGGTACTAAGTGAGCTCATTGGACATCGTGTGGAATCTTTGGATGTTACCAATAACCCTCTCATTGCTTCACCAGAACAATTAGACAACGACAATGATGATGAAACAACACCTCTCTCCACAGGAGACATGACACTCCGCTCCGGAAAATCCACGTCCCAACTCCACCAAGAACGCCTCGCCCAATCCGCAAAGGCACCTCAAACCATTTCCAAATTATCCATGATAGCCTCCCAATTATACGTGTCATTGATTGGAATGAAGGGATCATGGGGGGCGGGTATGGTGGATGTGAGTGGTGTGACGAGTGTGGGGAGTTTGGTGAGACGGTGGGGGGTGGAATGTCGTGGACGGGAGGGTTTATTGTTGAATAATATTAACAATAAGGGTGGTAATGGTAAGAGGAGTGGGGATAGACCTCCACCAATGAAACGAGTGAAAAAAATGGAGGCAATGAAGAAGAAGAATAGGAGTGGCAATTATAATGGTGTGGTTGTACATCCGTCTAGGAAGAGTGTGAGGATTAGTGAGATTGTTTCCATTATGAATCATGATGATTATGATGATGAGGAAGAGGAGACTGTCGTTGAAGAAGACGATGGTGAAGAGGGCAACATTGACGAAGATGATGAAGAGGAAGAAGAAGACTACAACAAGTTGGAAGAACACGACATGGTCATGGGAGGTGTCAGACTTGCCAACGCATTAGGACGTGCTCCATTACAATTGGAGTACAAGAATTGGTCCTCCGAGGCACGTGAATTTTACAGTGAGGCTGCATGTTGCGCTCTTGGGATTGTTTCCGCGTTGCTTGCCGGATGTAGCAGCAGCAACAGCAGCAGGAGGGGCCTTCGTGACAATGAGGATGCCAAATTGTGTCAAGAAGCAGTGGGTTCATTAGAGTCGGCACTTCGGATGATGTTACTCCCTCCCAACAAGAAACGGATGAATCCATTTGATCGAGACTCTCTTGATGATGCTGCTGCAACCGAAGCTAGTAGTGGTGCCGCCCCATTGCGACGCTCCAGTCGATCCAGCCGTGGAAGGAGAGGAGGACGCAATTCGTCATCACGTACGTCACGAGAGGAGGCTCAGGCCACGAAGCAGCTTCAAGAATCAGCCACGTTTTTGCTTCGTGGGATTTTACCCATGCTCCATCTCAAGATGGAACTGCCCAATGGTCACACGGGTAAAATGGCGGCGTATGAAGTTGTCTCCTCTCTGCTTGTGAATTGCATTAGTTCCATTTCGGAAGATATTGAACTCGATTCTCAAAGCAAGAGCGTGCGTATGTCAACTTCTTCGGCTAGGATGAGTCTTTCACACACTCCCAGGGCAGGAGGAGGTCGGAAATCCATCTCGTTTGCACACACTCCTGGGAAGAATGGAGAGAATACTTCTCCCGACAGTAAAAACAAGAGTAGCGGTGTGTTGCTTCCACCCTCTCTCAAGAAATCTGCCACAACACCTCGTCGAACCGCACGAAGCTCAACCTCCTCATCCTCATCATTTTCGGATCGTCCCACTCTCCATCCTGTACTCACCCTCATCATGGGCCTGATCCAAAAACTCTTCACCTCCAAGGGATTGGAACGTGCCGAGATTCGATCACGTGTGTGCAACTTTGGAATCCAGTGCTCGGAGCAACTACCCCCCTTGGAACGCAGTAATGTATTGCGTTTTATTGGGGACATGTGCGTCTCAAAGATTTCAAGCCATCGTTTGCTAGCAGTAGAATTGATTGGTGAGATTTTGACCACTGGTTGGTTTTGGAAGGATCACGAGAAAACGACACAGTTGGCAGCGTGGATGTTTACACCCTTTTCTACCTTTGGTGAGAAGGCAAGCAATGATGCGGAAAATGCGGAACCAAACACTCCATCTTCTATTCTGTTGTCTGCGTTGCAGGGGCGGTTGACGGACAAGTCTCCCACTGTTCGTGCCCGGGCGGCCATGTCATTGAGTCAAGTTGTGAAGAAGGCGAGTGTGGCGCAGGAAGAGAATAGGAATCTAGATGGTACCATCATTGCCGACACTCCCAGCAAGTTGAACGAGGACAGTAGCAAAGTTCCCTCAAGAGCCCTGACTGATGGCCTGTGCAAGATTGGCACTTCATTGGTAGAGACGCTCAGGAAGCGGGCTAGTACTGATGAAAAAGCTACAGTGCGTAAGGCATCCATTGTTGCGTGGCTTCAAATGCTCTCATTGGCACACAGAGAGAACAAGGAAGAGTTTATTGTCTCGGGACTGGACATTTCTGCCTTGTGTCAGCTGTGTAATGACTCTTCTGTTGCAACAAGGAAGGCTGCGGCGGATGCGCTGACGAAACTTGTAAAGGCAAACTACGAAAATGAGGAGTATACCTCTCAGGCTTCCTCATTGGAGCTAGCCTGGGCACACACTGTATTACCACTTGTCTCGGATGCTGAAATTACCTGTGTAACAAAAGCTGTCGAGTTCTTTTCGGAGTTGGTACTTGATCCAATTATGGAGCTTGGACGAGATGCTGCCGACAAACTCACGGATGATGGCAGCACAAGGTACTTTGTCGCTCTGAGAATCCTTTCAAAGCTTAGCGAAGGTTCTAAAGAAGCTGGAGGGTCACGAAATGGTACAGGATCATTGCAGACTGCGCTTCAAAAATCGTTTGTGATTGCTGGTAGCAACTGTAAGTCCCTCGTCAAGAACTTGCTCCGGGCCGTGTATCACGTTGGGGCGATTAGCCTGGGCCTCGACCGTCGTTCCAGTTTGGACTCTACTCTTTCACACGATGAGTATTTGGAGAGTGACTTGTTTGAGACGAATATTGCGTCAACGAGAGCGGGTGCTTGGTGCCTTCTTGATGCATTGACAAGTACTCTCATCCGATCCAGCGATGGAAAGTCTTCTCTTGCCAATGTTTCATTAAGCCAAGCTGTACGATCAAGTCAGGTAGACTCGTCCTTCCTCACGTTGTCACTGCAAAAACTACGTTCCTTGACGAATTCGGATGATGTCCCCGCTGACAAGAAACCCAGTCTGACCTCCACATCTCGTGCTGTATTAATGGTAATTGCAAGAATGGGCAGTTTTGTACCACTTTACGATGCCGAGACATGTTACAACGAAATTCTGAAAGACTTGGAATCATTCACAATGCCAGTGGAGCTTATTTCATCAGCTGTCGGTGCGTTGGTGACACTTACGAAAAGGTTATTGGAAGACTCGGAAACTGAAATGTACGACGAATGTGAGGCATGGGCCACAAGATTACTTTCCCATTGCGAGCAAACGATTGAATCCTGCTTTTCTTCCGTGGCGAAGAGGGGATTGATTACCAGGAATGACGAACAGCTTTTGTCACGCGCACTATACTTTGTAGGGGAGCTTAGTATGATCGGCTTCAGCTCCCAAGAGGATTCATCGCGTTTGAGTAAAAAGAAAAGCAGAGATACCACTCCTACCGACAACGATCCTGTGCGTGGACTTTTGATTCAGCCATCAAAACGTCTGATCCACTTGGTAAAGTTGATGTTGCCGTGTTCGATGCCACTTCCAAATCCAAATAATGCCGAGAACGCTTTGACTCCGACTCCATCAAGTATAAGGGCTCATGCCTTTGTCGCGCTGGGAAAGTTTTGTTTGAGAAATGAGGCTCTTGCTAAGGAAAACCTCAACATTATTGCACGAGAGCTTGACCAAGATTCGAATACAGATCCTGCTGTGATGAGCAATTGCTTGATGGTAATGGGTGACATGTGCGTGAGATACACAAACCTTGTTGACAAGTATCTGGTGTTCATGGCAGGGTGCTTGCAGGCAGGAGAAAAGAAGATTGTCGATGTGAACTCGAAAAGCCATCTCAGCATTACTTTCGATGGGTCGATCCCCTATGCAATGGTGAAGAAGAACGCAATTCTGCTCTTATCGAGTTTGCTGTTACAAGATTACGTCAAATGGCGAGGTCTCTTTGTGCACAGATTCTTGGCAGCAGTCGCAGATGAAGATGATGAGGTGTCATGCCTTGCACAAACAGCTCTTCGCGGGCCGTTGTTGGAAAAGCAACCAAATCTTTTGAGCAATAGTTTTGTTGGAGCAGTCTTCGTATTCAATAACTGCAAAGCTCACCCTTTATACATTGCAGAAGCCAGTGCTGGAGGCAATGGGATGGGTATTGACTTTGAAGGAGCCTTCCTTGACGGAGCAGATAGATATCATAAGCGACGTGAGATTTATGAAATGATGATTACCAACATGTCGGATGAGCAAAAGCTGGAGGTGACGGTGAGGTTGGTAAAGGAAGTCCTCGGGGGAGCGCTTGAAACTAGTGGCGATCTAGCTGCTGCTTGCAAAGTACCTCCTTCGACGAGACTTGTGAACAAGCGGATCGAGTCGGCAACCAATGTTTTGACCGACACGCTGGATATCCTCACGTCTCCTGAAATCAAAGTGGGTCGGGTAGGAACAGATGATGACCAGGACGACGATGTTGCCAGCACCAATGGGTCAAAGGCTGATCAACGTGTGAAGATATTACTTTCCAAGATTTCGCGGGGGCATATGATGGATGTTGTCCTTCCCATTCTCTGCAACTTGAAGACCGTGTTGGAAGCATCGAAGTCGCCACTGCTCAAAAATTTGATGCAATATCTGGGATACATCTTTAGGACATTTAAAGCAGAAGTGAATGAGCATTTAGCGAACAATCCTACCCTCTTACAGGAGTTGGAGTATGATTGTAAGCGCAATCGAAAGAAGAAGGATAGCAAGAGCATTTTGGGCGTCTCCATTGACGGCGGAAAGCGTCGAGTGAGTATGCAGTAGTGTTTCAACTCATGAAGAAGAAGTGATTTTGATCGTAAAAGAAGAGACAAAGGGATGATATACATTTTGCACTCTATGGTAAATAATTTATTTGTTACACAACTTTACTACATCTGCCTACTGAAGTCCTTCCCAAATCTGTTTCAGCTCGTCATGATTCACTTCTGCACCCGTCGAAAATAGCTTTTCAATTTTGCTCGCAATGTCCTCTGCTTCCGAGGGAATGATCTTGTGATTGTTGGTTTCTCCATTCATCTCTGCCTCAAATGCAACACTAACACGCTTTGCTCTCTCAAGAACATCATCAGGGAGACCGGCAAGTCTCGCAACGTTGACCCCAAAGGATTTCGGACAGGGTCCATCTCCAAGGGTGTACAGAAACGCAATGCTCTTCTTTTCTGAATCATTATCGTTATCTTCGACGACACATTCCATGTGGCCGAGACGGATGGAAGGTTCATTCTTCCAATCTTCCAACAGTGAATGATAATGCGTAGCGAACAAAGTCAAGCACTGGTTGCGTTCGACAAGGTGTTGAACAGTAGCACTAGCAATCGCGGTACCGTCGAACGTAGATGTACCTCTGCCCAATTCATCCATAATCACAAGACTACGCCTTGTGGCACCTCTTACTGCTGCGGCAGTCTCAGCAAGCTCGACGAAAAAGGTGGACTGGCCACACAAAATTCGATCCGAAGCACCGAGACGTGTAAAGATTCGATCCACAGGTGTTAGGCTGCAGCTCTCTGCTGGAACAAACGAACCTACTTGCGCCAATATGGTAATCAGGCAAGTTTGACGAAGAAGAGTTGACTTTCCACCCATATTCGCTGTTATAGAAATAGAATAATGATGTTAGACGCAATATCTTCAAAATCATCTATAAGCAGCAGTGAGATTTACTTACGTCCGCTGAGAAGAAGGACACTCGACTCATCACCATCCGACTCGACCTTCCCACCAAGTGCCAAATCATTAGGAATGAAGTCACCTCCGCTGTGTGTGACATCAACACAGGGGTGTCGCCCCTGAATCACCTCTATTCCCGGCTTAGCCGAGGGAGGACAATCCATAATCTGAGGTCGGCAAAAGCCAGGTTGAGATGCGATTTGTGCTAAAGATCCAAGTGCATCCAACATTGCTGACGCATGTGTTGCTGCCATCCAAACACTTCGCATGGAATCAAATTTGGCGAAAACGAGTTTCATTCCTGCGGCTTTACGCTCATTTTTCACGTCAATGGCTCGTTCAAGTTCTTGAACTAATTGCTCAACAGCAGGAGTTCTGTACTTGTTCACTTGATTCGCCCCCTTTCCACGCTTTGCCTTGACGTAAAAGTCATCTGGCACTTGCACAGAAATGGGTAATTCAATCAAGTACTTATCCTTGGAGTCTTCCTTGAGATTGATATACTTCCACGATGAGCGTGCTGTGTTCCTTGGCTGCAGTACAGATGAACACATTTCATCTTTATAGTTCTGCAGCTCTCGCTGAATATCCTCAATTTCATTACACGCAGCATCATAGTCATCATCCATGCCTCGACTTGGCTCGAACTCCCCCCTCGCTGCTTTCTTGAGATCGAAATTGTCATAAAACCAATCTAAGCGTTCTTTCATCTCAGCAGGGACGCATCCATTCTCATCAGTACTTCTAACAATCTTCTCCAACATGGGACTCTGGATTTCAACATTCGCAAACAAGTCAGGTATCTCAGCTGCAGCTCGAAGACCATTCAGTAGCTTCGAAAAATCTCCGACCTTTCTTTTGGTATACTTATCCATTTCATACAGAACAGCTCTGTCATTAGGATGGGAGTCTCCATTGCCACCTTCTCCACAGCCACCACCGCTCATACTGTGCACTCTACTCAAAAGACGTTCAATGTCACCAATCTTTTTCAAGAGGGGCCTTGCCTCTGCCATAGCCACGGCCACAGCCCCCCCTGCCAACTCCTCAACAACATCAGCCCGACGGTCAATGTCTACTTTGCGAAAGAGTGGCCGGAGAAGCCACGCTCGAAGAAGACGAGATCCATGGGGACTCTGTGTGACGTCAATCTTGGAGAGAAGCGATCCTTGATACCCACCAGATGTGATGTTGTTGAGGATCTCAAGATTCGTCAAAGTTCTTCCATCAAGAGCCATGTGGTCAATGTTGGATTCAGCTTCATAAACAGAAGAATCTAAGGAAGCTGGAACCAGAGAAGGTCCAAAGTCGACAGGTTTTTCGGCTTCAACAAGACTTCTGCCATCAATCTGGTGTGATTCCTTGCTGTACATATCTTGCAAGTGGTCAGTTGCCGCTGATTTATCATTGCCCGAGTCAACATTGTTCGGCGGACAATACGGCTTGACTATGCCCATACTTAGAATCTCTGCATCAACGAGACTTATCTGCAAATAATACAATGCAGCTCCAAACGATTGGAGAGCAAGTGTTGCGCCACCTTGAATACAACTCCGCAAGATTTCTGGCCAACGAGAAATTCCTTCTGCACCTGAAGATGGCTCATTCTTGCGAGATGATCGAGGATAGTATCCCTTCCTATGTAGCTCTTTCAATGCCTCGTCTGAATCCCACGGGTGGACTCCTGACTTGACTCGTTCCAACATACGACGATCATTGGGATCAATGGCAAATGACTTGGGAAACATTTCTACAGGTTGAACGCTCTTGAATGTCGTGTTATGAGGACATGATGACTTGAGAAGAGAAATCAACGTCCTGGATGCACCATTTGCGCCTCCTTCGTAGAGGACCTATAGCAACAAGAATGCAGCATTTCGTTAGCACAACTAGACAAAGAGATGCAAAAAGAAAACAACATCCCATTGTATACTCACTTCTGATGGACCAAAACTAGCAAGTAGGGTCTGCATCCTACTCCTCAAAACGTCGTCCGCAAACTGACCCATCGTTACTGCCCCAGTCACGGCGTCAACAATCGTCACTCCATATTCGCATACAGCCTTTGTTCCAGTCTCGTCCTCTGAATCATCAATCATTTCATCACCACCATCCTCCAACATGATTTCCTTGATCGTCAACAATGGACCTCTACCATTCCCACCAGCACCATTATCCTTTTCCAAAACACTTGCATCCTCCAAGAAGCAAAATGTTTTCGTCCCCTTCGTCACAAGACCACACACCTCCCTACAAACAACCTGAGGCTTCTTCCCCGTCGGAGCCTTCTTCTTCCTCTCCTTCAGCGCATCCGGCGTCTCAGTCTGTTCCACACGTGCCACACTATATCCAGCATCGACCAACTTGGTCAACATTTTATCATATGCCGCCTCTGGAAATCCGGCGTGGGCCAACGTTCCCTTCATGTACACAAAGCCAAGAACCTTCACTCCAACATCCGCATCATCGTGAAACATTTCGTAAAATTTCCCAGTTTTGAATAACAATACTGAATCTGCATATTGAGATTTGATATCCCACCATTGCTTTTGGGCAGGTGATACCTTTGAACCACTCTCTCGTTCAATTTCGGAAAAGGCCACTTGGAGAGTACGCGGTGAGTAATTTGGATGAGTGGTGGAATGTCCGAGTCCGTCCTTGCGGTTGGTGGTGAAGAATTTGAGATGGTTGTGGAGATGGGATCCTGCGGAGTTGACTACTCCGGCGATTGGTTTGGGTGGTGCGTGTTTGGTGGCGGTTGCTTTGTTGTTGGTGGAATTGCTACTTGTTTGTGGAACGGGACTGTTGTTGTTGCTTTTACTGTTGTTCATTGGAGATTTCTTGTTGATAGCATCATTCCCATGAGCATGAGTAGGAGATTGCGACGCAAAGTTTGAAAAGTCCATAGTCGACATGTCATTCGCCGAAGACTTCTTGGCATTATTCCCCGTGACCTTTCGAGGAGTCGGTGAGACAAATCTGCCTCTATCATTTCCACCTCCACCAACTTTGGTAACTTTCAATACCTTTTTCTTGACACTCTTTGGTTTTTTCTCTTCTACATCATCCTCATCGTCATCATCTTCGGAAGCAAGCCAATTATCCGTATCATCACCCCCTTCATCCACAACCATGTCCGCATCCAAACTATCATCCATAGATTCATCATCATTCATTTTGAATTCTGATCCAGTATCACCACCCTTATCATCTTGTTCCTCTTCGGATTCAAATTCCATTTCTTCATCGTCTTCTGAATCTTCCAAAATCCTCCTTCGCTTATTATTATTATTGGCATCTTTCTTAGCAGAAGCAGCCTTTGTAGTATTGTCAGTTCCATCACTTGACCGTTTGACACCACCAATGATACGAAATTTCTCCTTGGCTAAATCAACTGTTTCGATTTCTCCATCTTCATAGTTGATTGTGTACATGTGCCCTATGAAGATATTATAGAAATAACAGAGGAATGTATTTTTGTTAGAATTGACATTCAATGACTTGACGGTAATCTGCTACCAATCAACAGCCTAACAAAGAAAATGACGGCATGCACCATCAACTCACCCGGATCCCCCTTGTCCGCCTTGACCCGATGTCGTGTCACCACGCAAGGATAATACTCCTGATCATCCGGCCAATACACTGCCAGTTTCGTTCCCACAGTTATTTTTTGTAATTGCTTCAGCTGAGAAGGTGTTGGTTGTGCTCCACTGTTGTTGTTATTGGAGGAGGGGCGTGACAATGTCGGATTTTGTTGTGTGGTTGGTTGTGCTGCTGCTGGTGGTGGTTTGGAAGTGGTGTCATTGTTCTTTTTAGTGGGTGCACCTCCTGCAGAGGCAGGCGCAGCGGACGACTTTTTGGTAGCAGCAGCAGCAGCAGGTTTGGAAGCCGAGGGCTTTTTGGAAAAGAAGGAGAATAAATTCTTTTGACCCTTGGCTTGTGCTGCGTTATTGTTTGTCTTTGCCATGATGGTTTAATTGTTTTTGTACAACGGAGCGTGCCCGAAAGCTGCCGAGCAAGAGAGCGTTGTGCGGCGAAGTTCAGGCGTGCTCAATCACGGAATAGACAATATTCTTGATATTGTGCTAAATATTATTATCAGTCGTCTACAGACCACAGAGCATCAATAAGAGAGTGAACGATCGACGCTTTTCACAGGTGCACCTTCATGATGCCATCGCATTGCTGAAAGAGCGCAACAAAGGGGAAGGCAGGATCTTTGCCGCGCCATAAAACAAGGGGGACTCCACTGCAAGGGGGACAAACAAGCACCTAAGAGCTTTGAGTACTAATTCCTACGCAGCGTCTTAATCTTGTTGCTTTCTCCTTCTCCTTGGAGCTGCTTGGAGTGCCTGAAACAACATCGTTGCTCCCAACGTAGTGGCTGTGTTGATAGTGTAGGTCTGTGCTTGCTTGCTACTTGCCACCTACGTCGATTTTTTTGCATTGAGTTATTGTTTTGGTTTTTGTGTTAGGTCAATGCTGAAGACTGAAGATGAAGAGCTGAAGATGAAGATAGTGATCGTTTGTTCCCCATCTACTTAGCAGTAGCAGTGGCAGATCTTGAAGCTCTTTGCGACCTACTCCATTCGTAGTAATACACGCAAAGCTTGATGAAGTATGAATGTAGTATATAACACAAGTACAACGTGCGTAGACCCACAGTTGACTCAAAGAATCTGTCAAAGCAGCGGTGTGTTGTCTTATGAAGCAAAGAAGAACATTATCCAAAAGGGAGACGCGGTAACAAGAACTCCTACATTAAAAGCAGCAGCAAGAATTGAAAATGAGACTTCACGTAGCAACAAGAACACACAACACCGTACCAGCATCCAGCATATACACTCCTGAAAGCAGCGACGCGAAGCTAGTACTAGTACTAGTGGAAGATATGACTCACCCGACAAGGGTGACGAAGACGAACAAGGGTAAGCGGAGAAAACCTAATCTGGATGTAGAGAGTGCTGCTGAAATCGATAATAAACTTCACTAAAATTATATATCATACTTTCCTACAAAGTATGCCAAAATGAAAATGTCCTGTCAAAAACAAGAATGTACATGCAATCTCCCCTTCACTCCTGAGACTCAGCATGGGAGGACATTGAAGGCACCCCACCGTATACTTGGTACCCTCCCAACTTCGACTTGATACCAGGCAATGGAATCCCCTCCTGCATCTCAATTGTCTCATCAGTCAAGGCATCAAATATTTCTCCTGAACTTGGATCCTTGCATAGCACGAGAAAATCGCGATGCCCAGCATTCAAAATGGACATTCCTAATGAATTCACCTTCTCCGGACCCACATCTATGTTTTCAATCTCACGAAGAACGATCTCAAGAGAAGATGCCGGCATGGTCATCGTGCCAGTATGTTTCTTAGACCCGCACCGATTTTTGTGGTCCGTTTTCCACTCCTTTGCAGCGCAGCTCTTACTGCAATACCAGGCATTGCTGCAACCTGAACAGAGAAGAAGTTTTTCTGTGTTGCCACAGTGAAAGCATTTTTGAGAAGAGGGAGAATAGATACCATAGGCATTCTCCTTCATCAAGTCAAGATATTCGTCTTTTGTCAGATATGGCCTGCTGACTCCATTTTGAATCTTGAGCCGGATCGTCATTCTCAAAATTGTGTGTGGCCACAAGTTTACCCTGTCCATCAGCTTGTCGGTTGCGTCACTCATGTCAATCCTGCCCTCATGATGAAGAAGACGGATTGCAGCAATACACACCCTATATTCCATGAGAGCGGCTTCGAAATCTTTCATGCAAAATTTTGCTAAGGCCCGCATTGTACGGACAAGTACTTCGTCGTAATGAGGGACTTCACCCCTCTGAAGCGTAGGCAAGAGCGACAAAGCCTCGTTGACATGATGTAGGCAAAGTTCATCATTTCTCTCCCCCGGATTATTATGGCACATTGCAAGACGATAATGGTTCCAAAAGAGATAATTCAGGGCACTGCATTTTCCACTGATCTCTCTCTCACAAATATCAGAACTGAATCTCCTAAAGTAAGGTGGGATATCAACAATTGTGCGCGACTGATATGTGGGCAATATCTTCTGCATTTGCTCAATGGTAGATGTACCGTAAGCAATAGAATAACTCGTAGCTTCGGCAAAAGACCCCCTCGACTCCATCTCTTTAACCTTCACACTGTATTCCGTATCCTTCCTACTCCACTCATATCCATGGGCAGCGACTGCGCGCTTGTGTTTCTTTGCCACTTTAGCTGGCACGTCGGCGATATTTATCTTCGTCGCCAACACATCATGGGGGAGATTCCAGTTTGAATAGACGAAATCTAAATCCTTCTGTCGGCGTTTGGCATTATATTTAGCTCGTTTTTCGGGTAGCCACGTGTGCATCGTTTTCATCTGAGCATTCGATAAAATGTTTTATCAATCAATATGAGAATGCAAGAACAAGAGACGCTCCAAATAATACAATCATCATGAGTGCTGCTTACCGGATTTTCACCACTGTTGACCACTTCCAGGAGGGCTTCCATCATCTCTTTCAAATCGGTCGCCATATTCGCTAATTCGTGTATATATTTATGAGCGCAATTGAATTTGAAGTAGGGGCGTTCGGTGTGGTGCTCAGTACCCTGCTCGGAAACATTGTTCTTGAAAGCCAAAAGCCAAACCAAATCCAGAACACAGAATGAAGCCGAAAGCATGAGAAATCGAAGAGTCCAAGATTAAAATAAAGGGGACTCTACCTCAAGGGGGATAACTTTTTGTACTAATTCCTACGGGATAAGGCCTGCGTACCATCGACCACCTGAGGTAGCATTTTGTTGTACTAATTCCTACCTTGCGGGGTGTATTTTCTCCAATGATCTGCCAATGACCGACGGCACACAACCAAGCTCCTCCCTCCCTTTCAAGCCCTAGCTTTTTGCATCTGATCAGATCATAGAGACAGCGTCCTCATAGATACGTGTAGATCATAGCACAACTTCCATACCTGAACCAACAAAAACTATCATCATGGGTTTGCTGTGGAGCATGTTTGTGGAGAATCCCCACCATCTATTGAAGAAAGAACCGAAGGCGCTGAAGTAGGTAAAATTGTGACGCAAGCGAAGCTGCAAGAAACCATTGCGAACACCAAAAAGCAATTGAAAGAGGCCAAGGCTGATAGAAAGCATTTGAACAAGAAGTGGCGCGAGTTGAAAGAGTTGAATGCTAATCCTCCGTCCGACATAAAGGAGAAGGGAGTGATCAGGAGGAGATTCAAGAGAACTACTGCAAGGTTTACTTTAGCTACAAAGGAAGTAACCGCTCTCGAGAAAGCTTTGGAAAGTCAGCTTGAGCAATTGGGGAAACTTGTTGGCGCAGAAGAGGACATCAATTTGAGTGACGTTAGTGACAGCGACAGCGACAGCTAAAATGTTGGCCATGGGTTGGATGAAGAGAAGGGCCGAAGAAACGCCTGCAAGCGGCAAGGTCTCGGATAATGAACAAGTAGATAAAACTTGCATGTGTATATACTTATTAGCAGGTAGATATAATGACCAGAATAGACCCTAGAAGAGGAACGAGGGTTCCATTCACTCCATATGCAGCCGACTTCATAAAGTATCCCGACAATGCCGACGCTAATCCGAGAATCAAGTTGACGCCACATCGTCTCTTTATCTACGATGCCACGCAAATCACTTGTGAATGATCTGGATGCTCGGAAGAGCGAGGTCACTTTTACTCGTACTAGGGGCTGCCTCCGATGATAAATAATTGTCAAAGTGCTGAATCAGACTCGTCATATCATCATACCATCACATAAAATTGTTACTGTTGCATTATCGCTACCAGATATCATTCAACCAACAATTGAAGGGAATCAATTGAAGGCAAGAACCAACAAAGTATCTGGTTGTACAAATCAAGTCGTCAATGGAGGAGTTTGCGCAGGCGTGGTGCAAGCTAGAGGAATCTATGCAGATAGATAAAAGGATGCACAAATCTAATCGTCAAAAGAGGAGTTTGTGTCATACATCATGCAAAGATCAAACAATGTCGAATGTAGCAGGGAAGGATGTAACAATCAAGTTGTCCAAGGAGGAGTGTGCGTAAAGTAAAGCTCGAGGCATGCTCCACTACATACTGAGACGGAACTTCTCGTGAAGTTGTTTCTAACAAATCTATCGCTAGAGTAGCAAATATACATTCTATATCCCTTCACCATCTCAACCCTCTATCCTTTAAAGTGCAACCAACTACTGAACAAAACCAATGCCGTACCAATCAATTGTCCTACCGACAAGTCAACACCCTCTAATACAAATTGAAGTAAAGCCGAGAAGACTAATCCTAATACCAATGCAAACCCCTTGACCACAGATCCGAGATGACGATGGACCAAGGCAGTCAACAGACCGGCTGTTGCCCTGGTCGTAATTGGCAACAGTGTAGCGTACGTCCAATGCTGAAAAAACGAATTCTTTCTTGTATCACACTTGTCATCAACTTCCTTGGCACTCGCACCAGCA
The DNA here is from genome assembly GCA_030544225.1 of Skeletonema marinoi. Lineage (NCBI taxonomy): Eukaryota > Bacillariophyta > Thalassiosirophyceae > Thalassiosirales > Thalassiosiraceae > Skeletonema > Skeletonema marinoi. The sequence continues at coordinate 439,275 of CM060485.1, read as the reverse complement.
ACATTCCTTCGTCTCTGCCAACATTCCGCCGCCATAGATATCACCAAGCACGCAGCCGATAGAAATGATATCTCCACAGTATAAAAGTATGCATCACGATGCATCTGCCCTCCCACTTGTGTTTGTAAACTTCGTTGGGAGAATGCTCCCGCCAGTCCTGATAGTAGCGTTGCGGTTAGACATGGTAGGACTCCTGTGAGTAGTACACGTCGATTGTTGATGTTGTTACTACTGTGGTTGTCACTCGTTGTTTGCTTCTTAATCCAATCTTTCCAACTACCCTGAAACACGACACTGCTAAGCATAAGTAGACCTAGACTCACCATTTGCAAGACACTTTGCCGCTTGTTCAAAATTACATAACAGCACAAAGCCGAGCTGAGTACCTTTAGCTGTGTCAACCCGTTGTATGTGACTGCATCTAAGTTTTGATATGCCGTGTAGGTCAATGTCCCTTGCAATGCGTATAAAGCCGAGGGCAGTCCTGCTGCTATCAGTGTTGAGAGTGGTGACCAAAGTCGTAGTTGTTCTTGCAATACCGACATGGTTGATGACAATGCTGAAGTTGTAGCGCTAGTAGATTCCATGCTCTTTGTAGAAGCATAATAACCAGATAACACCCACCCACCCAATCCCAAACTCATCTTGACAACCTCTTCTACTAGTGCAACCGATCGTTTATTCGCATTTGGATGGATATATCGTTTGGATAAACGTGGCATAATGGCATAATTCAATGCTAGCAAGAGAAGGTATAGTATTGATGCAGGTGTGAATTGTTGTGCACTGTGGATGTTGTTGGATGCTGCGGATAGTTTGATTGCGGAGGAGTAGACTGAGAATGTACCTCCTATGATTGCAATTGGTGCAACTACATGTTGTGTAGAAAAGCGAGGAAGTAGGCAAGAGTTTTGTTGTTAGATGATTGATTGACATTATTGCAACAAAGATGCTTACATTCACATTAGTAAGCACAATACATGCTTGGAACTCACTTGCACGAGAAGGTCCTGATAACGCCTCTCCAAGCCGACATAACTGCTTCCGTTGACGATCCTTCCACAATAATACATTGCTGGGCATCGATGAATTGATAGCAAAAACTGCATCATCGGAACACCGATGTTTTGATGGTGGCATAATAGCTGCAGCAGCACCTGATGAAGTGCAATCAGAGAGTGGTGATGAGGACCTTATTGGAGGCATCTTCTATACCAATTGTTTACGTGATCACGCCGATGACTACACTATCATAGTCTACACTTGCTTTGGCTGCTTCAAGCTTGGATCTTGGAGATCATTCAGGATCAAAAGCGACTTCAATGCATTCGGCATCCTGACAACAGATTCACAACACGTGAGAGACAGTAAAGTTCACGCAAGGTTCACGACAATTCATCTATAAATAGGAGCTACTTGCATTCTGTCCATCGTTTATTTGTAAAGCTAGCAATAAACTAGAAACGCTAGGAGCAGAATTCATACAAGATCTTCAAGACCACAAACTGCCGTGGTGATAGATTCATCAATAACGGGGGCGAAATACGCACTAAATGGCAAATCTTTTCCATCACACTTTTACAGCGACCACCTCGCTTTGATGGCAGCCGCACAACACCATCATAAAATCCAGGGTGCCGATAAAAGATCCACTGGATTAACAAGAGACATAGATCAACCATGCAGTTCTCCTCACTTGCCGTAGTAACAGCACTCTGCTCTGCATCAGCAGCATTTGCATTTGCCCCTTCAAACGGATCCATCCGCTCTTCCGCTCTACGAGTCGCCAACCCAATCAAAACCGACGAACTCGTCACAAAGGAAGCAAACATCAAATCCACCACCCGCACCAAGCCAACATTAGACCCCTTCAATCCCGAATTCTCCCGAATTCAATCTGTACCTTACAATGATGCCTTCCCCAACTCTACCAAGGAGTACAAGACTGTGGTGCATGAGGAGACGGGGCATACGTTGAATGTGCCCTTTCGTCGTGTGCATTTGGAAGATCCGGATATGGAGTATTTGGATCTTTATGATACTAGTGGACCTAGGGATGTTAACCCTCATGAGGGTTTGCCAAAGGTAAGTTTATAGTGTAGGCTTTGGGTTGTGGATGGCTTGTCATCTTTTGATCTGTCAGATCTCAACTGACACTTATTACATCACCTACACATCAAATTATCACTCACAACAGATCCGCAAAGACTGGGTAGCCAAACGCGACGGCAAACACGAACGCTACACCCAAATGCACTTTGCACGCAAGGGCATGATCACCGAAGAAATGCTCTACGTCGCCGAACGTGAGGGAGTCTCACCCTCCTTCGTCCGTGACGAGCTCGCACGTGGCCGTGCCATCATTACATCCAACAAGAACCATTTGGAGCTTGAGCCTCAGATTATTGGACGTATGTTCAAGGTCAAGATTAATGCGAATATTGGGAATTCGGCGATTACTTCGTCGATTGAGGAGGAGGTGGAGAAGTTGCAGTGGAGTACTTTGTGGGGTGCGGATACTTTGATGGATTTGAGTACTGGAAAGCATATTCATGAAACACGGTAAGTTGAAAAAGTGTGGAGAGTAGGGAAAAGATATGCAAGTCGTCTGCATCTATGTCCGTGACCATCGTTGTCAACGTCTCTTTATCAGCAATGCTCACCTATCATCTTCTCTATCTCACAGTGAATGGATCATGAGGAACAGTCCCATCCCCGTTGGTACCGTACCAATTTACCAAGCTCTTGAGAAAGTTGATGGTATTGCGGAAGACTTGAACTGGGAGGTATTCAGGCAGACTCTCATTGAGCAGGCCGAGCAGGGTGTCGATTACTTCACCATCCATGCAGGAGTTTTGTTGCGTTACGTTCCCATGACAGTGAAGCGTAAGACTGGTATTGTTTCACGTGGAGGATCCATCCATGCCAAGTGGAATATTTTCCACCACAAGGAAAACTTTGCGTTTGAGCATTGGGATGATATTCTTGATATTTGCGCCGAGTATGATATTGCCTTGTCAATTGGTGATGGTCTCCGTCCTGGAAGTATCTACGATGCCAATGATGAATCTCAATTCGCCGAGCTTATGACTCAGGGTGATCTCACTCGTCGTGCATGGGAGAAGGATGTTCAAGTAATGAACGAGGGACCTGGTCACGTTCCCCTCCATAAGATTCCTGAGAACATGCGCAATCAGCTTGATTGGTGTAATGAGGCACCCTTCTACACTCTTGGACCCCTCACAACTGATATTGCTCCTGGATATGATCACATCACCTCTGCTATTGGAGCTGCCAACATTGCCGCATTGGGAACTGCCATGCTTTGCTACGTCACACCCAAGGAGCACTTGGGTCTCCCCAATCGTGATGATGTCAAGGCTGGAATTATTGCCTACAAGATTGCCGCTCATGCTGCCGACTTGGCCAAGGAATTCCCTGGTGCCCAGGATCGTGACGATGCCTTGTCCAAGGCCCGTTTCGAGTTCCGTTGGAATGATCAGTTCAATCTTGCGTTGGACCCCGTGACGGCCCGTGCCTTCCACGACGAAACTCTTGACTCTGATGCATCCAAATCGAGCCACTTCTGCTCCATGTGCGGACCTAAGTTCTGCAGTATGAAGATTACTGAGGATGTGCGCCAGTATGCTGAGGAGAATGGGTACGGTCAGACCGAGGATGCCATCAAGGCAGGCATGGAAGAGATGAGTGAGCTTTACAAGGAGAAGGGTAACAAGTTGTACTTGGAGGATATGGAGAATGTCGTCAATCCTCTTTCTGCCTAAGCGGTGGGGCTACACCACCATGGGAATTTGTATGATAGTTGGACTGATGCTTTTCATCATTCTTAAGTAATGCGTCAAGCTGATGATGATACAAACGATAATCTGTGCGGGAGCTGTGATGTTGAAACAGCTGAGAAGGAATACTCAAGAATCATTTGAGTAGAAATACTACCGTTGGAACCTGAACATGTTAGGACATGCGTAGGGAACAGATCTTGATGAATTATTCTTCTATTTTAGTAAGCTTTAATAAATTAAGAGGAGGTTTTAGTTGAAACAGCTGATAGATTTACTTCTATCTTATTGAACGTTGATGAAGAGACTACAATAAGTAGGCATTATTGAACGTCGACGTTTCCTCTATTTGTCTCTTCATAATGGATAGACACCCCCTTTTAAGTTCCCTAGATCGGGACGCAATGGTAATCCTTTGGTTTAGGGAATTCATTCTCCAGCCCGTTGGCTTTCGCATAGTCGTTGTAGCAAGAGTACTGGACACAATAATAAGCACGAACGTAACAGTAACAGGTGAGAGATTTCACATCCAATCATTTGACGAAATTACAATACATAAATACTTACCTGATCTGGTAGAACATCTTCTCCAAAGATGGGCAAATAGTTGCCACAGCTATCGAAGTGTTTCGTGTCGTAAGCAATATTTTTCCCGTCGCAGTAGCAACAACCCACAGCACCTGGGAAAGGTTCGCCGCTTTGAAAGCAGTTAGGTGGCCCGAATCCCTTGTTCGTATTGCATGCACAAGCGTTTTGGCAAGATACACTCGCATCAGATGGGACACGTGAGTTAGTAAAGAAAGAAGGAAAGCCCTGGCTACCCCTATTTTTCAAGTTGGGGCACGTCTGATTTGGCACCGTCACCTTGCCCTTGAGATCTTGAGCAAGTTGAACATTGGATCCATTCGCATAAGCACATTCTCGGGACAAATCCGCTGAGTCGTAAGGGCATGTAGTTGGATTCTTGCAGCGGCTGAAATCTCCGTTTAGCAAGTCGATCCCACCAACATTACGACACTTGTTGGACGAGCCTTCGCTCGTTACAGAAGTGATGGAGTTAGATGAACAAGGGTTCTTCATGCCAGGAGCGACGTAATTCTGCATACGAGTAGTTTTGCACTTGTTGGTACCGGGTACTTGGGCGCAGAAAGCAATGCACTGTTGACCTGGATTGAGACGATTATCGAAAAATCCACAGCTTTGATTTTTCGTGATCGTCCCTTGGGCATCCATGCAGTCCGTCTCTTTGGATCCACCGCCTTCGTGTGGTATAGAGGTAGAGAGAAGAAGACGTCAGAAAAGGAACTATCATACTCATAACAATTTCAAAATCACTGACTTACAGTTGTTACCCAATGAGACACACCCGGCCTCTTCTGGATTATCCTCTCTGCAAGGCACGGTCTTGCAAGTCTTCGAGTCGTCTTTTTGACCAGGATAACCGCAATCTTCGGTGCACATAGCACTACTTCCGGCACAGAAACATCCTCCGCCAGCTTGTTTATCAGGAGGTTTGCACTGTTGGCATCCTGCAGGGCAAGCCCCTTTTTGCTTTTGGCACGTGCCCCACCAAGATGGAGGCAGTATTTCCTCCTTTTCGCCTGCTGGACAAATCGATGGCTTGACCGAAAGTGCAGACTGCTGGGTGAAGAAATAAGCGCAACCGTTTAGGCCCGTCGAATCAGGGTCGCAAGGACTGGATGACTTGACCTTGACGGGTTCGGGTCTTGGAGCTCCACCATCACCATGTTGCCTAATTGGATGATGGTGTCCCAAGATTGGAATTGGAGTGTGTCCTTGTTGGAAGATCCACTACCGTAAGTCGCTCCGCCGATGAAGGCCAAACCCAAACCGATCAGAATGAGAGCGGCAGCTGCACCTTTACCTGATTTCGTTGGGGTGAATCTACCAGCAGGGGTAGACGAATTCGTCAAGCTGCCATGTTCATCATGCGCAGACGCAGAAGATGGAAGTGAGCCGTAATGATAATGAGATGTCATGGTAAGTTTCAAAGGTGGTGAAGGACAGTGGATTATTCTTTTGTTTTATGAGGTGATACTAGTGGATTTTATGAACAAAAGGGCCTCGAAAAGGTGAAGGTGATTGAAAGGGGCGTTGAAAAGAAGATTTTTGAGAAGGCAGGGTTCTCCACCTTGATGTTGCGACGACACAATATCCTTTATTATCCTTCGGAGATATGACAGCCGCGGCACTGAAGTCGATGCGTTTGCATTCTGAGCGATTGCTGCTTGTTGCTTTCATCCCATCATCGATGATTGATCCAGCATGGAGTGGTTTGTCGAGAATCTACGCTGAGGAAGGATTATATTTCTTCTTTGGCTGCTGCAGAACAGCACTCTTGGGGGTGCTTCGATCAATTTACCCCAAGTACAGATCTACATATGTACTTTAGCAGGAGGCATGATGTAAGTATGTAACTATTCGAGAAGATGCGATACAGATGAAAACATGATGACACTTGAAAAAAGTGATACATGTGACCTTGGCGGTGGCAGGCGTGTCTGTAACGGAAAGAAGCCATGCATACGCCGAAGGATAACCGCTTGGTGGCACCAATTCGCCATCCGGAGAGCAGCCGCAATCTTCATTATTTTCCTAGACAAGAGGCTTCCGGTTCAACATGTTTCCCAATTCATCCTTGCCATCATCTAAACCTGGTCAAGATCTCAATTGCGACGAGAGTAAGACTGATGATATTGATATTGATGATGTGCTGAGTGAGAACGAAAAACTCAAAGCACTACTTGAAGAGAAGGAAGCACTGCTCCGTCGCAAGTCCAAGTGTGACACATCTTCTGATCCCAAAAATGAAGGTCTAGATTTGAAGCTGGCAGGGACCAGTAGCACCGAAGAATCAGCAGCTACATGTACGGATTACAAAAAAGCGCAAGTGCGAAAATTAAATTCGAAGAGCCTGCAAAACTCTTCGACTGTTGCACATGAGCATGAGACAAACGCAGCAAATGCGATGGTACGAGGTGTCAAAGAAAAACAGATCATCAACAATATCGGGAGAAGAAGGGGTGGTGCCGAATGGGATGAACATCTTCATGAGAGTGAGAGCCTACTTGATGAAGACGGAACTTATAAGATGTCATGGTACTCACCTCCAGTCCAGAGACAACGATGGTTTGACGACCTTGTCTTACCTCAAATCGATGCAGGTGATGTCTTCTTTGACATCTTCTATATGGAGGTGGGGCGAACAATTTGTAAGAAATTATGCATGTGAAATTGTTAACTCCTCAAACCTCAATCTAATCATTTACATTTTCCATGCGGATAATAGGACTCATTTGTTCCTACAAATATTGGTGAGTGAGACTATTGCTATGAATTGAGATGCAAACTATTCTCTGCCTCATATTTCATCTCACCTCAAATGGATTAGATTATTTAATCGACAGATATGAAGGGTTTATCATGGTACTCATGGGTGTGGGTGTCGCATCTCTACTCAATGTAGACAAACATGAGTCTTCTGAGTTCTACGTGACTGAGATATGTGGGTTATTGACGATGATCTTTCTTCACGTATTGAAAATGGATTCTGAGTCTGATTCGTCAAAGCATGCTTTGAGGAGAGGCCGCATTCCCTCTGCGATGTATAGTTTTCTCGTGCACATCCTCACAATCAGCCTGATCGGGTTTGGAGTATCCTACGTAGGTAAGTAGAATTTTCAATCTGTTGGTGAATTGCTGTGCCTATGCTTGTGTTCATTCTCATCCTTGTTTCTTCAATAATTTGTACATCTACATCCGTGGACACACAGCCTTCTTTGACGAAATATTTCAACCTGCAAACACTGATTATCTTGATTTCGCACGGTTTCCGTTCCTAACTGTTACCATTGTTTCTCTTGAGTTTATGAGAGTGACTCATTGTGGGCTTAAAGAGGCGTTTGATCGCCTTTTCCAAACGTCGGAGGGCAAACGAAAGCTGAACTGGCCAGTTGTGATTGGTACCTTGCTTAGGGTGGGCATTATTCTCTTCTGCTTGACGTTATACACATGGACTAACGACCCAGAAACTCTGGCAGCGTGTGGATTTGCGGCTGTGTTTTCTGTCTTTCTCACACACTTGCTGAACACCGCCTTCATTGAAAAGACGAAGATGACATTGGTTGAGGATAAATGCAGTAGTAAGCATCGTCCTGCAATGGGAAATGGAAGAAGCGAGGAGGATTGCACCTAAAGGGGAGAAAGTTAGTCGGTTGATTCCGTGTAGCAGCGGCATGGATAGGTGTCTTATGGCAATGATTGGTCGCCGTTGATAGAGCAAAAAGCACGGAGGCTGGCGGTGAAGGGCGGCAAATCGCAAGTCGGAGAAAATAAAAGGGTATCTTGCAAATGTCATCTCAGATACGCATCTAAGATGTAATGCTAAGTAACTCGTCGACAATATGGTTTTCATACTGACATACGCACTAATGGAACACGCAATCACAAGCTGCAGGGAACACACGTCCAATCAAAAATCAAGATCAACACGAACACTGCATGCTGTGAAATCCTCGCCGTTGCAGTTGAGCTCCGCAGTAGAAAGTGCAAAAGCTGCTTTTGGTACGCACGGGGCAGGCACGAGCTTCACAGCCAACAATCTTTTGTGGCCATTTATCTGCAAACAGTGTAACGCATCTACTCAATACATAGGAGGGCACTTCCTTAAATTGATGTCATCCTGTTGACTTCGCTGTGGACATTTGTTATACGCAACAACAAAGATTCTTTTCGAATATCCAAACAAAAAATGAAAGAAATAGCTGCTTTTGCAACTGCAATCATATGTGCGTGCTGTAAGTAAACACATATATACATCCAATAATACACAAGACGGCGTGCTGTCAGCGCAATCAATAGCCTCATTCATCATTTCTTATTCTCTTTGTCACAAATTTCACAGGTCATCGCTCAAATGCACTACAGACACATCCGTCATTTCCACACCATCCTCGTAGATCCATAAGTCGACAGAAAAGAATCAGAGGGCCATCATATATTCAGTACTTGGATGACCCCTCAAAAGAAACCGATAGCTTCCATCTGGGGACCTTCATCCACTACAGCGACACTGAGGAATTCTATGTGAATGGACTTGACAGTAATAGAGTACGGAGAAAAGTTCAAACCTCAGTAGAAACAAATGTTGCAAGAACATATACACATACTTCGAATTATCTCGATAAGTTAAGTCCGCAGGTAGAAGGGATGGAGGAAGAGGAGGTCGTAGACGACGTCTTTGAAGCTCAAGATGATTTCAAAAGACGGCCAAGGTCAACGTTGAAACGAAGAAGCAAACTAGTCCCACGTTCTTCTCGAGGTGCATCCATATTACCTACACGAAAGAAACGATCCCCATCGAAAGCTGCTACTGCTAACGCGTACCCTCCCTCTGAGTTGCTGACGTTTGAGGAAGAAAAGGACATTTCAACCGACATTCAAACATTCCGTTCTGTCATGAGAGTTCGAGATAATTTGGTCGAGTGGATGACCAAGGACGCTGTTCATTCAAATCAATTGATAGACCAGCAGAATCATTTTGAACCTCCTATGGATCAATGGGCAGCGGCGTGTTCGTTGACGATGAGTGAGCTATCTGATGTTGTGACTAGAGGCCAAGAAGCAAGAACAAAACTGATTAGAGGGAATATTGGCCTAGTTACAATGATAGCAAAACGATACTATAAAGGGATTGGAGGTCCCGATGCTATGCTCAAATTAGATGACCTCATTCAGGAAGGACACATGGGCATTATGGAGGCTGCTGAAAGATTTGATTCGACAAAAGGCTTCCGTTTCAGCACGTATGCCACACATTGGATAAGGCAACGTATGCTGCGTTCCATAGCCGAAACCTCCCGCACAATTCGACTGCCTGTGCATGTGCAGACAATGATTCGTAATATGAATAAGAAACAAAAGGAGATGAGTGATGAAATTGGACGAGAGCCCTCAATGCCTGAACTTGCTCATGAACTTGGCGTTTCTTTGGATAAGATCCAGTTATATCAGCATATATCGAGGAATGTTCTTTCCTTGGAAGTTCCGGTTGACAAACACTCAAACACCGAAGATAAACGAACTCTTGGTGATAGAATAGCTTGCACAACAGAGCTCACACCTGATGAAGATGCCATGTCAGAAGACTTACGTGGAGAAGTCCATGCCATGTTAGGTGCACTAGGACATGATGAGCGATTGGTGTTGACACATCGATTCGGATTAGGTGATGCGTGGCCACGAACAATCCGAGAAACTGCGGAGAGTATGGGCGTATCCATCGATATCGTTAGAGCGGTGGAAGCCAAAGCACTCAACAAATTACGGCAGCCGCGAATGAATTATCGTTTGAAAGACTACGTAAAAGGAATGGAAGGTGCCGGGGGAGGAGGAGGAGGAGATGCATTGGATCATCATTATCACATGCACAACATGCACAATAGTAACATGATGATGTCCCCAGATATGATGACGATGGACGAGGGAAGCAATAATATGAATATGGTGAGAAATCAAAACCAACACTATTACAACTACCCACACCACATGCACACGAACAATGCAAATGCTAGTGGTGGCGGTAACGACGACTTAGACGACTACGAGAGACCAACCCCAGAGAGTATATGGTCTTTCTAATGTCACGAATCTTACTACAGGAGGCTCCAACTAATAATAGACCAGCTAAATAGCAACGGAGGCTGTATCAATAAAGTAAATTTCTGTATCAATCCATAAATCACAAATTAGAACAACTAACATTCTATTTTCATTTTAAGTTAGATATGTCTTTCCCCTTATCTAAATTGCCTCCGACGTAATCTTTTGCCCTCAATTACGTTGCAAGTCCAAGAGCTCGGTAAATCACTTAAACTTGGTGCTTTCCAAATTGATATCCCCACCAATTCTTCGAACTCTTCATCTCCCATTCCCATCTCACGTAGTTGACGTAAGACCATTCCTCCGACCATTCCATCTCTAGCACATTTTTGGAAGACTGTCGCTGCTATGTCAGTTCGGGCTGGGCTAGGATCCATTTGATTGGCAATAACCTTCAAATATGTCCCGTATGTGATGTGATCTGGCTTGCCGTAGGGACTTTCGTCTAACCCCATTAGCATAGAATTGGCGATCTCAATGGCACGTGATTGCTCTTCAAAATCACCCATGGTAAACGCACAAGCATTCAGGACAGAGTTATAAATGATATTGTTAGGCCGAAGCTTGATATTGCCTGTTGCATCGTACATTTCCTTCATGTAGGTGTACACTTCATATGCACTGTCGGCCTTGCCGAATGTGTTCGATCGCGCGTATGCATTTATCACCGTGGCAAATGAAGTGGCATCCGGCAACACATCATCCCAATCCGAGCTTGCCAACTCTTCCATCCTTGATAAGACCTTCAGAGCTCGCACAGGAGCATCAAAGACACCGCTCTTGGCCCATGCGTTCAATACGGTGTTGAAACTCCTCACGTTGGGCTTGGCATCGACATTATGTCCAGTCTCAAACAATTCCATCATGTGTCCCAGCAACAACTCGGCGCGATGTGCACCGTCTAACTCGCCCGACTTGGCCCAAGCATCAATAACAGCGTTGTAGGTTACTGTTCGCGGCTTAACATCCTCTTGGCCTGTTTGACGATAGAGTACTTCCATCCGTTCCAATATATTCTCGGCGCGGAAGGCTGCATCCCCACCACCATTGTTTGCCCATGCCGAAATTACGGAATTGAAGTTATACGAATTAGGTCGTACATCCTCGTTGCCAGTAACAGAAGCCAGCTCATCCATAATGTCCAAACAGGATTCCGCACGTTCCGCACCACTCCCGACATATTCACCCCAAGGCATCTCTTCACCCATCCAATCGGCCCAAGCACCAATCACTGAGTTCCACGCACGTGCCGTGGGTTTGACCTGTTCTGATGTCGAAGTTGCACGCAGTTCCTCCATCCTTTCCGCAAGACGTTGTGCAGAATAGGGTGCGTTGGAATTGTACGGTGCCGATCGGGCGTAGGCATCAATAACATTGGTGTATGTATAGGTGTTTGGCATGGTCAATGGATCGTTCATATCGATCATGCGATTGAGTATGGCTTCCGCCTGTTCACCGGCATCTTCCTTGCCCGAGTTGGCAATGGCGTTAATAACCTTGGTGTAAGTCTTGACGTCGGGGTATAATTCGTAGTCATCGCCATCGTCACCACCCATAGTCATCCTATCCTTGAAGTGCTCCATGCGTTTCAACAACCTCAAAGCATACTCCACCGCATGATCTGTTCCACTGTACGCCCAAGCATCAATCAACCAATCAAAAGTACGTTTGTCCACCTTCATGTTCCCTCCACCAACATTTCCGAGTGATATGGAGTCTATGATGTCGTTCTCGGGTGATGTCATGCGAAGGAGAGTTTCCGTCCGTTTCTGGAGGAAGACTGGGTCGGCCATGGCCTTATTGTTATTGTGGCGAAAGTTGTTGTTGCTTTTAGCAAAGAGGCGTTGCTTCTTTTTCTTTTGGGCCTCTTCTGTTGTTGTACGCAGCTCTTGTTGTTGTTGCTTGTTTTCTTCAGAAATGGTTTCAGAAATGTCCATATCCTGATCATCAAATTGAATCGGTGCAGCCTGTTGCTCTTGCTGCGATTCAATCGTTGCAAACAACGTCACGGCAGAAGACATGGGCGAGCGTCTTGTCTGAGGACAAACAGGCGGACTGAACGCGATGGTAGCAGATAACAGAATGGGTGAGGCGATGAGGGCGGTGGCGACCACACCTACAGCAGTGATGTTCATAACACCACCCCGCCTATTCCCCTTTGGGTTACGCCGCGAAACCTTTCGGTTCATTATTATAGAGCATACCATCTTGTTGTCTATTAGGTGTATAGGGAAGCAAACTTTGCTGCAGAAATTTCTGAAGCTGTTGTTCTTTTGCGTACTCTCGTTCTATGCAACTTTTCTGAGTAGGTAGTAATCGATGTGCTTGGTTGAAGCTAAAACTTAAGCCTATGACACCAATAAAGCGACGAAAGAAGCCAATAGACTTCAGTAATACTCTCTTTGTTTCAACCTGATCGTAAACGTCTGCTGACTCTGTTATCTACCCTATCGTAGCGGCTTCTTCTTTGGCTTGCTTCGTTTGCTTGGCTCTGCTGTTATGATGATGTTCTGCGCGCGCCGTGTCAATGAGCCCATCCGAAACCCGAAATAGTTATGAGGTTACCGTCGTGGAACCTGATATAGCACACACCAATACTAAATTGGTTTTTGAGGGTAGTCAACATTCATAAATCATTTTCAAGGTTGGCCCTGGATTATGCGGAATGACGTACAAATAAATAAATAAAAACATTAGCATGGGGGCTACTTAGCTCAACATTCATAACTTCTTTTTAGTTGAAGTGGTCAATTATTAGTACCGGTGCGATACGATGGCATATACACCGAGGAGAGCGGCGAAGTCAAGGCAGCGCTGTGATTGCAATGAATCAAGAGCTTCAAAACAATACTTCATTATATATTACAGCCTCTAACTTTATTGATGCCTGTTCAATATTTACTCAAAACTCTTTCCAGTAGATTTCCCTTGCTTCGTGAACTCCTCAACTTGTTCTTCCCTAAACAACAATTCCGCCTTGACATCATCCAACTCTACCTTGGCAGCACACAGAGCCTTTTCCAACAGCTCCACCTGAATAGCAAGAGGTAAGTCACGATGCTCAAGGCTACTAGCACCCAAGATTCTACTTATGTTCTTGTCACGACATTCCAACGCCATCAATGGCTTGGCAAGAGTCTCCTTCCACTCTTCGACGCATGTCTCAACACATCTGGCACGTAAGACATTATGAGTATTAGACATGTCCACACCTGCCTTTTGCTCTCCAGCTACAGCTACCTTTAACAGTGGTAATGCTGCCTTCCGTGATACTGAGGGCATGACTTCGCTACGTGTACACTTCATCAGCAGTGACATATCGACAGACCCTCCCTGAGTTTGACAGTATTTCAATACAATGTCAGAAAGTTTCCTCGATCGACACTTGAGCCTCGGCGATGCAAATATTCGTTCAAACGAAGAGGGTGACAACTTTGTCAACGTCCGTCGATTAATCTCCTCAATATTTTCAGCCAGTATGGCAATCGATGCATTTTCCAACTTTTCATCATGATATACTATCGCTTCGGATAAGTAAGTCGCCGCAGTATCCAAACTAAAGTCACCTCGAATAAATGCCGATGCCTGTTTCCATAGTGGCCGCATACCAAAATAATGTGCCAAATGTCGTAGGGCTGTGGCATTTTTGGCACTGAATTTAATCATCTTTTCTGTATAGATGTAGTCTAATAAGGCAGGGAATGAATCTGCCGCGGATAGTTCAAGTTGGATGTGACTCGTGTTTGTGGCGAATTCGGAAAGGTGGCTTTGTTTGAATAATGTAGCAAAGTAGTCAGATCTTCGTGGCCCAACAGATAAGATGGCCTTGTGAACGTGATAGCATTTCACGTTTGATGTGGTGCATAGTTCTTCATTCTTGCTGTTATTGTTCTCCTTGCCCCTCTTACCACCGACGTGTTTGTTATTGTATTTATTATTGTCCTTCCCCTGGTTCTTTAGTGCAGTATCACTCTCTTGCTGCTCATGAACAATTCTCTGTACCTCAATAGTCCAATCACAAAAATTACTAGGCTCATCTCCCTCACTCCATGTCAATGGCTCTTCCTTGTCCTCAGTATCATACTCCCACTCATCATCTTCATCTAAATTAAAGTAATGATCACCATCATTCTTGACACTATCCTTCTTGTGCAGCGTGTCCAATATTGACACGGGCTTACCAATCTGTTCTTCTGGATTGGCGTCTTCACATATCTCAACTTCAGATATACTCACTATATGAATATTATCGTCAGTTACATTGTACTGATATGTCTTTACCTTGACAACCGTATATTCTTCCAACTGCCCACTTTGAACTAAATGAGATAAATGTGTCGAAATAACCACCTCGATGGAATTTGTCCCGTCGGAAAGTATGGCCCAGTAGACATCTGTCAAGGCGTTTGCAGGTACTCGTCGTATGTTGGTGATTTGTAAGGTGGGCTGTTTGACGTGCCGTCCTGATTTGATGCCTTCGGATTCGATCAGGTCGAGTATGCCGTTGGTGGTTAGCATTGATGACGATGACATGATGATGATATTATATATCTTTGCGAGAGAAGGTAAGTTGTAGGGTTTGAGCTCGCCTCCTCCTTTTTTGCAATCAATTGTTTAAACTACTTTGCCGCAGCACTCTTCTAAAGAAACTTATACGACGCTCCAACGAACTAGCGACGCTGCAGCCCTGGGATTAATTGTATGCGTCGGTAGCAGTCATTAGGCAGGAAGCAGGAAGTGACAAGTGACAAAGCATGCATGGGAACATCAAATCCTCATTGACGACTGGCACCAATTTACTTGACTATGAGAAAGCATCATAAAAGCTCATCCACGTCACTTTGTCACCGACGCCCGAGCGAGCCAGGGCACATAAAAGAATGGGCTGCGGCACAAAAATATTAGGTTACACCCAATTCAATTTTGTTATCAAAATCTCTAGATAAAACTGCGAGAAAGCTTGGTTTAGGTCGTCCCCTCTGTGGCACGTTGGTCGACAAACTTCATCAACACTTTGTCCCCGAAGTGCCTTTACCATGGTGGACTACTAGTAAAAATGAGGTCAATAACTAAGGCCAAATTTCCGTAACAAATGATATCGGGCCCCCCTACCATGGTATTGGATCATCGAACCGCCGTTTGTCACGGCTATGGGGCCTTAGTTATTGTGTATTTGACCATGATCATAGCACATTTTCCCGACGATGACATGTACCGACGCAACGATGGTGGTATATGGCAACGGCTGTGTGATATCACCACCGCCGCCGCCCTCCCGTCTTCGTTTATGATATGAACAAAGGATTCGGCCACTCGGCAGAGTTACCAACCCTCTCATACGCCCCCCTATCACAGTCAAACAAGCGCTCACAAAATTTAGCAAAAATTCATACACATAAGATCATATCAAATGGGCTGTATATTATGTATTAACTCCATCCAACCGACCTATCGCTTCTATACTATCATATATTAAATGATCGGGTAGTTCATATCCTCAAATACTTCAATTGGTAACGAATAAATAGAAATATTCCATGTAGGAATGTAGCAGAAGCTGCCTTTATCAATTTGTAATATCTTGAAGTGAATATAGAAGTATTAACTAAACCCTGCTGGAACCTTAACCAATGAAGTATCATAAACAGATGATTATGTTTATATCAGATGTAACGTATGTGTGGATGACGCTATATACAATGAGAGTAGCGGATACCATGGTGGGTGTGTTTTATTTTTTGCAAAAAGGCAAAAGTTGGCTGGAGAAGAGTCAAATAGGTAAAAAGAGATGAAAAAATGAGGAAGTTTGTCGACCAAGGTGCCATGAATGGTCTGTCCGTGTGGCGCAGCCCATTCTTTTATGTGCCCTGGAGCGAGCGACGCAACAAGCTGCCGCTTTGTGCTTTGTACTCTTATCAGAGGGCTTAACAATGCTACACATCTCTTTGCTTCTTTGGCTCCAGGGAACCGCAACTGTTTCGTCTTTTTCCGACTACCACATTTCTTCCAAGTCACTGCGAGACCGACCAACATTATCGGCATCAGCAGGTAGCGCAAAGTATTTCAATTTCGTCAATAGAGGAGGCAATATGATGGCAGAAGAAAAGAAAGATGGTCATCATCGCGATGATTGGCTAGATTTAGAAATGAAGAGTATTCAATGGCCAATAGAACAAATCGAAATCTCGTTAAAACAGGCTGCTCAATCCTTCTTCGCATCATCATCGGCCACTGAAACTGCACCAACTAACGATGTCAATGACGCACTGCAAAGCAGCATCAATAATCAATCCGTATCGATTGAACCATTTCTCATCTCCATAAGACGAGTATTACATCGTTATCCAGAACTAATGTATCAAGAACGCATGACTAGTCAAATTGTACAGCGTATATTGACAGATATGGGGATTACCAATTATACTGTTGGGTGGGCAAAGAATATACATTCCAAGTATTACAACCCTGCCACTGGTAAAATTGTACAGACTACAGATAAAGGGGAACAGAATGATGGTGGAGGTCACGGAGTTGTCGTGGACATTGGATCAGGACAAGAGCCATGTGTACTCCTTCGTGCTGATATGGATGCGCTGCCAATTGTGGAAGAGACGGAGTTTCCACCTGATCTACAAGGGAGTGATACTGCGAAGTTTCATTCCAATCATCATGGAAAGATGCATGCGTGTGGACATGACGCGCATATGACAATGTTACTGGGTGCAACTTACCTTATTAAATCATTGGAAGAAAGTAATGGAGAATTTCCCTTTCCAGGAACTATCCGGATCATCTTTCAACCAGCTGAAGAAGGTGGAGCTGGAGCAAAGCGTATGAGAGAGGAGGGAGTGTTGTCAAATTTCCCTCCGGTGAAATATGCGTTTGGGATGCGTGAGTGATGAATGCAGTCGAGATTTTAGAGCAGCAATATATTATGTACTGACCGACTAACTTTTCCTCTTAATCGCTTCTTCAGATGTTTGGCCGACGCTGCTAAGTGGTCAAGTGGGTGTTCGATCTGGTGCAATGTTAGCTGCCCAAGACAACTTCACATTAGTACTTGATGGTGTCGGCGGACATGCAGCCTTTCCTCATCTTTGCCGTGATCCAGTGGTGGCAAGTGCCGCATTTGTTATGAACGTTCAAACGTTGGTCAGTCGTGGGATGAATCCATTGGAAAGTGGCGTTGTGAGCATAACACATATTGATGCCGGTGATGGTGCCCATAATGTGATTCCAGCAAAAGCAACGATACGAGGGACAATACGTGCATTGAGTGATGATGCGCTTTCACAACTTCGCGAGGGACTCGTTCACATTGCAACAAAAACAGCAGAGGCACATGGTTTGAGCTTGGCATCTTCTGAATTCGCGAAGGACAGTTATCCGGCGACAATGAATGACGATGGGCTGTTCCCTCTTGCCTCAAAGTGTGCTGGCTTAGTTTCTGAAAGTGGAAAACACACGCCTGTTGATCCTACAATGGGAGCGGAAGATTTCGGTTACTTGGCCCAAGGTGTGCCGGCAGCGTTCTTCTTCTTGGGGCAGGGCGGGGATGGAAACGGTGATGCAGCGCAAAGTGTTTGCGGGAAATGTTGCGGTCGTGTACCGACAAATCTTAGTCTACACCATCCAGAGTTCAATTTGGACGAACAAGTCTTGAAGAGAGGTGTAGCATTGTTTTTGAATCTCGCCCTCAGATCCTTGAAAGAGTTAAGTGAAGCAAGCGAAGATGAGGAGTAATCGAAGAAAATTGTGTAGTTTTACTTTCCATTTATTATTGTAACAATAAACAAACACTATCCTACTTATTGATGACGCGTCTCCAGGATACGCCACCGATTACAAATCCCAAGTCAATGACCATTGTTTCTTCGTTGCTGCTGCTTTTCCATACGTGCCTTCTTCTGCTTCGCCCTCTTGAGTTCTTCCTTTCTGTACTCATCGGCTTGCTCGTGGCTTGCCTTGATCTTTTCTGTCTGACGAAGCCACTCTTCATAATTTTGCGCCGCATTTCCTTCCTCACGTTCGAGCCGAGCAATCTTCTGACGTTCCGCGTCGAGTTTCTCTAGTCTCTTTCGTTCGAGCTTTTCTCTCCTCTCCACCTCCTTTGGGTCATAGTAGGCAGTACAATTGTATTGCGTCGCATTGCCGCGATTGTGTCCTTCTTGTCCACATGCTCCACACACTTTTGGCTTCTTTCCTCCACCATTGGGATCAGGCTTCTTTGTAGCATAAGCAGAATCAGAACGAGTATGCGAAGGAGAAGGCTTCATTGAGCTCGAAGGGTAGTAGCTGGACGAACCTACTGCGTCGTAGCTCGAAGAAATGTTCGTAGCAGCCAATTTCTTTGCAGGACCGTCAGCACCGCATATGCAATCATGGGCAGATGATTTATTCACGTACGTGCATGTCGAACAGCGCCAAGCTGCACACGCATCGCACACTTCCTTATCATTCTTCATCGTACACACAGTGCATTCCCATGATTTGGTAGAGTTGGCAGTAGAACTGGCAATAGGAGATGTTTTATATCGCTTTCCCTGAGGTTGCGCACTGCTGGATTGATAGCTCGATGATTGACTAAATCTCTTGAGTCGAGCTTCCCTAATCAAATCGCTCTCTAAACTTGTAGCTGCTGGACGCTTCATTGATGCGGCTGCTGACGCAACTGGAGAAGCCTTTGTGACTGCTGTTGTTGGACGTTTCATAGAAGCGACGGCGGGCACGGACGGAGATGCCTTTGACATCGACGCTTCATCTCGGGAGCGGTTAGTTGTTCGACTTATACTGAGATTTGGTGCTGCTGATGATGCGAATCTTGATGTCGAAACAGAGGAGCTGCCACTTTTCTCCAAACATCGTTGGATGTCGTTGGCAAACTCAACCCTCTGTACAGCTCTAATTTGAACACCTAAAATGAGCTGCAGCCATAGTGTAAATGCCATCAAGTGTCTCCGTGAGACGATAGGTAAATCGCTATTATCAACGAGAGCCTCCAATTTGACAACAGATTCTGCGTAAATGTCCACCTGTTGGCTTTCGTAGTCATTTGTAACGTTTGCGGCAGCTTGCATTTCTTTCCAAGCTCTCTCAATTGATTTATGAAGAATACCATCATATTCAGACCATTCTCGCAAAATGAGCAAATGTGTGTTATCTTCCCGAGAGGACTGGCGAAGACTTGATGCTGCTCTCTTTCTCGGCTTACTAGGGGGGCTAAAACCAGAGTGCAGAGGTAAAGAATCTTGTGACTCGTTCAGTAGCTCAATAACTGAGTCATTGTCACTTTTGTCCGTATTGTCGCTATAACCTCCTCCTCTGATATGACTAACACCAATCTCCTGAGACTCGCATAAATCAATGAAGTCATCATCGTTTGGTGGTGGCGGAAGCGGATCTTGTGACTCACTCAGATCAATACAATCTTCATCAGACGCTTCTTCTTCGTCAGAATCATCAATATTTATGATAGAATTGTTTTCGGACTGTTTTTTGCCATTGTCAGAAACTGTTGGGTCGAGCATTTCGATACCTCCGTCGCTGTCATCATCACTATCATCAAGGAGAATCGCCTCACTTGATGGTTTGTTACGTTTGCGTGGCCTGGAAGGTCTATCAGCAGGCAATGAAACCTGCTGGTTCGTGCTGTTGTGACCACTGCCAAGAATGTTTTCTGCCACCAGGCGTTGTTCCCATTTCTGGTCCTTGATCATGGATGCAAGTGATTTGACGTCAATATCATGCACCTTGTTCGGTATTTGCACCTGTTGATTTTCGTCGTTTGATCTCTTCCTTGCATTTGATGCGTAAGTTTCATATGAAATATTATCATTCAACGAAGCAGCAGATTGCAGCAGCGACCTCATATCGAGCAACGACTGGCTAGTTTCATTGAAGCACTTAGTGTAGTGAATGAAGCAGCCATGCTCAACTTGAAGTCGAGTCAGGACCCCCTCAAGAACATCCTGCCGGATGCCGTGTCTTTCCTCCAATGACTTACATGCACTGCAACACTTGTCCGGTGTACATTTGGGGGCAGAACGATGAAGTCTGTCACTACCAAGACATCGTTCGCCTTCAATTATAAACAATATCTTTGAGCAGAGACATCGTTTCATCTTGTCAAGTTGACAATTTCCACCACACTCATTACTATGCGATCCTATCTTCACGCACTCAAGACGCTGCGCTGCTCGTCCCTTCCCGAGGCAGCTATCTGCAAGGTCAGACCATGACTTCCGCTCAATTACAACCGGAAGGATGCGCTCTTGTGCTCCACTTTGATCTAAAAAGAGATAGTCACCAGCAGGAAGATCACGTTCAACAAATGGCACATTGTCATCTTCGCAGCGTTGTTTGAGGCGTCTCAAGAACAATTCATCTTCTCGATTATCTAAACACAGTGTCAGAGAAGAATTCATTGACTCACTACCCCGCACGCATGTTTCCACATTCCACTCAGGGATCGCTTGTTGGACTGCTCTATCAAAATCAGCACAGAATTGTCCTAGCCTCTCACCCTTTGTCAGAAGTCCCCATTTTTCAATTTCATCCCTGCTACTGTCACGGATAATCTCCTTTCGAGCAAGTTGCTTCTCCACCAAACCATCCATACAAGCAAAGGCGGATCTTCCGCGGATTCTCCCCTTGTCGTATAAGTTTGATCGACATCGTCTCTGAGCCTGACGTTTCAATTCATCTTCAGTAAGAGATAATAGACGCCGCCCATTGGAATGTTTGTGCTTTGCATGCATGGCTAAATGAAGTGCCGCCAGGACAGAAAATGGACCCGATGCGTATTGAGGAAAATATACCTGACGAGAACGAGGTGTGGAGGAAGGCTGACGGGAAGTAGAACGCTGAGGTGACGATAAATCCATCAGTGATGAAGAAGACTGACGAGAAGTAGATCGTGGAGGTGACGACAAATCCATAGGTGACGACTCATTCCTGCTTCTCGCATGTTGTTGTTGTTGACGATGACGAGGCGGCAACGACCGAGCCGGAGACGAAGAGTTGAGCGAATTCAAATGTGTAGCCAAATAGGCATCTTCATCGTTGATTGTTGCCGATATAGAACGATGCCTATCAGAATCTCTCCTAACAAACTCCTCTATATAATCTTCAGCAGTAGAATCATATCCTCTGCGTTGGATCCCCTTCATCAGGTCAATTTTCTTCCACAGCATTATCCAGTTAGTGGATGCCTCACCATTATTTTTGAAGGGTTTGAATAAATGCTCTTGGGAACGAAAAGCTCTTGATCCATTCCCATTCCCCCCTTTGAAAACATTGTGATTTTGTAGTGCATCATACAGACTCTGGCAATCAATGCACTGTGGTAAATCATGTACAGCCCACCGATCTTTTCTTTGCACTACGGCCTTCATTATGGCAAAATTGATAATTCTAGCTTTGATCTTATCATCCGTCCAATTTCCGCTAACCCATATACTATGCTCTGAATTGTTACGAACATCGGTGGACACCTCCAGCAGTTGCTTCAACACACCCGGATGACGCCTTGTATAAGATAATTGTTTAATCTCCTCCAAATCCTTCATACAAGCAGATAACGCCGCCGATATAGCCGGACTATTGCAGCATTCCAACGTATCATCATCTTGAAAATCTTGACTCGCCACCGAGCTATTTAGAGGCAATTCACGTCCCTCAAAGTAAAGACGTGTCTTTGAGCCGTTGCCGGCGGTGGAATATTTCTCTTGGATCTTTTCTAGACGTTCGTGGGAGTCGATTGTTATTGCTTCGACTTTGTTTGGTGCATGATATGCAGCAGTTGGCCGCACCCTTAGCCGAACTTGCACCATGGTCAGCACGTGTACTTTATTGTGAGCTAAGTAGCAGAAAAGGCACGGAGGTCGTTAGTGCCCGCCCCGCCGATTTTCCAAACGATCTTCCCGCCCGGATTCGACAATTGCCTACATACTGAGGAATTAATACAATCCGAAAGCAAGCCAGTACCGTTACTTGTCACTCTGACACTAACAAAGATTTTCAATGTCCTGAAGAAGGAGCCTACGTGTACTTTGTAACAGAGACGATAATGAAATAACTCAGCTTCTAGTGGCCCATTATAGTTGGTTACGATAGTAATGAAGGATATATGCCACTGCTGGATAAATCGGCGTCGCTGCAACGTCGTAGGTGACCTGATGAAGCCCAATTTGGGACAGCTGCCAGCCTACTCTAGAACCGTTCGTATCTCACGCTGTGAAGATGGCAATCAACTGCTTCTAGTGACCCATACTAGTTGGCCATGATCGTATAGAAGCAGCTTTATCATGGATCAAGCGTTTTTTGCTCGTATTGGCGTCGCAACAACGTCGTAAGTGATCTGATAAGGCTTAACTTAGGACGGCTTTGTTACAGAGGTGCAATTCCCACGAGGACAAAGCACGACTAGACGAGGTTTCCTGTAGGAACCTATCTCGACTCTTACCGGTTTACGACGGCGTCTATGATATGTTGGCAGCAAGGGCACGATTAGATCATTATTTTAGAGTGTAGTTGTGAGATCACATGGTGATGATCTTAGGATTGCTGTTCGCGGAATATTGACGGTTCCCGCAATATTCTGAGTGACGTTGTGTCTTTGATAATGGGATTCTCCCCATTTGGGATCAGATATACTTACTTGACTTTGATACCCATAGATACTGTACGGTTCAATCACGTACTAAATACAGAAAGCTGTTTTCTTGTAATACTCCCCAACTGATTGAAGTAAGTACAAAGTAGCTCCATTTCGCTAAGGAACTGATGCAGTTTCTCCCCATAGTTGCTCCCCATTTGGTCAAGGAACGGACGTTCTTGAAGAAGCGTTGAAAAACTAATCAATGTAGTGACTAGATTCTTGAGGGTTAAGATCTTCAACATATGGTACGATGTGATGGACATGTACTCTTCGAGTTGTTGTTGAATTGACTTGAACGGTGACATCATTGGTATCACGATGGATGCGAGTGATGGTGAATGGACCATCGCTGTAGCGATCGAAGGTATTATGACCTTGAACTTGCAGAAGGACTTGTTGTCCCGGACGATAATCATGGTGGTGATTATGAGGGCTTGCGAAGGAAGTAAAGGCAGAATCAGTAGAAACCTGTTCATATCTGCGTCGGACAATAGGTGTCTCTTGTTGCTGAGATAATGATGGTTCTTGTGGATTAGCAGATGATGCAGATGCATTATATCTTGGTGGTACAAGAAGACGGTGGAGTTCAGACAAACGATGATCTGGGATTGGACGTGACAGGACGTCAGCAATATTAAATTGGTGCAGTGAAGACATGTTGGATGACACATCAGCGTTATCTGCTTGACGGAAAATGGTGTCTTGAATTGTTCTCTCCCCATGCGGTGACGATGGATTAATTCTTGAAAGACTTGAAGGGTCAATGAGACCAGATGCTCCGCTATCAAACAAAAGATTGCGACGACTTGAATGGTGCTGAAGATGAGTAGATTCTTCACTCTCCCCATGGTCGGATTGGTGTAAAGCGATTCGAGCAATAATAGACGGATCGACTCGATGATAAGAAGCACAGAAGTTGTGGTGGAATGTGCTGTAGACAATGTTGTTGATGGCAACTCTCACATGTAGATAATTAAGGAGTGCGACGGCGGTGTTGGAATGATGTTCCAGTTGTTGAAGTAGTGGAATGATGGCTCTCCGGAACTTGATACTGTTGATGATGTCAGGGTGTAAAAGGACTACCCATAAAATCGGGGTGATGATTTTTAGAAGATCGGCGGTGATGGATGGTTCATGGCGATCACTGTTGACGAAGACATCGGGGCGGGTTAAATGTTCGATGACATAATAAATATCTCCATTGAAATAATAATTACCTCTGTCAAACGTAGTCAATAATTGAGTTGACTGTTCACGGTACCTCATGGCTAAAATGTAGCGTAGAAAGTTGACACGGTCAAAATCCAGTTCCTTCACTTCGGCGGAGAGTTGTTCTTCGATGATTATACCAATCTAAACGGAGACGATAGTCCGTTTAAATATTCCAGTTCAATCAGGCAATAAGCTGATTTAATGGTTCACTTTGGAAGGTAGCTCATTAAGGGTTCATTCTTGTCCCTTTATGTTATAGCAACCAACGGTTGCGGAGGTTGAAATCACGAGGCTGTAATCTGTTACAGAGGTGCAATTCCCACGAGGACAAAGCACGACTAGACGAGGTTTCCTGTAGGAACCTATCTCGACTCTTACCGGTTTACGACGGCGTCTATGATATGTTGGCAGCAAGGGCACGATTAGATCATTATTTTAGAGTGTAGTTGTGAGATCACATGGTGATGATCTTAGGATTGCTGTTCGCGGAATATTGACGGTTCCCGCAATATTCTGAGTGACGTTGTGTCTTTGATAATGGGATTCTCCCCATTTGGGATCAGATATACTTACTTGACTTTGATACCCATAGATACGTGTACGGTTCAATCACGTACTAAATACAGAAAGCTGTTTTCTTGTAATAGGCTTCGACCACGTTTCTAGCACCGTTCGTATCTCACGATGTGAATATGGCAATCAACTGCTTCTAGTGACCCATAATAGTTGGCCATGATAGTATAGAAGCATCTTTATCACGGCTCAAGTTCTGTTTGGTCGTATCGGCGTCGCTACAACGTCGTAAGTGACCTGATGAGGCTTAACTTGGGACGGCTTCGACCACGTTTCTAGCACCGTTCGTATCTCACGATGTGAGTATGGCAATCAACTGCTTCTAGTGACCCATAATAGTTGGCCATGATAGTATAGAAGCATCTTTATCACGGCTCAAGTACTGTTTGGTCGTATCGGCGTCGCTACAACGTCGTAAGTGACCTGATGAGGCTTAACTTAGGACGGCTTCGACCACGTTTCTAGCACCGTTCGTATCTCACGATGTGAGTATGGCAATCAACTGCTTCTAGTGACCCATAATAGTTGGCCATGATAGTATAGAAGCATCTTTATCACGGCTCAAGTACTGTTTGGTCGTATCGGCGTCGCTACAACGTCGTAAGTGACCTGATGAGGCTTAACTTAGGACGGCTTCGACCACGTTTCTAGCACCGTTCGTATCTCACGATGTGAGTATGGCAATCAACTGCTTCTAGTGACCCATAATAGTTGGCCATGATAGTATAGAAGCATCTTTATCACGGCTCAAGTACTGTTTGGTCGTATCGGCGTCGCTACAACGTCGTAGGTGACCTGATGAGGCCGTGCTCCTCTGCTGAATGTTGCCTTGTCAATGAGCAGGAAAGATTACATGCCGATGCGCTCTTGCGATCAGCTAATTACTTCATATTTCAGTGTTTGGAATGCGAGGAAAGTCAACGGGAGAGACTTGATTTTTATTTGACTAGATTATAAGTTAACTTTTATTGAGATGTTGATCACATTTGGATCCTCAGAAGCATGATCCCACGGGCCAATTGACGAATGAACGAACTTGTACATGTATAGGAAAGAGCCGATAGACTTCCAAAGAATCACGAGAGAGATGGTAACATTCCCGATACAACTCATCCGAACTCAAGCAAGATACCCATGAAAGATCCCATCAATCCAAGGCACGAGAAATCAAGCATCATCGGAGCAGTAATTGATATCAAGAGATTACAAAGGTTCAGAAGATAATTGCCTGGCTCAGTGCACCATCGAGAGAACTCCCGAGCACCTTTCAACTTGGTCGTCTTCCAGAGCACCAGCATAAGTAAAGCAGATCAGTTGATTCATCGCGGTTGAAAAAAGGTGAAGGCCAAGCTCTAGGGTGACCCAACGGGTCACCTCGGGGATACGTAAAGCAACAAGTTGCCTTCCATGGAACCACCAAACCATGGTAATTTACTTCAAGCTGAGAGGCCCTCTCGAACAACCACAATGAATCAACTCCACTGCTATGCTTTTACTGATGCTCCATCCAACAAACAAGGATTACAAAAAGACCCAAAAGACTCTGTCAGGGATCACGTCTGCACTCACAAACACCTCATTCCCAAATGAACTCTCGATACCAATCACCGCCCTCCGCCTTCATCTCTCCCATGAACAAAGAAAGTGAGCCTTCAAACCAATCTCACACCGAGCTGTTGTAACATACACAAACTCTTTTCAATCTCTCACGATACATCTTCGGGTCGCTGCCTGACTCCAATATCTTCCATCCAAGCTGCATTGTAGTTCAGTCAGCATTCGTTTCCGACGAGGCCTACGTGGGGCAATTTGAACTTCTACCTCCTCCTCCTCCTCTTCCTCTTCCTCCTCCTCTTCCACCGCTCCAACTACCTCGACTGACTCGTTATCGGGGGAATTGTTAGTGTTAGCAGCAGTCTCAACATCGACTGGCTCGAGGCCGTCATTCTCATCCATCACATCATCAATCGCAATTTGGACTTCTACCTCCTCCTCTTCTTCTTCTTCCTCATCTTCCACCGCTCCAACTACCTCGACTGACTCGTTATCGGAGGTATTGTTAGTGTTAGCAGCAGTCTCAACATCGACTGGCTCGAGGCCGTCATTCTCATCCATCACATCATCAATCGCAATTTGGACTTCTACCTCCTCCTCCTCTTCCACCGCTCCAACTACCTCGACTGACTCGTTATCGGAGGAATTGTTAGTGTTAGCAGCAGTCTCAACATCGACTGGCTCGAGGCCGTCATTCTCATCCATCACATCATCAATCGCAATTTGGACTTCTACCTCCTCCTCCTCTTCCACCGCTCCAACTACCTCGACTGACTCGTTATCGGAGGTATTGTTAGTGTTAGCAGCAGTCTCAACATCGACTGGCTCGAGGCCGTCATTCTCATCCATCACATCATCAATCGCAATTTGGACTTCTACCTCCTCCTCCTCTTCCACCGCTCCAACTACCTCGACTGACTCGTTATCGGAGGTATTGTTAGTGTTAGCAGCAGTCTCAACATCGACTGGCTCGAGGCCGTCATTCTCATCCATCGCATCATCAATCATTGCTGTATCAAACTCTACTTGAGTCTCTGAGCTCGGCTCAGGGCGAACAACACCGATTTCCATGAGGTGCGCTCGCGTTTGAACTCCATGCTTTGGGTGGTACATTAGATGATCATCGGGATAAGTCTTTTCTTCTTCGAATGCAGGAGGTAAGTCGTTGATGTTGTAACGAACTTCCCTTGCAACGGGTACTTCGTCTTCGTCATCATTCAAATCGGGCAAACCGTGGTACCAGCCCCGAAAAAGTGCCTGAATCATTGTTGCCGCTTCATTCTCACCCATAGAATTGGGGATGACTACATCCTCCTCTTCACATGCTTCCTCTTCACATACTTCCTCCTCCTCCTCCTCCTCCTCCTCCTCTTCCTCTTGCACTGGCCACAGAGAGGAACCAATTCCAATTGTGTTAACTTCCTCTTCAGTTTCAGTGAGAAAGTTGGCCGGCTTAGAACGTTTGTTAAACTTCCGACAAGTGCAATGGGCACTAAAGTGCACTGAGAGCTCCTCTTGAACAGTAGATAGCTCTGCTCCTAGAGGGATGTTGCGATCAGCGGTAGGATTCTGTGCTTCTTCCGCTTCTGCATGCACATCTTCCATCTGGATCTTCTTTGTTGGACGAGGATTGGCGTCGGAGGAATCATCGGAGCGCCTCCTCTTGGATGGCTTTTTGTTTGTTGGGCGTGGAGCAAGTGCATCATCATAATGACTCCTCTTTGTTGGACGAGGATCGACGTTGGAGGATTCATCATCGGAGAGCCTCCGCTTGGACCTCTTCTTGCTCACCGGAGGTTGGGCAGGCATGTCAGCAGATTGGATGGCGCCGATGCCGCTGTGATCAGAGGAGGCATCGATCTTTCGGCGTTTAGCATCACCTCTGGCTACGCCTTGAGAGGGAGTGGAAGTGGAGCGGGTAGGGCCGCTATTATCAGGGTCGACCCTCATGCGTTTGCCGCCCTCGGTAGTGATGTAGTTGGTAGTGGTAGATTGAATCATCGGGTATTGTTTGTTGTGTATTGATTGCACTGAATAGATTTGAACAAATTGCTTTCAACAAAAGAATGAGCAGTTTTCTAGCTAAATGTATGGGCAACGTGCAAGTGATCTTGAAATGGGTGGCTTTGGAGCCCATGATTGAAATGGGTGGCTCCTAATAGGACGTCGGCGGCTGTCATGATTGAATGAAGCATGATTGATGATCGTTGATTTTTGCAGATTTTGATTTTCATGAGGGGCTACTTTTTATGGCCCTCGGGGACTCCTCGGGAATCGGGACCCTGACGGTGCAAGCCTGCAAGCGCAAGCAAGGTGCAAGGTGCAAGCATGCAGACTAACATCATAATATGCCCACCACTATGGCCGACGAGACGGAGCAGCAACTGCGGGAGAAGATTGCTTCCCAGAAGGGTTCAATTGCCGATCTCCCCACGCTTCGAAGTATAGCTCGTGAAACGGGCCTTGTATCTTGTATCATCAGAGACAACAGCAAGGGTGCAGCTAATCGAATATTTATCGGATGATGAAGAAAAGCTCGAGCTACTACTCGAATCGAAGCGTGTAGATGCTGTTGTCCGCCTTCAGGACGAGCTTCATGCTCCTGAAGACTATGAGGATTGTCCCATATCGAATATGTCTCGAGAGAATTAAACATGTGTACTCCACGGCAATTGTTCGATTCTATTGCTAGCTGCTAGCTGTGGTGGGTGGATATGCAAACAGTGCCGCGACGAAAGCGACGCCAAGTGTAGGGAAGAAGGATTTGATGAAATTTATCGTGGCAAATGTCCTCTTTGTCAGCCAACAGATACAGCTTGGAATATGGTACTCGGGTGAGGACTCTGGTAGTTCGTTATTTCCTACTGATAAAGCGAAGGGACTGCAATTCATCAAACAAGCAGCAGTGATACATGCCACTGCTCAAGCTCTTCGTGTCTGTAGCAGCGTCGTTACAACGTCTTCGGTGACCTGATGAAGCTCAATGCTTCGGCCGCCAGCGCCACATTCAACCACCATGACATATGCAACGCTTTGAAAATGGCGATACTCAGCTTCCAGTGGCCCATTATAGTTGGTTACGATAGTATAGAAGTTGATATAGCAATCAACAGGGTTGCAAAAGTATAGAATTCGCTAAGTTTCTTTTCCGTCGGCGCACTTTGTGAAGATGGATTCAATCATCTTCTGCGTTACACGTCACTTGGTCTTTTTACCATGAGTTACACAGTACCCTCCTCCCCTCGCGGTACTCGAGCATCCTTCAACCTTACACACCCATTTCTTCTTCTTTACTGGGAATAATTCATCCTCTATTTCCACTACCAGCTCATGCAGCTTATACGCATCAGGCTCTTCTATCACATAGCACATGTACTCAAGGAGCTGGCAATATTGTGGATGGGAAGCCTCCCGTGTTACCACACTTAGATTCTCATCACGCCTGAACCGTTTTTGTTTGTAGCGCTTGGCCGCATAAGTTATAACGTAACCATATTGATTGCTCTTGTTCAACAAACATATTCGTTCCTTAATGCTGCTTTTCATTTCTTTTGAGATTGTGCTTAAGCCAAAGTGATCGGCGACGGAAGAAACCAAACTCTTCACAGTTGCTGTGTCCTTGTCACACTCTCGATAAATCTCATCAACTGCCTTCAATAATTGCGAATTAGTCGGAATACCACCCTTTACAAATGACTCCGACTCTTGCGCACTGTTCGCTTTCGTCTTGGACGGCTGTGGGCTGAGCATATCGGGTGCAACAGCTGCCTCTTTTGCAAATGAAACCGTCGCGTGCACAGATGACGATGATGTTGTTGGCATGTCTTTCTCTAGGCCTTGAAAGAAATTACTCATATGATGAGATGGAGCATCATTGGCACTGAATGCTGTGCTACCGAGAAAGTCCAAATAGTTATCGATTTGAGGTCCATTTTTCAGTGACTGAAATTGAGATTCATTCCATGGAACATTTGCGTCACTGTTGGATGTATTCTTGGAATGAGATAACATGTTGATGATATTCCAACTTTCCCAATCAGGACAAAATTTACACGCCACGGCAATCAGTGCTGCAACATGAAGTGGCGTGTATAACTTATCAGCGAAGTTCAAACGCTTAGGAAAATGGTTGCCGACTGCGTTGAGGGAAGATGAATCACCCATCAAGGCTAAGGCATTCGTCAAAACTTGCTTGTCAAAGCCGACATCTTGTACCATTCGACCAGCAAGTAGCTTCACATTGTATAAGCATTCTTCGGGATTAATCTTGAGACGTAAACCATCCGCAAGTTCATCGCTACCATACCAATCAATTGCTGTTGCCAACAAATCAGATAAATCTTGTATCACATCGGCAGGAGGTACGAAACTTCTTACGAAAAAACCCTTTACCATTTCGACTCTCACTTGCATATTTGGTGTCAGTAAAGCATAACCATTCAAAGCATGTGGCAATAACCCATTTGCAACAAAGGATGTCAAGTGATAGGGTGCTATCCCCAGCTTGAAATGTGTCAAAGCTAATTGCAATATAGATAGGAGCAAATCAAGCGACGGAGAAATCCTAACCACCGCCTGATATGGATGCTGCTCATAAATGCCATTGGGATAACGTACCATTCTTTTCCAGGCAGGAGGAAACGCATGATTGGTAAGATCTCCTACTGTAAGGATAGTTCTTCGCATCTTCTTTTTTGGTCGCTTCGTTGTTGTTGATCTACTATTGGTCTCGCTGTGCTTTTCAGATGCACTAACCGCTGTTGTTGTTGTTGTGGTTGTTTCCGGAGGAGCCATACTAGCCCTGTAAAACGCATCATCATCCATATCATGATACTTCAATTGCATCTCTTGAATCATTTCTTCCTCCACCCGTTTCCCCACACTAATTGATAAATGTCTCATGACATGAGCCTTTCTAGTATTATGTAAAAAGAAATCTCGGAATACAAATCGACACTCTGGATATTTTTTGGAGAACACGTTTGCAGCTTCACTCCATTTGTGTTTATATCGCGTCCATATTTCTCGTACAGTTTGTTGAAGTGATTCTAATTCGAGTGGTTGGTCTTCATTATCATCATCAAGTGGAATCAATTTTGCCACACACTTGACTGCATCATTCAACAGCCATTCAAATGCATCACAGCAATCCTCTTCATCGGGTAACTTTTTACTACTATCATATTCACTCAGCGGTCGTCGCCGTTTCCCTCCCTTATTCTTTCCCTGATGTGTCCCACCAGATCGTAGCGATGATGTACTTCGATGATGCACACCCCCACCCGCTAAAGCGTAGGCGTCATCTTCTCCAAATTCCTCTTGAGTGGCCGTTTGTGATTGCGTGAAGCACGAGGCGCAAGTGGGGATATTGGTGATTGGGTCATCGTAGAACGTTGTTCCGGTACAGTTTGGGCAGATGTTTTGGGAGTGAGGGGCATCATCTCCGGCGATGTCGTCGAGCCAGAAGGACATGTTTTATGTGCTGTGGGCCGTGATGTTGTTCAAATTAAATGTTGAAAGTTCAGACTCTCTTTGCGAGGTTGTTAATGTTGTAGCGTCCGATAGAATCACCCTGCCTGCCATTTCCTAGCCATCATCATGATTTTTTTGGATTAAAGATGAAAATGAAAGGTGATGGCAGACAGGATGGGACAAAACTACATACCACTGTGACTACGAGGGAGAAAGATCGTATTGGCCGAGTGGAGTTCACGCGATAAGAAATGTAGCTGCAGAATGAAGGTAAGCAAGATAAAAAACAGACCCTTTAATTAGCATTCGTCCAACCTTTCTGACCTTCAAATGAATGTGTTAGCTCTTCTCTGGCCCTCGACAAATGCCAATATATATGCAAACAAAAACAGTACCACACTACACGAGCCAAGCATTAATCGACCCAGCACTTGTCCTTGGCGTATACCAAGTTCTCGCCACTCTGAATAACTCCAAATCCAAGCATCGTAGATGTTCCTGCCATCGCCGAAGAAACCAACGGACTGAAGCTTTCCTGAATACCAATCGCACCACCGAGGTAATTTGCGGCTCCATAGCTCACGTCAGTTCCCAAGAAGCAGCCTGCTGCTCCACCAACAGCCACACTCAAAGCGGCATCGGCTTTTAGGTTTGCGTAGGTTGCCTCTTCTACGCCTTCGAAGATTGGAGAGTACACCAGCCGGCCCAACCTCAACCCAGTGAAGAATGCCAAAGTAGCAACTCCACCGGTGGCAATCATGCTGTTAGTAAAGCCCCACCCAGCAGCTTGCAAAGCATTCACAGTTGGCTGGTATTGTTTTCATTGCATTCATGCATCACAACATAATATTGTCAGCCAAAGTGGAAGTCTCTTCATTTGTCAATGCAAAGTCAAACAATCAACTTACCTGCCAAACACCACCAGAACATACAGCAGCACTCCCCAACATGATGCCAACCTGAAGCTCTTTGCCAAGACTAATATCTGCGTTGCCAGTCACAGCCTTCTTCCCCGCACAGTAGAGAGTGTGGCCAGCACAAACACCAATACCATCACCAAGCCCAGTAGATAGGAAGAAACTCAAATCAGTCGCTTCCATTCCTGCATTTTCAGCAAAGTACGCGGCAGTTTGCCATCCAAAGCCGGCAGGAAAGATTTTTGAGATTGCCACCTCGGCTGTAACTGTCATTCGACGCCCGATGACTGATGCATGTGTTTCTGACAAGGACATTTCCTTGTCAGCGGATGGGTTGTAGGAAAGCTCATTACGGCTGAGTGAATCCTTAATTTTTAGAAGGTCGGACTGTAGGTGTCATAGAGTGGGTGTATGATGCAGTTATGAGTAAAAGACGATCAATGTAAGACACAATCAGGCTCTGAATATATTCAAGGCAGTTGATGACTGCACCGTCGACAAAATAATGCCTAAAAACTTACATAGTGCATCTTTTTCACAGCTTGCTGAAACTCTTCCTTACTCAACACGCCATCTCCATTAGTGTCGATTGAATCGAACACTTCCATCGGATCAACTGCCTCATCTCTACTCTTCGAAGAGAAGCCTTTGGATTCCACTTCCACGGTCGATAGGAAACGAGGCATAGACTTTTTGCTGCCGCTGCGAGCAGCTGTCAGGGCAGCGCGGGTGAAAGTAGATGAGAGCATGGCCGATCAGTGTTATGTACGAAGAGAATGAGGAAAAGAAGGCTGGATCTTTGAAGAGAAATGCGAACGCGGAGCTGAATGAATGAATGATTGTTGCAATACAAAGCAAGCAAGAGTTTGAACTTACACCAAGAGAACGTGAAAGCGGTTTAGAAAGCTGCATGCATTTTGTCCAAGGCCATCTGTCCGGATAAACTGAGTACCGAATCATCATCAGGAAACCCCGATCGATAGCTCGCGCGCATCTTACAATATGTACTTATCGTTTCTCTCCCCCGCCCAAACAATGCCATCTTCCAGCATCAACACGAGGCTCCATGCACCGTCCGCTATGTATCGCGGTGCTGATTTCACAGTGATGATCGACCACAACAGAAGCCAGCTCGTAGCCACCGCTATCGCAGTCAGTGCTGCTGTTCCCATGGTGCCGCTGATCAAGCTGTGACTCTGAAACTGATACAATAGTTGTGTCTTGTCCATGGTTGTGTATTTACGGTAGATAGAACATCAACCGCTGCAACAAAGTAGAAAATAGTATAATATACTGGGTTGCCATGGAGTAAAATGTTGCGCAGTGGCAACCGCCTCTCACGAGCAAAGCACGCAGTCTTGGCCCGTTCAATGCGTTCTTTGATAGACCTCGGAAGAATTATCGAGTCCATTTGAGTCTGTGCTTTACTCGACCAGCGCATACCGAACCTCAAGTTGCTATACTCGCGTACAAGTCGGGGTGTAATGAACAGTCTCAGAAGTAAAGCACATGACAACGAAACGATCTCTTTGATTGTAGATAGGGAAATATAACACCAAAGAGGCCGCCACACCAATGTAAAACACAAATTGTTGCCGACCCGTAGATGTGCTCACAGCATGATGAAAGCACCCAGCCAAGTTCCAAAATACGTTCTGGATAAACTCTTTTGTTTCTTCAATGCGAGCATGACCGAGCAAATTGATTTGGTTGATGGACACAACCTCATTTTCCCTTTCGATGTCTGCTTCTACGTGTATGACTTCATGCGCAACATTCGATTCAACTGCCGACTCCTCTACCATATCAAGTAGATCCCTAGGCAGCAAGAATGGTCCTACAAAGGAGGAGCTGAAAAGACTGCAACTATGGATTGAAAATAAGATATGTTTGTGGCGATAAGATCAAAGGATGCTGAAGTAAGTTTTGCAGCAAACGAGCAATGCGGTGCGGCAACTACGTCGAATCACAATATTACAATCCAAAGACTGGTACTAAAGGTGGTAGAATTGTTGTGTCCGATGATGTCTGTGCAATTTGCTATGTTCAGGATGATATTGTTTTTCCTGACGAAATGATAATTGAACTCGATCTGGGCGGCAAGACTCCGCTATCAATCTGTCGAGGTTGTTTTGATTATGGCGTGGAGCCGCCTTGCTCAGGTGGCCGCCGCAAGAACGTGAGACAAGCTAAGAATCAAGCGAAACAACGCAAGAAGAAACAAGGGATGTTGCGGTAGAAGCCAGTCGAAGAGGGTGCATAGGCTAACTAACAATCCTACTTAAACGAAGTATGTACTGCATTCAAAGGGTTCTACAATTTCTTCGATTTGACCCAAAATATGAGGGAGGGATGTGATGTAAGTAAACTGGATAACCAAGTCAAAGCGCCCTGCCGTAGAACTATAAATTCTTGCAACTTTGTACTCACGCTCAGCAGTATTCATTCGTTCTGCAGATACATGATAAATTTTACGAAGTAAGCAAAAATATATTACTAACAATAATTCTAGTAACTTCTTCACAAAATCTTTACACGAACAAATCAAGTAAGACTATCAGACAGAAAAGTCATCGTAGGTACCGTATTCAATTCAAAAGCGAGCCTTGACAGATCGGAAAAAGACCTAACATATCTTGTAGGTCAAATTGATTCACTCTAGAGACGAACCTTGCCAGCTTTGGAAGGTGAAAAAGAAATAGTTGGCGATGCACTGGGCGAAGCAGAGGGCTTCATAGTTGGCGATGCAGAGGGCGATGCAGAAGGCTTGAAACTGGGCGAAGCAGAGGGCTTCATTGTTGGCGATGCACTAGGCGAAGCAGAAGGCTTGAAACTGGGCGAAGCAGAGGGCTTCATAGTTGGCGATGCACTGGGCGAAGCAGAGGGCTTTAATGTCGGATGAAGTGATACAGATGGAGCAGCCGTCTTGCCAGCTTTGGAAGGAGCCACAGAAGAAGTAGGCTTGCTTGTTTTTGCTCCAGTAGCAGCAAACGCTAAATCCCCCTCGGGTTGGCGCATCCTCTTTTGTTCGATGGTGTCGAGACGTCTCTGCGAAGCGAGAGAGAAAACGTCACACAAGATATGAGCACATTAAGATGGTAGATAGAACAAGATAGGACAAAACGAAATGCTACCGACAACTTACAAGATCACTTCCATCTGCTGCTGCTGCGGCGGCATGGTCATTAGCGGTCATCGTGGCGGCGCGGCGAAGATTGGATGATTCATCGGCAGAGCAGCAAGAGAACAAGAGGTAGGGCAGGACGACAGCGAAGAGTAGCGCCTTGGTCACTCGGCTGCTAGAACTGGTTGGATGGCGGCGTTGCTTCATGATGATGGTTTGTTTGTGTTTGTATTATGTGTGTCTGAAGAAGATTTACACACAAGCTACTTATGTGCGTGGCACACGCCACGGATGCATGTGCACATAACTTCCGATTCTTTCCAAGGATTCGGTCCGTGAATGGAAGCCCGGCGGGAAGTCATTTTCAAAATTTCAGAGCAAGAATATTCGCATCTTTTCCAATCTTTAATGTTCCATTCGAGGAGTCTTTCATCTAAATGACCATCTTGTGTTTCTTATTAGCTCTATGCTCATCTGTAAAAAGGGTCGTGCCGGACAAATATTATTTGTCGCAACAAAAGTAGGCTTATTGCTTGGTAAAGGGGAGATCGGGGGGACCCCGGGATTTGAGGCGAAAAATAGCGTCCCGTTCAGGAATAAGGGTGAAGAGTGTAAAACTATGTAAACCCTCTTCACAGAAAGGCGGAGGGGGCACAAAGGGGGGGAGGGAGGTACGAAGTCAGCTGTAGGCCTATCAAAACTCAACTCAGAAGAAGACGACAATTTGTGGTACTGTACTGAAAAATCGTGGAGTTTCTGCCTCACCTTCTCGCTTTGTTCGCTTTGACGGGACCGACCGGCGGCCGAAAGGCCCACCCACATACATCCTACCTACCTCTAAGTATTGTACAATAGCCACTTACCTATCTCTGAGCCACTTACTCTTACCTACCTACCTACCTACCTACCTACCTACCTACCTACCTACCTACCTACCTACCTACCTACGTACCTCTAGAGAGAGAGGTTACGCTGCAGTGGGACAAGGGTAAATAAATCACTGGGACACACCAGCATTGGTTGTTCTGAGCATTCTACTCAAGTACCGTGTGAGCCATCATACTTACCTCTTGCTCTTACCATGAGAAAAGACTCTTACTACTTGCTCTCAGTGAATTCTCAACCTTCACTTCCCTGGCCTTGTTGCGATGGGGATGGGCTAATGCTTGGTACTACTATCGTATACTACTACTTTCAGCGTGACCTTGACACACTATCACTATCTACATTACGCTAATCTACTGCAGCGCATGTATTGACTGCCGCCGCTACTGCAGCCAGTGCCGCTGCTCAGCTCCACTCCACGACTCCGGTTAATACTTCAACTTCTTCAAGATGAGTGTCGGTCTAAAGACGGGTCCAGAGGATACAGTAAAATACACGAGAAAAACATCTAAAGGATGTTATTACCTTAAACTACTACTCTCGAATACTCTCAAACTCTCAATGCTGTGATATCTCCCAATGGCGTCCTTGCGTGCCTCTCTTTAGAGACGCTGCGAGTTATCACTCTTTTAGCTGGAGTCTCATTCGCTTGTACACTCCTCTTGGATGCACTTCTGTTTGCATGCTTTCCTAATAGGTATTCGTTGTACCCTAAGCTATTTTCATCATCATCATCTTCGTCAGTGGCATCAGGAAGCTCGGGTTTGTATTGAATTTTGTTGCGTTTCTGGGCTTTGACAGTCTCGATCTCGTGTTTCACAGTGCGACGCAAGAGCCCATTCGCTTCAATGCTCCTGCCTTTGTGTTTAGCAGTAAATGACGCCATCAACTTTTTTGTCTCTCGAGCCCATAAAGATTGATTCAACACACCGGCATCGCTAGCATACGTCAGGTATGCCACTCCTTGTAAGAGTTTCTGTAACTCTCTTCCTGAACATGTATCCAATTCAGCTGTAGTGGCCAAATCACAAATGGATCGCATGACGTCAAACTTATTGTCGTAGCGAACCTTGTTTGTAGAACCACGAATTGGCCGCAGCATACGGTCGACAAAGGATGCAGGTTGTTCCGGTTCAAGCTCAAACAATCGAGAGAAATGGCTACGAAGCAAACAGGTGCGTTCTGTAGATGCTAGTGAGGGCAAATGAATGATTTCATCCATCCTATCAAGAACGGCTTCATCTAATTCACCAGGACTGGTCGTGGTGAGGATGAGCATGATATTGCCCATGGTTCCCGTCAAACTTAGCAGAACATTCAAGCAATCGCGTGAAAAATCTTGCTGCTGCTGCTCATCACCTTGTATCGCCTTTCCCCTTTTACCAAGTGCGCATTCCGCTTCATCAATGATGATTATACCACCATGCTTGTTAGCCCATGAGAGGAGACGTCGTAATTCGGACGGACCTTGATTCCCTTTCAATGCAGAGGCAGGAGAGGTGTGAATCATGTTAGAACATAAACAAGCACAAGTTAATGTAGATAGATACTCATGTGTGACTCACCCAATGGAAATACATCCGACCCACTCATTAGAGCGTACGGCAAACTTGGTATAGATTGAGCAATTGCTTTGGCAGTGACGCTCTTACCACAACCTGGGTTGCCATGGAGTAAAATGTTGCGCAGTGGCAATCGCCTCTCACGAGCAAAGCACGCAGTCTTGGAAGCCCGTTCAATGCGTTCTTTGATAGGACTCGGAAGAATTATCGAGTCCATTTGAGTCTGGGCTTTACTCGACCAGCGCATACCGAACCTCAAGTTGCCATACTCGCGTACAAGTCGTGGTGTAATGAACAGTCTCAGAAGTAAAGCACATGCTAACGAAATGATCTCTTTGATTGTAGATAGGGCTAAGACCAAAGAGGCTGCCACACCGATGTAAAACACAAACTGTTGCCTACCCGTTGAAGTGCTCACAGCATGATGAAAGCACCCAGCCAAGTTCCAAAATACGTTCTGGATAAACTCTTTTGTTTCTTCAATGCGAGCATGACCGAGCAAATTGATTTGGTTGATGGACACAACCTCATTTTCCCTTTCGATGTCTGCTTCTGCGTGTATGACTTCTTGTGCAACATTTGATTCAACTGCCGACTCCTCTACCATATCAAGTAGATCCCGTGATGTAGAACTATAAATGCTCTTCATATCATCCAGGGAAGCCAAGAAAGCAAGAACGGCTTCGAGAGAAGCGCTTGCGTGATCAAGGTGACCTTCTCTTGCGTCTTTGTACTCACGCTCAGCAGTATTCATTCGTTCTGCAGATACATCTTTTGAAGCAGAAGATGATTCCATGTATGATTGCTTAGCCAGTGTCAAGTTGAGGTTGACGGAATGCACAATTTGTTGCTTCATTAGTTCGACCCGCGTGAGTCCTTCATCTGCTTCCAATGTTGCAACATCAAGTGCAAGCTGCTTGGGATTTTGGAACAACTCTTTCAGTTGCTGTAGCTTTGAGTGAAATGCATCATCCTTGTTGAGAAATGTCGACGACGCTTTTAGTTTTGCAGAGAGGTCGTCATGTAACGCCGCTAATTGTGACACCGCACCAATATTGTATGAAAACACAGCCGTTGGATCAACTTTGCCGTTCACACTGACATTTTGGAGCAATATTCCCGGCTCAATAACGCCGACATGACGACGGGTCTTTCGTTCCTTTTCACTAATGATCACATTGCGTTGATTGTCTTTTCTCAACAAATACGAGTGCAAGGATGTATTTTTGATTATATCGAGAGATACTTCGTGAGGTATGCGAGACTTTTCGACGTACACGCCATCCCAAATTGAATCGGGCGTAGGGAAGCCATTGTCGTCGTTTGGAGATTTATCACGATACGTCCCCATCGCGTTCAATTCATTATTGTATAGATCAAGCATAACCTCTGCTACAGCATCCTCTTCAACGGCAGAGGTTTTGCGACGAGCGTCAAAGTCAGACATGACAAGAAGAGAAAGATTGTTTGCATTTTCCTCCCAAGTCTCGATAGCTGACACTTCATTAGAAAGATCTTGCATCAAAGCCGCTCCATCGAACTGGACCGATGGCACAACCTCATCGTTGTCACCAAGAAGTAACTCATTCAGATGAGCCAAACCCGATGATGCAGGTGACAACGGTGTAGCCAAATCAAATGTGTCAAGTACCGTTGAAATACTCGCAACGATCTCGTTTGATTTGTCATGAATTTGTGTTGAAAGCTGGCGTAGATGGTTATTTAGCTCGGGATCTCCAGTGCTAATGGAAGGTATACTCAGAGATAGTACATTCTCGGAAAGAG
Organism: Skeletonema marinoi; assembly: GCA_030544225.1. Lineage (NCBI taxonomy): Eukaryota > Bacillariophyta > Thalassiosirophyceae > Thalassiosirales > Thalassiosiraceae > Skeletonema > Skeletonema marinoi. The sequence goes on along the minus strand of CM060485.1, from coordinate 399,052 downwards.
CGTCCCGAATGGATGCTTTCAGTAGATCAATCATTGATTCATTAGGCAGAATTGTTTGTGACGGGTCCGAAACTGTGTTTGTGTAGAATCACAGAATTTTTCCCAGTTTAAAACACGAGAAATCATGAAGGCTCATTTCAGCTCCTCTGGAACCAAACCCACCGATCTCACTTCCCATCATGACCAAACTAAACAAACTCGAAAACGAAGCAAAGACTCTCGCCGAAGAGTTGGAGGTAAGTCTCTTTGAATGAATCATCGTGCTTCTCTTTGCCCCTCACATTCAAACCAGCGTTCTCAATGATCTTTCCTCCTTTTCAACTATCGAAACAATGACACGCAGCTATGCAAGGCAGCCAAAACTAAAAGCGTGGCATGCGAATCGATCCGTGACTTCGTGGAGAATGACTCCGCTTCAAAAGAGCCATTCACGACTTCGTTCGAGGGTGCGAATGAATGGCACAAGAAAGCTGGTGGCGATGGTGGTTGCATCATTCTTTGATTGAAATTTATTGATATTCGCGACGATGCCGAGTCCATACATCCAATCGCATTTCGTTGTTTGCAATTAGATAGCATTCCTAGTACCTCTTCGTGGTACGGATAAATTAGAGTCATTCGGCCGTCGCATTATTAGCCTCACTGTTGCATTTTAGATTAAACCGGCAGATGTTTCAACTTTCCCCTGTAGCCTGCGACAAAGCATAGTCACCGTCCCCAATCATCTTCTCAATCCATTCTGACTATCGAGGAGCATAATTCGACCTATCATAATCCAGTCCATAGTCCAAAAAGAGCTCCTCTCCCACCACAACATCCCTGCAAAGCGTAAACACCACTTCCCTCTTTTCCAAATTTTCTCTTGCCGACACATTGCACCCACCCGCTCCAATCGGCGGTTCATTAATCCGTGTTAACTCTGTCCCCACTCTCATAAACGATAGGAGTGTCTTGAACACAGCATTTGACAGTGCATCACCTCCTCCATAACAATACATATCAATGTTTCCCTCATCGTCAGTTGGATCCAATACAAATTTATTATCAGTAAATCTCCACGAGTATCCTACCGCTTGGGGATACGCTCGACATTTCGTACTGTAGAACTGCTCTGCAGGTCGTAAAACACCCGGATAGCTTCCCAACACCGTTCCTTCAGGGTAGGATTTAGAGAGGAATAATCCCAGACCTGCATTTGGGACTCTACTTTGATTTATAACAAGAGAGTTGGCTGCATCGGGAATGGAGAGACGTCCTCGTGGTCGATCCAGCGCTAGCAGTAGAGACAGGTAGGTGAGTGTTATTGACGCAGATGCCGCGAGGGCTTGCGGAGATAGTATTGTGCTGATACTGCTACTAGTTTGGTGCTGCTGCTGTAGAAACGCGGAGGTTGTTTCTGGTGTGAGAGAGGAGACTCCTGGTATTGCAAATAGTCGAGATGATGATTTGTAGTGATCATTATTATTTGATGATAGTGACGTATGTGATGATGGGTTGATGAATGCATTTGTTCTTTGATGTGATAACGATGATGATGCCGCAGACGAAGCAGCTAACATAGATAGCAGTACCAACGAAATTAACATCTTAAGCTGAAGCATACTGGGCAACTAAACGCTACAACGACGCTAGCTCTCCGATGGTCGGTCGGTGCCAAGTTCCAAGAGAAAGTGAGCATGTGTTTATATTCGAGGTCTTCTGGAAATTGTTGTGGTTGTGACGTTTGCTGAAGCTTTGACATTGACAGTCCCTCACATTTTCTATTGATAGGCAAAATAAATAACCCAGCTTGTCTTATGCAATTATGATTCTAAAGGGGTAGAGATATTTGTGTTTCAAGTAATGGATAAAATTTAGCAAAGAGGAAGAAAATTTATTATTCTGGGAGGGATTTAATAAGAGGGTACAGCTTCACGCAATCAACACGATGCGACAGCACAATGTTGGATATAAGTATAACTCCTGCTGCCTTGTCCTGCTGAACATCAGCAGAATATCACTTAGTGTTGCTCTGGCCCAGATACTATCACAGAATGGCTTCGAGGTCTCTCATTTCGACTGTGATGGCTATGAACTTTAACTAGCGACTTGACTTTTATTGTTTTATGTCAAATGCGTGATTATACTTAGGTTTGCTGCGCTGGCTGTACAAGTCGTTCTCTTCCGTATGGTTATCTCTTCAAATTGTTCAATCTGGCTTCTAAATCAGTCAGCCTATCATTTCCCCCACCACCTCCATCTCCTCCGCCATTGTTATTTGTATTATCATCACCTCCACCTCCACCACCCAACCCAACTGCAACTTTACCCCCCTCCGCCACAACCGGCATCTCACTCGCCAACCCCATAGCAGGAGCATTCGGCACCTCTCCCTGTATGTCAATCCCAATCTCATCCAACACCTGATTCACAATCTTCTCTTCCTCCTCCTCATTCTCTTCACCCTCCATAACATCATCAATCGCATCACCCATAATCTCCTGCATCATTTCACTCTTCATATTCTCCTTTTCAAACTCGGCCATCATTTTCGTAATGGCTGGGACATCCACCGCCTTGTTCATCTTGTGCATCGCCTTGGCAGTATTGGCCATTGCCTCGGCCATGGCAGCGTGAGACTTTACCGTCTGCAACTTCAATGCACATCCTTGCAAATGACTTCTCATTTCAATAAATTTCGTTATATATTGACGAGTCCTTACCAAATCCTTGGCCATTATTTTGACAGCCTTCATTTGATTTTCCTTGGCCATCTTTTTAATTTCAATGGTGAGACGATGTTCTTCCTTTTCGAGGGAGCGCTTTTCTCGATCGAGTTCACGGATGGCACGGGTGATCATGCGTTTGTTTTCGCGGAGTTGTTCTTTGAGTGGTTTTTGTTTGCTGAATACTCCGCCCATGGTTGTTGTTTGTGTAGTTGTACTTTTGTAGTTTTTTGTGGTTGAAGTTATCGCTGCCGTTGAATATTGTCTTGTGTATGTCTAGAGTATAGCGTGATGAATGTATTTCTTTGAGTGGATATTGATGAAATCTACTTTGTCTGCCTATTCTGAGGCTATAAATCAATATTGATGCAAAGCACAAGATATGTCTCTGGCTCCGTTTTCCTAAAGCTCCACCTATAACAACTGCACGTCTACTCTAGCGTCTTATGAGATAACATACCGGGCTGGTCTTGGCGTTCATTGGCATCGAATTTTGGTTCTTGCTTGTTGCTTTTGAACCTTGCACCGACCAGCAAGCTACCTAAAAGGAGGCTAAAATTAAAAGGGGAGTCTTTGTATTTGCTTAGCGGGCTGTGGGCTGGCTGGGGCTGGGCCGGCTATCTACCATAATTTAGCGACGACGGTTAGATAATTTAGCGACGACGGTTAGATAATTTAGCGACGACGGTTAGATAATTTAGCGACGACGGTTAGATAATTTAGCGACGACGGTTAGATAATTTAGCGACGAGGTTAGATAATTTAGCGACGACGGTTAGATAATTTAGCGACGACGGTTAGATAATTTAGCGACGTTTGGATAATTTAGCGACGTTTGGATAATTTAGCGACGTTTGGATAATTTAGCGACGTTTGGATAATTTAGCGACGTTTGGATAATTTAGCGACGTTTGATAATTTAGCGACATATTTCTATCGCTACAATTTGCTTTGCTTCTTATCTCTCGCACTTGCTTCATCATACACACGCACTCTATCATCTCCCCTCTCCCTTCATGAGGAAGGACGCTACTATCTACCGAGGAAAACAGCACCTCATCACATCTACGACGTGTAATCGCATTATTCTAGAGACGAGCATCCAAATACGAAAGAAGAAGCGGCATGACGAAGGCAACAATACACAAGCGACCGATGCAGGCAGCGGCAGCTTATTTCCTGCTGCTGTCATTTTTAGTTATCGTGATGGCATCAACATCATGCTCATCGGTGCACGCATTTGCATCTCATAATTCATTACTAAACAATAATAGACCTCTGCGCTACGACAGTGGTAGCAGCCGGTTGGATACATCTATGGCGTACACATCAACACCTTTTGACGTTGGGAATAACAATGATCTCTGGCAACTATTGGAAGAACTGCGCAATAAGAATGACAACTCATCATCAAGTGACGAGGCATTTCATCGAGCCATTGACTCACTATACCGCGAGAGTCAATTCAACATTCACAATCTTGAAAAGGAGATTGAGGTACTGAGACAAAAGTTGGATGAACCAACTACTGCTAATGGCAGCAATAATGGTTCATCTTTTTCGTTTCAAGAATCATTTCAAACTACGACACAAGATGATGACGACAACAATAAATATAATAGCAGCAACAGTGGCAGCAACAGTAATATGGATGTGGATGAAGTATCCGACAAGCTACTAAAAGCCGTATTTGTAGGATATCAATGGACCGAAGATGATAAGAAACGATTGTCAAGTGCCCATCCACAAGATCATCAACGTTGATTATAGAAGTGGAAAGCGACATGAATAAGTGTTGAATATATAGTAATACATGCGTGTACATAAAATAAAAGAACAGAAATGCATCCATCAACATTCTTAAGTTAGACCCCCCATCATCATTTTATCCACATAGTTACTTGCTGCATCTGGATCACAACATGGGCACCCTGCTCGTCGTATTCCCGGTGCGTGTTCACTTTTGGTTATTTGTTGTAGTAATTGTTGAGATGATGTGGTGGTAGGTGTTGCTGTTGTTGCTGGTTTGATTTTGTTATTTTCATACCTTGACGATGATGATGATGTGTATTTGAACATTTCCAACTGCGGATCTGAAGTAACTGCTGCTGTGTTATTCAATTCATGATGAAACACAGAGATAGCAGATTATTGAGTGATGGATATTGCAGAGGAAGATGTACTCTCTCTCTCTCTTCTGTGTCTTACTTACCATCCTTTTCATCGTCGTCATCTTCTGCAGGTCGTTTGAATACAATGTTCCCTTCTCCCCATTTAATGCCACCACTCTTTGTATCATCATCTTTTGTTGCAGATACATCCTCAGCCACTTTCTTATCATCACCATTGTTTGTAATATCATCATCTTTGCTACCCCAACCATCCTTCTCACCCCATTCCGGCGCAACACATCCCCGCTCCACATACTCATCCAAACACACCTTTAAATATTCCGCAACCAATCTCCTCCCCTCAACAGAATCCTTCGAATCCTCATTATTATCACCGCCACCACCACCCACCAATTGTCCAATTTGTGCAAAGATCATATCACGTGCCTTGATGCAGATGGATTCGACTGTTCGTCTCCCTCCCGCAAAGGAGGGGGGTAGTGCATCTAATACATCATCTTTTGTGACATCGGAGAGTGGTTTGAGTATGCGTGTTTTAAAGTTGCCACCGATACGAGATTCTTCTAGATTGGGTAGCAGTGGCTTTGGAAAGGATGGAACCTCCTCTTCTTTTTCGTTATTGTCATTTGTAGTATTATCCTGTTGTTGCTGCTGCGCAGTATTCCGCTTCTTCTTCATCTTACGAGGAGGCTTTGGAAATACCACCGTAATAGCCGTCTCCAAAGGGACACATCCCGGCTGACGACAACTCACTTGCATTGCCATGACGGCGGTTCCTAAATCGAGTGCATCTTCGGGAATGGTGGATTCGACGTAGTCGATGACGCGACGTTTGTGTTGTCGTAGGAGGATGTTTTCGTTTGCGGAGAACATTTGTATTGTGGATACTTATTGCTTCTTAGCAAGGAGACGAAGAGATGCACTTAGAGGCAGAGATTAAAATGATAGCATTGCCGTTGCAACCATGAATAATGATGAAAAATGGAATCAGATGTGCGGCGGTGCTTGCAAGGGAGAGACAATAGGTGAGAAGGTAAGGAAATGAATAGGTTGTGACATAAAGCAACAAAAATTGAGAACCCTAAGAACTTTCATGCATTATGAGGACCTTGAGAGCGGATGATATGATGGAGAGCAAAGATTGACTATCCATACATTAGAAGACACCACCATGACGGACATGAACATCATCGACACCATCGGCAACACGCCGCTAGTCCGCGTCAACAGAGTCCTCACACCCGAAGCAAAAGCAAACAATGTGCGCATCCTCATCAAACTCGAGATGCAAAATCCAGGCGGGTCCATCAAAGATCGCATCGCCAAGAATATGCTCGAGGATGCGGAACGAAGTGGAACGCTCAAACCAGGCATGACAGTTGTGGAATACACCAGTGGAAATACTGGTATTGGAATTGCCATGATATGCGCTGCCAAGGGCTATAAATGCATTATTTGCATGCCGCAGTTACCTCCGTTTGAGGAGCGATACATTGTTTGCCGTATGTTTGGAGCAGATGTTCATCTTACTGCACCCGCGTTGGGGATGCCTGGTTTAAAGTCTTACACTGAGGATCTTGTAGAAAAGAATGAGGGTTATTTCCTCGTAAATCAGTTTTTTAATGAAGCTAATCCCTCCATTCATTACAAGACCACGGGTCCGGAGATTTGGGAACAATCTGGTAAGTCAAGGAGCTGAAAGTATGTTAATTGTTGTATGAATGCAAGTTTTCCTAACACTATTGTCCGTTATTCATCGCAACATGCAATACCAGGTGGTTCAGTGGACTACTTCGTGACAGGTGTAGGCACCGGAGGAACAGCGACTGGTACAGGTAAATATCTCTGCGAGAAGAATCCTAACTGCAAGGTGATTTGCGTTGAACCGACAGAATCAAGAGTACATCTCGGTGCAGCTCATACCCCTCATACTATTCTTGGCATTGGAGCAGGGGTACCAACCCATTTCCTCACGGAACTGGCTCCAGGTCAGCCATTTGCAGAAGGAAGTCGTGGTCATGTCAGCGAATTCTTGAGTGCCTCAAGCTCTGAATCAATCGAATGGGCTACGAAACTTGCCAAGACGGAGGGTATTATGGTGGGACCTAGTAGCGGGGCTACCCTCAAAGTAGCAATGGACTTGGCAGAACGTCCAGAAGCAAAGGGTAAGACAATCGTGGTCATTGCTGCGTCACATGGAATTCGTTACACTGCTCATCCACTTTGGAAGGAAATGAAACAAGAAGCCAAGACAGCTCTACCACAGCCTCCCAATATGAGCAAAGATGAGGGAACATTGTTCTGGGATTCATCCAAAGCTTAAGTGTACAATTTGATATGTTAATATAGTACATTACAATATGTAGAAATCAGGAGCTTATAAGCAACACTCTATTTCATCTGCAGTGCTTACAGATCTATATATTATAGCATGAGCTCTTGTTGCATAAGAAGATGAACAAGGGGTTCATTACATATTTGCATCGAGAGGATACCATCGAACACTATCGCCCCCTCAGCTAAACAAGTTATGCTCATCGTCATCGACCGCAGCGCACGCGGCACGTCATCGACCGTGGCAGACGCTCCTACATATCTATGCGTGATAGCATATCCCCTCCTCATCAGCACCATCATCAAAATGAACAAAGTGACGTTATTAGTAGCACTCTGCTACTGTCTGATTTCTGCGGAGTCGTTTCAGATACAGCAATCGAGCAGCAGCATCAAGAATCGCAGAGAAATTTTACAGAAAATTGCTGCAGCCACTCTCTTATTCCCTGCAAATGCATTAGCTGAGCCATCCGCACAGGCTCAAAGCATCCCAACAAATCAAGCTGCAACATCAGCCGGTAGGCGGGGCTGTAAAACGGATACGAATCCCTCACGCACAGTAGTCACTTGCACAGAAGAAACACGTAAATTCAATGCCGATGGTCGTTTATCAAAAGTCTCTGCCACGGCCAACGGTGTTAGTACAAGTGCTGTGAGGAACCCGTCAAGGTTTAGTCCGCCGTGGTCGTACTTGACTGAAACGAGTGACAGTAAGGTTGCATGGAATAGTTTGGTGAAGGCAGTCTCAGCGGTGGATGGTGGGGTGGAAATTGTAGAGTTGACTGATGAATGTGAGTATCTATTGCTGTAATACATATTGTATCTTTTCAACATATGCTCAACTTATAACATTCGTGTTGGTGGAGTTGTCAGATCTTCATGCTGTTGTACCGACTGAGTTTCCAGCGGGCTTAACCTACGATGATATTGAATTTATTCTACGACCGGAGGATAACATCGTCTTGTATCGATCCGTCTCGAGAACGTCGGTATTTGTATACCCTCTTACTCAACCTGTAAGTGATAAAAACAGCAATTTGAAGAGACTAGAAAAGATTAGAGACAAGTTAGGATGGGGTTTGATGGGACAGGCTCAAACTGGGTCTGAGAGGATATAATATCATGTGAAGCTTGGAATTGGTGTTGAGATGAGAGGAAAAGTTAATAATGATTGGAGACGATTTGGTTGATCAAAACAAAACAATTTACTACTTCTTATTTAACTACCGTCTTTCTAGTTCTGACGAACAAAGCGCCGAACAACATCAATATGTAAAACTCAATCAACATCTGCCAATTACTCCTCACTAGTATCCTGACCGCCCTTGTCCAGCAAGCGCATCTTGGCTCTCCTAACAGGCCCGGTGAGAGGGCTATGAAGAACCTTTACACGGCGAACAGGATCAGACATGGGAGTGTTATTCCTGGGTGAGAGGAAGCCTTCTTTCTTCACCTTGATCGCCTTGGGTGAGAATGGATGGGATTTACCTGGTGAGCGGATATGCAGCCAGTAGTTACCATGATTCTTCACTTGCTTGAGAGAACGGGTGGGAACGTTCTTGGCGACAGCTTTCCAGTCTTTTCCATGCTGTTTGTAGCCTTTTAGAAACTGGTGATGTTCATTTTCGTTCCAGTGGCCACTGTTGTAATGCATCTTCATGCTCCAGTGCGCAAAGAGTGCCGAAGCCAAGATTGATATACCGACATAGATGAGTCCCCAATAATTGCTTGGTTTAGACGGAGCAGCACCAAATGAAGTGGGAGAAAGAATATATTCCCACATGGGAACAGAATCAAAAATATTACTACCATTGTCAACGCAGAGGAGAGTATCCCAAGCAACGACGTCTTTTGGACTAACATTGTAACGTTGGAACATCCTGAGCTCAGCCATGACGATGAAAGCGAGGAGGAAGGAGAGAAAGAACCGGCCACCTAGAGAGAAGACAAACTTCAATGTGGCCGACTGCATCTTGCTGATCGTGGCGACGACATAAAGAGCCCAACTGTTTATCTTCCTCAAGCGCTCCAGCTCTTTCATGTCGAGGGGTTCAGCAGCAGCAGCAGCATCTCCCGAATCATCCTTTTCGACCTCCTTTGAGCCTAGCTGTGACACACCTGTTGGCAGCGGCTCATCAGAGAAGAGATTAGACTTGGATGGAGTCGCAACAAGAGCTTGAGCTGCAGGGTGCTCGTCGGTTGCCTCTGGATCCACCGCCATATTCTTCTTTTGGAGGACAGCCTGCAGACCATCTTTCGCTGTACTCAATGCAGAGAACGCAAATGCACAAAGCTTTGACATAACCACACCGGAAGTAGCAGCTGTGGTAGTGGCTGAAGTGTTTACCGCTACATTGACATCTTTGCGTAGCAATACCTGAGCGCAATACTTCGCTGCATTCAACGTAGAAGATGCACATCGGCGTGTCATGAGTCCAATCATGACAACTACAGACACGATGCAGGAGAACACCCTGTTTGCAGCGACACTGCACAGGGAACCATTGCCTTTTCCGGCAGAAATACGGGAAGTTTTCTTTGCAGGAGTGGCATGGACTTCATTACTTTTCAGACTCGTATCATCCTTAGCATGAGCCCCAACTGGATCGGGTGCAGTCTCGTGCATCAAAATGCGTCCCATGATACTCTTGGACATGTTGGTGATAGATTGACCCTCCCAAAACTTGTGAAGGTTGTTGAATGGAGTCAATGGGCGATCATCTACTTTCGGAGAAGAAGTGGACACGTTATCTGGTCCATCATCATCCAACTGTGTTGGTACCTCTTCGGCATCCTCGCCAACATCTTCATCCTCACCTGCCCTACTTCCAAGACTTGGCAAAGAACTGGTTGGACTCATGTTCTCCAATATGGCTGCAACATCGCCATCAATGTTCTGAACTTCATTAATGTTTGCACCACCATTACCTTCATTGACATCATCTTCCTCTTCTTCTTCTTCGCCGAGATTCAAGTCCTCAATCTCCAGAGACTTGTCGAGAATCTCATATTCCGTAGTTGACTTTCCATCAAGGCTGGACGTAGTTTGAATAACATTGCTGCTACTCACTTTACTTCCATCGATGATGCTACCAATATATTCATCGGTGGCGTTGCTGCTCAGTGCGCTACCGAGTTCGAGCGTGGTGAGATCCAATGCAGAACGCTTATGGTTGGCCGCCTTCAAGGGTGTATTGCGTGGAGAAGCATCTGGAGTGAAGCAAATGGTAGCACCAACAATCAAGCTCTTGTCGTCTTCATCATCGATGAGATTTGGTGGATTGACGTTATTATCGTCTGCGTCCACATGCCTTTTACTCGCACTCGTGGGAGATGCATAAAGAGAGGAGCGTGGGACGAAGCGGCTTTCGTTACTCGGTGAGAGTGATTCGCCACCGATAGTGGAGGTTGGGGTGCCGTTGTTGGATGGCATGGTGAGAAAGGCAAGAGAGTAATGGCGTCACGATTATTCTCAACAAACTTTATGATCAATGATTATGAGGTATGCAAGTAATCGGCAAAAACGGCGAGGGGGCTATTTTAGGTATGTGCGACTGGAACTCGCCAACAACGCTACTGCGGACTTACTTATCGTAGAAAATCAATACTATTCCAGTGGTTGTAGGAACCAATAGATGCAAAGCCCGCCCGTCCGACAAGGTGCCGATCTGGAGTAGTGCGTCAGAGTTAAAGGGTGCAATCAATTAAACAGCATGTACATCGACTCGTATGTCATACTGTACCGCTGCAGCTCCACAGTTCAGAAACAAATCTCTTTGGTAGGTACATGCTACTGCCGCTGCTCTTCCAATAGCCTAAGAATTGATTACATATGTTCAGACAGAATACACAGTTACAGCATCACATTCATCTTATTATCGGCCCACCGCAGACGTACTTACATTTCTGTTACATATTATCCTCTCTATTACCGATACTCATAATAGACACAACATTGCCTCAAACCTGATGCCCATTAAGAGAAGATATAGGAGGCATATCTACCCCATCCAATCTCTCATCTGAATCTTCTACTTGATTACCATCTTCATTAAAATTTGAATTGTATCGAAATGAATTCCCTAGAATACTCTCCCAACATAAATAACATCGACAAACCGTCCCGATAGTTCCAACAACCACAAACCAAATTATTAAGACTATGCCTACATTACGTAATCCTTTGTTTATTCGATCTTTCCAGTAGTATTCTCCTGTTGTTCCATCTGAGTTTATTCCAGAGTTTCGGTTGTTGTTGTTGTTTGTTCTCCAATAACTCTGTTGTAACAGTCGCGACGATGTTGATGGAGCATGTACATCACTGCGTCTCTCTATCGATTGCATATGCTGCTGATCTAATAGTGGTGCAGTATCCGCTTGGTAAGGCTGCTCTAAGTTGTTCTCTAATGAATGTAGATATGCCGATGCAGCTTTTTCTTGCCGTAAGTTTCTACTCTGTATTATTGGTTCGCGATCATCAAGAGCCTCCACTCTACAGGTGAGGAGGACAATGACAAAAAGAAGCCATCTCATGAGCGTCATGATAGCGGAGACGACTGAGCGGCCTTGATTTGATAGAGGGCTGAAGTAAGTTGTCTATCATTTCAACCATTGATGATGATTCTAGTCTGCGAATAAGGTCTCTATCTCGTTGTAGAGAACTTTCGTGTAGAAGTGACTGTGAGAAGGTGACTTGGTCACAAATTGCATCACATCTTTGTACATCATGCTTACACAAGTCTATGTAAAGTCAAGTTCCTTTTTTATGAAAGTAACTATGTATCTCAATCATTCATCAATACCCGTCGGCAAAGGTAATCAAATCTATGTAAATCGCACTACTTCGTTCCTCAATGTCGATGGGAAAATACTTCATGCCAAGCATAAAAGCTAACTCCGAGTAAATTCCACTGTCACCCTTAGCAACTCTCTCCATAACAACAGCTCCTCGAGGTGCAAAGAGGGTATGTGACAAGCCTGCTCCATGACTACCAATGATTACATCTGCTGTGGTGAATGCACGTGCTTGACATGCCATACATGCCATCATCTCTTTATCAGAAGACCGAAATGGAACGACTTTGTAGGTGTCAGGCAAACCATCACTCAATTCTTTCAGGAACTTGTTGTTAAAGATGAAAGTATCTGGTCTCCTCGACGCATCCCTTATAATCACCAAGACTGTTTTGTATTCTGACTTCTCGATTGGCTCCAGATTCGCAATGACCTTTTGCCGCATGACAACCAAGTTCCAATAGTTGAGCAGTGGTGAATGGCTAAATCCCTCTGTCGGAGCAATCACTTCTTTTGCAAACACAGGTGGCTCCCCACTAATGAGACTTATATTCTCCAAACCGACCAAATCGAAAAACTGTGGATGAAATTCCTCCAGACTTGATACACAACCAACCCGTATAGCGAAATCAGGCATGTTTTCTGCTAACAATCCATCTAGAAACGGTCCAATGCGAGGCCAAGCTTTCGAAGAATAACGTCATAGAAGCACGGACAAGAATAGAAGCATCAGTGAGACTTCGAAGACGTAGTAAATTGAAACAAGAAAGGTTGAACAAGTAACGCGCTCACTTACTCTCAATCATCCAATGAAAGAATGCCCCGCAGAAAACTTGCGTGACATCTATGACAAGATCATAGGTAGGATAAGGGCATTTGTATTCATCTCCAGCACATGTCTTTATGATCTCGTTGCGTAATATGTGAGGAGTTTTCTTCAAACTGGCAAAGATTGTGCCATTTCTGTTGGCCTCTAAATCTGTCTCTACGAAGGCATTCTTGGGAGGGGCTCCTTCATCTTGATCGCGCAACATCGCGTTCCAATAAGCAGTGCATCCAGGGTAATACGCTTCCAAGTCTACGTTCACGACTGTGCCCAGAAGAGCATTCACTGAGTAGATTGCAGTTGGCGGCGGGGGTAAAACACCATGCAGAGATCCAGGAAAAGATCGAAGTAACGATGACGGCGATTGCTGCATCGTCGAAGCCGATAGGTAGGCACCTGTCTCTTTCCATATCCGTTCCTCTTCTAATGTATTGTCCGTCTTCCTACTCATGGGAGGTCGTAGCTCCTCAACACATTTGGTGAGTGCTGTGTTATTGCCATTCTTTACTGCACTCATCAACCGTAACATACTGCCAACTGTTTCTTCAGAAGTTGTCATTCCAGCAGATTCCAGAATTCCAGTCGATTTCAGAGCCAGGTCTGACCAGTGAAAGAATAAAAGAGTGCTCCAGTCTAAATCACGACGACTATATCCCCGTCGACCTATGTAATCTGTCTTCGTCAAGTTTGTAACCACACTTTCCATATAAGTTGTTATATTCACCATCCTCAGCACTTCATCTATACGAAGGTAATGTTTCAAACACTGAAATAAAGCATCGTTGGAGTTCTGTTTGTTCCATAACATCGTTTGATACCCACCCACCGATTCTTCAATACATCCCTTCTCAGTATTTGCTCCAAGTGTGCCTCCAAAGTTATTGCCCAAACAAGTGATAGGTTTGTCCCGCTCCCACTGAAACGATTCATCACATTGATTTACGGTGTGAAATAATGAGATGTATGTTTTTTGATGTAAAGCTGCATGTAATGTCCGGAAATGAGGTGGAAATGCCAATCCAACGAAGTTGCAAGATGCTCGATTGGGACTACTCCATGTTGGTTCGACAGCGGAAATGTTCCGACCTATCCAATCGACTTCTATTGCTCGATTGAATACCTCAACCTTCATGTCCTTTTCCTTGGTTGCATTATTATTATGTCGTCGTTGACAATGTGGTGATGGATTTGCAAGTATCTCTCGATGTGCCTCACGTAGGAGGGAGAGAAAATCAGATGCTCCCTCAAATTCGATAGCTCCCTCAAACTCGATTGCATCGGATAAAGACGAAGACGAATTTGACGACAGCTCTACTGATGATAGACTTGATGATGCCAGATCAAATATTGAAACCTCAGATAAATTCAAAGCTACACATAGGTATACAACGAGGATTGCAATGAATACCACTTGTAGCTTCTCCATCATGCAGCATGTAGATCCCTTCTTGTATTGTTTCAATTGATGCGCTCTAAAAAATCACAAGATATGCTCAAGCACGCAAACTAGAATGACTTTCATGCCAACGCCGTCGCAACAACTATTCCAAAGAGGCCATAGATTCTGTTACCGCCGCCATAACAAAGGCTTTGAAGTCGACGAACTACGATAATGAAGTGCGATGTCGATGTCGTGTCGCAGAGGCAGCTCTTGAGAGCACGTTATCAACACGAAAGGGGACACGATAACAAAAAATGCGGGCTGCCACCTCACAACTTCAACGCTGATGATGCAACATGTGATGCCGCTGAGCATGAGCAATCTGTCCTCTTCCATGTCATTGATCTAATAGATGCATACGCAGATCGAAACTAAAACTAGCAACCATGAAGACCGCCATCCTAGCCACCCTCCTCGCAACTGCAGCTGCCTTCGCCCCAGCTCCTCAGGTAGCTCGGCCAACATCCACAAGCCTCTCAATGGCCAAATCTGCATCAGATGAAGGAAAAACATTCGCCGCATCCGCATTAGCCGCTGCCTACCTCCTCACCAGTGTCGTCTCTGCCGATGCTGCATTTGCCATGGATGACTTTTCCTCCTCATCTTCGTTCACTGCCGGAGATTCGTCTTCCATCATGCTCGCTGGACGATCTGGTGGACGTGCAGGTGGAAGAGCTGCACCCCGTGCAGCACCCCGTCCCACATCTGCCGCCGCCTCATCTGCAGGGACTACCGTTATCAATAAGCGCACTACCGTAATCCAAGCTGCTCCTCCCGTAGTAGTCGGAGGCGGCTACGGCTACGGAGGAGGATACGGCGGTGGATACGGCTACGGCTACGATCCAACCCCCGGCCTCGTATTCGGTGCCGTCAACGCCATTGGGACAGGAATCCGTGAGGGACGTCAAAATGCCATGATTGCCGAAGAACGTGCTCAATTGCAAGCATCGCAGGAGCGTGAGAGGGATATGGCGGAGAGACTTCGTCAATTGGAAATGATGCAGATGCAACAGGGGAAGGGAGGGCAGATGCCACCGCAAGTAATTTATCAGCAGGCACCTCCAGTGCAATATGCTCAGCCTGCTGCTCCTATTCAGGTTGCGGCTCCACAACAATAAACTTTCGACAATGTTATAAATAGTGGATGCGGTTGATAGATAGGGAGAGTTTTTGGATTGGGATTGTTTGTTTTCTTTGAGTTAATTATTTTGTGGGCATACTACTGCATTTAGAGAGTAGGATAGGATGGCTAGAGCATGAGATAATGAAGATTTTCATTTACTTTAAAATGGTCATGTTTCTCTAGCAAATAAACTATACAGCTGATAAATACAATACTACTAAAATGAACTATCAGGGCCTTTCAGAAACTCAATCTCCTCAGGGGTAGACTCACGTCCCAATATTGTATTTCTATGTGGATACCGTCCAAACCGTTCAATAATAGCCTTGTGTTTCATTTCAAATTCAAGATTCATCTCTTGTCCCAACGCAGTATACAATTCTACTGCACGCTCATGTATCACTAGTGATTCACTGTGCATAAATGGCAAGTATAGAAACTGCACTTGTTCTGTTGACAAGTCATCCTCGAATCCCTTGGTAATTGCCTCTTGTGCCAATACAAGTGCCATTCCATCTTGAGCAAATGCTTGTGGAGTATTGCGGTATAAGTTACGTGAGAATTGATCCAAGATGATGATTTCGGCCAGAGACCCTCTGGCATCTTTTCTCCAGTTATCAAGTTCACCTGCTGCTGCTTTATTGTGAGTGTCCAAGAATTGATTGCGGATTGTTGTATCGACTTGGTCTGATTGTATGAACCATTGTTGTGGTGATAGATCGTCAAACCAAAACTTGAGCACTTCGTCGGCAGAAGAAGAACTTATCATGGTGTCGCTGCGGGTAGAAAAAGAAGATGACGACATCATCATTCGGGAAAGAAGCGGCGCTGCTCGAAGCACTGTTGGTCTGAGAATCATCATGTTGTTGTTTGCTAGCTGCTGCTGCGTTTGTTTTTAATGCTATGCCCATGCCATCATTCAAGCACATAGATACAAGATACAAGAAGAAATTGATGCAACATCACGCTGCACGTGTGCAAGAGAGCAAGACGTGCCCCTTCAAAGATTTTGGTGATAACGTGTTCATCTTGTGTTCGCATCTTCACGCTTCACATTTTTTCGGCCACCACTGCACTCGCCACATCATTGCAACGCATCCAAGAGCATCATTGGAACGATTGATCACGACTTGTTTCGGGTCTGCACACTGCACATATCATAACTTGTGTGGTCATAATTCACAGAGCAACAAAAACTAAGAGTAACAACGATAACGATAACAGATAACAACAACAATGGTAGGACTCATCCGTCAAGGCATCGCCACAACCCAATTCTTTCTCTTCGGAAAGAAGAACTGCACACAAACCGGCTACCTCAAACACGTCCAACAATACAAAGACCCCGTGCAATCTGCAGCAGTTGTGAATATTGAAAGCAAGCAAGATTCCGATGGAGTTGATTTGACTGGTAAGACATTTCTGATTACTGGTGCCAATCAGGGTATCGGGAAAGAGATCGCAACGTATGCAGCAGCTAAACATGCAACCGTGTACATCTTATGTCGGAATGAAGAACGGGCCAAGATTGCACAGAAGGAAATTCAAGACAAAACACAGAACAAAAACGTCAATGTTTTATTGGCAGATGTGGGTGAACCTTCTCATATCGAACGAGTGGTGAAGGAGTTCACTGACAAGGAAAACAAGTTGGATTGTCTAGTTTGCAATGCAGGTGCATTATTCAATGATAGGAGAGTCAACAGCAATGGGCAGGAAGTTACCTTCATGTCACACTTAGTATGTGGATCATACCAACTGACCAAACTACTCTTGCCATCACTGAAACAATCACCAGCAAACGAAGCACGAGTTGTGTACGTGAGCAGTGGAGGAATGTACAATTCCAAGTTCCCAGAGTGGGAGGTTGCCGCAAGTAGTGGCAAGTATGAATCTGATTACAATGGCAACATTGCTTATTCGTATGCCAAGCGTGGTCAGGTATTGTTGGCAGAGAGGTTTACAAAGGATTATCCAGAGGTGGCATTCGTTTCAACACATCCAGGGTGGGTCAGGACAGCTGCCGTGGACGGCGCCTACGGTGATAATGCAAAGTATCTCGAGCCATTTCGTAATTTGTGGGAGGGATCTGAAGGTATTGCATGGCTGACAGCTACACCAAAGAAGAATCTGGAGAGTGGTGCCTTTTATTTGGATAGGTCGCCGCAGCGCAAGCATATTGCTGGTTTGTTCATGACAGATGGATCGTTTACAAAGAATTCAGAGAAGGAAGTTGATGTCATGATGAAGAAGTTGGAGGAATGTGTTGGAGTGTAGATAGAAAGACGAAAAGGAAGGAAAGTGCCTGCTCGTCTTATTGCACCACGTTTACGTCACAATTGTTTTTTATAATTGAGAGATCTATTAAAATGAAAATATTATGCAAGAGACCAAGAAAAGAGAGTGACTCAACTCAATAAGGTATAATAGAAGTCCCCTCTCTTTTCAAACAAAGAACTAATAGCATAGGGATAAGCCATCTGCGTCTACCCTCCATCCTTGTATCGCACAATCCCTAATGATTCTAGCGAAAGTATTCCCAAGCAAACGATTTAGACAAGATTTCCCCCATGCATATGTATAACACCTAAAAGCCCCATAATTCTTGTGCCTTTTTTACTCCGTGAGAGCTCTATTCCTCCCAGTTGGCTGAGACGTCTTCCTCATCATCTCCGGTAGTAGCATCCTGGTATTGCTGATATTCCGACACCAAATCATTAAGGTTGGACTCTGCCTCTGTGAATTCCATCTCATCCATACCCTCTCCAGTGTACCAATGCAAGAAGGCCTTACGACGGAACATAACAGTGAACTGCTCGGCAACACGCTTCCACGCCTCTTGGATACAAGTGGAGTTACCAATAAAGACACTCGACATCTTCATTCCGCTGGGTGGGACATCACAGATGGATGCCTTGAGGTTATTGGGGATCCATTCCACAAAGTAACCAGAGTTCTTGCTCACCATCTTGAGCATCTCATCGTCAACTTCCTTACTGGACATGGCTCCACGGAACATCATGGCACAGGTGAGGTAACGTCCGTGACGTGGATCGCAAGCACACATCATGTTCTTGGCATCAAATGCCTGTTGGGTGAGCTCGGGGACAGTCAAGACACGGAAGTCCTGAGACTTGTGTGAGGTCAATGGAGCGAATCCAACGAGGAAGAAGTGAAGGCGGGGGAATGGGACCATGTTCACGGAAAGCTTACGAAGATCACAGTTCAATTGACCGGGGAAACGGAGGGAGCAGGTAGTTCCGGTAATAGCCGCGGCAATTAGGTGATTGAGATCACTGTAGCTTGGGTTGGAAAGCTTGAGTGTACGGAAGCAAATATCATAAAGTGCCTCATTATCAAGAGCAAAGCACTGATCGGCGTTCTCCACAAGTTGATGGATCGAAAGCGTGGCATTGTATGGCTCCACGACAGTATCAGAAACCTTGGGAGAGGGCACAACACTGTAGGTGGTCATGATACGATCGGGGAATTCCTCACGAACCTTGGAAACAAGAAGAGTTCCCATACCAGATCCGGTTCCACCCCCCATGGAGTGAGTGATTTGGAACCCCTGAAGCATATCACATGCCTCGGCCTCCTTACGTGTAACATCCATAATGGCATCGACCAACTCGGCACCCTCGGTATAATGTCCCTTGGCCCAGTTGTTACCCGCCCCACTCTGTCCAAAGACAAAGTTATCCGGCCTAAACATTCCCCCGGCAGGTGAAGCACGAATGGCATCCATAGTTCCCGGCTCAAGATCCGTTAAGACGGCACGGGGGACATATCGGCCTCCCTGGCCCTCGTGGAAGTAAACGTTGATGCGTTTGAGTTGATTTTCGTTATCTCCCTCGTAGTTTCCGGCGGGGGTGATACCATGCTCTTGGGACATTACCTGTTAATTTCATGGTGGATTAATAATGACAGTAATATTAATTAATTGGGGTGAGTAAGATGGAGAAAAAACACAAGATGTGCACCGTCGGCAGTGCCAGTCATTGCGATAAAATAATGACACGCACCTCCCAGAATTTGGAACCAATTTGATTACCGCATTGGCCGGCTTGCATATGAACAATTTCTCTCATGGTGAATGTTTGTTTGTTTACTAATAAAGGGTAGCGTGTGAAGAGGACGCTTTATTATCGGCTGCTGTCAACATGGTGCGTGCCTTCAGATTCGAGAAACGGTCAAAAAAAGCATTGCTCGTACCAAATCTACGAGAGGAATCAATACACCTCCCTTTTACATCTCTCGCTGCCTTGATTCGCCGGAGGAAAGAAAGCTGTGAGAATAAATGTGCCCGACCGGAGAGCTTGAGAACTGAGAGAACCAGAAACAACCATGAAATTTTGCACCCTATCCAAGTAGTATTGTAAATGAACATCCCTACACCCGCACCAAAGGTAGAAGCAGCCACAGCTGAGGCCGTCACACCCAAGGCGGCCCCCTTGGCCGAAGCACCTTTCGAGTCATCAGTAACCAACGCCGAAAGGCCTGCAAATGCAAGCTACATCTCTGCAGCACCACCGCCGGACGCTTCTCTAACTACCGATGCCGATCAAGATGCCTCGGAAGGAATTGAAATGAAATATGACGACAGCTCCAAACCATCAGTAGAAGCATTACGTACTACTGGAAAAATCCTATTCGAGGGCTATGCAGCAGTGATCATTGGACCAGTACAAAAGAATATATGTGAAAAAGCACTGAAATGCTTTTACGATGAACGATCTTTCTTATCTTACGGGGAAGTAAAGAGATATATTGTCATTATAAAAGGGTCTAATACAATATTCGTATATGCGGATGCCGACATGCCTTCACCAATGTACACAATACCCCTCGAAAATTTATTATTGGAAAAAGAAGATCCACAAAATCCACACTTCTTTTCACACACAATCAGCCCTGAGGCTAATGCCGGAATTTTAGGAGAGCCATTCTCGAACAATAAGAGTAAGGCATCTTTGGATACGGTGTTGTTAATTGATGGGGGTGGAAAGATTGCATATCAGCTTGCTTTTGATAATAGTGAAGAAGGAGGAGGTGGTGGAGACAAGACGTTGGATGCTTTCATCAAGGCTGTTAGTAATGCAGTGGTCATCATTGTCAAAGGGAAGAAAAGTGTAGAAACTGTGTTAGTTTCTGGAGAGAAAGCAATCAATATGGGAAGTTAGTCCGCAAATTAGTAGTAATGTTCACAACATGTAAGTATTTAATAGTTTCATATAAGTAAGTCTTTAAGTGATGTCTTCTGACAATCTCTTCTCAGTTTCATCTACGTCTATGGTTCTTTTTACATTCTGTACATCAGACTTTTCTTCTAGGCGTCCGCTTCTTCATCTACTTCTCTAGACATGTGAGCTGTTGTGCCGACTTGTTCTTCTTTGCTGCCATCATGATTCTGGTCTACAGACTTCATCTCGCTTCGGAGAAGCTTGAAATAGACACCTCCGATGACCAACATGGCCACAACAAAACCAATCCACACCCAGTATCCAAGAGTCACACTGTTTTCTTGGCTGCTTCCAACACCGTTGAACTTTATGGCATACAGTTTGATACCCGAATCCATTTGCCAAAATCCACATGCCAACAATGCAACACCGCCGAGGCGATGTCCAATCTCCCAAGCCTTGCGAGACAATGTCTTTTCTTCACCAGAGCCTGGTGCATGAGGGCGTTTTGCGCCATCCAAGACTTGCAATGTTGCTATGATAAATATCGCTAGCCCCATTCTTTCGTGGCTATTTTCAAAATGTACAGCACCTTCCTTGCTTGTGACTGCAACTCCGATGGCAAAAACTACGACTGTAAGAGCCATTGCGGTTGCATTGATACTTTGGTGAAGCTTGAACCACATTGGACCTTTGAAGAGGGAGCGCATAATGGCTGATTGGACTGCGGTAGGGACCAACACTCCCCAGGCAATAAATGCAATGATGCCATGGGCAAGCCACGCTGACATGAATGGGATCGCTTTCTCTTCAGCTGCTCCACTCGAGAGGTTAATGGCGAATGCCTTTTTTCTCGCATGTAAACCAATTGTCGGGCGTGCGCCATAGGCCCCAAGCATGATGTTGTTTCCGATACTAATCTCAATTTGGTTGGGTTCTTTCATAATCTTTGTAAACTTCATTACAGTCTGCCCATCTTTGAATTCAACAGTGGCATCGGTCAAGGTTTGCTCTTCGGGTGACATGAGTTGAATGGCGGTGTCAGTGTCTACAGAAAGTGCAGTCATGCGATATTTCTGTGGGATCCCTAGGTCGGTAGATCCAATCACAGCGTCACTGCCAACCATCATTCCATCTTCACTGAAGCCAATTCCAACCCAGCCATTGCCGTCATATGTGAGTTCTATTGTGACGGTATCATCTCCATTAACCGTATAAGCAAGCAAATAGTCATCGTAGAGCGAGACACAAAAGTCAAGAGAGCAAGGTTCTGGTTCGGGTTCTTCAGTCTCCTCAACTGGCTCTGGCTCTGGCTCCTCAACTGGCTCTGGCACTTGCGCTGGTGCTTGTTCCACATCGTCCATACTCAAACAGACAGTCTGGGGAGCAGGAGTTTCACACACTACGTTCGCATCAAGCATTTGGATGTTTGTCAAAAGAGGTTGTCCAGTTACGCTCTTCGTTCCATCTCCTAACTCCTTGACGGTTCCTTTCACGGTTGCTCTGTATCCAGCTACTGCAGCAGATTCACTTCCACTACACGTATCACATGTATAATGAGTATCACTCTGGACATTACTACCCGTGGCACGTCCAGCAGCAAGGACGGCTTCCGTATCATCAATCCGATATCCAAGACAGTGCAATCCAGTTTGTGGGTCTTTTTCGCCAAGCACATTGAATCCAGAGTTGTAGCATACAGGAACGTCCAAGAGACAGTGGAAGGAATGCTCTTGGGGCTCCCTCAACGTAACTGTGTCGTCATTATCAAGAAAGTGTCCCAGATCGATGCAGTATGAATCCATGATGTAACCCGTAATACAGATATCATCACCAACTTTCATCTCACCGTCGGCTGGTGACGCAGTTGGAATAACCGTTCCGGAAGTCTCGGCAACGTTTTCATCAATTGCTCTCGCAAGGTTGAGAGTAAACTCCAATTGATTTGAATGGTATCCAATAGTTGGGCTGCTTCCGTACGCCCATAGGAGATAGTTCTTCCCCAGCGACATTGCAAATGCGGTTTCGTCAGCGAAAAACTGCGTTGTAAATTTCAGCACCGTCTGCCCATCAATTAATTCACAAGAAGCATCCATCAATGTTTGTTCTTCTGGTGGCATCAATTCGATAGCAGATTCAACCGGTAGTGTAGGTGCGATTAGTCGATACATCTGAGGGCTCACCTCTGATGAAGCCATCACTGCAACACTGCCGGACATAGACCAAGCGAATTTGTCACAGAATGCAATCCCTACCCATGCGTCTCCTTCGTAGGAAAGTTCCATTGTGATGGTGTCATCGGGTTCGTTGAGTTTATATCTGAGTATCACGTCGCCATCATCGTACACACTTTCGCAAAAGTTACTGGAGCAGTCTGCAGCTGCTGTGACGAAAGTGCTGATGGTCAGAACCAGCACCATTAATATGCGGTTATGCAATTTCGCTGCCGCTAGGGCTGCCAAGACGGAAAGAAATCTCATGCTATCTATTTTTCTATTTGTCTGTTGTCTGCTTTATTCACTGCTATGTTGTTCTTCTTCTTTGAGGCGTTGGTATACGGTTGCCTCACTAATTCTTTTCACCAAACCGTACAATAAAACACCTATCAAATAAATCGTACCAAAGCAATGCGATGTTCATGGTGCGTTGTTCTTCTCTTCATTCCGTGGTTGCGTCGTGACCACGTACCAATGACGTCAGAGGCTGTAAATTATTGTTCACGCTTCGAGTACCATTTTCTGATGTCCAATGGCAAAAGGCCTTTGCGGGTCTTTCCAAAACTGCATGCACTTTACTTATTGCATTTTCACTCTGTCACGAGCTGTCAATGCAATGCACTTCGCATTGGCCAGCAGATCTCCACAGAGCACATAATAATAAAGACGTCGTCTCATCTGCACTTGCCTAAAAAAATCAAGACACTCTACACACCTCGTCTGCTTCAGCTGCACTTCTAATTCATAGCCAAGATGTCATCCACCGAATACTGCCTTACTCCCAAACAAACAAACGTCGTCTGCATCGATGATATGCAGTCATGCCCTCCTCCTCCGCACGCCTCATCACCCCGGCTCATAGATATGCTCGTCTCTAACCAAGACCGATTAGGAGGTATAAGTGATGCGCCGCCCGGATTCTTCCTTGCGGCTCCGTGTAACAGCAGCATCGCAACCGATCGAAGAATGCAATTCAAGCTACTGCCAAAGAAATCAGGATATCACTTCAGGAACGATCATATCCGGCTACAACCCCGGCTGCAACCAAAGAGAAAGCCAATTGAGCGTGCAGCTGGGTCCACGACTACTAAAGCAAGCAAACTCTTTGACAATACATATCGAGGTTGGTCCGCTAGGTCGGCTTAGGTTTAGGGTCGGTGTGCCTCAACTGCATCAACAGAAGAGATGAAATGAGAACTCGCATACGAAGCTTAAAGCGTGCGAATAGATGTTAAAAGATAATAGATCATTCATTAATAAAAGAGCAGTTTTATCTTTACCGATGTGTTCAGTACAACTTCTGATTATGTATTCTGTTTTAGCTCCTTGGTCTTTGGTGAGCCAGTGTTTCTTGATCCTTGCTTGTGTCGCTTGTAGTGTCATTTTTCATTAACAGGTCCAGTATCTTGTGTGCAGGTGCGGCATACAACGTTTCAGTAGAGAGTGAGATCAACTAAACTAAGTAGCGCATCTCTTGCTCTACTTTGGTGTCTCGAGCAGTTGCGGAGAACACAAAACATCTGGTTAATAGTATCTGGAGAGAATTGAGATATAGACCCGGATGACAACGATTCCACATTCCTAGATTCCCTTTGGAGGGAGTTGCCAAAATAAAAAGTGCAACACGTACTTCATTTTAGAGGTCCAAGACCCAGCACCTACCAGCGACCTCCACAGATTTCTACACGACATCCCACAAATCATTGCTCTGCACATAAGAATCATCAAGGAAATACCTCCTCTGCTACCTCTCTCGCACACGATGTTGTCATCTATCGAATACTGCCTCACTCCTGAACAAGCCACCGGGATCGATGTTATGCAGCCATGCCCTCCTCCTCCACGAGCCGCTCGCAAAGTCTTCGATATTCTCGTTCCGAGCAGAGAACTATGCAGGGATGCGCCACTCGGGTTCTTCCTTGCGGCTCCAAGCAACAGCAGCACCGCAACAGATCGAATAATGCAATTCAAGAAGAACAATCATATCAAGCTACTGCCAAAGAAATCAGGATATCACTTCGAAGATGATACATATCGGGGTTTGTCAGCTAGGTCAGCGTAATGTTGGTGTAGGTCAACATAGGACAATGTACAAGTAGGTGTGAGGCAAATAGTGCTGATAATGAGACCACAGGCAGCTTTCTATTCAACAGAACACATACATCTCATAATTTAGACTTTAATCTTGCTAACGTTCTGTACAATTACACACATAACCCATACACCTATACATCCTAGTCCACGCTTCATTCATCATACTCCATAAGATATGATATCATTCGACAGTCTCTCCTGAACTTTGTCGTTCTCTTGCAGAAAGCTTTTGATATCTGCAATCATCCCATTCACTCGGGTATTCATTTCTTCTTCACCTGCGTTGGCATCTAAAATCATGGCTGACAGTGTTTCTCTCGCCTCATATGCCTCAGGTTTATCCCTAGCTGATGCTGGTGCTGTTGGAGATTCAATGCTTGGTGAAAATCCGCGACTGGTGTGCTCTGAGTATGTCTTGAGGCTGAATGCATTGCTTCCAGAAACAGACTTTGAGTTGAACTTGAACGAATCAGGAGACTTTGGACTTAGTGAACGAATCAGCATCATTTCTTCTTCAAGCTTGGCATTCTGTTTCATCAATTCCTGTACAGATTTTTCTCGAGTGTCTATCTTGCTGATCACAATATTGTCGTCAAAGTTGAAGCGGTTAGAAGAACTACCTGGAGAATGATCGCTCATATTTCTTCCGCTGCTTGGAGGATTCCTATGTTCGTCTGATTCTTTCAACGCTGCGCGCATGTTATCAATGTTTGTTTTGTGTTGTTCTCTCATGGAATCAATGCGTCGCTGTACCTCAATGTACCTCTGGTGTTTGGGAGTGTTGTGTGATTCATTCACATATGATTTCATTTCATCTTCGTGCTGTTTCTTCATTTGCTTGATCTTGTCCTCCATATCTTTTGTTGTGAGTGTTGGGGTCACATTTTCTTCGTTACCGTGCAAAGCATTCTCTTTGCTGGATTCAAAATACCCTGGATGTGAGCTTTGATCGCATCCTTCATCCTCGCTTGATTTTCTTGTTGCCATTACCTCATCAAAGGAATGTCCATCCTTCTTTTTGTTTGCAGTTGATCCATCCGACATGGAATAGGCAAGATTATCCCAGTTGACTGAGTCGTTGACAGATTCAGACTCGTAGGAAGCCCTTGTCAGAAGACCCTTAAGCTTGGCGTGGGTCTCTTCAAATGTGCTAGAAGCTGCCGTGCTCTCTCCGCTGAGATCGCTTACAATTTTCTGTTCCTTGTCTGATGTGTTTACTGATTCTGTAGCCGTTTCATCTGCACTGTAGCAATCACTGGCGGTTGTGTCAATGGCATTTACATCTGTGCCTGTATCGTCACCGTGGTAGCTAGAATAGCTGTCGTTTTTATCCTCCTCCTCCTGTTCATTATCATCTACAACTGCACTAGAATAACAGTCCCCAACGCTTGCATCCATGACATATTCTTCATCAATATCTGCTCCGTCATCAGGGTAGCTAGAAAAATCCTGGAATTGTTTCAAAATCACAGCATCTGCGTTTGTACTCGCAGTCTCAGGTTTGTAGACAGCCTGTGCCTTTGGCGAGATACCATTTAGTTTCCGACCAACAGTGGTCTCTTCCGCAAAGAAAGCTGCATTTGAGGTTTGAGGAGAATAGATTGTTTTGGAAATCCTATCATCCGCATGAGTATCGTTCTTGCGCCTGTTGCGTCGCTGCTTTTGTGCACGTTGTGTCTTAAAGCTCCGAACATTGGAGTATGCCTTCTCTCGTGATGTTGTTTGGGGACTGAGTTCGAAGTCTGAGATGATGTCATCAAAGTGCTTATTTGCAATCTTGTTTGCGTCGCCCACTTCTGTAATTGCAAGCTGGTGGTTGTCACGCCAGTCCATCTGGTGCATGTCGTTCTCAGTTTTTACCGTCCAATCAAACTGATTTGAGCCACTTTCCTCCTCTTCCTCCTCGTGATGAGAGTGTAAACTATTATTGTCTTCCTCATGATAGTAATCATCATCACCATTAGCATCAAGCTGATCCACTTCATCAACAAGCTGTTCCACATCATCCAGCTCATCCATAAATTGATACCTCTCACTGACATCCTTCGCGTTAGTTTGGCTCATGGCATTACAAGCCCGCTGAGCCACATCCATAGGGTCAGTCAACCCAATGAATTGTTGAGAAGGTGCTTCAGTGGACCTCTCTTGAGATGGTTCATCGTATGGTTCACAGTTATCATCGCCAGATCTCATCATTAACACATCATCAAGTTCATCACTGAGCACGGGCTGCTGCTGCTGCTGCTGCTCCTCAGCATCAAGAATTGCATCAGGATCAAACTCCGTATATTCCGCGCTGCCGTAATCTCCCTCAGTGCTTTTACCAGGGTTAAAGTCGGGAAACTCGCCACTTCCAACGCTCGTAGACTTGTTCACTCCTCCATCTTGGTTAGGGGCATTGGAATGCCATAAGTCGGCACTTGGATCATCTTTATTGACCTGTGCTGGTGTCCACGCATCGGTATTACTATCATCATATTGCTGTTGTTCACGTAATTTTTCATCAATGTTGAATGCTGTACTTTCATCGTCGTCATCTCCTTCCTCAATAGTCGACATGACATCCACATCATTCATATCAGCAGTAACACCCCCTTTCCCACCCTTCTTCGCAGCACCACCATCATCACCATTTTCATTTGCAGCCACCAATTCGGCAAGAGCAATATCAATATCTCTCTTTAGAGACGTGGGCGATCTAGGATCAATATTGAGAGGCACACAACTTAGGCACCTCTCGAATTTTTCAAGCTTCATGATAGTTCGAAGGAGTTCAAAGGGGGTGACGTCGGGGATGACTTCTCCACTTGGATCGTAGTCATTGGTGGCTGTTTTTGCTGCCCCCTTAGGCGCTGAGGCTTGTCGCCCGTTGTCGCTACTTATTATATCAGATTGAACGTTACCCATCGTTAGAATTAGGTGTTATTGTTCGGGGTTGTATTGTCAACGCCACCGAGAATTAGACACCATTGTTGTGTAGGTAGTGCTTCTCCTTGTCGGCGGCAAGTTAGGTTACCCACGAAAATCGCCCGAATTCCAAATTGAGAAACACACACAAAGATTGCGTCGATGCAATGTTATGTGCTTCAAAAGAGAGTGTAACATTGATTGCTTGGGTAATGTTATAAAATGTGCCACACCAAGTGACGTCATTCGAGCCTCCGCCACATATCTACTTACTATCTACAATACACCGCCACAGAACAAAATGCAATACTAGCTCTCGCACCATGATGACCACAGATCAAAGCTTCTGACAATGACCATGGCAAACATCTGAATACATCATTCATAGCCTACAATAAGCACATCACTCCATCAGTAAATCATCATGAAAGAAATCATCCAACCACTGCTAAACCTAGCAGCCCTAGTCCTCCCGCGAACCCCCCTCTCCACTTCTCCATCCACCAATGCACTCCTCTACGACCTCGAACCCTACGTGGCAGCATTATCCATTGCCTTTTGTCGATTTGTCATTCGCACCGGAACTCTCACCTGTTCTACCTCCCATCATGACGATGGCTGCAAGAATAAAATGTGGCAAAAGGCAGAGTTTATGTTGCGGACGGCGGCTGCGTTGTTCATGGGTGGGATGGCCTTTTATAGAATGAATTATGAGTTTATTTGTGCGTTTCATTTGTGGACTCATGCCATGCCTTGGCTTGTGGAGACTTTTTATGGAGTTGTTGCAACTAATGCAAAGAAGAAGAATAGCAAGAGTAAGAAAGAAATGAATGGCAACAAGACACAGAAGAACGACGACGAACAAAACCCTCCATCTCTGTCAATGTCACTAGGAACATCAATATTCGTCTTGGCAACACTACCACTATGCCTACTATTCTGTCGAGCATTCTCCAATCCAACCTTCCTACAATCCCTAACAACCATAACACCCCAACCCATCAAAGACTTATTGGGGTTCATGCTACCCATCTCCGAACTATCCGCTGCATTTGACATAGTCTCGACATTTGTCCCCGACACGGAATTATTGCATGGGATGTTGAAGCATTTGTTATTTGTCACGTTTCATATTCAGGTGGGTATGGGACATATTGGGATTGACTTTTTGACGGCGGAGCAACGGAGGAAGAATATGTTGATTCGTATGGATGTGGACAATCCTGATCCATCTGAAGCTGAGGAAACGACAAATAGTACTAGTAGTAGTAGTAGCAGCAATAACGAACAAAAGTATCCAGTGGGAAGAGTGGTATCCAAAAAGTTTGAGGATCCAACTACTGGTAAGATGAGAATGTATCATGGAAAGATCCAAAAGTACTTTGAGAAGGAAAAGTTGTATCATGTTGTCTTTGAGGATAGTGATTCGGAAGATATGGATGAGGATGAGGTGACAAGATATTCCAATCCTGCAATTGACAAGGAGGACAAGAACACGAAGAAGAAGAAGACCTTTGACCCAAGCCGAAAGTTTCGAAGGTCTGCACCAACCTTCATTCTCTTCTGCGTTCTACCATACATGATACAAATCATCCTCTTTGGCAACCTAAACAACTTTGTGTTCATGTTTGTTCGGAATTCAATTCATCGATCCATCCGCATCCACGAGTTATTCGATCATGAAAGTCATTTGGAGGCAATTGCCAATGATTCCGCACAATCTCCTGATGATTTGGGATCGGCCATGGACACGGTTGTTACAAACTCGTACGATATTATCAATCGCAAGTTATTCAGCTTGCCGAAACTGTTAATCTTGCCTGGAGTTATCTCGAGACAGCCGAATCTATTGGTCAAAATCTTCCCTCTCATTTTCCTTACAGATATGTTAAAGGGAAAAATCGTAGCAACCGTCACGGAACGAGTGGAAAAGTTTCAAAAGGAAGCACGTGATGTGAATTCGATTCGACAAAAGGTGGAACAATTTGATCTCAAGAATGCCGAGTTGTTACGTCGGTCTGGGATGGGTGCTACCAAGTTTACGCAACGGCGGTGGGATGAATTCACGCTGGATTATCAGGCAAAGATGGCTGCTGGGGACTTGTTACGACGTACCAGAGGTTTTTACATGTGGCTTCAGCGTAACTTTGTCTTTGTGGTGCTTATTGATTGTGCCTTGGCGAAGTTATTGGCGGAAGGTAGCATTATTGTGGCTGAAATCTTTGTGTTTAGTAGAGCAATTGAAGATGTAGTTGATCTTCTGCTCATTCGAAGCAGGAGCGAGAGCGAGCTAGCTACTCTAATGACTCAGGTGGACAAGCTCAAAGTGCTAGATGGTTTGTGGAGTAAAAGCAAGGAGTCGAAGCTGCTCCCATGCCGTGTAAGTGATTCGGGAAGTGGTGTGGAGAACTCCATCGAGTTGACTAACATTGCCTATACACGAGGAACGGCAGCGATTTCAGTCGAGCATCTCGTCATTGAAAAGGGTATATATGCAGTGACTGGTGAGTTTATGTGTCTATCGAATCCTAGCTCAGGTTGTGACCTTCTTTCTAACAACAACTCCGTGCGATTATTGCAGGTGCAAATGGGAGTGGTAAGAGTACACTATTTCGTGTGTTGATGGCATGTGAAACCAACAAAGAGGCAATAGATCTGCACGACAGCATTCAAATTGCGACACCGTTGCATCATTGGGACCTGGCTGAAAAGGTAGTCCCTGCTGACTCGTGCAAAGTTCCCGATGAAGGTTGCGTGGTGGAGGATAACGAAAACGAAGAGATTCCTGTAACGTCTATTGTCATGCCGAGCCCTGAAATTGTAGAAATCTCCCAGACTTTCTATTGGCCTTTGTACTCCACTCCAATTGATTGGATCCACCAGAAGCACATTGGCTCAGAACTTGGTGATGCTGAAAGAGAGAGTTGTGTTCGCAGAGTAGCGACAGAATTGCAATCACTTTCTTTTGCTGCAGTGAAAGCAGAAGACTCGTCACAATCAACTCCGTCGGAAAGCAGCAAAGAGGCAGCAATTCAAGATCTCATTACCGAACTGCAGACTGAGAAAGAGGATTGGTTCTCTACACTGAGTGGTGGGCAAAAGTCAAAGGTAGAGCTCGTTAGAAGAGTTTTCTTGAGAGACAGTTGTCCGAGTGTACTGCTCATCGACGAAACGTTTGCTCCTCTAGACCCAGCCTCTAAGAGCGACGTAATGTCACGACTGAAAGCGTTTTGCGCCGATAGTGTTGTCCTCGTCATTTATCATACAGATGTTGGAACATCGGCTGATGAAGAATGTGTCCCTAGCAGTGGTTTCTTTACCCACAATTTGCATGTCATGAACAATCATCTTGTCAACCGGCCGGTTTGCTGAGGAGCAAGCTTCAGTCAGATAAAATTGAATTGAGATCAAATCAATGCAATAAAACAGAGAACATAACTATTTAACATTTCAGCATCACTTTGAAGACATTGTATGAACTATGAATCAAAAGAAGGACAACCAACCAAAAATGCACTAAGCAAAAGATACTGCTCCGAGACGGGGAATCGAACCCCGGTCTCCCGCGTGACAGGCGGGGATACTAGCCACTATACTATCTCGGATTTGTTGGGAGTCTTTGACAAATAGAAATTTATAAAGACTGCATTTGCCACGCTTATGCAAAGATATCGTAGGATTGATGGCGAGGGCTGGTGGGGCTGCCTGGAGCAGGACAAGAGGCTGGCTCTGGCAATGCTAACTTGTTAGAGATACCAGGAACAGTATGCATACGTGATGCGAGATCCATTGTCAGTTTACATGAAGTGTTTCATCATTCACTCTATGTCACTGCTGTGCACCGTTTACATTATCTACATATCATCTAAGATTGTATCATTCAAATCCAACACAGATGGTTAGGCCTAATGTAGACATTAGAACAGTTTCGATGCATCCATCCATAAGAAAGAGAGTAACGGTACAGTTTCGAAGTTCCAAGAGCTGCCTTTCGGATATTTTTCTTTATATAGAGAAAGGATGCTTGAAACCCGGCCAAGCCTCCTGTGTCCTTGCAAGCACTTACTTGTGCGGAGGAATCGGGGAACACGCAGCTACATAATTGACAGCAGCAAACGCAGAGGCACCCAATCCCAATGCCCACTTCTCTTCATCTCTGACAAATGGCATCCAACAACGACATCATCAAGATCATCACTGTACCGACCAAGCAACATGACGGTGGCGGTAACAGTGATAGGACGAACCTTGCCGTCGCTGCGCCGCAGCCAAAGTTAGATGCCTTCACGAAGTATTCAAGCAACCTCATCCGCATGAAAGAACTCTTGCTTCTAGGAGACAACGACGAACAGGACGAGGGCGAGGATGGCTTGGACTATCTTTCATCCCTCAACAAAGCCCTTCGATACGCCAGTATCAGTGACCATGGTCAGCAGATCGACAGAAACAATTATGGTCATGATGACGCTTCAACTTCAAAGCGACGAAAGGGAAATAACTCGTACCCCATCGTACAGCAAGGTGGCTTCCTCGAGCGCAAGACAAGAGTGTCTTTCGAACTTCATCCAAGTTTACTCTTGCATGATCTCGTGGACCTCGATGTCGATGTCTCCGCCCACATCTCAGATGATGAAGACGACGAGCAAGAAGAGTGAAGAGGCCTTAGCCTTAGAGTTAGAGCTTGTTGCTCTAGACCTCTCTAGACTCAACACAGCAGATCTTTTGGGTGCATGGTCCGCATTCCCTTTTGATTCCACAGATGAGAGGAATAGCTTTTTGTCTTTAGCTTTAGAAATAGACCTAACATGTAGGAAAATGTCATTTATACACACTACCAAAAACTGCCAGGAGGCATCCTCACAATATGAGATCAGAATAAGAAGTTCGAGCAGCTTGGCATCTCTGTGTCAAAATCACCTCATTTCATCATCATCTTCTACACAAGCCGACTTGAAAAATGCTCTCCACTTTTTCACACGAAATGATGAAGAATTATTTGTAAGACGAGAGAGCCCTAAATGTGCTAGAAAGAGACGAACATAGAATGACGCATGCACGCCAAGCTGAAAGACGAGCAGCAAGCTCAATGTGGAGGCATCTGATTCTCCAAGGCCTACCCCATTGTCAGCGAGAGGCAGGCGAATGGGGTCGGCGGTGGATTCGTTCTCACTACTTCTATTCAAGACCTTAGCTCTAGTAGCATTGCTTAGATGTAATATCGAGTGGCAGTTCGTTTGCCGATTCAATGTTTTAGTCCCAACAAAAGTCTATTGTACCAAGCAAACAGAGGGTTGTCCGTTGTCCCACCAAGGTAAAAATAAAGTCTAACAAGCAAAAGATACTGCTCCAAGGCAGGCGTCGGTCTTCCGAGCAAAAGGTATTGCTCCGAGACGGGGAATCGAACCCCGGTCTCCCGCGTGACAGGCGGGGATACTAGCCACTATACTATCTCGGATTTGCTGAATGTGTTTGCAAAACAGACTACATTAATTTACTCTAGCGATTCCCTTCTTTACCTCTTGCTTTGTCATCATTATTTTGTTGCATTGCATTATTATGTGTTGAGTGTGGGTGGCTCCTCGTATTGCTCCATATCAGCTGCCGTTGTTATCTCTTCATCCTCCACCGATCTCCTTTATATCATGAGCGCTGCGAGGCTTGCAGTCAACTTGTCTGCGGGTTGCCGGAGAGCCCTTCGATCCTCGTTTCTGATCTCTCGACCATGTGCACAAAATTCCTTTATGAATTCGTCTCCGCTGCTGCCCTCATATCCGCTGAATCATGAGCATTCGATAAGGAGCAGCTCTTCGTCGACATCTTCATCTTCCTTTACAAAGACAGAATACATTCATCCTTTATCACAAATAGTTTTGGAGCATTTGCAAAATCACCACAGTGAATGGGTGCAGTCAAGGGGCCTCGACAAAGGGCTGGAACTGAAGAAAGATGGCACATTTATTCTGCGTTTTCCGCAAACAACCAAAGCTGATGATGATAACGTTGATGCAACAAAGGGATCAATATGGACAATGTATGAAGCTGAAGAAAGTAAGCATTATTTATGCATTCGGAATGGTAATCTGGTGGGACGTTACATGCTGCAAGACAATAAGAAACCAGCTTGGCATACGGATAAGAGATCTACTCCAGAGCGTGTTCAGGATGCTGTGGATGAGATGATTCTGAAGATGGAAGGTTAAAGTTGTGTACATGTAAAGTGATCTTTTAATGTTCGTGTAGGAAGATTGTACATACACGTATGGAACAGATTCTTGGTGCTCTTTGTAGAAGGTCTGTAGGCGCTTGACAAACGTAATAACCAGGAAATAATGTAAACTCTGTGCAAATCAGTTTCTATTCTATTTCAATTAAGTTAAATTAAAGTCATTTAACGACACGCTTCACAATATTTTCTAACAGATGATACTCTCTTTAGAAGTAAACATCAATGGTTTCAACGCCGAGCAACTTACGGATCTTGACGGCTGTTTCAGTGGGGATCTTGGACCCTTCTACCTCAACAGTGCTTCCATCTGTCATAGTCACAATGTACGACGTGGGTTCGACTTCGAACAAGTCAGTGCCGAGAGTGTTGTGATAAGTAACCATGATTGACGCAAAGAGCTTGTAGCTGACGACAAGATTTCCATCTTCATCACGCTTGCCTTCGCCTCCAGCAGTCTCCTTATCTTCAAACAACCACATGGGAAGTGCAGGAATAAGTTGCATCTCAACATCACCGTCATCATTCATTACGTAGGGGTTGGGACCAATAAACATCAGTCTCCAAATGGAGAGGAACTCGGCAGTGGAACCACTAAGGCGAGCAAGGAAACCACGCCCGACGACAGATGGGTCCAAAAAGGCAGATGAGGCAATGAAAGAGGAGCACTCCATCAAGGAACGACCGTAGACCTTAGGATCCATAAATGGGAGCATTCCACCTCCCCTCATTTCGGAGTAGAACTGGTCGTAAAGCTTTCCACGGATGAGCTGAAGGTAGTACTTGTAAGACATGTGCATCCAAATAGATTGATTTTCAAGCCATCCAGCGGCAAACGCCATCATACGACCCATATCATAACTTTGACCAGTCAAATCGGCGGAGAGGAAGTACATCTTCAATTGATCATCACGGAGACCAGAGTTGAGAACCTTGTCGTACATGTCGACCATCTTATCTTGGTCGTCAACAATGAGCTTCATGTAACGTGTAGGCGCTTCGAGGAAAAGAGGGAAGACACCAACAGCCATAGCCTCGGCATTGACAAGAGGGAGTCCTTTGTCGTTCTTCCCATTCGTCCTCTTCCACTTGGTGATGTTGTAAGAGAAGTAGGAAGGAGGTAATCCACTTGTGCCATCGTCATCAATGCCCTTGCTTCCGATCTTCATGGATCTTGCGACTCCAAGCTGAACCTGATCGAACCACTTAGTGAGCATATCAATGGCATCTTCGGCAGCAATTTCGACAGTGTCTCCAGAGAAGTAGTACTGGACTTCATTGCGGTAATCTTCACGAGCAGATGCAACTGTATCCCAATACTTGAACAATTCCTTGGGAACATCATGGGTGAGCTCTTCGGAATCCTCGTATCCGCTGGCAAGTAACTCATCAAGGGCATCGTTGACAGTATCCACCATATCAGCTAGCTCAGATGGGACAACAAGTGGGCGTTGGAACTTCTTCACCACACTGAGCACATACTTGAGAAGCTCAGATAACTCGAAAGTCTCAGGCATACCGGAACCGACCATTCTGAAATAGAAAACCAAAAATGACGAGAACACTGTTAGAATAAATGCAACATGATAGGGGCGACTGGCACACAGCGACAAAAGTCTTACCCAGCTAAACCATTCATAGCGTCATTCCATCCAGGGCGACCACCTTCATACTCAACTCCCATACCATAGGCATCACGCATGGAGAATTTCATAACACCTAGAAGAAAGAGCTTGGTAATTGCAGGACTAGTGAATGCACGTCCATTGCCAGGTCCTCCAGTACGCTGCCAGTTGGCCTCGTTGGCAACAAGTCCAGTAGTAACATTGCGGAATGCTTCTTGCTCCTTAACCTTGTCAGTGTCAAACACAGTGGCATCGAGCTGCAAAATGTGCTTTGATTTTCCATCGAACGTGTAATCTTCGACATACTTCTGACTACGAGGCTTCACAGTAGCAGTGGAGAAGAAGTAACGGAGCTCAGTATCGTACATTAGACTTTCCTCGCCATCAGGGTAGATTGAAGTGTAGGCCTCAATAAGATCCAAGTAATATTCCCAGTGATCGGCCCAGTAACCTGATCCGTACAAAGCCATAGGAGACTCAGTAGCAATGGCCATGATTTCATCAATAGCTCTCTGTTTGCTTACTGTGAGGGTGACGTCAAGTTCATCGAAGAGGGAGAACAATTGTCCAGGTCGGAAGATGCCACCAGAAAGAATGGCGATGACGGTTGGAGTACTTTCCTCGGAAGAAATCAGAGAAGCAACGCGAGATGCTTCATTGTGGTTCTCAATCTGGTAAGCGTAAGCCTGGACGGTGAGAGGTTCGTATCCATCAGCTTGGATGAAAGAAAGGAACTGCTTGACAACAAAGGAACCAATACGAGGGCTGAAAACAACATCATTTCTCCTGTTTTGAGCGACGTCACGGTAGTTTCCAGGTCCCTGAGAGAAGTAGGTTGGGTCAATGTTGAAGTCATTGTAATCACGCTCCAAATCTCCATGGATACGAGAGAACACGTGGTACACCTTAAGGCGGGAGTCTTCATCAGCGTTGGAACTGCGTGCTTCATCATCCAACTCACCAAGAATAACTGGCATACCTCCACGGAGACTGTTATCAAGGTAGTTCTGCTTAATAGTTCCATCGAAAAGCTTGCTGGCAGTGTGTGTTTCCACCTTTGATGTCAATTCGTTCATCATGTCACGAGCTCTTTGGAACTTGCCGGTGATAAAATTCTTCTTTGTAACAATCTTGGCAATCTTGGGCAAATCTTTGATGTTTTCTGCTTTTCCATAGACGGAAGTCAAAGTCATACTTTCTCCCGGTGCCAACTTCACGCCCTGTGCAGCGGCAAATGCAGATGAGGTCTTGGCATCTCCATACTGAGGGTTGGCAACAATTTCCTCGATGGAACTCTTGATCAAACCATTCGGCTCTTGCAACGTCGTTGAGAAACCAAACACCTTCTCCGTATCAAACACAATAGGGAGCAAATCATCACTTCCATCCATAAAGGAAATGCAGTAGTGTCCCGCCTTTTCAATCTTTACAGATGCCGTATCAGAAGGCTCAGTAGACATACGGTAAAAGGGAAGACCAAGATCATCATTGGCATGGTACACTCCCATCCATCCCTCAAGGGTACGTCCAATATTCTTTAATCCCCACTGCAATCTACCACCAGTAGGTTCCACCTTGGCCAAACCATCCAACGCCGAGAGAGTCAAATCATCATCACCAGTGTTGGTAATAGTCGTACGACGTACAAGAGCGGCAAAGTCCTCCTCTGGCATCACAAAGTAATTGACCTTTGTAGTAACTCCATGAACATCATCCACCTCCAAAATTTCCATCTCATTCGTCCCAACAAACATGGTACGATCCGGCTTACTCTCATCCTCCACACCCTCCACCTTGGAATTCAACGGAGAAAACGGTTCCATCAAAAACGACACACCATCCTCCTTCGTCTTGTGTCCACCACGGACACCCTGCACAAAGGTACGGAATCCAACATAAGGGGTAACCTGATACGCCTTATTGGCCGTATTAAACTCCATAATTGGGAAATCTTTACTTGCCAATCCAAAGGAGGCTAGGCCTTGTCCACGGTTGACGTAAAAGGACCATACGGGTTTTCCGAATACACCGGCAACTCCGGGTAAAAAGTTGGAGAATGTGGAACGGGAGTCAAAGTCGCGTACGATGAAACGACGTCTTTCATCAAAGAGTTCCGTTTCTTCTTCTTCCGACTTCTTGGCGTGATGGCCATGGCCCAAGGTTGGCACTACCGAGTAATGAGAAGAGGGAACATCGGTAGACACAGCATTTTGGAAGGGTGAGGAAGAGTTGATGGCAACGTATCCGACGAGAGCGAGGAGTGCTGCGCCCATTCCGTACTTTTTCCATGATGGAGTGGTGGTGGAAGTGGTGATGGAAGTTGAGCCATTTCCGGTGAGAGGTTCAGCCTCTACATCTGTATATATAATGACATGTATTTTTGAATTAAATTGTTAGCAACGTCATTGAATTTACATATTGATGATCATGCCATGTAAGACCGGCGCAAATGAAATGTAACAGGACAGAATTCGAGTTCGAGGCCTCAAGATCGCGCTACATTCGAATTCAATACAATTTCGTTTGAAATTTCTAAAGGCCTTGAAGACGAATTCTGTCCTGTTACATTTCATTTGCGCCGGTCTTATGTGTCCAATAAAGATGGATGATACATTCGTTCAATAAGTTCACTACCACTCGAATTACAGCGGCCCCATCCATCATATCAATGATGGCATAACTATCGGCACTTTGCAATTTCAATGATCTTTCAAAACTGCCGACGTGAACATATATTTTGTGTATGCAGTTTTGTACTCACCACGATAGGTTGTGCCTCCAGTCTGATAAGAGGTCATCTTATTGTTTAATTGATGGTAGTATGTTCTACTCAGAGTCCGCCCGATGATGAGTTGTAACGAGCTTTATGATTGACAAACAATGCGATGGATGGCATTCCACAGTATTTTTGATGGGCTTCAAGCCAATCAAATTGTCGGGCGGAAGCATTCTCTCTCAAAAAGGATTCGTAAAAAGATCGTACTGAGTTCCTACCGTAGCTGCTCCTGTACTTTCGAAACTCAAAAGATTCAGGCGATGACGCCTTCATTCTCCGCTTCGGTCTTCTTGAACTTTGCTCTGCACTAGAGAGGCCCAACGTGGAAACGGCATCTTCACATCAAGAGCAATAGCAGCGGCGCTGCCCGTCAGTATTTCACGTTCAAAGAGAGAACAAAAGGTGGTACAAACAATTTCCTGATGATGCTTGCTTTTACAAATCTAATGGCGACATTGTCATTTGGTATACTCTCTTGAGATGACCGTGCAAATTGTTAGTGGAAAAGAGGAAACTGACATTGCAAGTCTCCCTACAAGAGGTCTGATCCTAAAACGCAAGGTGTATCGGAAGAGTTGCCCTATCATGAAGCAGGGTTGTTCCGGTATTTGTCCGTATAGGTGACTTTCATCACTACAATTCATGCTCAATGCTGCAAATGTAATGCACAATGACTTCCATCTATTGTGATGGCGATGCTGCTTGTCTAAAACGTAACTTTGAAGACCGGTAAATGGTGCAGGTGCAGGTCTATCCTCAAATACGATCATCTCACATATGAGATAATGGACGTTACAGACTATGGCTCGTGGTAAAATCTATCATCGCAGCGTCCAAAAGTATACATAGTATGTATCTGCTTTGCGTTTGGTAGGCATGAAGTTCTTGCCATAACCAAACAATTCAACAATGACAGTTTACCCCAAAGTTGGCACAAGCAATGATGAATGAACTTCTCGTAGTATGCAGTCGGCTGTGAGTGTGAGAGAATAAGTAAGACTGCTGCGCCTTGACACAAGAACTGCTCTTATCCGCATGACACTATCTAATGGACGGGGGAAGGATGATTTCAAACTCCCACAGCAAACAATGCAAATCGTTTCTGTAAAAGGACAATAAGTATTAGCGTGAAACGCGTACACAGTTAATGGCTTATCGTACTATCTAATTTTTTCTCTCTTCACACTTTCTTTTTCCTCTGCAAACTCCGGCTCCGCGATGCAGTTAGCTTGCAGGACACAAACACTAGATGCACACCAATCATAAGTCTACTCCTCAATCAAAAGATCATCTGGAGCAAGACCATCCTTGTCCTTGTCAGTATGAGGGACGCCCATCTTCTTCAACATTACGAAAATATCATGATTGTTCAATTCAGCTGCCCACCACATCGGACCACGACCGTCTTCACTACGAAGCCACGCTGCACCTGGGTCTTGATCCAACCAACTCTCCAAGTCCTCCACCTCGTTGGTGGTGACAAGATGCCACATGAGCGTGGTGCTGGGAGTGTCCTCCCAAGTACTGTAGATTTCAATCTTTTCATCATCCGTGAGCGACTTCTTCTCCTGAGTGATGAGATTCTCAAAGTGCTCCTCCTTGGAAGCACTGGCTAAGCCTCTTGTGCTCCTTGCGACAAGACGTCTCCTTCTCTCATTGTGCAAAGCAGAAGTGACTTCGGAAAGGAGAGGGTTGGAGCTGAACCTAGCAGCATCAAGCATTGCACGGCCACACCGTTCGGCTTGATCCATGAGTGTCATAGTGTTCTCTTCGCTCTCGACAATGGAGTCGACACGCATCTCCAAAGGATTAATAGTCGGCATCATGTCCAAGCACTCTTCAGGCAACTGAAGCTCACCCGACAACTCTAGCATCATGCTGGTCACAATCGCTGTCATTTGACTCATCATATCGCTGAAAAGTAGAGCAACCACGCGTCAAAAGGTAGAAGACGTCCGACCAGAACCCCCCACACTCGTTCAGGTAGGGACTCCACACGTACTTGTCGAATTCCTTCTTGGTAGGATCGTCAGGCAGATCTTCACTATCCAACTGACCTAAAAAATGAGTGGTTCAGCAACACATTCATAAAAGTCGGATTTGGCCTTGTCTGACTTTCCACTACGACTAGATGGAGAAGGGTTCCAAGCCATCTTCTCAGATTCAAGTTCAAGGTTGGTCTGGTTGGTAGATTTGGTGTAAGCAGCAATTCCTGCTCCAGCAGCTTCGCCGGTTGCTGATAGGATGATGAATCCGAGGGCCGCCTTTTTGACGCCTGGCTTGATCTTGGCAGGGGCGTCTACTCCAGCTCCAGCGGCGGCATTGTCAGGGTTGTCGTTGACTCCACGTCGTTGTTGTTGTCATTGCTGTAGAAGATCACCTCTTGCCCTCTGGGAGGTTCGTGTTCGTCTGGCGTAATCATGATGATGATGGTGCAAGCTGCGGGAGATGAGATGGAGCGTCGGCAACAGCCCTAGCACGAGGACGAGGTAGAGACAGAGAGAATGAGTGATAGTAATAAGTATCTTGGCAACGAGCATAAGCATAACAAGAATCAGCAGCACAATCATCAATATCAAGAGCCTTCGCGACTTTACTTACCAGAAAATAATTTTATGAAAGCCCATCGAAAAGCAAAAGCGCTCGGTGGTTCGAGAGCTTACTTGCGCACCGTTATTTGCCAACGTTGATATCAAAAACGACGTACAAGACAATAGACTGTCGCGATAAGTATCCGGACCGCGCTTTCCTGTCCCCTTTAAGAGCCCGAGCCCGGTCTATCGCCAACACTGTTGTTTGTTTGTGTAGAATCGGGCCAAAGCCGATATGTTGGCTACGTAGGAACTTACATTACTTAATTCCTACATACAATCAAGACGCGATCAGACAAAATCGAGCGAAAGTTTTTGCCATCTTCACCAAAGCAAGTGGTTGTACCCATGACGGCTCTCATTCTGCCCTATCAAAATCACCGCCATTTCGGTGACAATCGTTTCTAAATTTACAACCTAGCACTTCTACTATGTCCAATAAACAGCATTTGACAATATGGTTGTATTTGAGTCTGAGATAAGTGGCTAATATCATGCCCCCGACAACTGCCCATCACCGGCGTCATCATCGTGTCGGCGGTCCATATGATCGGAGATATATGAAGAGATTAAAGCCATCGATCGCCATTTCTCGGTGCCAACTTCATCTATGAGTAAATTAAAGTTGTTATGGCCAGTCTTCCGGTGTGATTTTGTATTAATACACTCCGCTCGGGTCGACATCCACCACCGACGGCTCATCTGAGTGTTGATAATGTTCAGTAATTTGGTGTTGCAATTCGATGGCGTCTTCCACATATCAATATAATGCATCCTAGACGCTTCATCTATTTGCTATTCACAACCGATGACGCGGAGGAGTGTTCTGCAATGGAGTTGGTGTGGGTATAACGACAGGATCAGTCACCAACATGTTCCGGTCGGACGTGTTACTTCGGATGATGATCAATATGATGTGGGGTTAGGCTGACTTCTCGCTGATAAACGCAGATGAACCTCGACATTAATGGTACGAAGAATGGATTGGAGGACTGTTGTCGTGGCCAGAATTGGGCATAATGTCAGGAGACTCCGTCAACTTAACAAATCGGCAAATTCCATGCAGATGTTTACCCCCTTTCACTCGTCTTGGGCATGAAATATTGAGAACAAGCAACTGATTGGGCAGTCAAACGTTATATATAGTAAGATAGGAGTGTAATATAAACTAAATTGCATGTATTACCTTACAATAGGTTGTTATTTATAGGATGATGTGGGGCTGATGGTCCTGAGCTGAAGGGAGCTCTTATCTGTATGGATCCTTCTAACTTGGCTGCTTTATGGAGCTTAGTGGACATCTTTGGATATTTGCTTCAAAAGGGTCTTTAGAGGAACATATCAAGAGATGTCCACTAATCACTCAATGTTGCCTGTGTAGTATCCATACTACGGAAATATTCCCATGGTCAAATACTGTTTTGCCCCCTTCAAAAAAATAAAGAAGGACAGAGTTTTTCGTGGGACTCATTTTGGTCTGTCCTTCGTTTGAATCGTAAACAACAGTGCCAAAGCATATCTGAAGCGCGCGGCAAGATCACCTTTTGTATCCTCTTTTTTCTTTTCACGAAGCCGAACGATGGCCGCAGAACTTAGAGTTCTACTATCACACTTTATAAGGACCATAAATGAAAATACGCGTAGAGCAAAGCGCCACAGAACAGAATATACACAGATACAATTTATTTTTCAACCTTCCCACTCTTCACACATCTACATCTCCTTCGAGAGCTAGGATAAAAGAGT
The DNA here is from genome assembly GCA_030544225.1 of Skeletonema marinoi. NCBI lineage: Eukaryota > Bacillariophyta > Thalassiosirophyceae > Thalassiosirales > Thalassiosiraceae > Skeletonema > Skeletonema marinoi. The sequence goes on along the minus strand of CM060485.1, from coordinate 356,336 downwards.
CGCCATCAAAGATGCCAGAATCTACCGCCTCTCAGACGCAGAATGATCCTCCAAAAGTACTCTCCGATTTGCAAACCGAGCAAACCACACTCAACCGAGTATCTCACCGCTTAGCAATGACTGATCCAGGACCTGCGCTTGAAAAGGTGTTATCCCTCCTCCTTCCTCGATTGCTATCTCGGATTGGAAAAAATGATGATGCCAAGAAGAAACACAAGAAGCAGCGCCAGGACAGTGCTGCTGCTAACAACAATAGCAACAAGCGAAAATTAAGTGGTGAAATGACTGTCAGTAGTTCGGAGAATACAATAATTTATGATCAGATTGATTCTGTGCATGATGCTATTCACAAGAAACTAATTGAAATGTTGACACATACGATGAAACGTGTGAGAGAAGATCGGAGTTGTAAGTTGCCCTGTGGTGCTGTCTTGGAGTTACTGACCACCACCACCCAGCAGCAGTCAAGTAATGATGATGATGGTGCAGCAGCAGTCACTAATGCATTCACAGTCAATTTGAGCTTGATGTTTTTAACACTTGGGTTAAATCGATGTAGTCCTAAGGAATGTGCATCTCTGCTTCCTGGATTATTACAGTTTTGGGCATCTATTTTACGCCCTACAAACAACGCTAACAATGATGATGATGACGCAACAACATCATCTTCCATCGGTGTACTCCATTTCATGGATGCCAGTCGAAAAATGAGACATGATCAAACTTGGCATTTGATATTCCGTTGTCTTGAATCTATATCGCATAATCCTACGGAGACTGCTGCTGCTAGAAGAGCTGCATCATCATCATCGAATGATGATGCCACTTCTTCTTCTTCCACTGATACCGCCACAGAAACATCATCTTATGTATCCATACCATCTCTAATCAACAAGACAAAGCAAATGATTGCTCAAAGCTCCCTCATCAGTGCAGCATTATTTGATTTATTCGTAGATATATTCCTCTATACGCCCGTCACATCGTCGACAACAGTAACACCAGGATTATCACCAATTGGGTATCAACGTCTCGTGTCTGGATCGGCATCTCAAAAATCAGGGGCTAAGAATTTTAGGGAGGAGTTTGTGACGAGGATGAGTTTGAGGGAGTTGAAGTTGAAACTGTTGGACTTGATTGCTCCTTGTAGGAGGTTTGCGTTGTTCATGTTGGATAAACAACAAAGTGGTGGCAGTGATGATAATGATGATAACGTCAATGTTGTGGGAGATGAAATGGGGGTATCTCGAACAGTAGCCTTGATGGTGTTGCTCACAGGAGACCCAGATCCGGATATAAAGTCAAAGGCAGAGTCTTATTTGAGAGCTCATATGGACTCCTATCGCGGGAAGGATATTGTGGGGGAATCAAGTATTCATGATGCATTACTTGGTAATTCCATTGCTTTGGCTCAATCGATCATGTCCTTTTCTATTGGAGACATTTCGTCGGCTAATTCAAAGAGGAGAGTGAAAGCGAAATATCAAGATGACAGTGTTGCTTTGAAAACGCTGCAGTCGAGCTTGGGGCTCACTTATCACTATGATGCATCCAATGATGCTGAGCAAAAGATATATTTGTCAGTGTGTCGAATGAAGGTTCCTGACTATACAGCTACGCCAGCATTGAAATTCGTTGCCAAGATGCTTGAAGACAATCCAAAATTATTCCAAGTAGGAATTGACATGGGGCTAGAAGAGGCAGACGCTGCAGGTGTATACGTTGGTACATTGGCCCTTGCTGTCTTTAGTGATTTACGTCGACCAGGTTCATCGTCATCGTCGGTGTTTGAGTCGGCTGCCTCCTTACTGCATGCATTATGTGTCCGATTGACACTTTTCTATGACGCGAGGACTGGGTCGGGGAGAGATCGTCTTCGTGTTCTCTTGGCACAATCTTTGAAGCTGGCTTCCGATGTGTTAACGCCGACTTCCGCTGGGGAATTGACCTCCACAGGAACCAATGTCACTAAGACTGCAATTGGGGTTGAAATCCGTGACCATTGCTACGGTTTAATATCCACGTTGGCTAGATCTAATTTTGCTCTGGACGAGAGGCAAGAAATCTTTGATTGTGGCAACTCATCTAGCTCGACCTCAGTTTTCACTTCCATTGCCACTGCCACATTACTCTTTGGGTGTTCATCGAATGAAACAGAAATTCTTCGACCACGCGCGACGTCAGCATTAGACGCGTTGTTGGGGGGTTATACTCGTGTGATAGCACTCCGTGCAGAGCAGGCAAAGAAAGACATACTAGCCGAGGAGTTAATTGCAAAGAACAATGTTTCTGAGAATCCATGGGCTGACTTATCAGCAAATGGCTCGGGATCTGTGTCAGTAGAGACTAAAGGCAGCAAAGACGTAACTGAAAGTCTTGCACGATCACTATCTCCTCTTATTTGGAATGCTGCACGACGTAGTCAGCCAAAGTCATCGCGACTAGCTGCCGCTCGATGGTCACATGAGCTTCTATCGCATATAGATGCTCCGAACGCGTATCATCTGCTCTGTTTCCTGTCGGGAGATGACGATGCAACTGTATCCATGATTGCCAAGCAGGCGATGGGTGTGGACAAAAGTCTGGGAGAAGATATCAATCTTAGTTCTTGGACAAAAGATGACTCAATTAATCTTCCATCATTTGGTGAAATAATGAGTTCTGTTGTAAGGTCGAAGAGTCGCCCAAAGTACACAGAATTTCATTTGCGAGCTCAGGCTGCTTCTCTTCGATTCATGGTGCAGTCGTTATTCAGTGAGGAAAGTTTTTACGGAGACGAACTTGGAGGGAATGAGTTGCGCATCTTTGTATCGGTCATCCTTGACACATTGTCGAGTTACAGGGGCAAGTCGCTGTCACGTGAAGAAACCGATTTGGTTGATGAATGCGCAATTTGTCTATCGGCATGTACTTCATCGTCTTCAGAGGGGCGTTCATTAGTAAGAAAATTTCACGACGATAGTGGTTTTGGATTCAACGATATTTCAATGCAAGCTCTCAGCTCGCATTCTGCCAAAACAAGGAGACACTTTTCCGAAGTGGTGGGTCATTTGTACGAAGATCATGCCTTATGGACTGACTCTCCTGGTTCCTTTTCTGTTTCGGATTGGATAGAAATCACTGGGTTGAAAAATATGGCCACTATTTGCACAAAAACACTTGGAACAATGTTCGAACCAAGTTTTGTGCTTGGTGAAGTGCATGGAGCAGCTTTTCTTGGATCACAATGTGTGCGTGCACTCCGTCTAGCTGAAACAAGAAATGAGCAAGACGCAGATGATGGCATATCCGATTGCTGGACGGCATGCGCAGATATAGTGTCATTACTTGGAAAGGGCCTGGCTCATTCTGATGCGGCCATTGGAAATGCGTGCTCGAGGGCAATTGTGATTGCATTCTCCTATGATGGCCAAGATGCTCCAAATCTGAATAAGAAATTGTTTGATGCAGTGGCCATTGCACTTGGAAAAATGAATGCTTCGCTGAAGAAGTTTTCTTCGATTGATCATGCAGATGCTAACCGTGCTGCGTCATTAATCGAAGCCTCTGGGTTACTACTCGCAGCTTCGACATCTGGAGCTGGTTCTTCCAACACCACTGAGGAAGATGGCTTCATCGGGCTCGGAGGAGCACGGCTCCAATGTGTTGATTCCTTGTTTGGGATTCTAGGGTCGGCTGTCTACAAGAAAGATGATGAATTAAGTCTAGCTGTGGGAGAAGCTCTCGTCAAATACGCAGACGCATTTGGGCAAGGAGAGTGGTCATCGTCTGGCACCGGTGCTGAATGGCCGGAAGGACCATATGATGCAGAATTTGCCTTCTCACTTCCGCCACATGTTCACATTCTCTACACATTATTCGAGAGAGAACTCAAGTCTACAAATCCAATGAAGAAAAACTCCTGCGCACCCGTCATGCTTGCAATTGTCGGACATGCGTCTCGACTGTGTAACATTGACACTGTTTTTTCACAGCGAGCTATGATTCAGGAAGTAACCAAGTTCATGATTCGTTTCCAAAACAACTTTATCCATCTTCTCTCCCACCCAAAAGCAACTCAACTGTCTCGAGAAAGTTGTTGCAGGGGAATTTCTGCTTTGCGTGGTCTTTCAACTGTCATTTCGGCACCAGCAACGGAAACTGAGTCATTGAATGCACGTCTACTGAAGGCATTTGGTGAAACTAGCAATTATGGAGGCTCTGCGATGATTGAAACAGAAGCCCAGGCGAGGGAACGTCGAAATGATGGGGAAGCGAGCAATTTTGATGCGACTTCAGCTGAGGTCGGTGGAACTAGTGGTCTTAGTGAAGCGGCCTTGGGTGCTTATAGAGAGATGTCAAGTGCCGCCATTTCGTGCGACCGACCAGATGTACTGTACTCCCTGATGATGTTATCAACGAGCCATGAGATATGGAGTCGAACCGAAACTAGGGATCTTTATGGTGCCAAATCAATTCTAGGCAAATCTGGTACAAACGACACGGAAGAAATTCGAATTGCTTTAAGACCTCACCTTGGGAAACTCATTCCTCGATTGCTTCGAGCATGTAATGATCCCAACAAACAAACGCGAGAACAAATGAACAATCTGTGGACTGCTTTGACTGGAGGAGGAGCAGAGAGTAGAGCACTGATATCACAACATTTCTTGACAACGATGGATATTCTTATCGAAGAAGCTGGAAGCAAGTTGTGGCGTGCCCGTGTTGGCGCTTGTGGAGCATTGGCTGACATTATTGTTGGCAGGAGTTGGGGGGAACTTGGAGGTGGAGGCATAGAAATTGATGATGAAGGGACAGGAATGAAGGGCGTGACTGCATCCATCAGACTACTGCGTTTGTGGAGAATCACTATGAGAGCTCTCGACGACGTGCGAACGCCAGTCAGAGAGAGAGGTGATACACTTGGTAGAGGTGTGCGTGCACTCACTATTCGTCTTTGTGATCCAAAAGCAGGGGAGAACACAAAGGAGGAAGAAGAAGTTTATCTAAGTAATGCTGAGCGAAAGAGACGTGAAAAGGAAAACGATGTCAACTCAGAGTATGCAGCCACCGTATCTCTTGGTTGGCTTGTTAAATACGGTTTAAACCAGCCGTGCGCCGAAGCTACTGGAATCTGCATATCATGTCTCCTGGGCATTGTTGATGTCTCAAAACCTACTACGTTGCAGCCTGTCTTGGCAGAGCTGATTGGATCTTTGCTAATGGCTATGTCAGGTCTCGAGCCATCAGCACTAAATTATCTTCAAGTAAGAGCTGCTGGCAATGAAAGCTCTCAAGGGACAAACGGGACAAATGGATATGACAGGTTGGAAAGGCTCAGGATACAGCTGGCAAGCAGTGGTCCAATTGCTGAGGTAAGTCATCTTGACACGAGGAATACCATGCACATTTTTTTGCCCAACTCACTCTCTATTGAACCAACTTATTCATCCCATAGGCGCTCAATAAATGCCTAGACATGGTCAAATTCGTGGAGCTGGATGCTCAGAAGAAACTAATCCCAGAGCTAGACTCTGCTCTCAGAAAGGGAGCTGGGTTTGCTACACGCGCTTCTACTGCAGATGCTGTGACTACGCTATGCAACACTTGTCCAGCCGCATTCAAGTTCCCTGGCTCGTCTAACACAAATCCAACGGTTCGCTTATTGAGAGCGATATATTTTGCGTCAGAGAAGGAGCGTGGCGCCACTGCAAAGGATAAAATGACTCATGCACTTGGGTCAATATCCATGATAGCGCCGGCTAAAGCTGTTAGGATTCTTGCGGTTAAGGCTTGTGAGCGGTATTGTGAAGCATCTGGTAGCAACAACAATCCATCTCTTCGTAGAGCAGCTGCTGCAACAGTTCGTGCTATTGTCGTCAGAGCTTCTAATCACTTGAAGGATGGCGGACCAAAGGATGTTTGGCGTAAGAAAGTATTGCCTATCGCCTTTCTAGGACGAAAAGATGACGACGCTAAGGTAGCAGCTTTATGGAATGATGTTTGGGATGAAGGCGGCACAGCGGTCGGTCTATCTGGAGAGGACACGTTTGGAGTGATGTTGCAGGAACAATTGCTGCCCTATCTCGCCAATGCAATGTTATCTGCTTTACGCAGTCCAAGCTGGTCCAACAGAAGAGAAGCTTGTGCTGTTATCATAGAGCTTGTCGAAGCCAATATTTTATCCCCGGCTCCTCGCTCAACTAGTGGTACTCAAAAAATCGCTGAGGAACCTGAACGCTTCAAGCAACGCGCAAAAGTGAGCAGCATATTACTCAATGAGTGCGTGAAGATAATCCGCCGCAGTCGCATCTGGGAAGGAAAAGGTGATGTTTGCTCAGCTGCATCGCAGATTTCTGCCAAGTGGACTGGTGTTGCAGAAAGTCATTTAAATGCTTGTTCATGTGCACCGATTGTGTTTCGAGCAGATGTTGAATCATTATTTGAAGGTGACAAATGGTTTAAAGGTGTGGAGCAGTCTCATACTGACGGTGAAGAAGCAGGAGACAGCGAATACGAACAACACGACGAAGTCCCTGGACAAATTGCAGATGATGATGCAGCATTGGATATGAGTGGAGAACAAGAATTCGATGAAGATGATGCTGAGCAGCAGAATAGTAGTGATAGTGAGCTGGTTGAGGCCGACGTTGAAAATGGCATGCAACCTGTCACCCTTGTTGGGTTATGCCGAATACTTGCTGAGCAGGGGCTAAGGTCTGGAGGTTCTAGAGAAGGTCGACTTCCCTATCGAGTTGCAGCTTTTAGTGCACTGTCGGCTCTACTCAAATCAGTCGTCCCAGATGAAAGTTCAGAACAATACAACAGTATCGTTGAACATCAAAGCTATGTGTATAATGCCATTGCTCCACGCCTATTTACCTTCGTTTCTGGAGAATCATCTGGTGAAGAGAAACCGGCCCCGGTTCTAGTTGCAAGGGCTATGGAGTGTCTCGCTTCAGCAATGTATGATGAAGTTGGCACGGGCTCGGAATGCAATGATGCTCTTGTGTTACTCAAACTCTTTTCATTATCAACTGGAAGCACTCAACCAGCATGGACCGTCAGACAAACGGCAGCACTTGCTGCATCTAGCTTGATCGCCAAGACGTCATCAAGTGTTGTGAGGAGAAATGATACGATCCTTACTGTCCTCGAATGCTCGTCACAAGCTTTGAAAGATAAAAAGTTTTGGAAAGTTAGGGCTGCAGGTCTGGAGTTACTCCTCAGCCTTGTGAGGAGGGTAAAACAGCGTGGCCGAACTGATCCTGATAATCAACTTGTCATGGAAGCAATTCTTCCCTACAAAGAAAAAATTGTGGGCATTGCAAGGAAGTCGCTGTCAGATAATGAATCGCAAGTAACTGCCGCTGCTAGTAAACTGACAGTGGCAATGAATTGGTGGCCATGATCATGTGATAGTGATAGATAAGTAAAAATAGTGATGTGTTGATTAAAGATATGATAAAGTTTCGTTTATGTATATAATACTTCTAATATTGAGTCGAAACTTTCGTCTTCTAAACTCTTTTCAGAGTAATGTTTTGCAAGGATCAAAGATTTGGTCAGTCCACAATCAGCGCTCGAAAAAAATTCTCCCAACATATCACACGCTTTGGCATCGCCCTTGCTCGCTGCAAGTGTGGTAATATTCATGTTCTCGTTGTTCTGCCTGTCGTAAACTAGGCCCAAAATTCTTCGTAAGTCTGGGAATCTGAGATCTGCAGCCGAAGCCTCTATCAAATAGTAAAAATATTTCGATTTGTCCCGTTCAAGTTCATGTGTCCCTGTTCTATACTTCAACGCCGTCAATAATAATGCCTCCGGATCACGCTGATCTGCTGCTTGTTTGATGAATTGCAATCCCTTCTCTTTATCAGTAGCAAAAAACGAACTACCAGAGTCCTCAACAGAGTACCATATTCCAAGCTGTAGCTGTTGGCTGACAAAGAGGACATTTGCCACGATGCATTTCATCAAATCTTCTTCCCTACACTTGGCGTCGCTTTCGTCGCGGCACTGTTTGCATATCCACCCACCACAGCAATAGAATCGAACAATTGTCGTGGAGTTCACATTCACATGTTTAATTGTCTTGAGACATATTCGATATGGGACAATCCTCAGAGTCTTCACGAGGATGAAGCTCGTCCTGAAGGCGGACAACAACATCTACACGCTTCGATTCGAGTAGTAGCTCGATCTTTTCTTCATCATCCGATAAATATTCGATTAGCTGCACCCTTGCTGTTGTCTCTGATGATACAAGATACAAGGCCCGTTTCACGAGCTATACTTCGAAGCGTGGGGAGATCGGCAATTGAACCCTTCTGGGAAGCAATCTTCTCCCGCAGTTGCTGCTCCGTCTCGTCGGCCATAGTGGTGGGGAAAGTACTTCATGATGTTAGTCTGCATGCTGTCTGCTTTCTTGGAACAACCAACACCAAGGGATACCGAGCGGCAGACCGAGGGCGATAAATAAGTTGAAGTTCAAGTAGCCCCTCATGAAAATCAAAATCTGCAAAAATCAACGATCATCAATCATGCTTCAATCATGACAGCCGCCCGTCCCTATCATTCAACATGGGCTCGCCACCCATTTCAAGCCACCCATTTCAATCATATAGTCACTTGCACGTCGCCAATACATTTAGCTAGAAAACCGCTCATTCTTTTGTTGAAAGCAATTCGTTCAAAGCTATTCAGTGCAATCAATACACAACAAACAATACCCGATGATTCAATCTACCACTACCAGCTACATCACCACCGAGGGCGGCAAACGCATGAGGGTCGACCCTGATGATAGCGGCCCTATCCGCTCCACTTCCGCTCCCTCTCAAGGCGTAGCCAGAGGTGATCACAGCGGCATCGGCGCCATCCAATCTGCTGACATGCCTGCCCAACCTCCGGTGAGCAAGAAGGTATCCAAGAGGAGGCGCTCCGATGATGATGAATCCTCCGACGACGGTCCTCGTCCAACAAAGAGGAGTCATCATGATGCTCCACTTGCTCCACGCCCAACAAACAAACAGCCATCCAAGAGGAGGCGCTCCAATGAATCCTCCGACGCCAATCCTCGTCCAACAAAGAAGATCCAGATGGAAGATGTGCATGCAGAAGCGGAAGAAGCACAGAATCCTACCGTTGATCGCAACATCCCTCTAGGAGCAGAGCTCCCTACTGTTCAAGAGGAGCTCTCAGTGCACTTTAGTGCCCATTGCACTAGTCGGAAGTTTAACAAACGTTCTAAGCCGGCCAACTTTCTCACTGAAACTGAAGAGGAAGTTAACACAATTGGAATTGGTTCCTCTCTGTGGCCAATGGAAGAGGAAGAGGAAGAGGAAGCATGCGAAGAGGAAGAATGTGAAGAGGAAGCATGTGAAGAGGAGGATGTAGTCATCCCCAATGCTATGGGTGAGAATGAAGCGGCAACAAAGATTCAGGCACTTTGGCGGGGATGGTACCACGGCTTGCCCGGCTTGAATGATGACGAGGACGAAGAACCCGTTGCAAGGGAAGTTCGTTACAACGTAAACGAATTACCTCCCGCATTCTTGGATGAAAAGTCTTATCCCGATGATCATCTAATGTACCACCCAATGCATGGAGTTCAATCGCGAGCGCACCTCATGGAAATCGGTGCTGTTCGCCCTGAGCCGAGCTCAGAGACTCAAGTAGAGTTTGATACAGCAATGATTGATGATGCGATGGATGAGAATGACGGCCTCGAGCCAGTCGATGTTGAGACTGCTGCTAACACTAACAATACCTCCGATAACGAGTCAGTCGAGGTAGTTGGAGCGGTGGAAGAGGAGGAGGAAGAAGAAGAAGAGGACGAGGTAGAAGTTCAAATTGCGATTGATGATGTGATGGATGAGAATGACGGCCTCGAGCCAGTCGATGTTGAGACTGCTGCTAACACTAACAATACCTCCGATAACGAGTCAGTCGAGGTAGTTGGAGCGGTGGTAGAAGAGGAGGAGGAAGAAGAGGAGGAGGAGGTAGAAGTTCAAATTGCCCCACGTAGACCTCGTCGGAAACGAATGCTGATTGAAATACAATGCAGCTTGGATGGAAGATATTGGAGTCAGGCAGCGACCCGAAGATGTATCGTGAGAGATTGAAAAGAGTTTGTGTATGGTACAACAGCTCGGTGTGATATTGGTTTGAACGCTCACTTTCTTTGTTCATGGGAGGGATGATTGCGGAGGGCGGTGATTGGTATCGAGAGTTCATTTGGGAATGAGGTGTTTGTGAGTGCAGACGTGATCCCTGACAGAGTTCTTTTGGGTCTTTTTGTAATCCTTGTTTGTTGGATGGAGCATCAGTAAAAGCATAGCAGTGGAGTTGATTCATTGTGGTTGTTCGAGAGGGCCTCTCAGCTTGAAGTAAATTACCATGGTTTGGTGGTTCCATGGAAGGCAACTTGTTGCTTTACGTATCCCCGAGGTGACCCGTACGGGTCACCCTAGAGCTTGGCCTTCACCTTTTTTCGACCGCGATGAATCAACTGATCTGCTTTGCTTATGCTGATGCTTTGGAAGACGACCAAGTTGAAAGGTGCTCGGGAATTCTCTCGATGGTGCACTGAGCCAGGCAATTATCCTCTGAACCTTTGTAATCTCTTGATATCAATTACTGCTCCGATGCCTTTTGATTTCTCGTGTCTTGGATTGATGGGATCTTGTTCTGGTATCTTGCTTGAGTTCGGATGAGTTGTATCGGGAATGTTACCATCTCTCTCGTGATTCTTTGGAAGTCTATCGGCTCTTTTCTATACATGTACAAGTTCGTTCATTCGTCGATTGGCCCGTGGGATCATGCTTCTCAGGATCCAAATATGATCAACATCTCAATAAAAGTAAACTTATAATCTAGTCAAATAAAAGTAAAGTCTCTCTTGTTGACTTTCCTCGCATTCAAATCACTAAAATATAAAGTAATTAGCTGACCTCCAGAGCGCATCAGCATGTAATCTTTCCTGCTCATAGGCGACTTTGATTTGATTACTCGCGTTATGAACCCCCCCCCCCCTCATTTTGAGAGCCAGCTTCAAGATGTTGCAGAACAAGAGCAATATGCAGAACCACCATTACCTTCAGTAGGAGCACATCATGTTGTTGCGTCTCTAACTCCTTGACACTTTTCCACAGTCACCTCTCACGTGTTGATTCATTTGTCTTACCTTTCATGCCGTATTGAGTGCTGTAAATGCGTACGTGCTTCCGACCAAGAAGGCTTCACGCCAGCTCCAAAACAATATCTGTCCGCACACCGGGAGAAAAGTCTAAGTAATAACCAGATTTCAAGTTCTCATCTAATGCGATCTTTGGAGACGATGTCATCAGTTCCACATCATATTAGAGCAGCTTGCACATTGTTGTAATTGTAAAGTTCTTCACGTATTCAATTTGTCACCACACAAGTCCCTTGATGCCGCTATCACTCATTCTCCTTACTATCGGCGGCGATTAATTGGCGCCTTATAACCATGCTGATATGGCTTTGTCATGTCAGCGTTTAATTGATTACTTCTCCGACACGATGCCCAAACTATGTTGTTGTAACGTTAACATGGATCACGAAATATCGCTGCAGCTGTGGGGCGGCCGATGTGTCTCTCTAGTCGTTAAAGATAGCGACCTCCGACTGCACATTTCGGTTTAGCGGTCGAAAGCTGGGCCAACAGAAAAAAGCTATGATTATTTATCGCCGTTATTGAGCGTATCGTAGGCTGGGAGTATTGTAGAGTACCATGGTGGTGATTGTTGCACTTCATTTTTGGAGACGGTGGTAGGTGGATGTAATATGTACCGATTTGGGTATATAAAGTGCTTACTGGGTATTTAGGCGTTCTGCATTTGGGGCGTTCTGACCCCCCCTCCCCCCTCACTTTTTGAATTTAGGGGTTCATAACGCGGGTAATCAAATCAAAGTCGCCATATGTAAAGGCAACATTCAACAAAAGCGCATGGACTCATCAGGTCACTTGGTACGACGTTGCAGCGACGCCGGAATACTATCAGGGCCAACTGTTATGGGTCACTAGAACCAGTTGATTGCCATCTGCACAGCGTGAGATACGAACGGTGCTAGAATAGTGGACGCAGCCGTCCCAAGTTAAGCCTCATTAGGTCACCTACGACGTTGTAGCGACGCCGATACGACCAAAAAACGCTTGAGCCGTGATAAAGATGCTTCTATACTATCATGGCCAACTATTATGGGTCACTAGAACCAGTTGATTGCCATCTTCACAGCTTGAGATACGAACAGTGCTAGAGTAGTGGACGCAGCCGTCCCAAGTTAAGCCTCATCAGGTCACCTACGACGTTGTAGCGACGCCGATACGACCAAAAAACGCTTGAGCCGTGATAAAGATGCTTCTATACTATTATGGCCAACTATTATGGGTCACTAGAACCAGTTGATTGCCATATTCACAGCGTGAGATACGTATGGCCGTCAAAAGTGGAGCTTGGAGCTTGCGGCCGTCTTAGATGGCTTCATCAGGTCACCTACGACGTTGTAGCAACGCCGATACGACCAAACAGTACTTGAGCCGTGATAAAGATGCTTCTATACTATCATGGCCAACTGTTATGGGTCACTAGAAGCAGTTGATTGCCATATTCACATCGTGAGATACGAACGGTGCTAGAATAGTGGTCGAAGCCGTCCCAAGTTAAGCCTCATCAGGTCCACCTACCATACGACGTTGTAGCGACGCCGATACGACCAAACAGTACTTGAGCCGTGATAAAGATGCTTCTATACTATCATGGCCAACTATTATGGGTCACTAGAAGCAGTTGATTGCCATATTCACATCGTGAGATACGAACGGTGCTAGAATAGTGGTCGAAGCCGTCCCAAGTTAAGCCTCATCAGGTCCACCTACCATACGACGTTGTAGCGACGCCGATACGACCAAACAGTACTTGAGCCGTGATAAAGATGCTTCTATACTATCATGGCCAACTGTTATGGGTCACTAGAAGCAGTTGATCGCCATATTCACAGCGTGAGATACGAACGGTGCTAGAATAGTGGTCGAAGCCGTCCCAAGTTAAGCCTCATCAGGTCACTTACATTTGTCGAATGCTCCCTCATGGAAGCTGCCAAATGTTTCGCTTCATGGGCCATATCTCCATCCATCAAGTTTGCTATGATGGCGAAGCATTCAGCATCTAGATCGGTGACTGCCCCGATGAGAGAGTCTTTGATGGATTCTCCGTGGTGACTAGTTTGTCTCCTGTGGAGATGGTGGATGTGCAGAGTGTGATGGTGATGGTTCGGTTGGCTGCATTGTGGCAACTTTGAATATTTTGTATGGCTGTTAAGTTTGAGTTGTGGTTGTGAGATGCACTCGTTGGCGCAGGCGCATATACCCATGGTGATATGATGTTATGATGATATTATATTGTCTGAAGATAGTCAAGATTTTCTTCACGAGTTCGTATAGATATCTAGGCAATGTGGCAGGGCATACAGTATTTGTTACTTCTCGATCACCGTCTTGTTGTCTTCAAATCAATAATATACAGAGTGGGTCTGGTGATAATAGAACGCTACTGCAGAATGACTCGGGGTTTTCCCTGCCACTTTATGTGAGTGTTCTTCGAGTAAATGAAGCCTCTTTATCGGTAAGTTGTGCGTTGTGCTGTTGTTGCTCATCCTCTCAATTATGTAGGCTACCAAAGGAACTGACGAGAATTTCAATTAGCAACATAGATATTTGAGCAGGGTATACAAAAGATTCTGCCTCCTCGGATCTCGGCATTGCATTCGCATCCTGGCCTGCATGCCTGTGCTTCAGCTTCATCTTCATAAACTCGCTGTTGATTGCATTGATTGCCTGCACCTGCAGCGATCTGGAAACTCTTCTCCATTGCATGCACCATCGACTGAAAGATAATACACGCATCTATCTCTATGAGAAGCTGGTGTAACATATGCGGCCGGGTCGATGTTACAGCAGAGCTTGTGGACTTTCCTATATAGCTTTCATATTGACACGTCACGATAAACCGTTCGTTATCGTACCGGATCCCTTTGAAGTATCTCTTCCGATGCAAACTTCTTGAGCTACCTCACCGCAGAGCAGGATTCGCTCCTCAACTCCAATCGTTCTTTGACAAAAAGAAAAAAGAAGAAGCGCTCGTTCTATCTTCTACAAAATAGTTATTACATAATCTCTCTGATCGGGCTACACCTCCCCTCCCCGCAGTGTGCTATTAGAGTGTATTGAATGAAGCAGTTGAGGAGATCCAGCCAAAATCTAGACCAGGGTTGATTTATTTAAGAACTAATCGCCACATCGGTCTGATTACATCATTGATTGTTGCAATGGCCGCCCTCTTCAAAGTTCCGTCCATCAAAAAAGTGATTGATTGCAGTGAAACATTTATCATCAAGGACAGCTGCGATAAAACCGCCGCCACTCCCACTCTGAGTACGAACATATTATCCTCCGCATCATCTCTCTCGTCATCCAATTCCGTCAAAGATGGCAGTGTTGAAGTCATCAAGGGGGTGAAAAGCTGCAACTGCAAAGAAAAGAACGTTGAAAAAGATGTCTCGTGTATCGAAGTCGATGTAAGTGTCCGAGAACTACTCACCTATCTGCTGGATGGCCTTGCATTCTCTTACCCCATACTTATGTGTCATCTAATCTCTCTTTTTTGCTTTTACGTCATCCATCTACACAACATAGGAGTCGGATGGAGATGAATTATATAATTTGTTCGTCAAAGAACATGATTCTCCTCAGAAAACTGATAACACAGCCATACAAGAAACGTTCCCAGAGGGCGGCGTTGACAACGTTGCCAACTTCATCAATATAAGGAAACTGGTTGGAAAGAATGAGACCAACTATTACTACTCGAAAGCTAATCTATCCTCACGTAAAAGGATTGAAAATATTAAGAGGAAGAAGAAAAAACGGAGAGGAACATTGGATAATTTGGACGAGTCAGTAAATTCAAGAAAGAATTTTCTTACACACTCTATCAGGGCAAGTGCGTACCAAGGTCCGAGACCTCTAAAGAAAGATGGATCATCTATTCAGAGTATCATGAAGAGGAGGAGTGGACGGGCGTCATTAGATTCTACCCTTTCTACCAACGCCTCTCACTCTACTGTAGGCTCAAGGTGCAAGGGTAGCGTTACATTCTCACATATTGATGTACGTGTTTACGAGCGAGTTCCTGGAGACAACCCTTGTGTGAGAGCTGGTGTCCCCCTCTCAATAGGGTGGGCACATGTCCAACACGATCCCATCCCTCTAGACGAGTATGAGACTGGCAAGGGACCTCCTCGTGATAAGATCGAAATGATGGTTCCAGCCAGTGTCCGTAGGACAATGCTTCGGGATGAATTTGCTGCATCTATCACCGATCTCAACGCAGCAATGAAATCTGTCAATATATCCAAGAGGCAACGGGCGCACACACTTGCATCAGAGCACATTGAGGTACTTGAGGAAGTACTTGAAAGCGCCAAGCGTAAGTTCAAACGCGTGGTCGGGAAGGCGGTAAGCACAAAGAAGCAGGAGGCCGCATTATGGGAAGCTTCTCATGATGCAGTCATGAACGAATATTTGGAGAAAGCATTAAAAGGAGAAGAACTGGTGGAGATGGAACTTCACATGCCCCAATTTGTTAGTGATGAAAGCGCAACTGATTCTCTTCATTCTCTCGAAGCAAATTTTCCACCAAAATGTTCTCCTTGAATTTGTACCATTTGATGTGATGCTAACAGAAATGCCATCGTAATATAATGCCTCAGTGGCGTGAGAGATGGCACGTATTGTCGTCTTCAAAAAAATTGTAGTATTAGGCACTGCTAGGTGTATATTGTAAAGTTAATGTTGTTCTTACTTCTCACAAGGTGTTCGTGTTTGCCAAGAGCTGTGAAGTCTATTTCTATTTCATCCCAGGCATTTTTTGACCAGCCAGTCGCGTTATGAATACAAAGAGCAGATCCGACCATGTTGTGGCCTTCCGGATCAAAAGGAGTCCTACCACATCTCACCACGTAGTGGAGCTATGGACTTCAGGTGGCCTACTACACCCAGTTCATTGCGAGAAGTGGCAAAAGAGTCCATGATTCCAGAGGCGCACAAATTGTCCCTTCGCATTATGAGCATGTTAGAACGCCGCGGCTGCAAGCATCTCGAACCTGGGACGTTGGAGAAGGCACACTCTCTCTGGAAAACTGATAGCAGATGTTGTCTTCGCCTATTACATTATCCTCCCATGTCGATTAATGATCGTGATACCAAACAAGTGCCTGGAAACTTTCACTGGCGAGCTGCACCTCACACAGACTTCAGCTGTTTGAGTCTACTCTTCCAGCGTGAAGGTGAGGGTGGCTTAGAATGTCGGGCAAACCCTCGTAGTACCGCTGGTGCGAGCAGCGATGCAAAGTGGCTACCTGTCCATCCAGTACATGGTGGAATAGCCGTCAACATTGGTGGCATGCTCAGCCACTGGTCAGGTGGGCATCTCTACTCGAATCTGCATCGAGTTCGTATGCCCCGTGATGAAGAATGCAGTAAGTCACGTTACTCTATCGGTTATTTCACCCAGGCAGATACCTCTCATATTCTAGAGACAAGCACGGGGCAATCTATGACAGCTGGTGATTACGTCAAGATGAGGCTGAAGTCGAATTTCAAGTAAAAAAGAACTTGCATACACAGATGCAGTAAGATATGCGTAGTCTATGATAGTTTTACTGTAGCTGAAGTTTTTGTCCGTGCTTTTTCTGTTCCTGTGAAGCTTACAATAGCTCATCCTGTGCACGTTGGATTCTCCTAACGTCTACATCAGAGGTGCATTGCATTTCGTATTTCTAACATCTTCTGGGATGATTTGGATGAGATTGGTAGCTCAGATCTTCTTCCTCTTATTATCTGTGTATCTGATACTGATATGCAATGATACGCTGGTTTCCAGCTCTCGGTATCGGTCGCATTCGGCAAATGTGTCATCTAATTTACTGCTGCGCAGTCGCATTGGTCCCAAGAATCCGTCAGTAATAACTATCATCTGACCGACAAGCGGCAGGGACAGCGCCCGCCCGATGCGTGTCTTGAAAATGAGAGCAACACCATTTATGCATCGCACGGCATTTAACCCTCTTCAGACATGATGGTCGTGTTGTGCAGAAGTCAACTTAGATACTTCAATTGGCGAGATGATAGAACACACGCCCAGTACATGCAACAACTTCACCACCAGCACCATCGTCGCCATCCAAAGATACCAAGAACAAGAGAAGGTGGTGGTGGTGCGGAGTTTCAGCAACTGTCCGCTTTGTGTCCATTTCTCCAACAATTTTCAAGAATGTATGTGGGCATGGGGATAAGATAGGGATACTAACTTCTAAACGTGGAATTAGTACCATTGAGACTGAGAAGGGCCATTGACGGCTAACTTGTAAAGCACACAGTGTGAATTCGATAGAGCCTTTCCCTTCAAGCTTGAAGTTGCTTCGGTTTTGCTGCTGGGAAGTAGGAGCTTGTGAGTTGAGTCGAGTCCAAAGCTCTACAAAAATGCACCTAATTCAGCACTTTGACCAGAAAAGGCCCATACGTGGTCGGCATTTTGACATGTACATACCATTGATGGTTCGCATAACCAATAACACTCGCGTCGCAGGTGGAGGGAATGGGGAATGGCCTCGCTCACAGCGACGACACCATTGAAATTTAGACAGGTGTTTGTCCGCTAACAAACTGAACGCAAATACAAAGATATCGCATGCAAGCAAGCTCAACTTTAAAAACTGCGACGGGAATAGACGACCAAGAGTGCAAGGCCCAACCATACTATCAACGCTGCTGGCAATCTCCTCGCATACTTAGGGAAGGCCAACTGTGACACACAACAACAATATCTTTAACGAAAGAATGTCACCCGAGTCTAACTCTGATGTGCTGGTGATTGCAACAGTGTCAGATAATCCTACATTTCCAGCAGCAGCACAAGATAACACCAACAGCATAATTGATTTAAACAAAGACACAGAGTCTTTAAGCGAAGGTTCAGAGCCTGTCAACGAAGTGGAAAAATCCGCCGAGGTTAGTTAGTACACATCTCATGTCTGATGGGTCAAAAATTTTAAATTGTCGCGATCTTTTAACACTCACTTCAAATTTTGAATGTGCAATCATATATATATATCTCTACATTAACATTACAGGATCCTGGGGAACAAGAAGAAATCGCCGTCACTAAAGCTGAGGTGGGGGGAGTCAAAGAAAATCCACCCTCTCTCGAACCCTCCACGATGGAACCGTTAGAAGCAGCTCTCAGTAAGGAGTCTGTAGAGGCAGGGGAACAAGAAGAAGTTGCCGTCACGAACGCAGAGGCGGGGGGAGACAAACAAGATCCTCCCTCTCTCGAACCCACGATGGAAACTGTTCTTTCGGAGGAGTCTGTAGAGGCAGAGTTGGGCGACTTCAAGACCCGACGATTATCAGTAGAGGCAGAAAAGAAACTTGAGGCCGACGTCAACAACGTGGCCAACTACATTGACATCAAGAAAGTGGTGGGAAAAAATGAATCTAATTATTATTACACCCCGAAGAATCGAGCTACCCGTCAAACCATGGAAAAAATCAAGAAGACAAAGAAGGGCCGAGCGAAGGAGGTAGATAATTTGGATACGTCGCAGCATGCCAAAATTAATATACTTGATGGGTGTACAGACAGAAGTTCCTACTTTGGCCCCACACCGACACTTAAGGATGGATCCCCTGTCGAGGGAATCCTCAAGAACAGGGCTTATTTTCTCCGTCGGAACAGTCAATCGTCCGGGATGTCCCGCCGCAACTCCGCGAAGTCGTTGAATGATAGTGGCACTGGCTCTCAGAACCGTCCTCATCCGGATATTTATCGTTCCAAATCTGTGCAACTGGAAACTGTTCACATTCGTGAACACGAGCGTATTGCTGGCGACAACCCCTGTGTATCATCCGGTGTCCCCCTCTCGATAGGATGGGGACATGTCCAACACGATCCCATCCCTCTAGACGACTATGAGACTGCCAAGGGACCCCCTCGGGATAAAATTGAAATGATGGTTCCAGCCAGTGTCCGTAAGTCAATGCTTCGAGATGAATTCAAGATTTCTATCGCAGACATGAACGCCTCAATGAAATCTGTCAATATAACCAAGAAGCAAAGACGGCACACCGTAGCATCAGAACACCTCGAGGGGTGGCAAGAAGTTACTGAGAGTGCGAAGCGTAAGTTCAAACGCTTGATGGGAAAGGCGGTAAGTACGAAGAAGCAGGAGGCTGCATTATGGGAACAAGCCCATAAGAACGCAACCCAAAATTTCTTGACGGAATTTGGGTCGGATGCCCTGGGGGCGAATCCAGAACTTGTCGGTTGTGGAGAAGTTGGGGTCGGACCGAATGTTGTCGCAGGTAAGATGCCGGAGGAAATTTCCATCCAAGCGGACGAATAGAACCCCTACGATTAGGAAATTTTTATCCAAGTGGAAGAATAGAACTCGATTTAATCTTTTCCACCCACAAGGGAAAGAGTCATTTTTCACTGTGAGGTGAATTTGTCTTCACTGGAATTCACTTTTGAAGGGAAAGTTGAAATATTGTAATATGTTAGTTTGACGAAAGTTGATAGAAATTGGTCTCAATACTCTTTTATACCTTTAATAGATGCGGGCAGGGGGGAACAATGTTTCTCCCTCAGTTACGTCTTGTTTTGAATGTACAATTGGAAAGTTTTACAAAGGAGTTTCATTCTCTATTACTCATTCTTCCAATTCTGAACACCAACAACAGATAACATGCCAATGGACCAATGAATTTCTCTATAGATAAGGACAACTAACACTCTGAATTGACATGTGAACTACTGAACTAACCATATCAAAATGAATAAAACTACTCTTACTAACTAAGCACTAAACCCTACAATACACAGCTGACATCATGCAGCTTCTCAATTCTCAAGATAAGATGCACATCTTCCACTTGCAGGTGTCAAAAAATCTTTTTTCTTCATGCATGCAGCTTCATGCTTCTTGCCCTTATCTTGCTCGCGCTCGCTCTGTGCTCTTCAGTGGGGGCATTCGCAACCTCTCATACTATCACGCAACCATAGAGCTGAGGCGGAAGGGAAGCCTGCATCTATCAATCGCTCAGCTCGATTTCCTGCTATCTTCTAAAGTCAAGACCAGTTTTATACACATTTCCGATCAAGACATAATTTTTTGTAGAATTGAGAGAGTCGACTTGATTGCAACTACCATAACATATGTTGTCATCTATCTGCATTCGACAAGCTCGGCGAATTGGCGGTATCAGGACATTTCTCTCGACCAGAGGATTCGCCGGCAGCATAGGTTTAGACAAGGCCGGTAATCTCGCCGATGTCTGTGAACTCAACATCGTCAAGAGTCCATTTCCTCCCATCGAACAATCATTACATTCAGCAGTGCCAGAATTCGTGTCATCCGATTGGAATAGCCCCGCACTAGCCAACAAAATAGCCATTCGAGATGGATCCACGGGTGAAGCGCGAACCTTTTCTGACCATCACACCTCCATGACGAATGTGGCCTCGGCTCTTCATTACGAGTATCTGCTAAAGCCGGACGACACAGTTGCGTTATTCTCACCCAACAATATTGACTACCTTCCCATATGCCTTGCGGTAGGAATGTGTGGATCGAAGGTTGCCCCTATCAATCCACTTTCTACTGTGGATGAATTATCTAAAATCCTTGAGCGGAGTTTCACCAAAATCTTATTTGCTCATGCCAAATTGTTACCTGTGGCATTGGAGGCTGCTAGTAAATGTGATGGTGTGGAGCATGTGGTAGTAATACCCGATGTGGAATCTGATCCGGATATTGCACATGGAACTGTCAATTTTGAGAGTCTCTCCAAGTATATTCATGCCTCACCTTTGACTGAGAGTGTCAAGGCAGTGCATCATCATGTGAAGGACATTCAAAACCATCCATGGCTGCTTCCGTATTCAAGTGGAACGACGGGTCTTCCCAAGGGTGTATGTCTCAGCCATGGTAACATGCTTAGCAATCTTCTTCAGATGGATGTAATCGAGGGACCAGCCATACCTCAGGACCACAAACTATACAGTCCTTTGCCCTTCTTTCACATTTATGGGTTAATGGCTTCACTCCTTTATTCTGCCTGGAAGGGAAATGAACTTATTACTACAAGCGGTCGATTCGATCTTGAAACGTTCTGCAGTTTGGTTCAAGAACACAAACCGGAACGTGCACATCTTGTTCCTCCGATTATTCTTGGACTCGGAAAACATCCTGTGGTAGATAATTATGACTTGTCTAGCATCAAGATGATCATTTCAGCAGCCGCTCCTCTAGGATTGGAGACCGAGAAAATGACGAAAAAGAGGCTTGGCACAAATATCAAACAAGCTTGGGGTATGAGTGAGCTTTCTCCTCTTGGTACAATGAACAGTGATTTCAATGCGAGGACAGCGTCTGTTGGACCATTAATGCCAAGCACATATGGAAAAATTCTAGATGTTGATACGGGCAAGAGTCTTGGTCCAAATGAACCTGGTGAACTGTTAATCAAGGGTCCTCAAGTGATGATGGGCTATCTAAATGACACTGAAAAGACGGAAGAGTGTCTCAGCGATGGAGGGTGGCTGAGAACGGGTGATCTCTCATACTACGATGAAGACGGATACTTTTACATTACGGATAGGATCAAGGAAATGATAAAAGTACGTGCTTTTCAAGTTGCACCTGCCGAACTAGAAGAATTGATTCTTAACAATGAACATGTGCAGGATGTTGCTGTTGTGCAAATACCCGATGAAGAATCTGGAGAATTGCCGCGAGCATATGTTGTGCTCAAACCCTCTGCGGATCTTAAAGAGGTTACGGAAGAGTACTTGAAAGACTGGGTAAAGGAGAGAGTATCTCCGTACAAACGTATTGAAGGAGGTGTGGTGTTCACAGATGCTATTCCGAAATCTGCGAGTGGAAAAATTCTCCGCAGAGTTCTTAGGGATCAAGTGAAGGAAGAGTTTGCTTGAAATCATTTTAATAATATGAGTATTTACTATGTGTTTCGTTGGATCTGCTCTCCCCCCTGCGTTCACAGTAAAGGTCCTTAGCGTAAAGATAAAGATATTTCACCTATTCCTGACCTAACCTAGCTCTTTCTGCACTTGAAACCCTATATACATGACATTATGCCATAATATATAGGTGGCCCGGCCAAAGTGATCAATTCTCCCCAAAATTCTTAAGCGCAACTCATCAACACTCATCTTAGGCCTTGCCCACCAGCTGCTTGGCACTCTTGATATCATGAACACGAAGATACTATCAAGCTGAAAGGCTAAAGGCTGAAAGCAAGACACATGCAAGAGGAGATTTTTGGCGCGGAACTTCCTTGAGATGGTGTCTTGATATTATGCCGAACACAAAAGCGCGCCACCCCGTCCGTTGAACGCTCCGTCCCGGCCCCGTCGTTCCTTCCAAAAAATTTGAAAATATTTTTTTCAAAGTGACATCAACACAACTCATCGATAATACCCTCCATAGATAGTACGATAGTGACGGCCATTACAATAGTTCCGGTGTGTAGATCAATTGCCGCCGTTGTCGGAAGTTGTGGCTGTTGGCGCAACAGGAGCCGTTCAAGGAGTCGTTCTCCTTATTATCCTCGTCAGCACGATCAGTTCTTCTCGTTCCACCGCCCAACCACCTCGCGATAATGGCAACCGTCGCTCCCCACTTCGTACAAACACCACGTATAACAGCGTGGGTAGTGAAGCTACGAAGGTGGCAGCAGTAGCAGGCGGCGAATCTCAAGCAGCAGTTGATGCCATGAGAATTGAAGAGATGCTTCATTTAATTACCAAAATGCAGATTAAGAGGCATTTGATGCCGTAAGTAGTCGTTGCATTTAATGATACTTAGCAACTTTATTCGAAGTTAAAGATAATTACAATTCCGGTAACACCCCTCAACC
This sequence comes from Skeletonema marinoi, assembly GCA_030544225.1. Lineage (NCBI taxonomy): Eukaryota > Bacillariophyta > Thalassiosirophyceae > Thalassiosirales > Thalassiosiraceae > Skeletonema > Skeletonema marinoi. Next base: position 333,331 of record CM060485.1, on the reverse strand, counting down.
TCTTCATGTGTGATTGTTGAAAGAATCTCTATTGCTGCGTGTGTACATGCATGAGATCCTGCTGAGCGCATGACGCCCAAAGGTACTCTCTGCAGCTTATTCACAAGAATCTTCCAAACTTGTTCAATAGGATTTAATTCCGGCGACCTTGCGGGTAGGAACACGAGCAACACTCCAACTGTGTCGTAAAGCCACTCCTCTAGGTTACTGTAATCACCTCCATTGTGGATAGAAGCATTGTCCAAAACAAGAACATCTCCTGGACAGAAGAAGCCAGAAGCAATAGCCATTTCGAGTTGTAGTGCAAACTCGTCAGCTCCATTCTTTTCTTCGTGTATATTATACCACACAGGAGATGAGTATCTGTCAATTCTACAAAACCCAGTGACTATGTGTTGTAGAGTTGATAGATAACAAACATATCCTCGTTCGAAAGAGATTCTGAGCACAAGCCGGTGTTAGATAGGCTATTGTGCTTGCGTCTCTCGTCATGCTGCAACGCCCTAACAAATTCATGAAGCTCTTCCTCCACCTTCCGCACATATCCACGGCTGACACGACATTGCTGCGCAATAGCAGATATGTTTGGTCTCTTGCCTCCAGCCTCCAGCTGCATCGCGTTATGTGGAATAGGCCGAAGCAACTTCTAACTTCTTCGTGTACGGAAGGGATGCACCGCTTCTGTAGATAGTTCCGTGCTGATTTATATTCGCCCTTGTTGCCGCAGGTATTCACGTTGGTCATCACTAAGAGGCATTATTCGATGATGGGTTATATTTTGTGTCATGGCGGTGTTGTGTCGAACTGCTTAATGGCTGTCAAACTGTTGCCGACAGGAGGGAGAGGTGGTAACAACAACTGTAAGAGCAGCAGCCACAACTTCCGACAACGGCGGCAATTGATCTACACACCGGAACTATTGTAATGGCCGTCACTATCGTACTATCTATGGAGGGTATTATCGATGAGTTGTGTTGATGTCACTTTGAAAAAAATATTTTCAAATTTTTTGGAAGGAACGACGGGGCCGGGACGGAGCGTTCAACGGACGGGGTGGCGCGCTTTTGTGTTCGGCATAATATTTTATTTTCGCAGACACTTCAAATCAAAGTGATGCACATGTGGACGTGTCATTCGTCATTCACATCCAATACATCATGTCCCAACATACATACTGAGCCTTCGTGGACTCGGAAGCGGAAGATGCTCAATATGAAACTCTCTTCTGCTCTTGCCACTCTAATCGCTTTTCAACGCCACGGCCGCAGCAACTGGGCATCGGCAGAAGATCGTGAGCGCAAGCTACTCCTGAATCAAGCCGACGCCGCCAAGAGAGTCGATGACATTGTCAAGACCGCCATGGAATTGGTTGATGCGGGTGATGCCCACGGCGTTGCGCTGCCCCTGAACTATGCCGTCCTCAGTGGCAGCGAAGGATACGAGCAGCAGCTTACAATGGCGTTGCGCCTACCAGGAGTGGAGAGGGACCAACACGTACTGGTTGACACGGGGAGTTCATCGCTTGCATTCTGTGATGGGTCTCTGATAAAAGAGGCGGTTAGCATCACCAAAACAGACTATGCGCAATGCATCACATATGGTGGTACGCTTCCTTGTCTAAACGATCCTTCTGCTTACCGCACATTTTACGTTGGTCAAATCTTTCAAGGAAACATTACAGCATACAATACCAACACTGGCAAAGATATTGCATCAATGGACGAAGTGTATTTTGGGATCTCGTCAAAAGAACAGAGTTTTTTTTGCAATGGACCTTTAAACGGGATCATCGGCGTGGCGTACAGTGCTCTAAACGGTGGAGTCAGCGTTCCGTCTCCAGACTTCAATAGCTTGAGTTTGTGGAGTCAGTCTTGTGAAATCGACAACAAATCTGTTGGAACTTGCAACACAGCTGACTTGGCGTCAGTTACACTGCCAGCTCCCCTTGAACAGACGTTGAAGGAAGATGATGAGTCTGGTTACATCTCAACCGAAGCCTTTGGTTTGTATTGCGACCACGCTGCAACGATCGGATCAAAGGTAGATACTATTGTTCCAAGTCTAGGCATTTTCTTTGGAGGCGACATGGCTTTGAACAATATATTCTACAACAGTGGAACTCCTCAAGTGCGTATATTGCTTCTCATGCTGATACTTTTGGTATATCCATATTATACTCTTCTCTAACATTGCTTTACGTAGGTTGCACTCGGGCGTCCTTGTTGGAATAAGTATGAATGGTACATGCTAAAATTGGATTCTATTCGTATGCCAGGGCTGAATATGACACAGTCTGGCTTCAGCCAGTGTAACGAGTGTGTCAAATGCTATACTGACTCGGGAACCAGCTGGATTTCACTTCCTCTCTCCCACAGTCAGTGTGGAGATTTGTTAAACACCAAAGTTGATACACTGAAAATATTGGGATCGATGTTGCTTGATATTAAGGGAGTAAACGGCTCCACTATCACTCTCTCACTTCCTCTGCTTTGGCTGGTCGAGCAGATGAGTTCGAACCGTGTTAGATGCAGCGGTACTTCGGGAGATTTCATTCTTGGCTTCCCAATTTTTCAGCATTATTATCTCGCATTTGACATGGGAAGCAAGACAATCACTTTCGTCGATCTTCAGCTATCTGATGAAATTGAAGCTTTTCTTGGTGGAACCGAGCTTGGTGGGAACAAAGAATCTAGCTCAGGAACTATTGAACCTAGCTCAGGATATCATGTCTGCTCAACGAACAGCTTAATTGCCATTAGTTTCTTGCAGCTTGTACTTCAGTACATCTTATAAGACGACATCTTTTTCTTTTGTAGACGTCTACTCTCTATTTCATGATCAGATGTGTCAGACTCTTCAATAGCGCGCTGTTTCGAGATGAAATAGTTTCTTTCTGTTACTCCTATATCTATTGGCCATTAAGCAAACAATTCTGGAAAACATTTCTGGGAAAGATTTCATCCCCTACTCTTTACCCTTCCATACTCTCAATACTATGACATTAAATCGCTTCGAAATGGTATGAAATTTGATATCATTAACATAAGATCAACCATCAAAAGCAAGCTGAAAGACACCATTATTGAGGTTTTGGCGCACGGTAGGTAGGCCCTACTTCACTCCTTGAAGATGGTGTTTTGATATTGTATGCTGCATTTTCGAACTGATGACCAGATGCCTCTCTTGTAATAAATGGGCCACTAGAAGCAGTTGATCGCCATACTCACAGCGTTAGATACGATATGGTGCTAAAGTAGTGTTCGCGGCCATCCCAGATGGGGCCTCATCAGGTCGCCTACGACATTGTAGCCACGCCGATACCAACCAAAAAGAGCTGGAGCTGTTAAATGTATCCTTCTGTACTAACGTAACCAAATAATATAATGGGCCACTTGCAGGTGTCGATTGCTCTCTCTATTCACAGTGGTGGGTGCGACACGATGGTTGACTGTGATTCCTCCTTGCGGCCATCCCAAATTTGACCTCATCAGGTCATCTAAGAGGCTGTACAATAGCGTCGCGGATACGGCTACAAAGAGCATGAGCAGTGAAAAATCTACTTCTAAAGTGTCGCAATCTAATTAATGGGCCAATAGAAGCTGTCGATTTCTCTATTCACAGCGTTGGATAGAAGATTTTACGGATTCATTTTACCTAATTATTCCTAGACATATTCACTGGGCTTTCTTTTCACTCTCAGAATTAGTTGCATGAGTTTCAGATGTGCTTGAGCAGCGCAAATAAGTCATAGAGCTGCCAGTCTTCATGCAAGGGTACTCACCCGTAGCAGAGCCACCTCCTACATTTACATCATCACCTTTGATCCAAGGGAGGTTCCTGGCATTCCTGACAGTGCATCGTTTGCTTTTATCGTAATGAGTAAGCTCAGAAATCACTTCATAGACATCAAGAGGAAGCTCATTTGGATGGCGATACATTTTGGTCCTTGGACGACTTTTCATCTTGCGGACGAACTTCTTGAGCGGATTGTTCCTTGAAGCAAAGAACTCATCGGGGCCTTGGTTCGGAGGGATGCCTGTGACCATGTGACTGTCAATCCAGATCCAGTTGATGATAATATGGTGAGACAATGATGATATGATGTTAGATGGGTAAGTTAGCATCTTGCTTCTGCCAAATGATCTGAACATATATATATATATATAACTCACCTGATCGTACTTCCTACGCTGTAGGCATCCGCCACCATGCCATAGTTGGTAGTGCAATTGGTACTACTCTTTCGCCTCTTGAGGCGACGACGGCAAGAAGAGTCGATGTCTTGGACCACATCTTTGATGCCAGATAACACTTCAGGTGCGGCATACATTCGAGTTCCCAATGGACTCAGGTCACGAAGAACTTGACGAGAACAAGAGTCGTTCAAGTTGCGAGGCATGCCGCGACCACGAGGTTGATGCTTCTCGTCGCTTTGCTTTCCAGCACCAGCACTGCCCCTGTGTCTTTCAGGTTTGGCGCTTTCATTAAGATCCTCAGGTGTTAGTGCTGTGTGTCCACATAATGATTAAATACAACAACAACAACGACAGTGTTAGTCTCGAAGATGATGCACATTTGCTCAATGAAAAGTTCATAACAATCTATATACATGATGTGATCCAGGCATTACTCACCAATAGCGAATCCAAAGTCTATCAATGTAACCTTGCACTTCTTTGTTAGTGCTAGCACTTTCCCTTCACTGTCAAACTCATCACTCCACCAGTTAGCATCTTGAAGCATAGCCCCGGACACAACGAGGTTGGCGGGAGATATATCACGATGAATAACGGCATGGCCTGTGTGATGAAACGAGGTTTACTGTTAGTAACAAGATAATTTAATGAGATGTGATAGTCTACATCAAGTATTCATAGCTTACCATGAAGGAATGAGATGGCACTGATCAGCTGCTTGGCGATGCACTGGGCAATAACGAAGCCGAGGCCGCCCTCCTTGTTGAGGATGTATTGTAGCGTTGGGCCTCGTGCAAGAGATAGAACGATGAAGTGATCTTTGCCATCCTCACCCGGGAAGTCCTGTAGGAGGCGCATGATGTTAGGGTGCTGTATATGTGATAGTGCGTGTAGGATCTCCACTTCACGTTGAGCATAGTTGTCGTTCCCTACAATCTTGATTGCTACATGGGTGTCTCCGCTGCCGCTGCTGCTTGATGCACTTGCATCTCGTCTTGTTGCCATCCACACACTTCCAAAGCCTCCCTTGCCGACGACGCGCACAGGTGTGTATTGCTCATTGCATGCACGTGGCCATTGTGGTGGCGGCGTAGGCGTTGATGATGATGCTGCCATTTTTGGAGAAGATTGAGCTATTATTGAGCAACGCTCGTGTTGTGTGCGATTGTGTCACGACAACTTGCTGCTATGTAAAAAAAGGCTTTTCGATCTTCGTATCTTTGCAGTTGGCTTGGGGAAAAGGATTGCGAACTTTTGAAAGTGCACGCACCTACACCTGACCGACTCCTTCTCTCTCTTGATGTCAATACATAGAGTGCCGAAAGATACTCCAAATCTGGGATTTTTGAACAAAAGTTCGAGCATTTGACTGTCGTAGTGGTAGTGACGTCGTACACTGGAAACGTCCGCATCATCCAAGGCCTTTGGTTATAGGGGGCCCGGGAGGAGCCCCCCGGATCGGAATTGGAGGTGTGAAAATAGCTGTCTCAGGCACCAACCCGACATTCATGTGACGGAGGCTTACTAAACAGGATGTATTTTAAACGAGTAAAACAATTAGTCTTTGAAGTAGACCTTGTGTTTAGTCCAAGTACACACAAATGTCGGGTTGGTGCAGAGGATGCTCTCTAAATCCCCCCATGATGATCCATCTGCTTCTATCGTTGCCTTGATTTTAACAGTTGAAAGCCAGGCTGGGTAGACAGCCAGCCTCTTTGTTGATCCTCTGCTGGAAACTCCAAGTCAAGTGCAATTAGAAGCAACAACAAATCTGTTGGTACCACAACGAAGTGTGAGAGTATGTTGAAGATACATGATCAGGATTGGTCTATGTGCACAATCACATGCGATCTATCAAAAAGCTCGTAGGAAAGAGGATGACTGACTCTCTCCAAGCTGGAGGTGGATGCATCGACCGTGTCTAAGTACATTTTAGTGCTAAGTTAGCCACGCTAAGTCTTTCATAGTGAAAGTTGTGTATGAAAGATTCCATGAATTAAGGAAGTTTGTCCCAGTCATAGCATCACCACCTTTGGCATCTCCTACTTATTATATGTATACCTTGGCATCGCATCTTCACACAGACGACGCGAGCCCTTCCTTGCCTTGCCCAAATCTTTTCACCTGTGTTTTATGATCGTAGATATTGTAAAGCTTCTCAACCAACAATGACAATGAAACTCTCATTCTCATCTGCTTGCCATTCTCATCTCCTCTTTTCAACGCCACGGCCACAGTATCTATCTGGGCATTGGCAGAAGATCGCAAGCTACTCCTCAATCAACAATTGAAATAGAGTCTCTGAGGAGTATGCAAATCAAAGAATATTGATGGAAGAACGAAGGTGAATCGCAGGATTCAGATTCACAAATAAAAATGTAAATGTCATAACGCTGTCACCACGACATCTGCTTTGAGTTGAGGAATATTATAGTCACCAGCGAGCGAGTTGGCATTTGGCATGGCTGAGTGCTACTCTGGCTCAATCATCAGTCTCTTGATCAAGCTGGTGACTTACATTATGTTGGAGATAAAAATAGTCACTGTCGCAAGTAACCAAACCAATACTTTTGGTAGTGGATGATACAATATGTAGAAGTAAATCAAATCATCCGCTCATACCAATTATTTGCTTACATTATTAAATATTGACATCATTTGCTGGCACGACTACAATGTTTCTCTCATGCGTTTTGTACTGTACCCTATACAAAATATAGTCAATGAACATATCATTGTTCAAGTTCAAGGTGTTTACACATTCAAAAAGTTGTTGTTCCCCACTGATGTCCCGTCAGTATTTGAAGCGTTGTTTTCAATCAAACTTTGTTGCTTCCTCTGTTCGTTGGCAATCAAACCTTGCAACACATCCATTTTTGATGTCTGATCACCGCCACCGCCAGTCCCCGGTTCATATCCTTCTTTGTGCTCGCCTCTTCCAGCAGCACTGCTATTTGCCCCTGGTCCTCCTCCCATATCATCAAACGTAGATTCAATCTTTCCATCAAACGTTTGATTATTCCCCAGCGAAAATACACTCCCCATGGAATCACGTCTACCGACATTGCCAACATTACTCGCGGGAAGGTATGGCATGAACCCAAGTGAGGTACGACGCATCCCCAACGAGTTATTCAATTGACCTCCAGCGGCAGCCGTCATTGCCGCTGCAGCCATGGCAGCATTCGTATTCACATTGTTGTCACCTCCTCCTCCTCCCATCATGTTCATTCCCATGAGTCCCTGCTGATTTGCCGAGGCAAGAAGGGAGTTGTTCATCATGGCGGTAGTATTCCCACCCATTGCAGCTGCCATGCCATTACTTGCGCCTGCACCCATTAAAGCAGCATTGTTCGACATGAAGGATGACATGTCCATCATTTGATTCGCCTGTTGTTGTTGCGGTAGCTGCTGCATCTGCTGTTGTTGCAACAATTGCAATTGCATCGCTTGCATTTGCTGCAACTGAGCCTCAAGTCCAGCCGAGTTTTGACCAGCGGATGATGATGCTCCTCCTGCTCCTCCCTGCTTTGCAATGGCTTGAGCTTGTGATGGAAGTTGTTGATCACTACCAACTACACTAGCTCCTTCCTCACCAGCGCCAACGCCAACACCCTGCCCCTGTCTCAAAAGATCTCTAACCTCCGGCTTCAACTGAGAATAGAACTGCCTCGTCCTCTCTTCATCCTTACGTGCATTCCTTCGTCGATGCCCCCCATCCATCGTTTGACATAATTCTGGATCATCGCGACGAAACTTATCGTGAGAGTAGATGGACATTTCCTTCTCGGCTGTGGCGGAGGATCCTCCTCCAGCTCCATTGATGGGGAGGGAGTAGTGTTTGAAGCCCCATCGGTTGAGTTTGCGTGTCTATGATGATATGTAGGTAGAGAGCAATAAGAGTTGGGCATTCAAACAGTGAGCAAACGATTGAAGTTAACACACTCAATCAAACAAAGCAATAGCAAACAACACACGTCATCACAAACTACTCACAAAGCTAGTATACTTGGCCTCCTTAAAATAAACCGGCAAAACCTTCTCCACCAAAATCTTGGAATCCACAATACAAAACGATCTCCCATTCGGCATCCACCGTATCGACGAATGACACTCCTTCAACGATAGAATATTCATTAACTTCATAGCAAAGGTTTGTTTGTGTTTATTCTTGGATTTTTTAGGTGGGATTAGAAGAAGTGGGCCCTGTTTCTCGCCGTTGTTGTTATTGTGGTTGGAGCTGTTGAGAGCAACGGTGGCAGTGGGGGTGTGAGTCCCCCCTACTCCACCCATGTAGTTCATGTTCATCATGAATGTGTTCATGTCCGTTGCTCCACCCATGTTGAAGGTTGATCCGACAGTGGTTGCACCGGGTACAACACTTCCAGTCATGCTATTGCGATGAGAGGCGGTACCACCACCACCACCACTTGCGCCTCCTTGCTGTTGTTGCAAAGTGGCCATCATGGCCATGGCCGCACCAACACTATTATTGGCATGGTTGGCAACACTCAAGTTCCCCATTTGAAGTTGTTGCCGTTGCAACAAATTCAACAGATTGGCTTGTTGAGCTGCATCCATCCCTCCCGAGGCAGCGTTGTGGTGGAGCATATCCGTGAGGGATTCATGGGACGCGAGTGACTCCTTGGAGGTGCGACGGTAGGCATCACTTACTGCGTCGTCGTCGCTGTTGTTAGAGGAGGCGATGGAGGCGCGGAGGGTTTGAAAGTCGACTCCGCTGGCGGAGGGGATGGCGGGGGCGGTAGCGGTAGCATTGCTGTTGTTGTTGTCGTGGCTGCCGAGAGGAGGCATTCCAACGGCAGAGTCTGCACCACCACCTCCGGAAGCAGTCGCAGTCGCGGCAGATGCCAACATGCCGTTACGATTGTTTAGCATGGATGCGGTGGCGGCGCCGGCAGCGACATTCGTGGTGCCGCCCTCAACTTGAGACTGTTGCGGAGGCTGCTGTGTCGGCATGGTGTTGCTATTTGTGTTATTGCTGTCCTGCAGTTGCCCTTGCCCTTGGAGTAAGCGAGTTGAAGTTCCAGATAGTAACGTGAAGCGATCGTTACCATTCATAATCGTGGGGGTGGCAGTTGCAACGTTCAGATTGTACAAATCGTTGCCACTATTTGAATTCATAATTCTAGATAATGAACACTTACTTAGTTTGTCTGATGTCTTCTCGTTTGCTGTCAATCGATGTTGTCTTGTCGTCTCGTGCAAAAAAGTGGTTTGTCAGAAGACAAATCCAGCGCGGATTACTCGAGGATACACCTGCCTCGCGTTTTACCAGGTTTTACCTGCGTGCTCAGATTCTTTCCTGACGCGATTGCTCAACGTGGTACACAGAGTGAGATTAGAACAGTATCGAACAATACTGAATGTGTCGCTGTGGTCTCTCAGATAATTTCAAGGGATTCTCAAAAGGATCAAGGAACACGTGATGGGCTGCTGGTGTCGCAATAACGTATCCACGATAGGAATTAGATTATCAGGCTTGGAATTAGATTATCCAGGCTAGGGATTTAGATTTGCTGAAAGGTTATCCCTTCTGAATGGGACGCCTGAGTACCCCGAATTCGACGTGGCTTGAGGTGCGACCTTTGCAAAAGCCTTAAGAAACAGTCAAAAACGGTGCGACCATTGCGAGAAGTCTTGCGAGACAATTTACAAGTGAGTACCTCGAATGCAACGGTGCGACCCTTGCAAGAAGTCTTGCGAGACAATCATTACAACTTATGGTAACCCCGGGTATTAACCTTACGTCGCGTGTCCTCGCGTTGAGTCAGTGAAGTGAATCTAGGAACTTCAATCTTCACACCACCGCCCGCCACTATGACAACAGACTTGATCCAAAACATCACGAGAATGATGCTGTACGTCGTATTAGTAGCATCATCACTGCAGTATGCATCTGCCTTTTCTAGCACTACCAACAGAATCACCACGCCAACAACAAGCAACCTACAACAACGGCGTCAATTTCTTTCCTCCATCAGCACATCAATCATCATCCAATCATTAGCAACACAACCAGCCAACGCAGCCATCAGAGATCCAAAAACGGGTATATTACTCCCCTCTGTTGGAGAAATTGAATCATCTATACCACAGATATGGGATGAAGATGATAATCCCTTTGCATCGCTTTCAGAGAGTGTTTCGTTCTCAAGGTTAGATGCGTCAGATGATAAGATATTTTATGCAGAGCCGAGATTTGTTGAGCATGTGGATCAACAAGCGGTTGACTCGATAACATCGTATGTTTCTGATAGTTTGCTCCAAAATGGTGATTCGGTGTTAGACTTGTGTTCCAGTTGGACAAGTCACATTACGCCAGGGAAAGTAGACTTGAAGAGAGTTGCCGGCTTGGGGATGAATGCAAAAGAGTTGGAAGCAAATAAAGCACTGACAGAATGGGCAGTGCAAGATTTAAATGAGAACAAGAACGTCAAGTTACCGTATGAAAATGATAGTTTCGATGTGGTAATGTGTCAGTTGAGTATTGATTATTTAATCCACCCACTAGAAGTGATGAAGGAGGTGGCACGAGTGCTCAAGCCTGGTGGAAAAGTGGCAATTCTAATTTCAAATCGACTATTCTTAACAAAAGCTGTGGGATTATGGACAGGATCAGATGATATTGAACATGTGTACACGGTTGGAAGTTACCTTCATTATTGTGGGGGTGGCTTTGGTGATATCAAAGCAGAGGACTTGTCTACGAGAAAGAAGAGTGGAAAAGAGCGGATGATTGTCGGTGATCCATTGTATGTGATTACTGCCACAAAGTCGTAAAAGAATAATTCTTGATGCTACTTATTTGATTTTAGATTGTCTTATAACATTGTAATCATTGTACGGTATCCACGCAGAGCACTGAAAGGAATGAAAGATTCTGTAAAATGATTATTTAGTATGTATCTTTATCATCTTCGATCTCGTGTGCAGACACACCTCTTCTAACAGCATTGGCTACCTTGCTCCTCGCCGAAGAATCAGCATACTTTCCAATGTGCTCCAGATAACGATCCTTGTCGGGTAATGTTCTTTTCACCGACTCCAACGAAAAGACATTATCAAACCACTCCTTGTATGCATGTAACTCAGGCTCGTCATAGGGAATAGCATACTCCTCCCCTCTGTAATGCTCAAAGATATAGTATCTGAAAGCCCACGGCATTAATGAAATGTCCGTATTGGAAAGTCGATCCCCACCTAAAAAATGTCTTACCATCGCCATTCTTTTCAATCTCTCTCGAGAATGCCTTGAGTCCGCTCACGAGCTTATTAAAATTTTCCATACGCTCCTCTTCATCTGTGCGGACTAATACACCGTAGTATGGTGAACAACATTCGCGGTTCACTTTATCTGCCCAATATCTACACTTTGCAGCCAGGTATGGATCTGACGGTACAAGACGCTGTTGTTCTTCTGCATTTGCGAGTGCATCAATGTAATCGATTGTAATTAGTGATTCATACACACTCTTTTCTTCGTTAGGCTTGCCCTCCTCATCCAAAGGTATCAAAGTGGGCACCAACCCCGATGGATTGCTTCGAGTTAATTCGTCTGCCTTCCAGTGATACCACCACTCTTTTCCCGTGCCGGTTACATTATTCTTGTCATTTCTCTGCTCCCATCCCAGTGCCTCTACCCATTCATATGAGACAAGGTCTGCATGATGCTCGAGAGCTATCGTTGCTCGATGAGCGTAGGGACAAAACCAAGCGCTTAGATAGCGTAGCTTTGGTGCTGCTTGCTTTGCAGATTGCGATGCCATGGTTCTTACTACTACTAATACTGTGTCGGTGTGTGTTGGTGGGTTTGTGTGCGGGTTGACGTACTCAATCTTGGTGGCAATTGTCAAGGACCTCATGGGGAATAGGGTGAAAAGGAGGAGAGAGACACTTAACGTGACTTCTACATATGACTTTTCAGTGAAGCTTTTGTGAGTCCTAAACGTACGAAAGTAATCAAATAAGTGACACACATGACATCCTCCTTCATGTCGTTTCTTACGTCTACCAATCGGCGACGAGTGGTGTCAAATCAATATTAATTCCTACATAGTAAGAAGGAATGACAAGAGCCCATCTGAGAAAACAAGTGTTGCTACTCGCTCATGGTCCCGAAGGCCCGGATAGCATCTACAAAGCAAGACATGTCGCGAACACAATTACTCTTAGCAACATAAAGTTGAAAGCAGAAGCAGCACGGCAGTCGATAACAACATCAACAACATGAAGATCATCACCCTCGCTATTGTTCTCGCCATCTTATTCGGCGCAGATCCCACCGCCGCTAGTTCTAGTTCTAAGAGCGGAAAGGGATCTAAAGGAAGCGTAAGCTTTAGTTACTCCGGAAAGGGCTCTAAAGGCGGAAGCTACTCGTCAAAGGGTGGAAAGGGCTCTAAAGGTGGAAGCTACTCTTCAAAGAGTGGAAAGGGATCTAAAGGTGGAAGCTACTCTTCAAAGGGTGGAAAGGGGTACGATTGTGGGAGCTTTAGTTACGCTGGAAAGAGTGGAAAGGGTGGAAAGGGATCTGTGGTAAGGGCTCTAATGCTGATGGGCTCTAAAGATGGTGGTTACTCTGGAAAGAGCGGAAAGGGTAGCTTTAGTTACTCCGGAAAGGGCTCTAAAGGTGGAAGCTACTCTTCAAAGGGTGGAAAGGGATCTAAAGGAAGCTACTCTTCAAAGGGTGGAAAGGGCTCTAAAGGAAGCTTCAGTTACTCCGGAAAGGGATCTAAATGCGGTTACTCTGGAAAGAGTGCAAAGGGAAGTTTTAGTTACTCTTCCAAGTCAAAGAGTTCAAAGAAGTCTAAAACTGATGTTCCATCGGCAACGCCGACTGTTTCGATGATGCCTTCCTCCGCCCCAAGTGGAAAGCCTTCTTTGAAGCCCTCCGCATCTCCTTCGTCTGTACCCAGTACCACCCCATCAAACAAGCCATCGATCCAACCAAGTAGCATGCCTTCGTCCTTGCCTAGTTTGGTTCCGACAAAGTCTTCTATGCCATCGGCAACTCCTACTAAAAGTCCCGTGGCTGCGCCGAGTTCAAGTCCAACGAAGTCTTCTATGCCTTCGTCTTCGCCCAGTTCAAAGCCATCAAAGTCTGCTGAGCCTTCTACATCCCCATCTGTTTCACCAGTTCCCACTAAAGCAAGTAAGAAGTCGAACAAATCTAAACTTGCTTAGAGGGATTGTTTAGAGGGAAGGGTCTTTTGAAAGCAGTGAGTATTGTGGATGTGAAGCAAATTGAATAGAAAGGCTGAGAGAAAGGAGTTAGGTTATATGTATATAGAAAAATAGAATTGACGATGCGATAGAAAATAGACTTGACGATGCGAGGATGATAACTTTTCGGATTAGTCAGTAGCTTAAGTGATAATGCGAAACAGTTATGATTAGCCTCGATAGATGAATCATGCATTGTAAGTTATTCTCCTCTTTCAGTGTTATACATAATCGAGAGAGTGTGATGCCTTCTCATTCTTCCTCGTGCTTCCGGGTCGGATCTTTCTTTTATCTTTTGTCTTCGTTGCTGCATTTGGGTGAAGACAACTGCTGCTAGCATTGATAGTTCATACATAGTTATATCTCTGTGATATATCTCTATCATGAGTGAAATTGTTGTGTGAAATAAGAGAATAAGCAGAAACAAGATGTCTTGGTATAGTAATATAAGCTTGCGAAGTCCTATACTCTTAAAACATTTGATCAACTCTTTCATTGTACTAGAAGCCATCCCACAAAGCAAGTTTCTAAGTATATCCACCATCCAATCTCTTCACACATCCACATACTTGGCAGGGATCTTGACCGTCGGTTCATTCTTCTCTTCCTCCTCTTCTTCTTTAGCACCATTACGATGTCGTCCTCCTGGTCCCATCAACAACTTCTTCTTCTTACCACCCTTTGGCTTCGTCCCAAACACCTTACCAGTACTACAATCTAACCACCATCCCCACTCCATTTCATCAGTGTCTAACCCCAAGATCTTTTCATTGTTCATGACTTCTCTTGGATGTTTCTCCATCGCATCGGCAAGGTCGTTCACGAAATCCATACACTTACGCTTGCGTGCTTTGTATTCCGAGAGCATGTGATTGATTTTTCGTTTGAGCGTGGATGGGTCAGCTGGTTCGGATGGTGCTGCAGCTCGTTTCTGTTGCTGTTGCATGCGATAGTAGCTACCATACTGCACCACAGGTCGTGATGATGGTGGAAGTTGAGTCTTCATTTCACTTCGTTCACGGATACGAGTACGAATAGCATCAATCTCCTCTTGCAATCCCTTCATCTTTTGTTCTTCTGCGTCAATACCATCATCCAACTCTTTCATGGTGGGTATTTGCAACAACGGCTGCAATTCCTCTTGTATACGTTTGTAACGTTGTTCCAATGTCGTATGCAACTCGTTCATTTCCTTAATGTCACTAGGAGTAGCCAATAATTTCGATAATTCCTTTTGAATTGCTCCATCACTCCCCTTCTTTTGCTTCTTCTTGCCGTTAGTAGTATCATTGTCGCCATGATTGTCACTTAGCGTTACAGTTGTAGCCCAATACAACTTCTTCCCCTCTCTTCCATTGGCTTTGCTTGGAAATTCTTTGCAAATGACCAATCCCTTGTCTAGAAATGATAGCATGGCATGATTTAGTTGTTCTACGGTTGTTTTGGTAGCTTTGGCGAGTGATTTGAGATTGTAGGGTTTATTGGATGTGAGCATTGTGTAGAGGATTTGATCGTGGAAGGAACGTTTCTTGATTTTCTTGAGTGCTGAAAGTTGTTGTTGTGGTTGTGTAGGTGATGATGTCTTCGTCTTTTTGGAGACTGCAGCAGTGGCATCTTTGGATGCTGGATTGGCCTTGGCAGATGATTCAGTCTGTTTGGTTGCTTTATTAGCCTTGGTTGTAGACGCAGTCGCTTTGGGATTTTTATCATCTTTATTTTCAGCAGCACTGCTCTTTTTTTGTTTCATTGGTACAACTGCAGCAGCAGCAGGGGGAGCTGATGACGTATCATCACTTTGCAAATTCTTCCTCTTCTTTTTCGTCTTCTTTTCAACATTGTGGTCGTCATTCTTGTTTTTCACAGAAGAGGATGCTTTAGTGGCTGCTTTAGTCTTGGTTGCAGATACAGCCGC
Organism: Skeletonema marinoi; assembly: GCA_030544225.1. NCBI lineage: Eukaryota > Bacillariophyta > Thalassiosirophyceae > Thalassiosirales > Thalassiosiraceae > Skeletonema > Skeletonema marinoi. The sequence goes on along the minus strand of CM060485.1, from coordinate 317,983 downwards.
TTTAGGATGTTCATCACCGCTTTTCTCAGCAGCACTGCTCTTCTTTTGTTTTAACGATTCAACTGCAGCAGGTACAGCAGATGATGATGTGTCGTCTTGTTGCAAATGCTTTTTCTTCTTCTTCTTCTGTTTCTTTTCAACAGCGTGATCACTCTTCTCGCGCTCTTTAACTGAAGAGACCTTCTCATTCGCAGATGCCACTTCCAATGAGGTCGGAGACGTAGAAACCCTCTTGCGTTTCTTGTTATTGTCATTGCCGGTAGATGTGTTGGCGGTGGTCGATGCTGCCTTGTTCGTTTTTGAAACGATTTCTATGACAGGTGAGGAGAAAAAATGATCGTCACCGGCTACCTTCTTTGCCGGCGTGGAATTCGTCAAGTCGATCGTATTCGTATTTTCTGCAATTGTAATATTATTGATGTTGTTATTGTGCCCACCAGGGGTCACTGGAGCTGTAGTGGTACTACTACTAGTCGGATTGGTCCATTTTCGAATTATATCGTCATTGTTTATTGCTGTTACTTTTTCGAGGATAGATGTACCGTCGCATCGGCTGACACTTCCGGAACCTCCGCTGCGGCTTTTGAGCTTGGATTTACGCTTGGTGGCTGCTGCAGCTGCTGCTGCTGCCGCCTCTGTTGGCTGTTTGGTGGCTGTTGTCATCTGCTGGTCTTCCATCGTGCTTGTTGCAGGGCGGCCATGGTGGGTGGTGGGTGGATAACGGCCTGCGGATTGTGTGACACATATGTGTGTGCTTTCTAATTTCATTTTGAATCTTTCTCATCATCAAGAAAAGCAACACCGCCACCACTTCAAGGCAGCAGCGCTCTGCAGCCAGGCAGTTCTTCTTCTTGTCATCTATCACCATAAATAAATCAAAGCCACTCACTCCAGCTGGCATCAGACGCAACAGATATAAAACATGTTGCTGCACTGTGACGATATTGCATCGGCATCGGAAAAGCATTGTATGAATATGAATGTACCTACCATGCAAGACAACAGCGAAACTCTTTTTGATAATACTTCTTCTGTAGAACGCTGAAGGCGAATGATACGAAGATGAGAGGATAGATTCTATTTCATGATATTGTACAAGCACTAGGGTCGAGGCGTTTCAATCAACTGTTTCGTATTAGTATGGACGACTCTTGGCTATTCCAAGAGTGTTATTGTACTAGCATCGTCACTTCGCGTTGAATCTTCTTCTTTTATACATATAAACCTAACATCCTTCTCATCTCCGATCGTATTCTGTGCACTGACTCTATCCATCCATCTTTCATTTCACTTACTTCGCTTCACTTACTTCACTTCCACAGTGCTCAATCTCTTTCACATTACTCCTCAAAACCAACATCCTCGCAAGAACAGCCGCCAAGGCTCTCACATTCACAAAGACGATTAATCACTGCAATGGACAAACCTGCTGCTGTTTCTGTAACATTTTCATCGATGAGGCTTGCAGCAAATGCTCCAGGGCAGATGAGGCACCCAGCGATATTGTCGACGGCCAACATGTAGGCATCAAATTCTGTAGTATTTACCTCATCCCCGATCTGAGTAGTGTTGAAAAAACCAAACTCATCCGCAAATGTAGTTACAGTCAGATCAGTGAGTGCTTCTGCACGAATGAGGGTTTCAGTGCTGCAGGAGGTGCACTTGGAGCTCTTTGTACCCTTTCCACTCTTTGTAGAGTAACTATAGCTTCCTTTAGATCCCTTTGAAGAGTAACTAAAGCTTCCTTTAGAGCTCTTTCCACTCTTTGAAGAAGAAGCGTCGATAGGAGCAGCGACGAAGAAGGCGAGGGCAATGGCGGCGGTGGAGAAGTTCATCTTTGTTGATTGTTTGTGTGGTTTGTGCTGAAGCTAGAGCGGATTATGAGAAGAGTGAAACCTCCAGAAATAGTCGGCGAGCCGCAACACTCGTTTTACCGAAGCGTTTCGCGTCCAAATCGCCAGCCCTATGGAGGAATTAGATATGTTTTTTGCACGACGCGTTAGAGAAGGGAGGGCCATTCGCCGATTTGTAGCATCCGGATAGGTACGAGAAAGGTGTGGATTGTCATGTGGATCACTTGATAGCTGGGCAATTTTTGGCATCTAATTGGGCCTTTGTGAAAAGATACGCGTCTCTTTCCTTCAACCTACTACTTTTGCCAAACTAACAAGCAAGATTATAAGCTACACAAGTAAGGACCACGAGCATCATGGGCTAGCTGCGGGTCGCCTCTTTGGAGATGACACGCCTCGACAGGCGGCTGCACCTGAACAGAGTGATAATGATAATAACGTCCAAAGTATATTATCACAATACTCACTTTTCTCCTGCAACTGCTCTCTTAGTTGAACGTAGGACGTAGGCTCCTCTTGCTTGCGTTAGAATTAGTATGGCCTGCTTTAAGCTAACAGACTGAGTTAAACTCGGCTCCTTACAGAAGACTGGCTACTTGTCATCATGGAAGTCATCATCGTCAAGTAGCTTTAGAGTTTGAGCAACTACCACAGGCTCTGGAAGTTCTCGTAGATTCAATGAGGGAAGTGAAGTCTCGAATTGAAAGATGGCGTAGGACCAGACGTTTCGCAACATAATATGCCCTTCCGGCAAGATTTCGTGCTTCTGTAAGTGTATGCCATGCTATTTGAGCTGCGGTAGGGAGTGTTTGCACTACAAATCATCGAAGAGATTGAGATCTGGCACAACCGTTGTGAGAAGCTAATATGTCATTCATTCGCTTCGGCATTTGTTCATACCATTAGATCATCACATGTGAAAGACTCGACGATCAAATTGGTAAGTTCTTGTGCAATATATCAGCGCTACTTCCTGAAAGACCTCTGCCACGGTCTCAAGTCCGGCCGGAGCGAGAGCCTTCGTAACAATCGACTCACCTTCGAACCAGCAGCGATGGAGTAATACCGAAGAAGATTGGATAGGCGGTGAAAATATTTCTGCTTTGAGATGTTGTGCTGCTTTTGTCAGTGATACGGTGTAGAAAATGAGGGAAATAATGTGTAGTAGATAAGGAAGAGAAGCAGCGTGTTGCGTTGAGAAGCGATGTCGTCGAGACGCCCACTTTTCAGAGACATGGCGAGTCCAAACCTTTCTCGAAATTTCGCTGATCCTATGGAGGAATTAATTCATTGTTTTGCGACGTCGCTGATTCACTGAAAAGTGCGAAAGGGAGAACCGAGTGTCTTACGTGCAGGTGAATACTCTAAGACTACTCAACTAACAATAAAAATGTATATATTGAGCTGGTTGGATGGAGTTGATCGGGCAATTTTGTTGTCATTGAGTACTCCATCAGCGCAGGGGAACATACAATTATTGTTGTGCACTTTATATGTTAAGTGGTGTGTACTTATGATTCCGTCTAACATAATATTGTTTGTCACTTTCTGTGCTTTCAAAATGGATGTTCCTTACTCTCCAACCCAAGACTATACGCACTAATCGTCATTCCACAACACAATACATCATTTTCATCTTTTCCCATATAGCTTAATATCCAAAACAATATCAGGCTGATACGGAATCCGTGGATTGCAATAAAATTGATACCATCGTTGATACCCTCCATCGGAATTGTTTTTCGGGGGGATTGGACCAATATCTTTGCCCTCAATACATTTTGGATCTTTCTCATTCAATATTGATTGGTATCCCAAATTAGCGGGGATTATCACTCGACGTATCCCTCCTGGTAGCATTGGGGGGATTGAGTTATCGTCACCTGTACTGCCCAATATTGCTAATTCAATACCCTGGAGAGCGAGTATGATGTGAGCATGTATATTGATGATCGAAAAGCGATATAATGAGCAAACTAAAACAAATGAGAGTGACTTACAGCAATCGTTGATCCATCACCAAGTGTCCATCGATACGGCACGCCCTTATCTTTGGTAGTGTATATTTGAGGCTGACGACCGACAGTGGATGCCATGGAATAATCAATCGAGGCTACCATTCCGGGCTTTAGGGGCTGACCTGTTCCCTGCTTTGCATCGGCCCATTTTAGTCCTGACTCGGAAGATTTGTCGAGGATCAAACCGTTGGGTTTGGCTGCGTTCGCTGTTGATGGTGTGGAGATGATGGTGGCGGATGATGCTCCAGTCGCCGCCGCGATGACAGCCTTGGGAGGGATAGATAAAATTGAGCGTCGAGTTGGGAATTTATTATGAGTAGCGGCAGGTTGTTGTAGGGCGGATGCACAACCCAAAAGAACAACAGCAGCGACAACAATCAACGCTTTCATGGTGACGTGAATGTAAGAGATGATGTGCGAGGAAGAATGGCAAAACTTGAAGCACATCTCTGAAACGATACTCTCGTTTTCTCACAAAGCTCATTTGAATTTACTTTCTCTTCCATAACCTCAGCTTTTTTAGGGTTTTGGAGAACACGCGTCACGGATCAAAAGGGCCCGGTACCCAGCAAAAGGGCGTTGAAAAGGTAATGCATGCCTCCTCCTCACGGCAAGATGCTGCTTCATCCCGCACTGCTACGTGCTCTGCTCTAATTGTATCTACAATACATAATTGAAAGCCTGATCGCACAGATCTCTAGAGAGCACCGCGGCATCATCGAATTAAGTTCCACCAACTACTTCACAGTTCGGACTTCATCAATTGCAATCTCATGCATTTACCCATCATGAGCACAATGGTCGCACTTCTTCTCGTGGCACTCTTCGCCCTGGAAGGTGGCGCCGCCGCATCGTCTTCCTCGTCTTTATCAGCATTCCACGGGGGGTATTATGGCACTCATTCCGTCCGAAGGAGAGTCAGGATGTCGCCGTTGACAACTACAACTCCTTCTTCTCAAGTATCTCAGAGATCTGATATCATGAGAATGTACAAGAGTAAATCCGACAAAGATGACGATGATAGCGGCAGTGACACTAGCAAAAGCAGATCGTGGTTCAAACCATGGAGGTGGTTCGCTCGTAGGGAACGCCGCAAACGTCAACCGAAGATCAGTCCAACCATTGAATCATTACTCTATGCCTTCAAGGAGGCGAAAGATCTGGGCATTATCAAAGTGAATGATAATGATAACGGTGGTGACAGCAGCAATACTTTGAACGTAAATGGCACCTTCCCAACCCAAATTGCACCCGAAACAATCCAACAAATTATTGACGCCGTACCATCCGACCGTCCTCTCATTATAGAGAACACATTTGTGGGTAACACATACAAACACACAAATCAAAATGGATTGGAAATCTTACCCAAAGTGAAGTTTCGTAATGATATGGCAGGGGCATTCCATAATAACAACAATGCGGCTGCCAAGTATGGGAATGTTACGAGGCAGAATGGTGTGGCCGATTTTACTTGTGCATTGCGGAATAATAATAATGCTGTTAGTAAGACTGGAGATGTGTCTAGGAGGAATGGTGTGTTCGCTCCTTTGAGTGATGATGAGTACCATGAAGAGGTAGATGATGAAGATGGAGATGAAGATGATAATTGCACTGAATCATTATTGAATGGTGTTGTATCATCTAGCAAGGAAGAAAGAAAGTCGAAGAACCAACAACAAGGGAGCAAACCTGCTTCTGCCTCCGCTCCTCTTTCTTCACCCCATTCGAGGAGTAATGATAAGGATGATGACGGTGACTTCTTCTCGTTATTCGGCAAGCAGCCTGGCAGTAGCAGTAGGATGAAAGACAAGCCAAGCGCAGTAGATGATCACGAGGTTTCAGATGTGGTCACTGCCTACATGAGAGGAAGTCTCAACAACAACTCTACCACGACCACGTCATGGTATGAGGTATTCAACTCAAATGGTACCAACCCACCAGTTGTGGTACGAAATACTTACATTGGTAACAAATACGAAACAACTACGCATAATGGATTGAACTTGGGAGTTGATATTGATTTCAAGAACGATATGAGAGAAACATTCTACGAGAATAACAACGCTGTCGCATACGAGGGAAATATACGCCGTCAGAATGGCGTTGCCGACTTTACGAATGCATTGAGGAAGAACAACAATGCAGTGTCTGGTTCGGGAGATGTTGATCGTGAGAATGGTGTTGATGATGCAGCTCTGCCGCTTCTCTTACCACTCTTGGACTTCAACTTTACCCTCCCAGATGGATCTAATTCAACGCTGTTTGATGCAGCGTTCGGGGGTATCTTTCGTCTCTACAAGCACAAGATTAAGAAGAAGAAGGCACAAAAGGACAAGCTCAAGAGTGCAGTAGTTGACTACTACAAGCCCAAGGTCAATAAAAAGAAGAAATGGGCGAGGTCGTCAAAGGCAAGCAAAATTCTCTAGAACTTCGCTGTTACTGGATTTGGTAAACTTATAAGGGGTTAGATGTTATTTGAATCGACTCACCTTTGTATGAGAGCACCTAGCTCTTGCTAGATCCGTAACAGTAGAAGAGCACTGTCCTATAAGGTTCGCGTTGCAGATGTACACTCCTCCATTCTTGCAAAGATGTGTCATATCATGACAGTAGTAGATAGCTACTTGCGCTGATGCTCCACGCCCATGCATTGCACACCTCTTTTCTTAGCCTCAGCTTGATTTAAATCCTTCGATGCTTCTTCGTACATGGCATCTTACATCTTTGGGCATATATTTATCTGTAGCTTCGTCTTCACATATTCATCTTCATGCTGCATCGTTTATTTTACACCACAAAGTACGCTTCTCGTATTGTACCAAGCGCAAACCACATCTCCCAGTCCCAGGCTCTTTAGCTTTGCTTATGCATCATTCATTGCTTTGAATCACCTCTGGCCTAAGTCCAACGCGACCTATCATCCATCAACCTTGGTGTACGTGAGGTGATAAACTCTATCTGATTGATTCTTTGATTAAAAGGTGGTAAGATTGTCTGTTACTGTTACCTGTTACTTGTCGTGCCAGGGGTATGTGATTCTCGTCCTAGAGACTACCCCTTGCTTTCATTATGCATGCATCGTTTAATTTGCTCTACCAAATCAGTTCCTAGTGACATTTCGGGCGACAGACCCACTCTATTATATGACCTCACCAACCCCGAGTATCCGACAATTGCCGATGAGCTAAAGCTAAAGAACATCTCGGGCTACTCGTCGTATCTTCACCCTGTACCTAATGGTAGGTTGCTTGCAATTGGGAAGGAAGCGAACGAAACAACAGGTGAAGGTCATCGGATTTCAGATCACTCTGAAAATGGGCCTCAACTTCAGCAGAGAGTGACCATCTAGCATCTAGCCAGTGTTAGCCGTGTAGCATTTTGTATCTCTTTTCGGGGGGCGCGTGGGCTTGCTCTCACGTGCAGAACACTTGTAAATCCCCAAATTAGAGACTTATTAGCCAATTGAACACCAGCGCCATTACTGGTATCCAACTACTTTTTCTCTTGGGGGGTTAGTTCTTTGGCATGACGGCTCCCGCCCGCTTTGCAAGATGCAGGACACTTTACTTAGTGGGTTAGCTGCGTGCATGATCAAGCGGATCACTACACTGCTGGAGATAGAGATAATGCAACCAGAGACTTCCAGCCTTGCTCCATCCACGCTCACTATCTAATCCCATTTACCTACATGCAAGACGGAATAAGTATTCAGGAATGACAGAATGTATGATTCTATCCCCTCTCTCCCGAATCCCTTACATAAGCATTAGTATGTAGGTGAGGCAAAACTGATCCTCCACACCTCAAAGCATTTAAACAGCAGGTCTTCGCGAGTAATAGTAATAGCCCATCAATATCTTTTCTGGTCTCTGCCTTCTTGTCTTTGTCTAGAACCTGATGTCTAGAACGTGAGAGTGAGAACTTTTGTCTTGCAATACCATAGTATGCCAATGGACCATAGACTATCATAGATCCTGATGACTATCATTACAAACTTTATAACCTTAGGTCACAAAGTGGGCAGAATCCCAAGGAGCTACTAGTTAATTTACTAACAAAGATTCCCCCCTTATTTTTTGGGACCATTTGGTCTCAAAACTTTTTTTAACTAGAGGGAAGGCTAAGTAGGCGAACCAACAAAACGGGGAATAGAGGGGGATAAAGCAGAGGGCACGCCCTTCCTCACATAATTAAGCCCCTATATATTTTTAACTAGGGGCCTCTCTAGTTAATTTTGGGACCAAATGGTCCCAAAAATATTTTTTTGAGACCTAATGGTCCCAAAATCTGACCTACGGATAATGAAAGCTGGCGACTGGCGACGCACGATGCTCTCACCCCTTCACCTTCAGGGCACATATAGTTTTATGGAGCTCTGTTCACCCTCACCGCTGGACAGCATGGAGAAGAGAGAAGCTACTACTTTAGGCGAAATCACACATACATATCATATCATCTCTCTCTCTCGCCCCATTCTCCCGTGGTAGATTCCAGTCTTGATTCCAGCGGTTCGCAGTTCGCATACATACTTATGTAGCGGTTCGCAGATCAGAGTTAGTAATAGTTTCAGGGGTTCGCATCAGAAGACATTCTTTCAGTACCATTCAGATGCGAACCGATTTAAGTAGGTAGCTTGCTAGAGGCAGCGACATGCATGATGATGCGCGTCAGTAGGATAGGCAGCGTCAATGAAGAGAGAAGAGAAGAGAGTTATTATTCTGTGGTAATGACCATACTGAGAAGAGACACACTCTCCTAATTACTTCTTCAAGTAAACAAACACCTGACCACCTCGTACAATTACAATAGTCTGTGTTACAGTTCATTCCATTGCCATTGCCAATTGCAATGGTCTCGAAACTTTACATACAAATTGCCGATTGGTCTCTGTCATACAGATCAAGCTACGTGTGATCATGGAGGACATCGATCACAACGATCTGTTCAACCTTGACCTCGATTCATTATTTGAGGGGGGCGACGATCTTCTCGCCCCAGGTCATCATGATGACTCTTACTCATTAGCTGCAGATTTGACCGGCGTTGGCTTCGGAAGTAATAATGGTAATGGAGGCGGCGATAATAATAATGACGATGATGCAGCAAAATGTACGTCATTGTCGCTTCCATCGGAATCTGCTCCGAGGTTAAGCACTAGCACGAATGATAATGATGGCCCCCCTCAACTGATTGTGTCCAAGTCCAATGGAACATCCATCTACCGATCTGCTCAAAAGTTAAACGCAGTGGGCATCAAAGTGATACATCAAAATGATCATCTACAGGCCGCCGACACACCTTCTCCTTCGAACTTCAATCTAACGATGAATAAATTAGTACACGAAGAAACCGTCTCCAAACTGTTGCCACCCGACGTCAACAAACGGCACGTCATCGAAGTGAGTTCCTTCAATGGCAGCCCTGCACTCTATTTCAAGTGGGAGAACGGAATCACATGTGAAGAATGGCTCGATAAAGTGAGGATCCAGCAGCAAACTACCCATCCACAAAAAGAAGTAGCAGCCAGATTTACTGTCCGTCTACGTGCCGCAGTGGCAATTGCCAAAACTTTAACGCAATTCCATCAAAGTCGTGTGGTGTATAATGCTCTGACATTGGAGAATATCGTCTTGACGCCATTTGAGGGGGACTATTTGGCGACTTTCATTGACTTGTCGGATGCAGTGATATGTAATGATGAGCAGACGTTTGATGAGAGGAAGAGAGTGGACTTGACGAATCTGGGGATTGTTCTGAATCAACTGTTTCAGAAGGCGGATGGGAATGGGGATGGAGAGTTGACTAGCTCCAGAGGACGAGTGAGTGTCAGCTCGGATACAGAGGGAGAAGTTCCTTCTACTTCTAATACTCGTAATGCGAAGAAGCGTGGGAAGCAGCAGGTCACTCCTGGTGAAGGTCTCCCCCTCTATTTGAGAGCCATGGTGTCCACCCTTCTTATCGGGGACGAAGAACATGATGACTCGCAGCAGTTGCGATATGAATCAGCGAATGCTGTTTATGAAGATTTGAAGGTAATGGCAACACCAGCTGCTGATGGTGATCGTCGAAACAGTTACTTCAAAGAGACCGAGGCCGATCACGAGGTCATCATCCATAGTCGTTTGAAGTTGCCGAAGGATTTGTTTTATGGTAGACAAGTTCAAATGTCGATGATAATGCATCAGTTGCAATCGGCAACAATGCTTGGTGATCAGCCATTGATGGCTCTTATTGCTGGGTATCCTGGGACGGGGTGAGTCTGCCATTATCATATCATTTGATTTTGCTTTTTGTCCACATATTCGCCCCTAACACCAACTGCTGTATCACGAATCGCTTTGCTGCAGAAAATCGACTCTCGTTGACCAAATCAAAAAGCCTCTAGCCGATAAGAATGGGTTGTTTATTGAAGGGAAATTTGACAGCTCAGCTTGTCCCGACAAAGTACTAGCTTCTGCACTCGACTCATTCTTTACCAATATTAACACATCCAACGCCGGAGAGAATGCGCACATGTCAATGCGATGGCGAATCAGCGATGCGGTAGGATCGGGTGTTAGCTGCTTATATGACAGCATTCCAAGTTTGCGTACATTTATGGATGACGGCACGGAAGTTGATAGGTCAGAAGGGCGAAAGATTGCTGGGAATGCGCTGGATCAGAGGTTGAAGTATATGTTTTGCAAGCTGATTAGCGCTATCCCGTGCCGTTCTCAACCATTGGTACTAGTGCTGGATGATTTGCAGGTAAGTGCTTGTCTTTGCTTTCGGATATATATGGTCTTTGGACTGCATATTTGCATTTGCTGACGTTGTGTTTCTGCACATACTCCTTTACAGTGGGCCGATGAGATGACGCTGGGTGTAATCAGAATGTTGATGACAGACCCAGAAATTCATCACTTTTTATTCCTTGGTTGTTACCGTGAGAACGAAGTGAATGATTCGCACATGCTGTCAACGAGTCTAAACGACATCCGAGAACAGGGTATCAATATCATGACAATCAAAGTTGGTGCCATCGAGAAGGAGAGTACCAACGCGCTAATCAGTGACGTCATGTGTCTGCCACCAAATCTATGCCGACCATTGTGAGTAGTAGAGAGTAGAAAGAGTAGACATGCTTACACTTGCAGTAACTTTGTTTTGGTCATACTCATACTTTTGATTTCTGCCATGTGGTTCCCTCCAGGTCAAACGTAGTGCATCGAAAGACAGGCGGCATCATCATGTTCGTTCTGCGGCTGTTGGCTTCACTCAATGATGAAGAATTAATCTGGTACAGCATTAAGTCCCGTCGATGGATGTTTGATCTCCAAAAGATTGAACTCAAAGAGATGTCCGAAGATGTCGTCAAGCACATGACAGAGCATATGGGTCGTCTTCCCAGGAAAATGCAGTCGGGTCTGAAGCTGTGCGCTTGCCTTGGGCCAAGCTTTGACGCGACAATACTTGAAAAGGCACGAAAGGATGCCACAATTGGCGACGACTTCTTGGAATCTTGCGTTGAATATGGTTTGCTGCAGTCCGACGGTGGGTCCAGTTATAAGTGGTCGCATGATCAGGTTCAGCAGGCAGCATACGGGTTGATCCCTTTGCAAAAAAGGGAGAAACTCCACTTGCTGGTTGGTTCCAGGTTGCTTCTGAGCACAACGCCCTCTGAAATGGAAAGATTCATATTTCATGTTGCTGACAACATGAATAGGGGGGCGAAGTTACTCGAAGATCTTGAGCAAAAGTATGATGTGGCAGAACTGAATTTGAGAGCAGGCGAGAAATTGCTTGAGCAACAAAGCTTTCATTCTGCCGTCAAATACCTCATGAACGGCATCACACTTGTTGGGGATGACTCATGGGGAGCAAAATATAGCTTAACTCTTCGCTTATACGATGCAGGTAGGTCCCACTTCTTCATAGTCGTGTGTGCTGGTCATCTACGTTCTCATTTGTATCATTCTAACCCTGTGTGCTAGTGCAGCTTCTGACGCTCTTTGTGTGGTAGGTGACTATCCGACGCTGACAGCTTTGGCTGAGAAGCCATTGCATTATGCACGATGCTTTGAAGACAAATTGAACACTTACAGCAACCTCGTTCGTGCGTTGTCGTCATTGGGAAATAACGATGAGTGCATTAACACGAGCGTTAGTGTTTTATCGCAATTGGGGGAGTTTATACCAACGAATATCACTCAGGAAATCTATTTTGACGAGGTTGCGAAAGTCAGACAAGCATTGATTGGATTGTCAAGACAAGATCTGCTATCACTGCCGGTCATGACTGATTTCAACAAGCTGACCGCGATGCGATTCCTCAACCACATGCTGCTAGCTACGTATGCGTCAAACCCGTCATTGAATCCAATAGTCGCTTTTCGGATGGTGAGAATGACTGTGGAATTTGGTGTGTGTAGTATTTCTGCCATTGCTTTTTCGTGCTACGGAGCATGGTTGGCTAGTAGTCTAAACGATGACTACGATGTTGCGTTCACAATGGGGCGCGTTGCCTCAGATTTGATGAAGAAACTGGGTAGTGTTGAAATTTTGCCACGTGTGCATGCTGTGGTGTATGGAATGATCAATATTTACAAAGAGTGAGAGTCATCAAAGCTGTCAATTTGTTGCGGAGAGCTCGGAATATTATTTGTCCGCATTAACATTCTAACATTCATCTTCTGTATCTGTACTTTTGCAGGCCTTGGCAAGCATCTTTGTGCAAGCATTCTGAAGCATTCGATGCTGGATTGATGCATGGAGACATGGAGTATGCTGTATCTAACATTGCCTTTCACCATACATTGGCGCTTTTCGGTTGCGGATCCAACCTTCAGGATTCAAGCCACAGTTTACAAAAGCACATACAGCGTGGATTGCAGTAAGTACTCGCTACACCGTCATCTTTTCTCGACAACATGATTGCCCATGAGACGCTCATCAAATATTATTGTTATCATCCAATTTAAAGGTATAACCAAAACGGCATGGTGAAAATCATGGCAATGTTTGAACAAATGACATTTGATTTGATGGGATTGAAAACAAATGCGTATGAAAGTCACTTTGGTGGGTTGAGTGAGGATGCTGTGTTAGACTTTGCCATGAAGAACAAGATTACAAATTTGAGTCGAGGTTTGTACCAAAAGATAAGATACGTCAAATACATGTGTGGCGATATGGATGCAGCCGCTAAGCACTATGACTTGCAACAACAACGAGATGTATACGCTGATTGCGCGGGACAAGCTACAACTGGTGAGTTGGGGTTGTAGTTGTATCATTATCTTCGGAAATTTATTGTCCCATCTGTCGCGTCCTCATTTGAATACGCGTTGGATTCATCACTCAAACTCAGGTCGGACTGTGTTTTTCTTGACCGCTACATTCATTGATGGCCTCATAGGTCTGTACTTTGCGCGGAAGCATCGAGATGATGAAGCAAAATGGACCGGTGTAGCTGAAACGGCCATCGAGCATATGACGAAATGGGCAAAGAGTTGTCCTTGGAATTTTGCAAATAAGTTATCTCTCCTCCAAGCTGAATTCTTCTTTCTGAAGGATGATGAGCAGGCATACAGTTGCTACAAAGCATCGATAAAGCAAGCACGAGAGCACAGGTTCAATCACGAAGAGGGATTAGCACACGAAAAACTTGCAACGTATCTACTCCACAAGAGCAAACATGACGAAGCTTTGCATCACTTTCAGGATGCGAAGAAATGTTATGAGACTTGGCATGCACACGTTTTAGTCCAACGTGTTGAGAAGGCCATTGCGGTGTTGTCTCCACTGTGTACTAGCAGTAGATAGCCGCTATGTGCGGAGGAAAAAAGATTATTACACCGACCTCACACGAGTTTGCGGTACTCGCTGATGCTTGAAATCCCAAGGGCACTAGCTATTCCTGCGTGTACAAATAATGAAGACAAAAGTGATAACTTTGTGGGACTCTCAAGGACGGACGACAATCAGTTGTTCTTGCAATCGATGCTGAGGTACCTCGGAGATGCGTGCAGATCAACGACGGGACAAGATGAAGCTGGATGGAAAAGAGAATGGGAGTTGGTTGACGACTCGGACTCGGAGAACTACCGTCGGCAGCACAACGGACATGATTGCGGAATCTTTGTGATCACTAATATTACTCTCCTGGCACAGAAAATACCACTGACAGAGCAAACCTACATTGAAGTTGAAGCTGAAGCCACCTTCCTTGAGCAAAACACGAGAGAATGCATTGCACTTCTCTTGTGGCCTGCCAGTAAAATCGTCCCCGCCCTCGTCCGCCTACACAACAAAGACAAAGGATGCAGGCGACTGCAGTAGTATGTATCGACCCAGGGTACGGCTAAAAGACCGCAACACATCGAAAATTCTTCATTCATTTTCTCAAACTCATCAAAGTCAAAGGGGAGCTTGTGTGAGAGGCACCTAATCACTTGTTTGCGTTACTTTGGACTGAATAGAGAGCACTTATACTATTCTGTCGGTCACAAATTCATTGGCTGTGCGCTTTACCAGTTGCGTTCCAATCAAAGCAAAAATTTGATCAATTTGGGGAGATATCAGTCAAGATAGAAATTGTCTATATCTATAATCACATTTGTTGACTAAACCTAAACCTTACAACACATGTTACATTTTCATTGTGTACAATACCTCCAAAGAGATCTTTATTATGGTATACTTTTTACTTTGAATCTCACTATTCATAGAAAAGCGGAGAGCTGGGCCTCCTCTCAAAGTACTAGAGATCTATTGCTTTTTGACAACAGACTCAATCTCACTCCGACTCCGATGGACGTATTAGTATTAATTAAGTACATCGTCCATTCGTAAAATAGCTGTGCCAGTCGACTTCAACTTCCCCCCTTCTTTGCTGCTCTGTGGCGCTCAGCTCAGTTGCCGTGTGTGACCTTTTTATGTTTTTCTTTGCAACATGTGTCTTGGAGAAACATTCTCTGATTGTGATGTGCTCTTACTCTTATCGTAACTCTCGTATTGTCACATTCTTTCATTCAACGGCGCTGTTGGACCTTCTGAAGACATTTATCAGTCAAAATAGTAGCATGTACATCTCTAGAGAGAGAGTTTAGAGATCTACATAAGCTCGCGAGAAGGGCCTGGAGGCTGGCGAATCAACTTAGAGTCGAGGTGCGCGACAGGAAAGCGGTATCTACCTGTCGTATCAGACAGAAAATTTGCCCCCAAAAATTCCAAATTTTATCACCATCATAGATAAGTAGGTGGCAGTGATTATCTAACGCGAACAAATACTTAATTGGTTAGGGTGTTGGTCACCATCGGTGGTTCAAAATGACTGCTTTACTGCTAGTACCATGGCGCAGCGTACCGTTTGCTATATCACTGATGCAACTGCTGCTCAGCGTAGAGCCCGAAGTGGCGGCGTTTGCATTTGCACCTTACACCCATCACGGAGTGGTGTCATCACCTGCTCTGATAATACAATCAAAGACGATACATTCTACCGCTCGTCTTTATGCGGCGAATTCAAAAAGTAAACGCGATGAGAATAATGAAGAGCAGAAGACTGTTGATGTTTCATCATCTAATGGCAACTCAAAGAAACAATCCATCGGCGATTATTTGCCATCATCATCATCAACGGAGAGACGACGACGGAAGCTCGTCGACCGATCCAATATTTACTCCGTTGACACTTCTCGAAAAAATAACAAATCATTATTTGTGGAAAACGACGAAGAAGAATTGTGCTTTTTGGATGATTTACCGGGCACTGATGTTGGTCAAAGTTGCTTCGTCTCATCAGATAATTATGACAATGGCGATGATGCAAATCCTTCTGCTTCGATGTCTCAATCACTTCCATTCAATACACGGCTTCCACCTCTAGCAATGGATCTAACACTACGATATCTACCATTCATCATGCCCATTGTAGCCTATTCAACATATGAATCCACCGCTCGCATGTTCGATAGGATGGTGGAATTCATCTCAGATAACAACTGGATTGCAGTGGACGGCGGACAATACCAAGCAGAAATAATTACACCTGCAATAAACGGATTGGTGGTTCCCAGTTTGGCATTACTATTCGCCACGTTGGTAAACAACACAATCAATACATTACGGCAGCGTCAGTTGCAGATTCGTACAAGTTTGAATACCGAAGCCAACGATTTACGAGTGCTTGCTACGATATTGGACTCCCTCCCATCCCAACTGCGCAAGGCCAAGAATCATCTGAGAGAATATCTCATTCAATATGCATCACGAGTCATTGCCGAATCCAAACCAGGACTATCCATAGAAACTCACATGTTCATCGGATCAATGGATATTGAACTGGATGGCTTCCTCCGAATGTGGAATGGGTTGAGCATGGGGAGTTATGGGACAATGTTCATCGATACAATGCTACCGGCGAGCAATTATACTGTCGATCAGAAGGAGTTTGATCCATATCAACTTCAGCTTAGTATAACTCCAAAGGA
The DNA here is from genome assembly GCA_030544225.1 of Skeletonema marinoi. NCBI lineage: Eukaryota > Bacillariophyta > Thalassiosirophyceae > Thalassiosirales > Thalassiosiraceae > Skeletonema > Skeletonema marinoi. The sequence goes on along the minus strand of CM060485.1, from coordinate 301,636 downwards.
GAGGCAAACTGTTGCACCGTTCATGTCACCGTACATCTTCTCGGAGACGTATGATGCATTGACTAGATTGCGGAAAGAGCGGTCAATACGTGTATCGGCTTTGCAATCCACATATCCAATGTTACATTACGTCATTTTGGCATTGCTCGCTAGTAGTATCTGTACGGTTTTCTTGATGGAGACGAATCAAGATCTGCTCCTCTTCTTGTCGGCAATACAGTTGAAAGTGTTGTGGAGTATGCTCATTGGAACGTTCTCGGCGTTGGGTGTGGTGAATTATGATATGATTGATCCGTTTCGGGGTAGTTGTGAGTGCATGTATTCTTGATTTTGTGTTCATTTCCTTTCACTCCTTCTAATGCTCACATCATTTTGCTTCTGTATCGTGTTGGGAAATATATGTAGATAACGTGGCTGTATCAGTGGATCAATTTTATACAATAAGGGCAGTTCTTATTTCATCAATAGAGGAGGAGGCGGATGATGAAGAGGAGAGATAATGTCGATACACAATTTCTTAAACTGATGCCTAACTGTCAGGAATAAATGAAACAAGTAACTGTGACATGATCATTGCTTTGGATTTCTGTTTTCCTCGATAGCATTGTCAATAGCTGACTGGCCCCGAGTCAGTACAACAACAGCACCTCACAGAATAGATAATAGCACTAACTTTGAGTTTACTTAATTTAATTGAATTCATTCATCGTCGTCATCATCATCCAACACGGCCTTTGCCTTGGTATTCACTCTCTTTTTGATCAGTGCCTCGCCTTCATCATCATCGTCGTCGTCATCACCACTGCAAAAGAAGAATACCAACCAATTTGATAGAAACGTGAGCACATACACCAGTGAAAACAATACAAAAACAACAAGATATATCCAAACTACTTACAATACAACCTCCCCATCCTCACTCGAATCATCCTCACTCTCCTTTCTCGCCGCCCTAGCCGCAGCAGCCCCCCGTTTCTGTGTCTTCTTCTTACTCCACTCATCCTCCTCCGACGATGCCGAATCCTGCCCATAATCAAGTTCCTCCTCTTCATCACTATAATTATCACGATCTCCCCTCATCGTTTGACGTTTCAACCGACCAAGATTCACTCCATCATAATCATCATCATCTTCGAGATAACTTGCATTCATACCACGTCGTCGCCCTCCACCACCACCACCACTACGCCTCGCCGCACCACTCCTCGCAGCACTACGACTACTCTTGGCCAAATCATCCTTACTCTTAATCCGTTTCGCCTTTTCACTCTCCGGATCGAAATCGGTAACAATTTCCGCAATACGGGCACGTTTCACATTGCGTTGACGCACGGCCAGGGTGAGGTTGCGATGGGCGCTACTGGTAAGGGAGGAGGGGCGGGGTGCAAATCGTGATGAGATTGGTCCGAGACATTCGAGGACGGTTCCCCCTGGTTGGGTGGGGGGTGGAACTTCATCATCATTGTTATTTTCATTGTCGCTGTTTTCATTCTTTTCTCCACCAGCAGCCTTATTTTCTGCCTTATCATCATCTTCCTTAACTGGAGGACCCTCCAACTCCTTCTTTGTAGGAGGACGAATCCGTGCCTTTTGACTAGCATACAAATAACCATTAATCCCTGAAAATCCCGGCAACACACCACCCTTTCCCCCTGCACCCTCCATGGGAACACTACTATCCAAATTATCCACCTCCAAAACCTCCTTACCCACATGCAATGTATAACTCCCATCACTCCACTTGACCAACCTTGTATTACTCTCTCTAACCAACATGTCGCTGTCCTCCTCTCGTTGTAACTCACCCGTATCCTCATCGTATTTGTACCTCCATCGGATCATATTGTGGACGTACCCTTGATAATATTCCTCTTCGGATTTGGCATCGTGTGTTTTGGAGTTGTAGGGTGTTGTATTGATTCCTACTAGATTTGGCAGTTTGACTGTGTGGTAGACAGTGCTATTGGTGTTGTTATTGGTGGATGATGATGATTCGTGTTTGTTGGGATGGAGATTTAACAATTCCATTTTGCGAGGGGGGACATACACAGCCTTTTTCGTATCGTCATTCCCATCATTCCCCCCGTCTTTCATGTTGGCATTATCATCCTCACTATCACTGTCCAATCCCAATGTTTGATTCATAGTTTTGAGAGCTGGTGGATCTTTGGTGTTGTTATTATTGGCATCATCGCCAGTTTTAGTGGTGCCGATGATACCATCATCTTGAAATTCATCATCTTCGGAAGAGGAATCGTCATCTCCAAAGAGAGCAGCGTTGTCCGTTTTTTGTGAAGAGTCATTGTTGTTGTCAGCAGTAGAGGATGATTTCTTCTGACCTACTTCAGCTTCATCCTCGTCACTATCATCGGCCATTTTGGTATCTTCTCGAATGGTTTCTTCGTCATGAGTTCCTTTTTGGGGTGCTGCTTCATCATCATTATCATTTGCTGTAGCGGGAGCATTATTATTGACGGTACTTTTTGTAGTGGCACCGACACTTTCGTCGGAGCTATCGGTGTCACCGAAGAGGTCGGCGTTGGTGGGCGCTGCAGCGTCTTTGGATGCCATGGTTGTTATGGATTTTTTGTGTGCCGAGTTTTGAAATGTGCGGCGGAAGGCGGAAGAATAAAGACACGTGTCTGAAAAGGGATTGGACGAATGTAATAAAGGCTATGCAAGGCGCCAAAAATCCAATTCCTCTGGGCCGCGGCCAAAAAGTCACTTTTTTTTAGAAACCACTCATCACATCTCGACCGACGGCAAATACCCATCAACCTCCCAAACACCATAACGCCGCTAATAGTAAGTCAAATAATAATCCCAATGGCTATCTAGACCCAAATTTCACGTAGATTCCATTTCTGCACTCCTCGGAGCGGTTGCTGCAGCGGCTGCTGCCGTATCAATACATAACTGCGGCGTATCTGATTTTGCTCTATTTTCACATGCCGCAACACTAACCATCAGCACCACCCCTTTACTCCTGCAGAAGTATGAATACTAACAGTGATAGCACGAAGCCTCGTCGGAGTCCGAGGAGTAATGGCACTCACCCGAAGTACAAGAACCTCAGGGTTCGAGACTGCATGTGCCTGTCTCCATTATGTCGTGAACTCATGTGGAGTTGGGCCGACATCAATGCGACGGATATGTTCCCCTATATCTGTGTTCCAGGCAAGCAAAAGAAGGACACTCCGTTAGCACGTCATCTAGACGGCTATCGTAAAAATGTGGCCCACCACTTTTATGGGCATGCATCTAGCGGACTGAAGAAGGAAATTCTTGATTCTAATGACGATTTGAGATTTGCAATGTGGCATTTGCCTCCTGAGTTTCGACCATTGGCCCACAAAGATACGGTGAAGAAGACGAATAAATGGAGAGTTCCTGCCGATCTTGGAAAGAAATTGTTGACTGACAGGGACTTGACTAACACTCCTGATGAACACGGCAATAAGACTTATTATTTGTCACCAATTTGTCATGACATTTCTGAAGCAAAGAAGGAAGTTGAGGTTGCACAGAGGGAACACCATGCAACCTTGAAATCTCCACCTGAATCCAACTCTACAGCACCAACTGCAAGGACAAACCCTAGAGAGAGAAGAATTGCACAAGCCACACGTCATGCGGAATCAGACGCCGGTGCAACTGGTCGGCGAGTTGTTGAGCTAGAGGATGAGGTGGCAAAACTACAAGAACTTCTACAAAAGCAGGCACAGGAAGCTGAACAGAGGGAGAGTGCTTTGAAACAGTTGAACCAAGCGGAAAAAGATGCCTTACTTAAGTTGCTTCGAGAGACCGGAATGAGTAGGCTGAGCTTGTGTAACGACAAGTTTCACGAAGATAGGCCATGGCTTGCTCCTCATCTCTACGGTAGCACATGGAAGGAGCACAAAGCGATTGGAGATAGAGTGTTTAAAGGGATAGGAGTTGATTATTTGCTGGACCAAGACAATGGATTTTTGAGGGAACACCTCCCAGAAATGAATGTCAAGGATTGGAATGCGAATGTAAGTGGTGAAGGGAAGATCACTCCATTTGAGCAGTACTCTATTACAGTTATGATTGTGAGGCGAGATTTTGCACAGGAAACAATTGCTGGGATGTATGGTGTTTCTCAGAGTGCTATCTCTCGGTACTTCACTGCTTGGGCACCTAGACTTGGAAGGGCAGGTAAGGATTTATCTGAGATTGACATGGAAATGAACCATAATATATTTGAGGTGGACTATTGTAAGAAGAATAATCTTCCTTACATGGAAAAAGGCAAGGCTTATGATCTTGAGGAGTATCTGCAATTAGACGACGACCTTCTTGCACTTCAAATAAATATGGATTAAATATGTAAGAGATCGTAAGTACTCCCACCCCAGTATTCTACTAGTGCCTTCTCAGACGACCTCCCCAGAAACACTGGAGTGTACGTCACACTCAAGCCACATGGCAAAACCCACATAATATATCTAGCTGCGCTACAATGCATTTTGTCGGAATATTGCGACCTTGAAATAAATGAGTTCAATCTCACTGTGTCTGTGACACAGTCCTTCCCATCCATTAACAAGCCAACTTTGTCCAATCCAAGTTCAAAGTATCTGATTGGCATGGCTGCCTCAAAGTAATTAAGAGGACGTTCGGAACGAGATCCTCCTTGGAGACTACCACTATCACCTCTTGCCACAGGTTGAGAAAGAATACTCTTGCTTGCTCTGACCTTCTTACTTGGTCTCTGAAGATGACGAGTGTCTCTTGGGAAATAATCATCACATCCATGTGGGATTAAAAATGGTTGGCACATGTTTGCTTTGAAGGTAGCCCAATTCAGCACATGCTCGAAATGTGGAAAGTGTGATCGCGGAACTTTGTCTTGAAGATATTGGTAGTCGTTTGTACGTTTGTTGTACACTTCTGACCCGTATCTCCCTTGGCACAAGTCTCTTGTACCAATTGTTTCTCCGTAAGTGTATTGATCTCTGCCCTCCATGAAACAGGGTGTTTTCATTGCATTGCAGTTTGGGTAGCTTGTTGAAGTTCCTGCAAATCCTCTATCACCAAGACCATCGTACTCTGCAAATAATTTCCCAAGCCTTTCAGCTGTCCAAGTAATATCTTGCTTTGTCATCCCTTGTTTCAAAGCATGACAGTATTGCTGAATCAATGTTAACCTTTGCTCTCGTGTGTGAAGGAGGTAGTGTGACAGGAGATTATTAGCCATCACGCCAGAAGTAAATGCTTCATGCATAGACTCTTGCCTCAATAACTGTAGCAGCTTTGCTTGAATTGATTCATTTGGACCATCTTTCCCATCAAGTAAATCTCGTAGGTGCTGATACACCTTGGATTGCTCCATCTTGTATTCCGCCACTTCATTGCCAGAGTCAGACAAAGAAGCTCTCTTGATGGCATCACCAATATGAGTCTCAATGTAATCACAAAGTGTCACATCTTGAACAAATTCGTCGCCCTCGTTGATGCCAGAGTTAGAAAGCATTTCCGTATCACATCCTACCAATACGCATGTATCCTCAGCGTCAAAATCTAACAAGTTCTCTTCATCCTCTTCACCAGAAACTGACTCATTGCTAGCATCCTCATCGACATAATCGTCATCGTCAGTGTTTTCATCTTCATTGATGGAAACTCCAGCATTTACGCAAGATAGAATGCTGGTAAGAGTTGATTGACGCTTCCGATTATCATGTTCCCGACGTCGCCTTTCTCTCTTGAGCTCTTTTTCTGCATCATTGTCATGGAATGCAAAGTTGAAAGGTATGGGTACCTTCTTCATAGTACCCATTGGCACGGGAAGCAAGGATGCAGCATCTTCCTGTGTCAAGCTTTCTGAATCAAGTTGGCGTTGCTTCAAGTGTTTCTGAAGGTAGAACAAAATTGCATACTCTCCACGCAAGTGTGAACAGCCTCCCAAGCCTGCTGGGCACCCACATCGGCTAGTAGGAGGAGGGACAAGTTTCATTGTAGTAGAGTCAATCACAAGCATCGCCCAATATGGCTCAGATTTCATTGAAGGGATACATTCAATTCGTATTGCGATTGCCTCATGGCCATTTGATTTGATGCGGCACCTAGCAGTTTGAATCTTTCCAATATCGAAGTTGCCACCAGCGATTAGTCTCTGAGCACGCACTTGGATCCCATTACGTCCTACGCCAAATAACTCGAAGAAGTCTTTATCGCTGAGTAAATCAATCTCAAGGAGTATGTCAATAAAAGTGTCCCACGATCCATTCCAAACAAACTGTCCGTCTCCGGTCACTGTCAAAGGTTCTTCCTCGTCATAGGCAGTTTGTTGACCCTCTTTCCACTCTCTTGGCTGAGTGAATCTTTCACCCTGTTTCTTCATTAGGGAGAGGACTCGCTTAGCAAGACGAATTGCGTTGGCCCGATCATATCTACCACGCGTTGGAAGGCCTCTCTCAATGAGAAAGGTAAGCAAGGCCCAGTCTGACCAGTACTCAACAGGGATTCTCTTGTCCGGGTTTGCACCATGGGCAACCTTGTAGTGTGGCTCGTACTCTGATGTAGGTTGCTCGAGGACCTCAGGCAAGGAGCCAGTCTCGGTTATTTTGAAATGTAACAGATCTCTTGAGTCACCTTGAAGTAGAGTTGTGGGATCACAACCAAACCCAATCATTTCTCCCCATTTGAGTTTGGAGACACCCGGTGGGAGTTCATTCAACGGTTCGAGCACAACGTCATAGGTATCTTCATTTGCAACATCAATTACTTCACTTGATCTTGTATCTTCATGAGACTTGGGCTTCAAACGGAACACAGGCGGGAACATTTGGAGATTGTATGCCTTCCAAAACTTTTCAGTGTAGTCCACGGCTTGATGCGGATCATTTTTGTTCCATTTCTTAGTAATCTTCATTGTATCAAGAACCAATCCCCTCTCTGTGTCATCATTTGCATCAATAAATTGTTTCATCAATTTGCGCACTGCAACAGGACCGTTACCATCTAAGCGATCGATATAATCATTGCCAAGGAAGTTGGACAATACGGGCAAGTGATCAGTGTAAGATCCACTTCCCATTGACTCTCGTTGCAGAATTTCACTCCGCTCGTAAAGGCAGCATTCACCAGTGACATAGTCGACATCTGTTACTATTTTGTCCCCTCCAATGACAAACAAGTCACCATCTTCAGACAATATGATATCAATCAGTCCAGCACGCTGTGCCTCGATGAGCTGCCAATCTGCTTCGAATGGTGCACAGTAGATGCGGACTCCAATCTTCTGACACTCAGTAGCTACCATTGCAGTAAAATCCCCCCTGCGCTTTGCAATTGCAGTACGCAGAAGTTTTACATTTTCGTAATCACCACCAGACATGGCACCATGCTTATAGATATTGTCCAAGTCATTCAATGCTGTGGTCACTCTTTGCTGCCGACGCTGTCCTTCATTTACTTCCTTCAACGGATGGGACCGCCCATCCATGAAAAGAATTACATCCTTTTCGCCGTTTTCACGTGTGCTTATGACAGAACGAAGGAATGACATGAATTTATCAATGGCATCAAAGAGAGGCACCTTTGGCTCCATGTCAAACACAGCAGCACCTTTTTGGGTATGCACACTCCGATGAAACCAGCCTGACGCATCCACCCCTACTGTACCCTTCAAGTCTTTCAACTGATACTGCCGTTTGCCATCTCTTTTTTCGTTAGCATTGCGACCAATGAATTCTTTATGTAAATTGTGCGGTCCCATTGTTGATCTGCAGGAGTAAAGGGGTGGTGCTGATGGTTAGTGTTGCGGCATGTGAAAATAGAGCAAAATCAGATACGCCGCAGTTATGTATTGATCGGCCCTCGGGGCCCCGGATAGATTGCGTGGAACGTAATTCCGGGGTGCCGGAGGTGCCCTCAATTCATGGTGAGCAATAGTGACTAGTTGTGACCAGATATTTCTACAGGAGCCTACGCAGGAATAGTATACGAAGGATTTAGGAAGAAACATTTACTGTGTGACATGTAGAGGCCCTTTAGACCATACCGGCTACATAGTAGGAATTGATTTTGTATAGATTTCCTATGTAAAAAAGTACCAGGTATGCTCTAGATGCGCCCGAGTTTGAGCTAAATTGTCATTGCAAGAAAGTGCAAAACTAATTCATATGGTTCTCAAAGTGCTGTGTGGCGTTCATCCTGAAGAGAAGCTGGTAAAAGAGAAAAGAGAATCAAAGAGAAGCAAAAAACAAATGACCGGACAAATGACCGGATCCGGTCATTTGTTCAATTTGATCAAATTTTGTTCTTTTTGTTTTGAGATGGCTGTCTTATTTGCAAAATAGATTTTGAAGATGGCTGTCTTATTTGCAAAATAGATTTTTGAAGATGGCTGTCTTATTTGCAAAATAGATTTTTGAAGATGGCTGTCTTATTTTCAACGCAGATTTTTGAAGATGGCTGTCTTATTTGCAAAATAGAATGGGTGGGCGCGCACACAAGCCAGAAAAGAGACAAAGTGACAGAAGAACAACACACAACACCTAGCATTGCAGAGCAACTTTATAGTAGGGTAACCCTTAAAAAAAACACTAACACAGTAAAAGAAGTAGATGTACCAGACAAGGCCCCGAGGGCCCGCATTGCAGCTCTCTTTCTGTCCCCTCAGCTCCAGAACAGGCTACACAGCCAGGCTGCACGGCACCAGTTTGATACGGCAGCAGCCGCTGCAGCAACCGCTCCGAGGAGTGCAGAAATGGAATCTACGTGAAATTTGGGTCTAGATAGCCATTGGGATTATTATTTGACTTACTATTAGCGGCGTTATGATGTTTGGGAGGTTGATGGGCATTTGCCGTCGGTCGAGATGTGATGAGTGGTTTCTAAAAAAAAAGTGACTTTTTTGGCCGCGGCCCAGAGGAATTGGTCTGCATAGCCTTTATGAGATGCTCCAATGAACAGGCTGGGCGGGCGTATGCCTCTCAAATCATTGGAATGAATGGTGGCTGTGTGGCGCCTTCTACCTAAGTAAAGGCTTCTGTGAGAAGGAGTTTGCTTGGACTTGGGGCAAAGGTAAAATGATGAAGCGTGAAGTATTTGTAAGCAAAGCTAAAAATTATGCTAGTGCTAGCTGCTACTGCTATATACTTCTATCTACTTGGCTCCTGCTAGTCAGAGAGGAGTGGTGTGCAAGCTTTGTGCTTCAAACTGAAACGACGAATGTGTAAGCAAAGCGAAACAGGGAGGAGGCAGAGATGTATGGTACATGGATGTGTATGGTGCAGAACGGAAGCACCGGAGGATGCTCAAATCAAGCTAAGAATAGAAATGTACTTGGGGGCGTACAGCGAAAGAGCAAAAGTACACAGTCCATGAGATGGAGCCCAATCTTTACATAGACTGGACACAAGGCAAGGATACGTATTTGCAAAGTTTACAGATAGTACCAAAGGAATACTGACAGTACTCTTTAAACAGCTTTCGAGGTACGGGCCCAAATGTGGGCCCATTTTTCTACCTAGCTTCGTACGTAGTTAATAAAATAACGACATCACCGAGTTAGAAGACGTTCATTGCACCTATAAAAAGCCAAAGAGCAGCTCTTTCCATCGACACATCTCATTAATAACGAGGCTTTGAATTTTCGGCGGTTAAATGCAGGAAAGGCATGTGGTCGATTTTTTGTGCAAAAAATATCCGCGGGACGACCATGGCTGTTCCGGTGTTACTACGTCGCTTATAATCCATTCCATGCAACCTACCGCATATCGGACGAAAGCTTATGACCTCCCACAACGATTGATGTGAGTAGGGTTGCATGAAATGGACAATAACACCGTCGGAACACCTCCTCCATGTAGGCGGTATTTTTGCTCATCGGCACATCATCGGGCCTTCCATAAGACAGATATCGGGGAGATTATACTGCATCTTTGACCATATCAAGCAGTCATACCTCGCACATATATCAATACAATAGATAGGAGGCGTTGTATTTGTTGGTAATGGCGTTTTAGTTGCGTAAAAGTTGCTATAGAAGGTCGGGCGGATGCGTCGGGCGGATGAAAAATGTCGACCACTTGTTTGGTAGATAGAAGCATAGTATATACAATGAATTAATGAATCCAAAGCGGCCAATCAACTCATAACTATCTATACTATCGATATGAGGCGTTGGATCAATTGAAATAGGTTGGTGCTACCCAAAGGAGAGCATGGTAGTAAGCAGATCGGCCGCCATGGTGAGTAGGGAGAAGATGGTTAATTTGCTCGGTAATCCTACGTAAATAGTAAAACGAGCTGGGAGTTGAAAACCACTTACCTCGAAAGCTGTTTTTAACACAGATACGAATCTCTAGTAAGGTGCCTTCAACTTCAACTTCAACTGTTACTGTTGCAGATCTAGCTAGGTGCTCTCATTCTCATGCTAGGCGAGCAGATTCAGACAGCCAACCTCTATGCTAGGCGAACAGATTCAGACAGCCAACCTCTAACCTTTGAGTTTACCAAACACACGCAGTTCTAGAGGACTGGCCTTGCCTTTGCTAATCTCAGCCCCGACCGCTGCATCAATCCTCTTCTACTTGGAAACGACGAAACATCGACTGACACTGAGAGTGCTCAGTGTGTGGTAGTGCTCCAGCTCCAGCTTCCAGCTGCTGCAAACCATGCTGCAGTCTCAAACGCTTCTCGTCCGGCGCCCTCGCGATGGTTGGGAGAATTGCGTGATCATCCGCGTTTTGAGGAGCTGAAACGCCGTTTTCAACACATTTTGGCTTCGGCTGAAAATTTGCTAAACGAAATCATTCAGCAGCATCCGGAGCTCAGACGCATCATTGATGCCAATCAAGAGCTTCATTCTATGATTTGACGAGCCAATGAGTCTCGAATGCGTAGTGATAATATTATTTTAGGACGAACAACTATTTATATCTTTAACGCTGTATTTGGCGAATGCGTCGATATGCTCCTCCAGCTGATGCTGACCAGTGTTGTAGTTGTAGGAAGCTAGAGTGGGAGATCACAAATATGTACAAAATTACAATTTTAACCGCATATTAGAGGGTCGTGAAAAAGTGTCGACTGCTTTGGGCCCCGGGCGCTTTCTCCACCAAATCAATTAGTCTTTTTGCCTCCGCACAGCGTCCTATCTACTGCTAGTACACAGTGGAGACAACACCGCAATGGCCTTCTCAACACGTTGGACTAAAACGTGTGCATGCCAAGTCTCATAACATTTCTTCGCATCCTGAAAGTGATGCAAAGCTTCGTCATGTTTGCTCTTGTGAAGTAGATATGTTGCAAGTTTTTCGTGTGCCAAGCCCTCTTCGTGATTGAACCTGTGCTCTCGTGCTTGCTTTATCGATGCTTTGTAACAACTGAAGGCCTGCTCATCATCCTTCAGAAAGAAGTATTCAGCCTGGAGGAGAGATAACTTGTTTGCAAAATTCCAAGAACAACTCTTTGCCCATTTCGCCATATGCTCGATGGCCGTTTCAGCTACACCGGTCCATTTTGCTTCATCGTCTCGATGCTTCCGCGCAAAGTACAGACCTATGAGGCCATCAATGAATGTGGTGATAAAAAAGAACACCGTTCGACCTGAGTTTGAGTGATGAATCCAACGCGTATTCAAATGAGGACGCGACATAGAGGACAAAAATAAATTTCCGAAGATAACGCTAAAACCCAAACTCACCATTGGTAGCTTGTCCCGCGCAGTTAGCGTATAATTCTTGCTGCAAGTCATAGTGCTTAGCGGCTGCATCCATATCACCACACATGTATTTGACGTATCTTATCTTTTGGTACAAAGTTCGAATCAAATTTGTAATCTTGTTCTTCATGGCAAAGTCTAACACAGCATCTTCACTCCACCCACCAAAGTGACTATCATATGCATTTTTCTCCAATCCCATCAAATCAAATGTCATTTGTTCAAACACTGCCATAGTTTTAACCATGATGAGTTGGTTGTACCTTTAAATTGGATGTTAACGAGACGTTAGTGTGCGTCCAATTCTAAGTAGGCAATCATGTTGTCGAGAAAAGATGACGGTGTAGCGATTACTTACTGCAATCCACGCTTTATGTGCTTTTGCAAACTGTGGCTTGATTCCTGAAGGTTCGATCCGCAACCGAAAAGCGCCAATGTATGGTAAAAGGCAATGTTAGATACAGCATACTCCATGTCTCCATGCATCAATCCCGCATCGAATGCTTCAGAATGCTTGCACAAAGATGCTTGCCAAGGCCTGCAACAACACAGAGGATAAATGTTAGAATGTTAGTACGCACATGCATCTGCCCAGCTCTCCGCAACAAATTGACAGCTTTGATGACTCTCACTCTTTGTAAATATTGATCATTCCATACACCACAGCATGCACACGTGGCAAAATTTCAACACTGCCCAGTTTCTTCATCAAATCTGAGGCAACGCGCCCCATTGTGAACGCAACATCGTAGTCATCGTTTAGACTACTAGCCAACCATGCTCCATAGCACGAAAAAGCAATGGCAGAAATACTACACACACCAAATTCCACAGTCATTCTCACCATCCGAAAAGCGACTATTGGATTCATCGGTGGGTTTGACGCAAACGTGGCTAGCAGCATGTGGTTCAAGAATCGCATCGCGGTCAGCTTGTTCAAATCGGTCATGACCGGCAGTGATAACAGATCTTGTTTTGACAATCCAATCAATGCTTGTCTGACTTTCGCAACCTCGTCAAAATAGATTTCCTGAGTGATATTCGTTGGTATGAACTCCCCCAATTGCGATAAAACACTAACGCTCGTGTCAATGCACTCATCGTTATTTCCCGATGACGACAACGCACGAACGAGGTTGCTGTAGGTGTTCAATTTGTCTTCAAAGCATCGTGCATAATGCAATGGCTTCTCAGCCAAAGCTGTCAGCGTCGGATAGTCACCTACCACACAAAGAGCGTCACAAGCTGCAACAACACGAACGTAGATGACTAGCACACACGACAATGAAGAAGGGGGACCTACCTGCATCGTATAAGCGAAGAGTTAAGCTATATTTTGCTCCCCATGAGTCATCCCCAACAAGTGTGATGCCGTTCATGAGGTATTTGACGGCAGAATGAAAGCTTTGTTGCTCAAGCAATTTCTCGCCTGCTCTCAAATTCAGTTCTGCCACTTCATACTTTTGCGCAAGATCTTCGAGTAACTTCGCCCCCCTATTGATGTTGTCAGCAACATGAAATATGAATCTTTCCATTTCAGAGGGCGTTGTGCTCAGAAGCAACCTGGAACCAATCAGCAAGTGGAGTTTCTCTCTTTTTTGCAAAGGGATCAACCCGTATGCTGCCTGCTGAACCTGATCATGCGACCACTTATAACTGGAACCACCGCCGGTCTGCAGGAAACCATCTTCAACGCAAGATTCCAAGAAGTCGTCGCCAATTATGGCATCCTTTCGTGCCCTTTCAAGTATTGTCGCGTCAAAGCTTGGCCCAAGGCAAGCGCACAGCTTCAGACCCAACTGCATTTTCCTGGGAAGACGACCCATATGCTCTGTCATGTGCTTGACGACATCTTCGGACATCTCTTTGAGTTCAATCTTTTGGAGATCAAACATCCATCGACGGGACTTAATGCTGTACCAGATTAATTCTTCATCATTGAGTGAAGCCAACAGCCGCAGAACGAACATGATGATGCCGCCTGTCTTTCGATGCACTACGTTTGACCTGGAGGGAACCACACGGCAGAAATCAAAAGTATGAGGAAGACCAGAAAAAAGTTACTGCAAGTGTAAGTGTAAGCATGTCTACTCTTTCTACTCTCTACTACTCACAATGGTCGGCATAGATTTGGTGGCAAGCACATGACGTCACTGATTAGCGCGTTGGTACTCTCCTTCTCGATGGCACCAACTTTGATCGTCATGATATTGATACCCTTTTCTCGGATGTCGTTTAGACTTGTTGACAGCATGTTCGAATCATTCACTTCGTTCTCACGGTAACAACCAAGGAGTAAAAAGTGATGAATTTCTGGGTCTGTCATCAACATCCTGATTACACCCAGCGTCATCTCATCGGCCCACTGATAGGAGTATGTGCAGAAACACAACGTCAGCAAATGCAAATATGCAGTCCAAAGAACATAAATTTTAGAAAGCAAAGACAAGCACTTACCTGCAAATCATCCAGCACAAGTACCAATGGTTGAGAACGGCACGGGATAGCGCTAATCAGCTTGCAAAACATATACTTCAACCTCTGATCCAGCGAATTACCAGCAATCTTTCGCCCTTCTGACCTATCAACTCCCGTGCCGTCAGCCATAAATGTACGCAAACTTGGAATGCTGTCATATAAGCAGCTAACACCCGATCCTACGGCATCGCTGATTCGCCATCGCATTGACATGTGCGCATTCTCTCCGGCGTTGGATGCGTTGATATCGGTGAAGAACGAGTCGAGTGCAGAAGCTAGTACTTTGTCGGGACAAGCAGAGCTGTCAAATTTCCCTTCAATAATTAATCCATCCTTATCGGCTAGAGGCTTTTTGATTTGGTTGACGAGAGTCGATTTTCTGCAACAAAGCGAATTGTAATACAGCAGTTGGTGTTAGGGGCGAATAGGTCGACAAAAAGCAAAAGCAAATTATATGATAATGGCAGACTCACCCCGTCCCAGGATACCCAGCAATAAGAGCCATCAATGGCTGATCACCAAGCATTGTTGCCGATTGCAACTGATGCATAATCATCGACATTTGAACTTGTCTACCATAAAACAAATCCTTCGGCAACTTCAAACGGTTATGGATGATGACCTCGTGATCAGCCTCGGTCTCTTTGAAGTAACTGTTTCGACGATCACCATCAGCAGCTGGTGTTGTCATTGTCTTCAAATCTTCATAAACAGCATTCGCTGATTCATATCGCAACTGCTGCGAGTCATCATGTTCTTCGTCCCCGATAAGAAGGGTGGACACCATGGCTCTCAAATAGAGGGGGAGACCTTCACCAGGAGTGACCTGCTGCTTCCCACGCTTCTTCGCATTACGAGTATTAGAAGTAGAAGGAACCTCTCCATCTGTATCCGAGTTGACACTCACTCGTCTTCTAGAGCTAGTTAACTCCCCATCCCCATTCACCTTCTGAAACAGTTGATTCAATACAATCCCCAGATTCGTCAAGTCCACCCCCTTCCTCTCATCAAACGTCTGCTCATCATTACATATCACTGCATCCGACAAATCAATGAATGTCGCCAAATAGTCCCCCTCAAATGGCGTCAAGACGATATTCTCCAACGTCAGAGCATTGTACACCACACGACTTTCATGGAATTGCGTTAAAGTTTTGGCAATTGCCAGTGCGGCACGTAGACGGACAGTAAATTTCGTTGGTGCTGCTTCTTTTTGTGGATGAGTAGTTTGCTGCTGGATCCTCACTTTATCGAGCCATTCTTCACATGTGATTCCGTTCTCCCACTTGAAATAGAGTGCAGGGCTGCCATTGAACAAACTCACTTCGATGACGTGCCGTTTGTTGACGTCGGGTGGCAACAGTTTGGAGACGGTTTCTTCGTGTACTAATTTATTCATAGTTAGATTGAAGTTCGAAGGAGAAGGTGTGTCGGCGGCCTGTAGATGATCATTATTTTGATGCATCACTTTGATGCCCACTGCGTTTAATTTTTGAGAAGATCGGTAGATGGATGTTCCATTGGACTTGGACACGATCAGTTGAGGGGGGCCATCACCATCATTATTATTCGTGCTAGTGCTTAACCTCGGAGGCGGAGGTGTTTCCGATGGAAGCGACAATGATGAAAATTTTGCTGCATCATCGTCATTATTATTATTATCGCCGCCGTCTCCATTATTACTTCCGTGGCTAACGCCGGTCAAATCTGCAGCTAATGAGTAAGAGTCATTACCTGGGGCGAGAAGATCGTCGCCCCCCTCAAATAATGAATCGAGGTCGAGGTTGAACAGATCGTCACTGTAATCGATGTCCTCCATGATCACACCTCTAAAGCTGATATGTATGACAGAGACCTATCGGCAATGAGGTAAGTAGGCATTCCTGACAACTTTTGATATATATACCGAACTACAGACTTTTATTACTACTACCTGTGCAAAACGATTGGTGTTCGCTTCTTCATGGGGTTCGCAAAGCCTGTTGGTATAGGGGGCAGCGGGCGCTGCCCATCTACGCGTTTGTTTTAGTAAAATGAAAATGAGCCTGAAATAGGTGATTTCAGGCTGATTTGGGTCATCTGTTCACGTTTTTGAGTGACTTCTTTGGCACAGAAATGGCCTATGTAACAATTGGCTATTTCATTAGAGGGGGCGCCCACTATCGCGTTTATCCGCCCCCTATACCACATTCGCATTGGATCTGCATGCAGAAGAAGTAGTCTAACAAGACTCATTTACGGTACTCACTTCTTCTACAGGCAAGGGGCAGCTTCTGGCTGCAATAGGCACCGCGAACAAAATATATAACAGGTGCACACTAATTAATAATTGTGTGTAAAACGATAGCGTTCGTACAGGTGACAGTACTTTTTGACATCAGAGTCATTTGACACTCCTTGACATTTACAGTTCGCTTGTTGAATACTACTTTCTCATTTTGAATACCGAGCGAATCTCCCCCCTCCGCCACTCTTCCAAGAGGCTCCGCTATGCTGTGCCTGTAGCCTGAAGTCATACTTACATGTACAATCGAGCATGCACGCCATAATAAGAAAAACTTGTGCTTCGAGTGCAGGAATCTTGGTTGAAGCAAGAGGCAATAGCACACCAGGGAGGAGGTAGAGATGTATGAAAAACATAGATAGATGTTGTTGTTGTGGTGCAGAAAAGTAGGAAGCACTGGAGGATGCTAAGAATGGGAAGTGCATTGGGGGCGTATAGGCATAGTGAGAGAGCAAAAGTTCAAGTTCATGAGATGGGGCCCAATCTTAACATAGATGGACACAAGTATAAGTACTCTGCAAAGCAAAGTTTACAAGATAATACCAAGAATATTGACAGTACTCTTCAACAGATACGTATCTCTAGATTAAGGTGCCTTCAACTGTTACATACGGATCTGCTAGTGCTCTATTCTCATGCTAGGCGAACAGATTCAGACAGCCAACCTCTAACCTTTGAGTTTACCAAAAACACGTAGTTCTAGAGGACTGGCCTTGCCTTTGCTAATCTCAGCCCCAACTGCTGCATCAATCAACTTTGCATTAGATAACGCTGATACCGCAACATCAAACAACGTTGCATTAGCTCCATCCAGAAGTGTAATGTTGTAGTCGTCCAAAAGGTTTAATAGAAGCGGCAAAGCTGCTACATTTACACCATTCTCGCGATCAACATCTCCCGAACCAGACACTGCATTGTTGTTCTTCCTCAATGCATTCGTAAAGTCGGCAACGCCAACGCCATTCTGACGGCGTACATTGCCCTCGTATACGACAGCGTTGTTATTCTCATAGAATGCTTCATTCATGTCGTTCTTGAAATCAATATCAACTCCCAAGTTCAATCCATTATGCGTAGTTGTTTCGCATTTGTTACCAATGTACGTATTTCGTACCACAACTGGTGGGTTGGTACTATTGGAGTTGAACACCTCATACCATGACATGGTAGAGTTGCTGTTGTTGAGACTTCCTCTCATGTAGGCAGTGACCACATCTGAAACCTCGTGATCATCTACTGTGCTTGGCTTGTCTTTCATCCTACTGCTACTGTCAGGTTTCTTGCCGAATAACGAAAAGAAGTCACCTTCATCATCCTCATCATTATCCGTACTCCTCGAATGGGGTGAAGAAGCATCAGCAGAAGATGACGCAGGTTTGCTTCCTTGCGGTTGGATCTTCGACTTTCTTTCTTCCTTGCTAGATGATACAACACCATCCAATAATGATTCAGTGTCATCATCTTCATCATCATCATCTTCCTCTTCATGGTATTCATCATCACTCAAAGGAGCGAACACACCATTCCTCCTAGACACATCTCCAGTCTTACTAACAGCATTATTGTTATTCCGCAATGCATAAGTAAAATCGGCCACACCATTCTGCCTCGTAACATTCCCATACTTGGCAGCCGCATTGTTGTTATTATGGAACGACCCTGCCATATCATTACGGAACTTCACTTTGGGTAAGATTTCCAATCCATTTTGATTTGTGTGTTTGTATGTGTTACCCACGAATGTGTTCTCTATAATGAGAGGACGGTCGGATGGTACGGCGTCAATAATTTGTTGGATTGTTTCGGGTGCAATTTGGGTTGGGAAGGTGCCATTTACATTCACAGTATTACTGCTGTCACCACCGTTATCATTATCATTCACTTTGATAATGCCCAGATCTTTCGCCTCCTTGAAGGCATAGAGTAATGATTCTACTGTTGGACTGATCTTCGGTTTACGTTTGCGGCGTTCCCTACGAGCGAACCACCTCCATGGTTTGAACCACGATCTGCTTTTGCTAGTGTTACTATCGTCGTCATCTTTGCCAGATTTACTCTTGTACATTCTCATGATATCAGATCTCTGAGATACTTGAGAAGAAGGAGTTGTAGTTGTCAACGGCGACATCCTGACTCTCCTGCGGACGGAATGAGTGCCATAAAGGCCCCCGTGGAATGCTGATAAAGACGAGGAAGATGATGCGGCGGCGGCACCACCCTCCAGGGCAACGAGTGCCATGAGAAGAAGTGCCACCATTGTGCTCATGATGCGTAAATGTATGAGATTGCAATTGTTGAAGTCCAAACTGTTACTGTTAAGTACCTTAGTTGGTGGAACTTAATTCGATGATTCCGCGGTGCTCTCTCTAGAGATCTGTGCGATCAGACTGTCGATTATCTTTATGATTCAATTAGAGCAGAGCACGTAGCAGTGCTGGATGAAGCAGCATCATCTGCCGCGAGGAGGAGGCATGCATTACCTTTTCAACGCCCTTTTGCTGGGTACCGGGCCTCTTTTGATCTGGGACGCGTGTTCTCCAAAACCCTAAAAAAGCGAAGGATAATTATGGAAGAGAAAGTAAATGAGCTTTGTGAGAAAACAAGAGTATCGTATCAGAGATGTGAGATGTGCTTAACATCAACGATGGCTTCTTCCTCGCTCCTCGCTCATCATCTCTTACATTCACGTCACCATGAAAGCGTTGATTGTTGTCGCTGCTGTTGTTCTTTTGGGTTGTGCATCCGCCCTACAACAACCTGACACTACTCATAAATTCCCAACTCGACGCTCAATTTCAATTTTGTCTCTCCCTCCCAAGGCCAAGGTCCTCTTTTGTAGGAAGACTGCCAAGTTTCTAGAAAGCTGTAAAAATAACTTTCTAGAAAGAAGAAGGGGGGGGGATGGAAGAAAGAGAGCCAGCAGCAGGGATAATACGGACCGTGTGTAGCTAAATATTCGCGGAAGGGTAGCAACTCTACCGCTTGCAGTGAGAGCGAGAGCAACTGCCAAGGCAAAGAATATCCAGACAAAACTCCAGTGTGAATACAAATTAACTTCTTACTTAAGGGTGACATATCGGAACGAAGTCGCTTATGACAAGCTGGGGTTAGTGGCCAGCAGATTTGATTTGTGACTCTTCTGCGCACTCCAACTCCAACTCCAATACCCCATGTTCATTAAAGAGGTTCTACTTTCCGTCTCTACTAGTTGACAAAGCCTTTCAATACATAAATACCTCGGAAATATCATAGGCAACGTTATTTAGTTCCACCACCTGCAATCCGTAGTAAAACAGCACATGCCTGTTGGGTTGGTACGTCTGGGTGAAGATAATTATTACGAACTACTCTTGTCCATGCGTTACCATCTTCTTACATGCCTTCGGTTAGCATTGCTTGCGAAGGGTTAGCATTGCTTGGAAGGCAATACAAATCTTTCCCAACTACGAAGAAATCCAAGTGAATGAAGTAAGTTGAGGAGATAGCCATCCTTGTTCGGAACGAAAAGGCACACGTATGCCGTTAAGTTTGTATCTCTTGCTACAATCCATCAACTCTCTGCAATTATCAATAAGCTTTAATTCAATAATAGTCTGATCAATTAATAGTGTTTGAGCATTGTCTACAGTTCCTAAGATACTCGACCCCCTCCTAATAAAAGGATGATTCATGTGGAAGAGAGAGAGTAAATGAGCTTTTCGAGAAAACGATTACTTATCAGAGATGCATACAACAAAATACATAGAAGGCGTCGCCAGGCCCTTTTTCTTGCAGAGCTTTTGTCTATGTAATATCTACTTACGTTGAGAAGGAGAGGAAAAGGAATTATATCATTTGGAAGAGGCTGCAATTGATAGCCATCCCGATGCTGACAAAGATACATTCTTGCATGCTTTGTCTTTGTGGCAGAAGATTTGAGAGAATGGCATTACATCATCGCTGCCAATATTCATATGGGTCATGATCATCAGCAAGGCAGACTTTGTCGCGGCTTAGTGCACATAAGATTGTCGTGTTGCTACATAGACAAAGTGTCCTCGAGGCAAAGGCAGAGGGAGTCAGAGGAAGCAAATACACAGAATCTTGAAACTAGGACATTACCACGGCAGAGGTAGAAATTTCCGAGGCTAAGTTTGAGTGACTCGCTGCGAAGACGAAGGGCTCTACGACTAGCTTTACGACGATCACCAAGGAGTTCATCAAGGCCGTAAGCGCTATTCAAGATGTGTAGTCAGTAATGTTAAATACTTGGATGAGTTTTACAGCCACACGTTTGTATCTGCGTTGTCCATTATTTTTCTTTGCCCCATATGAACATGATCAAAATTGGGGCCAGCGAAAGTTATTGGTGTACCCAAGAGTGTTCTTCTTGTCATATCAGTTCATATTCATAATGCAACCATTCCCCCTATCCCTATCCCTATATCCTATATTGATCAGCGGCGCAGCAAGCTTCTTGTCGTCGGTACGGCTGTTACTATGGCTATGGTGTTTGGCAAGGAAATGGGCAGAGTGGGTAAGTACTATGGTAGGTCTGCTGTGAATTGGTCTAGTTTAGTATTAGTATTCCACTGTCTGTCACGGCCCTGGAAAGTTTGGCCAGGATGGGTTGCTCGTTACATCGCTTCATTATGCCTCGAAGTTGATTAGCTTTTGTGGAATGCTGAAGTCACTGTTCATGTTCATCGGCCTCAGCACCCTGATCGGTTCGCACACTTTAGTCCCAGTTTCACGATGGGTGTGTTCTTGCTCTTGGCATCCCCTGCAGCTTGTGCCCAGTTATCGCAATGGTGGAGCTCACTGGTATCTGCGTGATAGCCACATTCCCGATCAAGATCCGTATGTCGTTGGTCACGTCTTGGAATTCACAAGCACAAGCCTTCATACTCACATCCTTCAGTGTTCAGTACGGCAATCGTCAACCTCGTTAAACTCTTTCAAGAGAACTTCAGCTTGTTCCAACGTATCCTTCACACTTGTAATTGTAAACTACTTCTTCAAAGATTCAACTGCTCCTTCTTGTTGCTCAAAATGACATGAATCGAGTCACAACAAAGTTTCTGAAATTCCCAACTACTGGACAATTATCAATTCCTCCGGTGATATGATTGATCGGATTATCAATTCCTCCGGTGATACATACTTATGATTGATCGGACAAAATGATGTGTGTCAAAGGAGAATCAAAAATCCAACATCCCAACCAATGGACACTCCCGATTACAAAAATTATCTTGAGGAGGAGGAGGAGAATAACCACCGCTGCTGATTTTCGAGCCATCCACCCCCAACTCACCTCCACCATAATATCAAAAGAAGCAGCTCTAATCTTCTACCGAAGCTTGGACAGTTAAGATATGGTGCATGCATCCGATTCATTTCATTTGCTTACAACCATCGCAAACTTGGCCGTACCCAAGAAACTTGGCAAACTTAACCATCTCCTCCAATTTTTCAATCCCTCCATTTCTTCTGTAACTGTCTTCTTCATCGAGGCAATCTCCTCAATCTTCCGTGACTTTAGCTTCGTATACACTTCAATGTCTCTCCTGCGCTTGTCACGGCTCCTCTGTGCGGATAGACGATTGAGCATGAGGCGGCGTTGACGGCGACTTTCTTTATCAGCACTGCCGGCTGGTAAATCGGCATACATATCGACCTGTTTTTGTGGTTCCATTGTATCTGAGCTACTTGGTGTTGCTGCAGGAGAAGATGGTGCAGTCTTGCTGGAAAGATTGCTCGGCACAAGTGGGAATGCCGTCGTCGTGTGAGAAACATTACTGCCGACAATCCTTCGCTTCTTTGTTTGTGCAACGTCGGATGCTGTAGCTGTAGGTGTAGGTGTGACGATGTGATGATTTGATCGGATGATGCCTTGGCTCTTGGGTGTTCCTGGATTACTCGAGACATTAGCAGCATTATTGGGTAGCATCAATGTGGTGGAAGACGATAAATCACTGGCATCCATAGAGAAATCTGGTTTCCTTCTTATGAGGTGGATCAAATTTGCTGCCACACTATTAATGCTGGAGGACTTTGTTGACTTGACTTCATTGACGACAGCTACCGGCTTCTTCTCCGTGGACAAAGCCAAATAGATTCCATCCCATGCACCTTCCACAAACATCTTGGCGTCGAAGTTATTCATATAATCACGCAAAAGTTGTTCACACTGCTCATCCTGAGTTAGACCAAAGTCATATGGATCATTGTAGTCAGCATCCGCTACCGCCGCACTCTCAATTTTTGATACACTCGCGTCAAGTAGATGGAGAATATGACCCTTGGCACGTTTCTTACGACGGACCTTTCTTGCCTCCCTTGCAGCTATGGCTGCTTCACTGACATCCAAACGGGCAGATTCCTTGATTGGTATCAAATGGAAAGGTCCATATGCTGGTTGCTCTGTCAACGTGTGAGTGTCGCAAAGAGAAGGTCCAACAACGTGACTTCCAATGTCTGCCTTCTCGACCCTACGCTTCTTCAATGGGCCTCGAGAATGCGGTTCACTTTTACTATCGCCGCCGAGGTCAAAGGGGGGGATTTCAGCATGCAAACCAGAGTTGGTTGGGAAGGTGCTTGCCATAACAGGATATTGAAAACCAATATCACCGCCGATGTCAGAAGAAAACATAGTAGTACTAGCACGAGAGATGGGTTGCCGATCAAGCCCCAAATCAGAAGGGAAGCATAAGCATGGTGTTGGTGTAGGATTCGTAGCTAACATTGGCATGGCAACGCCGGTGTTGTGGAAGCCAATGTTGTGGAAGCTGATATTATAGAAGCCGGTGTTTGGCATGGTGTTGTAGACCGGAGGGGGAGGAGGATAGTTGAACGTTTTGTATTGGAAGTTATCAAAGTTGTTGAGGGGCAACCCCATAGCCATGGACGGCGGCGGCGGAGACATGAGACTAGGCATTCCAGTCAACTCGTGAAAATGCTGATCGAAGGTGATGCCATCAAACTTGAGGTCTTCATCGATGTCGTCTAGGGCAGCGTCGATGATGCTAGCTTGCAAATCGTTGCCTCCTATTGGATCGATCGTCGCCCCCATTTCTTGCCCAACCATCTGCGGACCGTCCTCTTGCTGCCGCCCTCCTCCCTCTTGCTCTTGCCGTGCTTGATCTAGACGTGGAATTATGGGTAAGCTCTGCTTCGTTCCACAATATAAATTTTGTTGTTTTCTATGCGGGTAAATGCATGAGATTGCAATTATTATTGACTATTGAAGCCTATCCAAGTTCGATGATGCCGCAGGCCGCGGTCTCTCTAGCTCTAGAAATCTGTGCGATCAGACTGTCGATTATGTATTGTATACGATGAGAGCAGAGCACGTGCTGGATAGAGATCTCTTGACACTGGTGAGTAGGAGGCAGGCAAAAGGGCCTTCAAAAGGCAAAATTCAGAAGTAAAAGGTAAAAGTGCCCGGATGGATGGACGCGTGTTCTTCATAACCCTAAAATGGAGGATAATTCATGGAAGAGAGAGTAAATGAGATTTGTCAGGCACCGCTTTAGCGGAGCCTCTTGACGCGTTGGAAGAGCGGAGGGGGGGGGGGGGCGGG
Source organism: Skeletonema marinoi (assembly GCA_030544225.1). Lineage (NCBI taxonomy): Eukaryota > Bacillariophyta > Thalassiosirophyceae > Thalassiosirales > Thalassiosiraceae > Skeletonema > Skeletonema marinoi. Next base: position 277,612 of record CM060485.1, on the reverse strand, counting down.
GAGATTGCTCGGTACTACTCAAGATGCGAAAGTAGTAATCAAGAAGCGAACTGTGAATGTCAAGGAGTGTCATGTCAAAGAACTCTGATGTCAAAAAGTACTGTCACTTACCTACCACCCTGTACAGGACCTTCAGACACCTGTCTGAGTCACTAGGAGGACTCAGCACAAGTGCTGAGGCCCTGCATTGTTTTGGAAATTCAATTTAGGAGCTCACTAACAATTTACTAGTTAAATGGGGAGCTACCGGAGGTGTGGAGGTTCTGCAATTTTTTTCATCCATTTTGTTAGTCACCTCACTACGGTGAAACCCATCCTACGGCATCTTTCCACATAGCGGCACCATGTCGGCGAATTGCCTTTGAACATTTTGCGCTATTGTTCCTAGGGGTATTTGTCACCGTTTGCGCCCAGCAATGGCGGGGAAATGGGGAGAACTAAGCTCAATAATATCATTATTGGTGCCAAAAATCGACGATCTTGAGCGTCAAATTCACCGCCACAACCGATGACGATGAATACGTCGAGCAACCCTCCATCTCCAAAGAAGCCGCGCTACAATATCAATACCAACAACCCAATGAACAACTCCAGAGCAAGGTTTGTCCATTGCAATCTTCACTCATCAATTAATTAGCACAACACTGATTTTGGGCATTTTTGGCCTCCTAAACCTTAGATGTGTTCATGTGGAGAGACAAACAATAATGGCAACCCCCCAGCGCCTCTCCTCAACCAACCATGATATGAATTAATAATTCTACTACTTGGGTGGGATAATAAAGCCCCCCCATGCTCCCAAAACACCATTTACACAAGATGTGCACATAAAAAACACAGTAAAATGCAACAACCAACCAATAAACAGTGGAGTGGCGCCCTGAAAACAATACAATAACTTCATACTATCACATATAACAGTGTGAGACTATATTTATTGAAGGAATGCATGGAGGGGGGATGAAATGAATTTTATTAAATGCCCATGTTAATGCCCTAACAAAATAATAAATAGTTATTTATGGTGTAGAGTCCAAATGCTGCAGCAGAAAGCCGTTGCACTATGATTCAGTTGGGTATTGTGTACAATTTAAGCTATGGTTCGCTGTTATTGGTGTAGTGTGGGCGATGACATCGACATGGTGCAAATCGGCCGTAGGAGAGGGTTTGAGGGCAAGTTGCAGAGCCGTCGCACGGATTTTGGACAAAAAAAAGGAGGGTCTCTGCATCGTTCGGACATGGCGCGCCCAAAAACAATCGATAATCGATTAATTTTTACTTTAAACAGTTATATCTTTTCTAAAAAGCCTCGTATAGACTATTTAAAGTGCATATTCGTGATCAGCATCAAATTCTACGTCGATATAGCCTGTCAAAACATTGGTTAAATGCTAGCATAACACCATTAATACATACCAAACATACTACATGGAAATAATCGATAATCGATTATTAACTGGGGTGTGTGTACCTGGTATGTCTACAAAGGAACTCAATACACAAATTTGCGCCACCCACCACCAACCACATCCACTAACAAAACTCAAGCAATACCATGGTGACTCAACGCTAATGATAAAACAGCGTAGATGATATTCTTTTGCCGCCTATCGTCACCAAACCATCACTAATGATACGGGTTATCATTGGGGTGGTGTTCACGGCCGGAGGAACTTTTGTTTTGACTATCTACGCACTCTGAACATGATGGCGATTATCGGTTGAACAGAATGTCCGACGGCTGGTCAATGCACTACAACAAAAGAGGTATGCGCCACCATTACCAACTCTACCCCGCATAATTCAATGGTATTGGCTAATGTCGATCTTCCAGCTCCTCAGTGGTGAAGATAAACGACCTTAATGTCCACGTCGGCGCTACTCAACCACGCCGACGATCGATCGATCGAGCACAAGTAGGAAGGAACACATACAAGTTGCAAGGAACAATACGATTGCTGGAATAGAAAGCATACAAATATCAATCATCCTCATCGCAGCAGCTTCCTATTGTTAATGGTTTAGTGTTGTGGCTTTGTTTGGGGTTCCTTTGAGAATGGAGGTCACAATATCAAATCATGTCGTGCTACAAAACAAACTCGGCACAGATACAAGCCATCATCATGGTAGCAATTGAAATATAAAGACAACATCCTACACAAAGCAACGGCATCCGCCAGTGTCGTAGGAATGAAGATACATCGGTTGATTGATAGTAGCTCCACATGACAATAATCGTACCATCAGCTCGTTCTTCTAGCGTGAGTCGAACACCACTGAATGGGCAAAATCCAGCGGCACTGTATGTTTTAAAGAGATGAGCAGCATACACATCATTTCAATCTGCAAAACTGCTTTCAATATGATCGGACTGGAGGAGGTTCTCTTTGTTCTGCTGGTGTAACCGCAAAGAAGGGAATATCAGTGATACTACCACTTGACTCTATGGTGCACATCATTCAACGCTCGGAAGGCTTTCAGCAACTACGGGGCAAGGAATGGTCTTCCATACTCATCCAACACATCCGTACCCTTCTATCGGTTACAATTGGGGATAAGAAGCAGCGATTGCAGTTACAGAGCCGCTACCATGGTCGCCAATGCCCAACGCATATTATGTTGATCAGAATAGCAGCAAAAATACCATATCTATTCTGTTTATATTGGCAAGTAACAATAATATATAACAATATGAGACCACGCAAACGTTGGCACAATATAACCGTAGAGAGATAGTGTTACTTTTATGTTTGATATTGTTGATTTGGCCACATTATTATGGTCTTATTGCAGCGGAAGCCATGGTGAAAGGGTAATAGAGCCGAAATCGTGAGTTTGTGTAGGTCTACGTAGGAATAGTACGAACCCGTAATAATCGATAATCGATTATGCCATAATCGATTATCGATTAATTTGCGCGCCACGCCCGAACGATAATGCAGAGACTCCTCTGTAGAGGAGTCCCATTTATGACGAGAGGCCTTCTTGAGGGTGGTCACTTACGTGAACTCTAAAACGTTTTGCACGATTTATTTGTGTGCACCTGTTATTTTGTTAGTTCGCGGTGCCTATGCAGCCAGAAGCTGCCCCTTGTGAGAAAACGATTATCAGAGTTATGCTTAGGAGGTAGGAGGTAGGAGGTAGAGGTACTTAAAAGTAGGAGGTCAGAGGTCAGAAGGATTTAGTTACATACCATAGTTAGTATGTAAAGCGCACAGGCGATGATGATGAATAATATCTTGTCGGCATTTGCCTCGTGAAGCAATGGAGCCGGAGAGCCAATGAATCCAAATAATAGCCCAATGATGAGACGTCCGGTGGCAGCGACGGATCTTCTTCTCTTTGCTATCGGCGAAACGCCGGCGACGTTCCCCTTCATGCATGCCGACGAATTATGAATTGGATGATGATGATGACACCACCACCAAACCATTTTTTCTACCACCGGAGGTTTGGGCAGATGATTAGAATTTCTTCCTTTTGATGTAATTTTACTTGCGGAGCTGTATTGCGCAGTATGCTGGAGGAGACGATGCCTCTGCTTCCTAAATAATTACACATTACACATAGACAAAGCGGCGCAGATGATTCTAGCGGCGCATCAAGGTTCAGAGACGAGACTGATATCCATGTAAATTCTCTTCAATTGCATGATATCATTGATGAGGGGTCCACTGATGAGATTAGCTGCATCGAGACGTCGATGTCGAAGCTAGGAATGGGTTTATCCCTTTTCTATGTCGCTTTGCTGGACTGGAACGAGTTCATTTTGGAGGGGAAAATAGAGATTCTGGGGAAGTTATTGCATGTTCTGTTCCTGCCGATGGTTACTGCATTGAAGAATGGAGAATTATACCCATTCAATGAAGGATCCTGGGGTGTCATGAAGGGAATCATTGATGAAATTTCGGCATCTTTTATGTGGGTGCATTTCCACAACATTTGAAGATATTTGGTATCGCCTGCCCAAATATTGTGAACAAATTGAGCAACTCCTGTAAGTAGCACTTGCCAGAGAGCCTGTAAGAGCTTTTCACTTGAATGCGTAGTTGCATTTGAGTCTAAAGGTTCTTCAGTCAGCAATGCTCGTTCTGGGAGGGCGCATGACTAGATGTTTGTCTACCAATGGCTGCAGTAGAAAGTATAATTAAAAGTCGGCCTGGTGGGAAGGGCTACTTCGCTCCGACAGCCGTCTTTTGAGACTTTTGAGCAGTGGAAGGCGCTGGGAAATCAAAGCTAATGGCAGCGAATGTGCGCTAGCTGTTGTGAAATATGATGAGACTCAGATTGACGAAGTGAATAGAGTAATTCAGTATGCGGAGGTTGATGTGAAGAAGCTACTCAAAAAATTCAGAAGGCGATGCTGAACGGAACGGGAGTTCAACACCACCAAATGGCAAACACTATTTGTCAGAATCATTACTGACTTCTCTGCAGGATGAAGTTGGGATTGAAATTGGAGTATTTGATTGCAACGTCAGTGACCTGCTTGAGTACGTCAAGCCCATAGTCCAAATATTGTACAATTCTTCGACGAAGATCGTCCTCTCAACAGAGATAATATTCCAATTATATCGGATTGCCTCAAGCTTATCGTCAAATTTCTCGAGTTTGGAGACGAAGCGCCCATTCAACATAGCGAGAGCAATACCAACCTTGGCAAGATTGCAGATCAGTACGCCTGATGATGATGAGTATCCATATTATCCATATTCCTATCCAGACAATCTTAAAGACAAGGTTGAAGCGGAAAAATCATTGCATATCATTCTTACAAAAGGGAATAAGATGCATTGGAGAATGGTAGTTAGTGCTGGGGTTGTCTCAAAGTTTAGCAGGATCTTAGATGGTTGGAATGACGACAAGCGTATCATCAAAATCGCGCTTCTCAGCTTGGTCAACAATGTAGACCATGAGAGATTTCGTATTGACACAGTTGTGAAGGAAGGCGGCATCCCAAACATTATTCCTACAATATCTTGAAGTCATCAGACATTGACTGCGTAAAGAGCTCTCTGCATTTATGATTATTGCTTCAAATGCGCATATTCAAAAGCTGCTTGACTGTAGCTTGGTCTCCTAACTATTTCGAATGGTGTTGTCACATGATGGACATTTAGATTATCTACCGATTTTTCGACTCTGTCACGTAAGGTCTTTGAGTCAGATAAGTTCCATATTGAGCAAGCAATCGATGCAATCTTTGGAAAAGTTGACGCATATTTGACCGCAAACAAAGACGGGGTCCGGACAAATTTAGCTCTTGTCTGTATCAAAGTAGCATCAGCGGTTAACGAAGAGAACATTGATCTAATTATGGGAGTCGCCGGTCTCCTTCAAATTCTGGTGGGGCTTCTCAAGACTCACCAATTGTTATCGTTTCGGAGAAGGCACTTGCATTGAGCACATCGCAGCTATTCGAAGCTCATTTGGTGCTGAGCTCGTGGTGGATGATAATGATGATGACATCTTAGATTCTTTTGAAGAGGCCCTGGAAGAAGCGACGAGCAATTTGAATTGGAAGAGCAGCAAGCATTGGATGCTAATGCCCGAATTTTCATATACCAAGATTTGATGCTACATGAGCTTTGCAGGGAGGATGAAATCGAGACTCCTACTTTACTTGGTATTCCTCGGCACTTGCTAGAATCAATTCTCATTTACGCTTCGTTCTACTTCCTTCGCAAGAGGTTCATTCAAAGTGTAACTTAGGCGAAAATGAGCTGGGGAGAAGTAAGTTGCTTCGGCTTTGTTTGTTCCTCGGTTCTCTTCAGTCATCAAGTGGAACCGTCTGGCGCTGGCCAGAAAATGAGTGTCGAGATATCTTGCCACGAGATATTGGGCGCAGAATTATCAGGCGAATATCATCCCAAGCTGGAATTGTTCAATTATCTAGTGATGCGTTCGACATTGCTGAAGTAGAGCTTCTTCATACACGAGTGTTGTTGGTTGAGGCATACGAATCATCTGTCGACCGGTCTCAAACCCAAACTACAACGACAAACAGAAGAACCTATTTACACAATTTTGCCAAGTCAGATTCTTGCTGCTGCTGAAAGAAGATATTCGGCCTTACAAGTCTACGGCCTGGATGTCGAAGTCACTGATGACAACTATGCAGATAATGATGATGACAACCCACCGCCTATTTTACTTGGAAACGACGAAACATCGACTGACACTGAGAGTGCTCAGTGTGGCTTCTCCTATTGATGTCGTTTTTGTCATCGCTCCAGCTGCTGCAAACCATGCTGCAGTCTCAAAAGCTTCTCATCCGGTTTGGAAGCATTGCGTGATCATCCGCGTTTGGAGGAGCTGCTACGCCTTTTTCAACACATTTTGGCTTCGGCTGAAAATTTGCTAAACGAAATCACTCAGCAGCATCCTACCCGCCAGAAATAATTGTCACCTCCTCCGAGGTGACACCCTCCATTTTTCACACACAAACCACAGCAAAATGAAAATAAGCATAAATTTGGCCATCAACATGGCCAAATTTACTTAGAGACGCCTAAATATTAAATACCAAACGACCAATATATGTTATTCGATGCCAAGTAAGCTATAATTCATCGATATTGAGCACCTATCGACGAAATTGGCCACTTCTACTACCTTTGACTCCCTCTGAGTCTATGAATGACGCATAGCTGCATGCCCCTATGCTGCTGCTGTGTTGCGAATATACTGCATACCACGTCGACCAGTGGTTCTATCGAAAGCTAATAGTCTGTACTATCATGTTATGGGCGGTGATTGGGGTTGGCGGTCGACATTGAGGTGCAGAACCACCATTTAGAGGTGTAGAAATCGTACTTTTTGTGTTTTGTTAGTGGTTTGTGTGGAGATTCTCCGAGGTGACATTTTACTTATCCAAGGTGACATTTATTTCTGGCGGGTAGCATCCGGAGCTCAGACGCATCATTGATGCCAATCAAGAGCTTCATCCTATGATTTGATGAGCCAATGAGTCTCGAATGCGTAGTGATAATACATATTTAGGAAGAACAACTATTTATATCTATAACGCTGTATTCTGTGAATGTGCGTAAATATGCTCCCCCAGCTGATGCTGACCAGTGTTTGTAGAGCAATAGAGTGGAGGATCACAAATATGTACAAAATTAAGTCACTGCTTTATGCCGAGCACTCTCTCTACAAAATTAATCTTTTCGCCTCCGCACAAAACGGCTATCTACTGCTAGTACACAGTGGAGACAACACCGCAATGGCCTTCTCAACACGTTGGACTAAAACGTGTGCATGCCAAGTCTCATAGCATTTCTTCGCATCCTGAAAGTGCTGCAAAGCTTCGTCATGTTTGTTCTTGTGAAGTAGATACGTTGCAAGTTTTTCGTGTGCCAAGCCCTCTTCGTGATTGAACCTGTGCTCTCGTGCTTGCTTTATCGATGCTTTGTAACAACTGTAGGCCTGTTCATCGTCCTTCAGAAAGAAGTATTCAGCCTGGAGGAGAGATAACTTGTTTGCAAAATTCCAAGAACAACTCTTTGCCCATTTCGCCATATGCTCGATGGCCGTTTCAGCTACACCGGTCCATTTTGCTTCATCGTCTCGATGCTTCCGCGCAAAGTACAGACCTATGAGGCCATCAATGAATGTGGTGATCAAGAAATAGATTGTTCGACCTGTGTTTGAGTGATGAATCCAACGCGTATTCAAATGAGGACGCGACAGATAGGACAATAAATTTGCGAAGAACACTAACCCCAACTCACCAGTTGTAGCTTGTCCTACGCAATTTGCGTATAATTCTTGCTGCAAGTCATAGTGCTTAGCGGCTGCATCCATATCACCACACATGTATTTGACGTATCTTATCTTTTGGTACAAAGTTCGAATCAAATTTGTGATCTTGTTCTTCATGGCAAAGTCTAACACAGCATCTTCACTCCACCCACCAAAGTGACTGTCATATGCATTTTTTTTCAATCCCATCAAATCAAATGTCATCTGTTCAAAAACTGCCATAAGTTTAACCATGCCGTTTTGGTTGTACCTTTAAAATGGATGATAACAATAATTGATGAGCGTCTCATGGGCAATCATGTTGTCGAGAAAAGATAATGGTGTAGCGAGTACTTACTGCAATCCACGCTTTATGTGCTTTTGTAAACTGTGGCTTGATTCCTTAAGGTTCGATCCGCAACCGAAAAGCGAAAATTGATGGTAAATGGCTATGTTAGATACAGCATACTCCATGTCTCCATGCATCAATCCCGCATCGAATGCTTCAGAATGCTTGCACAAAGATGCTTGCCAAGGCCTGCAACAACAAAGAAGATGAATGTTAGAATGTTAGTACGCACATGTATCTTCCCAGCTCTCCGCAACAAATTTACAGCTTTGATGACTCTCACTCTTTGTAAATATTGATCATTCCATACACCACAGCATGCACACGTGGCAAAATTTCAACACTGCCCAGTTTCTTCATCAAATCTGAGGCAACGCGCCCCATTGTGAGCGCATTATCGTAGTCATCGTTTAGACTACTAGCCAACCATGCTCCATAGCACGAAAAAGCAATGGCAGAAATACTACACACACCAAATTCCACAGTCATTCTCACCATCCGAAAAACGACTATTGCATTCATCGGTGGGTTTGACGCATACGTAGCTAGCAGCATGTGGTTCAGGAATCGCATCGCGGTCAGCTTGTTCAAATCGGTCATGACCGGCAGTGATAGCAGATCTTGTCTTGACAATCCAATCAATGCTTGTCTGACTTTCGCAACCTCGTCAAAATAGATTTCCTGAGTGATATTCGTTGGTATAAACTCCCCCAATTGCGATAAAACACTAACGCTCTTGTTAATGCACTCATCGTTATTTCCCGATGACGACAACGCACGAACGAGGTTGCTGTAAGTGTTCAATTTGTCTTCAAAGCATCGTGCACAATGCAATGGCTTCTCAGCCAAAGCTGTCAGCGTCGGATAGTCACCTACCACACAAAGAGCGTCACAAGCTGCAACAACACGCGGGGTTAGAATTCTAACACAAATGAGAACGTAGATGACTAGCACACACGACAATGAAGAAGGGGGACCTACCTGCATCGTATAAGCGAAGAGTTAAGCTATATTTTGCTCCCCATGAGTCATCCCCAACAAGTGTGATGCCGTTCATGAGGTATTTGACAGCAGAATGAAAGCTTTGTTGCTCAAGCAATTTCTCGCCTGCTCTCAAATTCAGTTCTGCCACATCATACTTTTGCGCAAGATCTTCGAGTAACTTCGCCCCCCTATTCATGTTGTCAGCAACATGAAATATGAATCTTTCCATTTCAGAGGGCGTTGTGCTCAGAAGCAACCTGGAACCAATCAGCAAGTGGAGTTTCTCTCTTTTTTGCAAAGGGATCAACCCGTATGCTGCCTGCTGAACCTGATCATGCGACCACTTATAACTGGAACCACCGTCGGTCTGCAGGAAACCATCGTCAACGCAAGATTCCAAGAAGTCGTCGCCAATGGTGGCATCCTTTCGTGCCCTTTCAAGTATTGTCGCGTCAAAGCTTGGCCCAAGGCAAGCGCACAGCTTCAGACCCAACTGCATTTTCCTGGGAAGACGACCCATATGCTCTGTCATGTGCTTGACGACATCTTCGGACATCTCTTTGAGTTCAATCTTTTGGAGATCAAACATCCATCGACGGGACTTAATGCTGTACCAGATTAATTCTTCATCATTGAGTGAAGCCAACAGCCGCAGAACGAACATGATGATGCCGCCTGTCTTTCGATGCACTACGTTTGATCTGGAGGGAATCACACGGCAGAAATCAAAAGTATGAGTATGACCAAAACAAAGTTACTGCAAGTGTAAGCATGTCTACTCTTTCTACTCTCTACTACTCACAATGGTCGGCATAGATTTGGTGGCAAGCACATGACGTCACTGATTAGCGCGTTGGTACTCTCCTTCTCGATGGCACCAACTTTGATTGTCATGATATTGATTCCCTGTTCTCGGATGTCGTTTAGACTCGTTGACAGCATGTGCGAATCATTCACTTCGTTCTCACGGTAACAACCAAGGAGTAAAAAGTGATGAATTTCTGGGTCTGTCATCAACATCCTGATTACACCCAGCGTCATCTCATCGGCCCACTGTATATGAGTACGTGCAGAAACACAACGTCAGCAAATGCAAATAGGCAGTCCAAAGACCATATATATCCGAAAGCAAAGACAAGCACTTACCTGCAAATCATCCAGCACAAGTACCAATGGTTGAGAACGGCACGGGATAGCGCTAATCAGCTTGCAAAACATATACTTCAACCTCTGATCCAGCGAATTACCAGCAATCTTTCGCCCTTCTGACCTATCAACTTCCGTGCCGTCAGCCATAAATGTACGCAAACTTGGAATGCTGTCATATAAGCAGCTAACACCCGATCCTACCGCATCGCTGATCCGCCATCGCATTGACATGTGCGCATTCTCTCCGGCGTTGGATGTGTTAATATTGGTAAAGAATGAGTCGAGTGCAGAAGCTAGTACTTTGTCGGGACAAGCAGAGCTGTCAAATTTCCCTTCAATACACAACCCATTCTTATCGGCTAGAGGCTTTTTGATTTGGTTGACGAGAGTCGATTTTCTGCAGCAAAGCGATTCGTGATACAGCAGTTGGTGTTAGGGGCGAATATGTCGACAAAAAGTAAAAACAACTGATAATGGCAAACTCACCCCGTCCCAGGATACCCAGCAATAAGAGCCATCAATGGCTGATCACCAAGCATTGTTGCTGATTGCAACTGATGCATTATCATCGACATTTGAACTTGCCTACCATAAAACAAATCCTTCGGCAACTTCAAACGGCTATGGATGATGACCTCGTGATCGGCCTCGGTCTCTTTGAAGTAACTGTTTCGACGATCACCATCAGCAGATGGTGTTGACATTGCCTTCAAATCTTCATAAACAGCATTCGCTGATTCATATCGCAACTGCTGCGAGTCATCATGTTCTTCGTCCCCGATAAGAAGGGTGGACACCATGGCTCTCAAATAGAGGGGGAGACCTTCACCAGGAGTAACCTGCTGCTCCCCACGCTTCTTCGCATTACGAGTATTAGAAGGAGCTTCACCCTCTGTATCCGAGTTGACACTCACTCGTCTTCTAGAGCTTGCCAATTCTCCCCCCCTACCTCTACCCGCTGATGAATCCCCCCCTCCCCCATCCGCCTTCTGAAACAATTGATTCAAAACAATCCCCAGATTCGTCAAGTCCACCCGCTTCCTCTCATCAAACGTCTGCTCATCATTACATATAACTGCATCTGACAAATCAATGAACGTCGCCAAATAGTCCCCCTCAAATGGCGTCAAGACGATATTCTCCAACGTCAAAGCATTATACACCACACGACTTTGATGGAATTGCGTTAAAGTTTTGGTAATTGCCACTGCGGCACGTAGACGGACAGTAAATTTGGCTGCTGCTTCTTTCTGTGGATGGGTAGTTTGCTGCTGGATCCTCACTTTATCGAGCCATTCTTCACATGTGATTCCGTTCTCCCACTTGAAATAGAGTGCAGGGCTGCCATTGAACAAACTCACTTCGATGACGTGTCGTTTGTTGACGTCGTGTGGCAACAGTTTAGAGACGGTTTCTTCGTGTACTAATTTATTCATCGTTAGATTGAAGTTCGAAGGAGAAGGTGTGTCGGCGGCCTGTAGATGATCATTTTGATGTATCACTTTGATGCCCACTGCGTTTAACTTTTGAGAAGATCGGTAAATGGATGTTCCATTGGACTTGGACACAATCAATTGAGGGGGGCCATCACCATCATTATTATTCGTACTAGTGCTTAACCCCGGAGGTGTTTCCGATGGAAGCGACAATGATGAAAATTTTGCTGCATCATCGTCATTATTAACATTATTATTATCGCCGCCGTCATTATTACTTCCGAGGCTAACGCCGGTCAAATCTGCAGCTAATGAGTAAGAGTCATTACCTGGGGCGAGAAGATCGTCGCCCCCCTCAAATAATGAATCGAGGTCGAGGTTGAACAGATCGTCACTGTAATTGATGTCCTCCATGATCACGCCTTGACTATTATGATACTTATGACAGAGACCAATCCGTCGAAGTAGCAAAGCAAATAGTTTGCCGGTAAGTTATGTGTACCAGGTTTGGCCTCCTTGAGGAATTGAGGAACCCAGTACCTATGCAAGGGAATAACTAGACCTAAGGTATGCATGTAACTAACGAGTCGTGAGAACCCGCGATCGAGCGACAAAATAGCCTGAGCGAGTCGTGAATTGTGAGATCCTACAAAATGTTGATGGTACTCGCTGTTTTAGTTGATAGTGTTGCGATCGAGATTGCCAAACTCGGTTGAAGTATTACTTATATCAGCTCCTACGTAGAATTTAAAGTGCGTAATATCACTCTGAAGTTATCCCCTTCCTCAGAGATCGGATTACTCCGGATTTCTTGATGTTCGCATTTAGCCAATTTGGGGAAGAAGTTGATGATTCAAAAATCAAAAAGCACTAAGCACCTGATTGAGCTTATGGAGCATCATCATCACTATTGTTCGCGAAAATTTACAAATAATGACGACCAAAATAACTTACCACTGCGGTCAAATAAAATCTCTCACTCGTGTCATAATACTTGTCATTCTTGCAATTTTATTGGGATGCAACTATCGTCAATTTACAAATTTCACAATCTTAACGTCATCATTGTCATCCTCGATACTACAACAAATGCAAACATGGGATTTCGGTAATGCAATTGCTGCGCTTGTAGCGGTTGGAGGGTATATGGCAGAACATTTATTTTCAAGAAAACAGGTGAGTGCAGATGCTCACATCTGCTGTGATGTCGATTGCATCATGCAACAATCCTTATTGCAAAATGTATACGAGCTAACGAAACATTTCCATCCACCCAATCAATTGACTAATCATTTTCAACATAGGCACAAATGGAGAAGCAAATGGAGCGAGTAGAAGCACAAAGTCACCAGCTGCTGGTTCCAGTTACTATGCAATTGCATCGATTGTGGCACGGTTGCATCATGAACTTTATCGACAAACACTGCGAAGATGTACTCCTCAAGAAGGACGAATACAAAGACACATTGATAAAATGTACAAACAATATGGAACGTTGGGGGGAGGGGTCAGATGACTTTCACTTGGAGTTGCCTACAAGGTATCGCCATGCAGTATCGTTCCCGTGGGCTTTAGAAGTGATGCATGAAGATTATAATATCATGAGAGTGACTCATCCTCGTGAACTTCCACTCATTCTTCACGATGAGATACTAAAGTGTGATCGAAACTCAATGCTATGGAAATCGTATGAAGCCTTTATTCGGTACAGTTATCTACCTGCTATCGAACGTATTGGAGAGATCATTGATGAGCATGGTCACTTGATGGAACCCGTCCCAGCAGCACGAATGAAGGAGATATTCAAGACGGAAGGGAATGGATATGGAATCAAATGGTCTCACGCTCCACGAATGTGGTTTTATAGTCACATGTTGGCGTATGTAGATTCTTGGAAAGAGTTGTTATCCAAGTGGGATGATGGGAGTTATGAAGAGATTCGGTGAGTGTCTCGTTTGTAGATTGGATCGATTGTTACATACTCCTTGTGCTTATCCTCGTAAATAATCTCTCTACCCCCTTTCGCAGCCCTTCGATAGACTTTCCAGTTGGATTGCTTCGATTCAATATAGAAATGCAACAGGTAAGTACTGTAGTTGCCGCTTCTTCAAAATAAGGAATTAATTCGTGGTGTTGAGTATTCTAACAAATTTTGCTCAACTTGAGACAGATTGTGGCAAAGGTAGAGCAGAATTTGATTGGTACAAGCCAGCTCTATGGCCATGCCAACCGAGTTTAGACGAAGGAAAAGAGTTTGCATCTTCCATCTCGCTTTCTCATCTCAATATCTTACCTCCCTCGTAGTCTGTTGATACGGAGATACCGCAACGTGTCTTGCGTCCCCAAAATATTACAATGAAATCTTAGGTGATGGTACAATTAATATACAACAACAACGATTTATATCATCATGAGATGTTCGTATGTACTCCCCACTTTTAGCCAGTTCCCTGTGATGCAAAACAACACGATCATTTCTGTTTGGAATCAAACGCAGCCTTCATCAGGGAAAAGTTGCGGCAGTCAATCTTGTGATTGGGCCAGTCAGCCTTTTGACATTCAACACAGCAATAGTTCACGCGGCGGCACCCCACACATTGAAAAAGAGAACCCGTCTCCTTGTGCTGCAAGTGCAATCGTTATTCCAGCAAAGACCCATCTTCTTTACAGATTTGACGTCTTTGTGCGCTTTGTCCAAGCAACAACATGGAATGCGTTTCCTCAAAAAGGAAACAAGGGTATGATCATCCGCATTGCACATTTCCCAAACCTTGGGAAAATTTGGAGATGCCTTCGTTTCGTACAGTGTTGCCGCTGCCATTTCCTCAAAGTAGCATGCTAATGAGGCGTTGACTTTGGCAGAATTTTTGTCATTCATCATAAAAATGACTGTTGCGCTGCTCAAAAGGAATCTAATGACCAACTCCATCTTTGTAGCATCCTCCCACACTTCTCGGTGTTGCAACCGTGTTGCTTCGTATGCCGTGCGATAGGAGTGGCTGCATTCACCACGCTCCAGGGCATCGTAGAATGTGGCTTTGAAATCGCCAATGAATTGTTTACAAGGATGGAGTGGTGCTTGTGAAGGAAGGTCCGCAAAGATTGCCACTTCAGAAATCTTCATGTGAGCGCAAATTCCGTCACGTCCAATGACGGAAGAGTCATTGATCTGAAGACGCTGCAACCCAAGCTCAAGCGGCCGCTGCCGATGATTTGCAGCTGCCGCCTCCTTCCCATCATCCTGGTTGGCCGCCTCTACCGCCTTCTTGGCCTTCCTCGCCTTGCCCTTTGCTTTCTTCCTGGACGGCATTGTAGCTCCAACCAAGGGTACTGACAATAATATTATGAGCAGGTTATTGTCGGCGCACGCAGATCGCAGAGCTAATTAAGTACCATATGCAGACTGGAAATAGTGTCAAGGTGTGTGTCGCCATCGTACTGTCAGCTATTTTTAATGTCAGATTTTGTGTCGAAGCAAATTCCGAATAGACGCCTCTTACAATACCCTCTTGCCTTCATTCACTGCCTTCCCGAACATCCCGACGGCCTCCTCTATATTATCCCCGCCGTCGACGGCCTCTGCGCTATTAACACTGCATCGGCACTGAATCGCAGGGGACCGAGATCATTTTCATCTACATATTGCATTCGCCTCATCGCCTACGCCTAGGCTTACGATCGAATTGCTCCGAGCTAAAGAACATCCCCGCCGACAACCGATGGAAGGGAGAAAGATCGCTGAAATGGAGAGTCTGCTGTTGGATGAACTCAGGCAGGAATACCTCAGGCAGGAATACCTCACAAAGTTTCACTCAGCGTGTAACAAGAACAACCCATTCCAAATTTTAGATTGGACTGTCAACCTGATGAATTATTCTCAGATGCAGATGAAGGTTGACACACAGATGCAGATCAGCACACCTTCCACAAAATGCACACACGGGTCAGCTTCCGAGATGCACCGTGAGTACCTTGAGACGTTTCACCGAAAGTGCCTGCGACGAGGATCTCGAGGCTGCTACTCCAATCTGCACATTTGCGACGAGTTTGTTGCTGCATATGCAGATGCATTTCAAGCCGCCGGAGACGACTTCGATAGTTTTGGGCCTGCTTTTGATGACACTGCAGACGAGTATCCCGAAATTTGGTATGATGCTTTTAATGTAGAGTTTGTTGCGTCAATATTTTTGTCAAGGGGGGTGCAATATCTTTTGAGTGGAAACGTCATTGCTGCTCAATGCAATGCCATTTTTGCTTACTACTTCGAGCAATACATCGAGACAAGCTTGCATAAGACCCGAGCTGTAATAGATTTCTTGACGATGTACGAGCTGCGTCAAGCCGATCAGCGTACACTCGTTCGCTTCTTCAAGAAGCGCATTCCATGCTATTGCTTGAAGAAGAAATACAAAGCAGTCAAATCTGTTACAAAGATGAGCATTTGCATGAATTCAGATTGCAGTCATAATTCAGCGACGGTTGGTGCGAGATTTGGTGCAAGAGTTGAACGTAGTAAAACACTGCGCTGCACTCGATGCGAGCAAGCATTTTATTGTTCCCGCGCATGCCAAAAAGCTCACTGGTTTGCGCACCGCGAAGACTGTGATGGTATTGCTGAGAAGAAAGCTGCATTTGCAGCTCAAAGAGCTGTGCCTCAGTCCGAATCCAAATGTGATTGCGAAGAATGCCAGAAGAAATGTCTTCGTACAGAAAGACGTTATCATCTGCAATCGTTGTTCAATTCTGAATTCTGTGTCATTATTGAGTGACATATTGAATATCCCCAGAGAAGCAGAGGTGGCGATAGAAAGTAGGCTGGGCGACAACGAGTATAATAACTGTTTATACTGTAGAAGTGAGAAAACGGATAAAACTTTACGTAGTTTAGGCATGTACGAAGCAGAAGGCTGCAGTCAAGTCGATAGCTCGAGAGACTCGACTTCAAGAATCAAGGGGAGTAGTAACTGCAGCAGTTTGCCTCATTGTTTTGTAACCACTCGATAGTACCATAATTGCTGCTATTCTCACCACCGTACTACGGGCCGTACCATAGGGATTGGGAGCAGGTATCCTCCCTTTATCTCTCATCACCTCCGCACGCCTCACTCCCCGCTCTGCCTGCTTTCTCCTACATACTCCCTACAACCCCCAAGCAGTGAATCTGCTATGAAAGCTATTATGGAAGACATTTGAATAATCAATTTGCTACACGGAGGATTGTATTGCAGGCTTACAAGTCTATGACTGAGCGCCTTTCTGGAAGGATCTCCACTCCCTGGTGGTTGACCTACACGCTTCCTCACGGATAAGCCCACCCCACCAAGAAGTTCATTATTTTTGATGCGCCTCCAATGACGTTGATGAATACAGCGTTGATAATCGTTACCACTATCTATCCGCTCTACGCTGTCGTATGACTTAACTTGTGCTGACATTTGCAGCAGTGATTATTACTGCGAGGGTATTCGAGCAAGCAACCGTTATTAGCACGTGATATGCACTGCCGCTAGAGACCTCAATTAAATTTTGAACAAAGAGCTGTAATATTATTACAATGGATCCTCCGACAACATCTTCATCCTATTCTTCTCAAGCTCATCGCAACGAGAAGAGTGTTATTGGTCATCAGCATAATGATGATCACACCACAGCAACATTGACAATTGCAACAACCAAAAGCCCTCGACGCAATGATCACGCTTCTCCATCAAAGCGCTCCCCTCAACTATCCAAAATCATGTCCAAAAATAACAACAACGCTTCTAACAAACCAAATCGAATGATTCCGCAGCAACATACGAACAATAATCACCACTATAAATCACGCAACGCTGCAAAAATCATCAAGGGTGAAATACATAACGTGTGTCTCAAAATGCGATCTGATCCTCGCTATTATACCAACTCCTCCTCTACAAGCACCAGTTATAACAAAGCCAATGACGGAAGTGATACAGCAATGATGATGAGAAGGAGCCGATTTGAATATGAAGATTGTCATCCTATATTAATGGGGTTGCGCAATTTACATGATTTATTGAGTGTTATGGAAGTGGATGGGATCTTCTCCTTGTCTTCTGCTTTGAAGGGTAATGGGAAGCACAAGAAGAATAAACAGAGTCAAAGAAGGAAGAATCAAAAGGTAAAAGATGATCAACCACAATCACCAGCAGCAGCAGCATTGACAACGCAAATTAATGCAGTGACATTTGTATCGCCTTTCACTCAAGCTGTGTGCTCACCTGAAATTACTGCCAAGACTACTGGAGCAGCATTGAGTTCATTACACAAGTTCATCTTGTATGGGTTCATTGGTGGTCATCATGATGCTGCTGGTTCGAATGGTTACAGAAACAACAGTAGCTTTGGTTTGCAATATACCGGGGATGAGTATGGGGTGGAAGAGGGGGGAATGGGCTTATCGCCATTTCCATCTTCAGAGGGAGAGACTGTTATTGGACAAAGTATTACGTTGATTGCGGAGAGTATTCGACAATGTTCCTTTGAGGATTATTGTTACTGGAGTAATGATAATAATGCAGATGGCTCATCTGCTGCTGCTGTCTCTTCGGGTAGGGGGGTGTTTTCATTTTGGTCACGATCGGGTGATGACGCAAACAACACTGCTATCGATGGTGTGGCGTCAATGGATGAATCTTTGAAGAACAACAACGACAATATCAGACACGAATTACCATCATTTCTCACACAACCACGCCGACAAACTGGTGGTAAAGGCAGTGGTAGCAACAGCAGCACACCATCCCGTAAGAAGAAGAAGCAATCCACTAACAAAACACACAACATCCAACATCAAGATGTCATACTAAAGCTTCTCTCCCTCTCCGTCCAAGTGTTACGCTGCCCTGCCGGAAGACAACATTTATCTCCCAAAGACATCGTTGGCATTTTTGATACGTGTCTGCACGTTGCCATCAATATCGCTGGAGAGAATGATTCATTGTTGCGAAGTGCCGCGGCTGATGCTTTGAGTCATTGTGTGATTGTTGTGTTTGGGATGAGGGGAGAACGGGGGAGCATTAGTCATCGTCTTGGTGGGAGGAAAAGTAGCAGCTATGATAATTGTGGTGGTGACAGTTATGATGAGAGTGATAGTGATGATGATTGGGGGGAAAGGGATCCTACGGATGAATGTACCAATGATGACTCATCAGACAGTGATGATGATGATGATGATGCGAACGAAGTAACTTCTCAGTCATCTGACGCTGAGGATAACGAACAAAGGGGGAATAGCGTTGGTGTCGAAGGAAATGAATCAAGCAAAGGGGGGAACAACAACCACGATGATGATGACGACGATGATGAACTTGCTCTGGTGCCTATTATGCATCGTCTAGCAACTCTTTCAGATCCTCTCATTCACGAAGATGAAACGTGTGTATTAGCCTTGACGCTAATTAACATCGCGCTTGAGACAATGTCCGACGTAGATGCACTTTCAGTCCGTTATCCTCGGCTATTGAGTATTATGCAAAATGATCTTTGCCGGAATCTGTTACGGCTGAGCACGTCGAACGACTTGACAATTCTTGGTTTGGCACTGAGAGTTATCTTCAATCTATTCAACGGGATCAAGGATCACTTAAAGGTGCAGTTGGAAGTATTTCTTACAAGTGTTCATTTGCGAGTGCTTTCCTTCTCCGTATCGCCGCAGACTCATGAGAGGGTGTGGGCGTGCTCCCCAGAACGGCGGGAGTTGGCTTTGGAATCATTGCTTGAGTTCTGCCGAGAACCGATGCTGATGGCAGATCTATATCTGAATTATGACTGCGATATGAATTGTACCAACTTGTTTGAGACGATATGCGCTACTCTCTCGAAACTTGCCAATCCGGAGCAAAACCATGAAGCTGTAATCGATGGTAACAAACATGATGGCGGCACAGATAGTATTGATGAGTTGAACACCAAACCAAAGCTGACCATCCTTAATCGCTTGGCTTTAGAGGGAATTTTGACTGTGATTGATGCTATAGCGAGGAAGTGCAGGTCATCGCCAAAGTTCAACATCAGCAGTGCATCTGATATTGACCCATCAAATAACACCGACCCTCTTACTTTACCATCGCCCCCCGACAGCGGTAATAGTGATTTCCTCGGAAATACTCTTTACATACGAAGTGACTCCCAGCACGAATCGTTCGAATTTGATTACAATGGTGATTTGAATCATTCGGATGCAAGTGAGAGCGGTATCGGGTGGTCAACAGCACAAAACATACTACGAGAGAGGAAGATACAAAAACGTCGTCTCGCCAAAGCTGCTACTGAGTTTAATGAGAGGTCGAGGGACAAAGAATGGATCAAGGAAGCGGAATGTGTCGGCGTACTTCCCACTCCCGCAACGCCATCTTCCGTTGCGTTGTTTCTCTATTCTACTCCCAAGTTAGACAAGGCGAAGATTGGGTTGTACCTAAGCAAAGGACCGAAAGATAAATACCCATTTCACAGTGAAGTTTTGGGAGAGTTTGCATCATTGTTTAATTTCGACGGGATGTCGTTTTCAGACGCTCTGAGGTCATTCCTCTCGCGTTTCAGACTTCCTGGAGAGGCTCAGTGTATCGATCGCTTGATGGAATCGTTTGCGAACAGACTCTATGAGGTCTCAAATTCTGCCGAGTCAGGAGGTGAGGATGACCAGGCTGCAGAGAAAACAATGCTAGATCCACCTTCCACAAATGAGTCAGGCAATCGTTCTGGGACTCTTGATCCGCCGGCTGCAGCGGAAGAAGAAGCGAGCGTGTCGTTTCCATTCAAGAGTGCGGATGCTGCGTTTATTTTGAGCTTCAGCACCATTATGCTAAACACTGATTTGCACAACCCAAATATGAGGGATGAGAAACGAATGACGTTGGAGCAGTTCATTCGGAATAACAGGGGAATCAATGATGGAAATGATCTCCCAGTTGACTTTCTCACCAATCTTTACTACGAGATTAAAAATGATGAGATCCAAGTGAAGCAGGATCTGCTTCAAGATGGTGTCAATAACTTCGATGGTCTCCTGGCAAGCGCGAGTGGTGTAGCACAACCTTTCTTCACATCTTCAAATTCAACACACCATTCACTAAGCCAGGTGGGTATCCATGAACGAGACATGTTTGTGTCTATATCATCTGCTGCAATTGAGGCCATTTCTGCTGTGTATGTGGACTCATGGGATGATGCTCTTGTAGTCAAAGCGCTTGATGGATTACGCAACTGTGCATTTGTTGCTGCTTATTTTGGGTTGGGCTCAATATTCAATCAGGTCCTTGAAATGATGCTTGGTTTTGGACAGGACTACGTGGCGAGCGTCGCAACTTTCATGTACTCCGAAGTTGGGCAAGACAAAGAATTTGGACGTGTCGAGTCAGAATTAGCTGCAAGAGGAATTCCTTCTCTCCCACAATCGTTCCTGCGCAAATTGAAGAATGATGTGAGAAGAAAAAGCATTGTCCTTGATGTGATTGATGCTGACGGAAGTGCTGCGCACAGAGGATTGCTAAGCTTGGATTGTGCTCTTGCTCTGAGTAGAGATCACCTCGTAGCCGTAGATGAGGCCTGGCCGATACTGTTGGACGTAATATTTGCACTACGCGAAGTAGAGGCATTGCCTGCCTCTCTCTCTGACCTTGACGACTTTGCTGATAGCAGAGGAAACCCACTCCCTCCGTCATCTTTTGCCAGAGATTGCAAAGGTCGAGTGAATGCGTATAGAGAATCCCTAGCTCCCGTGCAATCTACTGAGAAGGGATTTTGGGGGTCCATATTTGGCTCGTCCCAATCATCAACAGAACCGTCCATTCACAGCAATGATTCTCATGATGAATTTCCACTTTACGAGGCTTTGGAAAGAATAGCAGGTAACGCGCAGCTGGACAACATCATCGCTAAGACCGATGACATGGAACTAGCTAAAAGAATTCTCTTTGCACTGTTCGATTCAATGATACCAGATGAAGATGACGCAGAAGCTTTGTCGGACCCGTTATTTGAGAACAATGCTGTGTTCGTACTAGAGCTCTCAGCACGATTTTTGATATCGAATAGGAATAATGCAGCCGAGCTGTATCCAATTTTTCTATCGAAATTTGAGCTGTTGCTTTCACCCAAGCCAGGTCAAGACCCACACGACAACATTTTGGGTCTCAAGTTTCCATACGTTCTCGAGAGAATTATTGTGACTGTTTTACGTTCTTGCATCCACTTCTTTGATATTGAAAACAATAGACTTCGAGATGAACTGAATAGATCGCTTCGTCTCCTGACCCAGCTGCCTTCTGACTATCTTCACGAAGTGAGTGATCGTCTCGGATGTGGATCGGCAATCATTCTTCGTGGCTGTTTCTTTCTTTTTGATGAAAGAGCAGAAGATTGGTCTATCATCAAATGTCTGTTGGATCTTGCCGCACAGGATACGTCAGGCCGTGGCTTTGTGTTTGATGGTATCGCGTCGTTGATTGACTCCATTGACTACACTTTGCCTGGTACAGAGGAATGTAACGACAGCAACGAGCTTCAACTATCACAATGTGGTGTAGAAGTAATTGCGTCGCTCCTTCTCAGATATCGTGACGGTTCATACGAAGGTGACTTGTCATTCAGGGTACCAGCAATGTCGTACATTACGAAAGTGTACTCTTACTCGCAGCACTTTGGAGCATCAAATGAGGTTTCATCCGACGACATGTCAGCCAAGAATGAAACAATGCTTCAAGAGTATGAATTCCACACGATGGTTACTGCTATATACAATGATGCGTGCTTGTCTGAGAATGCCAATATAGTAAAGAGGGGATTTGAATCCCTTCAGGGCATTGTCATGTCGACTAAAGTGGAATCGATTCCAGTTGGGAAATGGCTGAATTTCTTGGACATGGTGGCATCCAATTCTCCAAGTATATCGGTTCAAGCAGCTCGTATTAGCTCACTTGGACTGATTGGGAGATTATTTCTCACTCTCATGCCTGAACTGTGCAATGAAAAAGAGAATTGGTCGCAGTTAGAAGAATTTACCATATCCTCTGCCTCGGTTGTGAATGAGAATCTCCGCGCTGGACGTACGACAGCGTTGTTCGAGACAACTGTTGAGACCATTACGAACGTAGTGAATGTCTTGCAGATTGCAAAGCAGATGTCGATAGCTACCATTGAAGGTGAAAGTTTTTGTGCATGGGTCAGTGAAACATTACTGTACGAGTTGGAGCAAGTCGGCGCATGTGGTGGAGTAACTAATAGACTGGAATGAGCAAAGTGTCATTCTTTCGTGCATGCCCGGAAGTACACATACACATGTGACACGGAATCATATGCATGCGACAGGAATATTCGGGGTGCATGATGGACATACATAAATTCCTTCTAATACGAGTAATTAAGTGTGCACCTGTTATTTCGTTTGCCATGCCTATTGCCGGAGGATAGAAGTTGCCCCTGCGCATAGGAACCTAGTCTAATGCAGACTTTAATCTTACTCATCCCAACTCGCACTTGTCTTCAACATGTACAACTCATCCAACTCATCCTTGGACCTCGCCAACTCAGCCTTACTAACCCCACACTCCTCCGGACCATACATCGCTTCCTGATTAATACAATACCTCATCCCCTTCTCAATTGCCATCTTCCGTGCCCAATGTGTACTCGATTCACTTAAAAGTGCCAACCGTTTGGCTTTTTGACAGTTAAGTACTTCCGTCTGGACGTGCTTTTTACGTCGGATCATTTCTTGTTGGAGAGCGGGGTAGACAAAGTGTTCAATGCCACGAATGGATAGCTCTTCATCGATATCACGTTCGGGGTCGAACGCTTCTTCGATGACTTTCTCTAGGTCAGATGTGCGTTTGGCGATGTCGGCATCGTCACACGCCTTTCCCTTTGCTGCATACTCTCTTTCCTGTCTGGAAGGCAGCTTGATGTTCCGCTGTTTACGTAACTTACTCGCCTCCTTGAACCTCTCCTTATTCATTACGGCTATATTGTCCTTACCATAATGCACATCTTCATCACAACTGTAATCATAGGTGAACGGTCTGACCTCGATGGGGGCAAAACGCACCTTCTTCTTTTTAGAGGCGGAGAAGAATCTTCCCTTTTTAACCGGCTTTTTCTGTGTCCCGACGTTGCTGTGCCGTACTAGGCAGGAGGGGGGGCTGCCGTTAGAAGAGGAGGGGGATGTGGGCTGTCGTTCTTCTTCTTCTTCTTGTGATGCGGATGATCGTTGGCTTCCTCTTCGTTTGGAAGATTGTTTCTGCCATATCTTATTGCTGCTGATGGGTGAGTTGAGCTTCCCAGTGTCAATTTCGGAGACTTCACGGGCGGCCTTCGCCTTCTTGTGTTTGGAGTTGAAGAGTTGCATGTTTATTATTGCTTATTAGGCTTGCATAACGATCTTCTCATCCTACTCTACAAGTTATTTGTCGTGGTGATTGGTGATGTGATGTCCTCAACGGTAGTGCGAATTGCCATCGGGTTCGGCTCAAGATTAAAAAGCGTTTGCTTTGGCTTCGTTGCGGTCGTGTAGGTAGCCTTCGCCGCCGTTCTCCGTTCTTCTGTTTAGACACTACCAGCTGCTCCACGTAGGAATAAGTATGCAGTTAGCTGTTTCGCAAATTTAAATCACAACACAAGACCAAAGGTAGGACTTTCGCTCTCTAGAAAGATGGCCGCCATCTGTTTTATATAGAACTAACAGCTGTCTCCACGTAGGAATAAGTCCTATTTGGTCATTCAGGCATGGAGCGTTGGAAAGGGGGCAGGCGAGATTTCAGTAGTGCGAAAGACCCTAATTGTCAGAAAGTGACATCAACTACGCGAACTCTAAAGTTTTACCACAATTATAGAGTGCACCCACATTTTTGCTGTGGTACCTTAAGTATTAGGAAAAGGAGTCCCGCTCAACGATGATATCCATAGTGAGTCATGATGGAACCTAGGTTCCATCGTTGCCGACGATGGAACCTAGGTTCCATCGTTGCCGACGATGGAACCTAGGTTCCATCATCAATTTTACCGGAGTCTATCGACCAGACTGTAGCAATTACTATGGGATTGTATTTAGGACACTAGTTTCCTTACCATAATTCTACGTTTTGCCTAAACACCCATCACCTACCGAGCACCCCCATGCCCTTACATCATGGCGCTTCTACACCCCATGGCCGACCTCCACCACCACCACCGTTCATAGCATGTTAGCGCATGTCATGAGCTCCCGTTAGAGCCGCCGGTCGGGGTTGTAGGCGGTGTATTCTCCAAGAAATAGTGTGCAGTGTAGAAAAAGGTTGATGTCGATCGCTGCACATAATTATTTATGCAATTTAAATGATGGGGCGAGTAATGCAACAAACCAATGAATCCCATGGTGTAATCGTGACATGATAACTAAGGAGGATATCCGCAATATTTTGCACCTGTTGGGTGGTCGTAAGGTGCTATTTGATACGTTATTATGGCCGACTAGATGTGCACGGACCACGCTGCCGACGATGTTATTGTTATATATGAAGGTGTTTCGCTGATCTGTTCCTGATACCACCACTCTCAATGATCAATACAATAATAAGCTTCCATTTGCCGTGGGGACTGGGTATTCATAAACTGCGACTACGAAGTTATCCTTGATACCTACCTATTTTGGAAGAGTTGAACATGCCATCCACAACTTCTGTTGGGAGGTTAGAGACGCAATGAAATGGAAAGAGACAATATATCGGGCATTCATCTTTGCCGCTATATACTATAAGAGGGAGGGGGCTACAGTTTGGTGTCCTACATCTCTACACTGAGAATGTCAGCTCGTTACTGTTGGAATTTATCATTGCAATAATCCAAACAACTTGCACAAAATGTCGACTTATTTCATTATAATGGCAATCTAAATAATAGTACCAATCATCACAAGCACTAATCCGCAATATGTATCATTTCACTATGTTATGTTGGCTGCAATGGCTCATAAAGAGTACAAATGTTATCACCTATTCATCCTTACTCTGTAGTTAACCTCCTCAGCTTTACTTTGTTGGCATGCATCACCTCAAATCAGCATCACCACAGTTTCCCTTCCATATGTAACTGATATTGTAGGAGCCTAGAATAAGATATTGTTGTGTAGTCCTTGGTATCATTCTATTTGAGGACATCTAAGTTGCTTGGAACAAAATGTGATCTTCGTGATGGTGCTCAGTAGCTAGTCAATGGGAGTGATATGGATGGCTCCTCACCAACAACAGTTATGATCGCTTAGGATGGTTATATGAAAGATATGGGATGGCATTCTACCGTGGCATGGATGATAACATGGAGTAATTGACTCTCATTGACCCTCTGACGCTCGTTTGAAATATGGCAAAGTTCGATTTAATGACCGATACGTCGTCACGCACTGAATATCGGGACATAACGACTGCACCATTCGATTCTACGTTGAAAATGGGTCTAGTCTCTATATTTGGGGGTTTATAGACATAAGTTGGCTGGTGTTAAAGCCATTGTGCTTTCGGTAGCGGCACAGTAGTTTTGGGCGGAAAACTAGTGTCCTTCGTAGAAGTGCAATACATGTACTGTTTTCTTATACGCTGTACACTAGTATTTTTGACGATGGAACCTAGGTTCCATCGTCGGCAAAATAGCCCCTCAAAAACTCACTATGGATATGATGTCAAAGTGAATTTGTCAGAATGAAGTTCAAGTGAACGTACAGTAACATTCTTGAAGATTCTTGATCTACTCGGATGGACGAGAAAGGACAAACTCGCGTTCATGAACACACCGTGGTATTGTAGGTGCCTCGTAGATCGAACATAATTAGATGAACGTATGTTAATGTCAAAGCAATTGTCCCTGTCCATGCACCTGCACTTGTTTATGTTAGTCGCATCCACAACAATCACATTCAAAGCAATGGATGATACGGCTCTCAATATAGCTGCCAAAGCGTTTGTGGAGAAAAGTCTCAAAGTTTCAGTTTTCGTTGATTAATTTTCTGTCCCTCGGCCGATGTAATTGGCTTTGCCGATACTTGGTACGAGACAGTCCAAAGGACGATGGAGACGATCAAACTCTGTGAAGGGGCAGCTTCTCGATACAATAGGCACCGAGAACAAAATAACAGGAGCACCGATTATAGTTTCCTTTTATTACGAGTATTAAGGGCTCACCACGAACCTGTTGTTTCGTTTGCCATGCCTATTGCCGGATAGAAGCTGCCCCTGCCATAGGAACCTATTCTAACGCAGACCGACTTAAACTTGTCGCCCTGTGACTAGTTTCAGAGGCCGAAGACATCTTACTCTTACTCATCCCAACTCGCACTTGTCTTCAACATGTGCAACTCATCCAACTCATCCTTCGACCTCTGCAACTCAGCCTTACTAACTCCACACTCCTCCGTACCATACATCGCTTCCTGATTAATACAATACCTCATCCCCTTCTCAATTGCCACCTCCCGTGCCCACTGTGTAACTGACTCACTTAAAAGTGCCAGTCGTTTGGCTTTTTGACAGTTGAGTACCTCCATCTGGACTTGTTTTTTACGTCGGATCATTTCTTGTTGGAGGGCGGGGTAGACAAAGTGTTCAATGCCGCGGATGGATGTCTCTTCATCGATGTCACGTTCGGGGTCGAATGCTTCTTCGATGACTTTCTTCAGGTCAGATGTGCGTTTGGCGATGTCGGCATCGTCACACGCCTTTCCCTTTGCTGCATCCTCTCTTTCCTGTCTGGAAGGCAGCTTGATGTTCCGCTGTCTACGTAACTTACTCGCCTCCTTGAACCTCTCCTTATTCATTACTGCTATATGCTTCTCACCATAATGCACATCTACATCACAGCTGTAATCATAGGCATAGGTGAACTGTTTGACCTCACCGGGGGCAAAATGCACCTTCTTCTTTTTGGATGCGGAGAAGAATCTTCCCTTTTTGACGGTCTTTTTCTGTGTCTTGAGGGAGGATCCGATGTTGCTGTGCCGTACTAGGCACGAGGGGGGACTGCCGTTGGAAGAGGAAGGGGTGGGCTGTCGTTCTTCTTCTTCTTGTAGCTCTGGTGTGGATGATCGTTGGCTCTCTCTCCTTTTCAATTGTTTCTTCCATAACTTATTGCTGCTGGGTGAGTTGGGTTTCCCTGTATCAATTTCGGAGACTTCACGGGCGGCCTTTGCCTTGGCCTTTTTGTTTTGTGAGTAGAAGCGTTGCATGCTTATTATTGCTTATTAGGCTTACATAATAACGATCTTCTCATTCTACTCTACAAGTTATTTGTTGGCAATCCTCAACTGATGGGCAATGCGATGCGCTGGTAGTGACTGACATGGTGCGACATGGCGGTTTGTGAGCGGGAGGTAAAAGTTTTGAGATGCGCGCCCGCTGTTTTAGACACTACCAGCAGTCTCCACGTAGGAATAAGTAGTATTTAGATTTCGGCAAGCCAACACAAGACCAAAAGTAGGAAAAGGAGTCCCGTTTCACTATGATCATCAAATTTCTGGGAAGAAGCTGCTCTGGGCGTTGTACTGAACTAAGTATTGTAGATGAAGTTGAATATGTAGATGAAGATGGCCGCCATCTGATTTAGCACTCTCTAGCTGGCTCAACGTAGGAATAAGCTACGCAGTACCGCTCATCAAGATGTCAAAGTAAATTTTGGTATTTGAGCTCCCGAGCCGATGTGGAAGTACTTAATCATGCTATTGTATGTTATCGTGCCATATCATTGTTAGCCAAGATCGTACATTACTAGATGGACTGTCAATGTCAAAGCAATTGTTCGTGCAGTCACATCCATATCAACGACGATCACCTCTGAAAGGACGCATCATACAGCTCTCGTCTAGACATGACGATGGCTTTTCTGATGCATGTATAATTTCGCCCCGACGAATCCCACCTGATGTACTATAAAATTTCTGATGAAAGAAACAATAAGCTTTCTAAATGAAACATATCATCATCAAACCTAATCTATTATTGTTTAATCTACACTATTAAATTAGATACCATATAAAATCTTCAGCATTACAAGATGATTTGCGACCCCAAGTAAAAATACCCGCAAACGCGGCAGAGAGTAGAGAACTGGAGTGACGAAAAAAGTATAGCATGAACTGCTATAGCTGCCACAATGCCTCCGACTAAGGCACCACCGTGCGTAGGCGGCAATAAGAACAAACATAAGAAGAATCCATTGGACAACAGGGCAGAGAAGTGTGATGGACCATCTCTTTACCTTTGGGTTGAGGTTCAAGATAGAGCCGCAGCAGCAGCATCACTAGAGCCGCAGCAGCAGCCACAGGTGATGATCGACGCAAGCACAATTGCGACGACGAGACAGATGAAACTGATCCAATACGCGATCGCACCTCCGATCCATCCCAAGGCAAAGCCCATTACGATGCAAGTAACCAAAGCAATCCCAATGCATTTGGCAGCTTTGTCGTCGTATCCTGAAGCTGCAGCGGCGGGAACAGCCTTCTGCTTCTGAGATTCGACATCATCATCGACTGCCTTTGTCTCTGCCTTAGCAGCAGGAGCAGAATGATCATAGACATTGGCAGGTGTGCCGGCGGTGGGTGGCTCGGTCACAGATTCTTCAAGTTTGGTTTCGGTCATTATGTGGCAATAAATCAGTAATAAGAAGAGTCGTCTGCATAACTGGTGATAGTAAGAAGTGAGAACTGTTTCGCCGCACCACTATTGTTGATGTGCATTCTGCATTGCATTCGCAAAGTATATACGGGATACGGGAGGTAAAAGTTTGATTGAGAAGGGCCATCTATCTGTTTTCGACACTACCAGCAGTCTCCACGTAGGAATGAGTATTTAGATTTCGCCACGCACAACACAAGACCAGAAGTAGGAACAGGAGTACCGCTTCACTATGACACAAGTTCAGGGAAGAACTGCTTTTTGGGCGATCGAGATGAAGTTGAATTAGATGAAGCATTCGCAGTCCCCTCGTCAATGATGTCAAAGTGAATTCGGGATTTGGAAGCTCCCGCCTGGCCGAAGTGAAGTAGAAAGTACATACTACTTACCAACTCCATTGTTGATTCTTGTCTACATGGAACTAGTTCCAGAGCGAGATAAAGAGCAAAATCATGCTAATGTTATCGTGCCATATCATTGTTAGCCAAGATCGTACATTACTAGATGGACTGTCAATGTCAAAGCAATTGTTCGTGCAGCCACATCCATCACCACTGAAAGGACGCATCATACAGCTCGAGAGTCTAGACATTCATGACGATGGCTTTTCTGATACATGTATAATTTCGCCCCGACGGAGTCCCACCTGATGTACTATAATTTCTTTTACAACACTCCAAGGGCATCTCAGCATCAATTGGCGGAGAGATCACAGATATACCATCCATTCGCAGAGATCTCATGTCAAGGTGGCAAGTAAAACTCTCACATATATTTCAAATCTTACATTAGAATTAGAATGCTTCCCTCTACATCGCACTTATCCGAGCACTCAACTTTGCTCTTTTAAGCACGCAATATAATTATTGTATCCAATTCAAGGCGATTGCAGTTCCACACTCTGGCTGAAACGATCTACGCAGTGCCAACTCTCATATTGCTGATGATGTTTTAATAATTTTAAAAATCTGGTTGATTTTGTCAAGAGGCAAGCAAAATTGTACAGACGAAAAAACTCGTCTTCAGACTGACAAATACCAACTATACTGCCTGGATCGCCGCAAAGCAGCGAAGAATAGGCCCGATCCTTAGCCTGTCGCAAAGGTAGTGGTGGAGCAGCAATATCCTCGACACGTGGATCCTGCTACCTCAACCTCAAATGTCGTCACAATCGCAAACTCAAGACGACGATAATGCAGCCTTCTCTGAAAGTAATCTGATGTATCAAATCATTAGTGTTGTTGGGTGGATCTTTTTGACAATGAGCATCGTAGTCCTTTGTTGGATAAGCGAGCCTTGCATCACAAAAATAACTGCAAGGTGGAAACAGCCGCCACGATGTGTCTCGGAGATTGGTAACGTCCAAACACTCCATTCAAGAGCGCTATCCTCCGCAAGTAATAAGAAGGACAAAAGTTCACACGACATTGTCTTTTCAAGGGAACAAAGAGAACGCTTCGACGACCTACAACTCGCAACGAAAGAAGCTATTGCTGCTAAAGCTCCACTCACACCCGTAATATTTCATGGAGAAAGTGGAACAGGAAAGTATTTGGCAGCAAAGCAACTCTCACTATCGTTAGCACTACCGTACGCCTTGGTGAGTGGTACAACTTTAGCAGCAGGGAGTTCATTCCAGATCGATGCTTTAGTATCTTGGGCCAATATATTTTCAAGAGGCAACGGGATCCTAATCCATATCGATCAAGCAGATGCCTTCCTAGCAAAGGAAAGTAGTCTAAGCAAATTCATTGGAGTCCTCGATGGGGTGCGGCGAGACATCTTCTTCATTCTAGCAACAAGAGATGTGGAGAGTATTGACCGAGCTGTGCTTGATCGTTGTGAACAGCTTCATTTCTCACTTCCCGATGCAGAGTGTAGAAGAGAGTTGCTGTTGAAATACTTCGACGAGCACGTGTCGTTTATCAACACTACTAATGAGCATGCATTATCTCAGTTGTCTCGCTTGATTCGCGCCCTTACCATGAAAGATCATCGCATGCTGTCAATTGAAGATGATGTCATGAATGGTGCATCGCTAGAGAATACTGTTGCACTTACTCGGGGGCTGAGTGGACGTGATATTCATGAGCTAATGATGGTTCTAAAGGCAAAGCTGCGTCGGTCTAAACACGGTCGGGTAACATACTTAGATGTGTGGGAAGTAATCGAGGAGGCACAAATGAAGCGGCGATTAGGTAGTAGTACAGGCACACCAGAGCACTCAATATCAATGACTAACTTGCACAACGAAGTAGACTTCTACGAAGTGACAGTTGTGTGAGTATAGTGGGGACCCAGATGTCCAGTAACAAGCATAGAGCCGGATACTCTGCTCCTGCTCTCACTATCTATTTACCCACAAGATTGAAACATTGTTTGTTGTAGCAGCTACAACATTGAAAAGAGAGGATCTTGTGCGGGGTTCTTGTTTTGATGAAGGGCAGACGAGATTCTTGTACCTCTGCAGCCTTCGCTTTTTAGATGATGTCCCTTGACCATAAAAAAGGAACAAAACGAAAGCAGATGAGATCTTCAATGATGAAACTAAGTCTAATTATCACCGTACTCTTTGCAGGAGAAGCTATTGCTGGTGGTGAGTACTATTCATGATTGAACACTTTGTGCGTGCAGTGTGCAGAGTTCATTGCAGCTAATTTCTTGTTTGGCGTGCTGAATATTTTTCGTAGACAACCTTCGTGCAAATGTGAGTACGAGAAAAAGTTCAAGTGACTGTATTAACTTGGTTGGAACTAGCTTATGCCATTGTTGTTCACTATATCCACTTACTTATCAACAGAGAGATGACAAACGAGAGCGTCGACTAGCCAAGTCTCCCAAGGTGCCGAAGAGGCGAGACCGGCGCAGAAAGTACGAGAATGTCAAAGAAGCAACCCCTTGGAAGCAAAACGTTGCTTGGATTGCTACTGCCGACGACAATGCTGCTACCATGGCAAGAGGATCATGGTGGCTCTTGATGACCTTACCAATGCTGTACTTGAATTGAACGAGAGTACGGAATGACATTTCTTTGCGCTGATTGACATGTTGCCTGATATTTGACTGACTGATGATTGATTGATTGATAACTAAATAAGATTGTTGTTGTAATGCCATGATTAGTTTTGCACTGCACAAACGGTTGCTTCTAGATTTGATTGCTGCATGAGGACTCTACTTCATAGTCTGATTTTTGAAAGAGAGAGAGAGACGTCACAGCATTGCTATCTTGCAATCACTGCATAGTCATAGATCGATAACCCTACAGCAACAACTCCGAGTCCCACTCCAATTCTTCCTCGTGGACTGTAACACAGCGCACACCGTTATCATACCGACCAACAATATTCATCACATGCTCATCCGGTGGAGCATTACTATTTTCGCTATCAGACGAACCGACGGAGATGTCATCATCATCAATTTTCTTCTTTTGCTCTGCAACTACAAACTGATCCTCAAAGACCACACCATCCTCTGGAGCTTCGCCTTCCGGTTTGGCGCATTGTCCCAACACACCCAATACGTGATTCTTGCCCATGTGAGCAATCCATTGCTCTGGAATGTCTTTTGGATTCCCCTCCACAAAGATGTACCCATGACTCCGAGCTGTTTTGATCTGTTCTAGCTCCATCTTCAACCAGCCTATTGCATCCTTTCGTGATGATTCATCCGAACCACTCTCAGCCTGCTCAAAGTCTTTTAGCCGCAAAGCCACGCAATGAGCACCGTGAACCCAAAAGTTGAAGTATGCGCTGCCATCATGGAGAATGATCGGGACGCTTTCGTTGATTTTGGAGAGAAGTTTGCGGCAACTGTCGTCAAAGTAGCCACATGCAACCACTGCCTTTGGCCTTGTTCGGTTGACGAGGCGAATTGATTCTTTGAGTTGCTTGATATATCCCTTTCGTTGAACTTCATCATTGCTGCATTCATCATTTGTCGTCTTGCAAAAGAGTGGATTGGTAATGTGTTGAATACAAATCATTTTGTCTCCATCGAGCAAATTGCTGGGCATTTTGTTTGCGGGATGATTCTCGTCCTCCCCTCTGCCTGGGAATTGACCCATCTTATCATTTATTTGTGTCAGCCCTATCGCATCTCGACTTTGTGGCCGAACCCGACTTAATCTTGCCTCCTGCTTGGTTGGAAAGAATCGACGGTAAACTCGTGGTTCTTTGAGTAGATGAAGTCTATCAAGAAGATGCATCACACTCGCTCTCTCGGCCGGTTTGAGACGTAGTGCATCAAACGACGAACCATCTCCTGGAGGATGCTCATCTTCTAAATCGACATCGAGGGAAGATTGATCAATGAACAGAGCAGTAGCACGTACTGCCAAGTCACGGAGCGACGGTATGGGTTGAGGAGCTGGCTGGGTAGCCTCCACAGCAATATCAAGATGCGAGTTGGTTTGTTTCTCGAGATCTGATACGTGTTTGGCAAAGAATGGGTGTTGCCGTATAACATCATATCCCTTTCCATGCTCAATCACCCGCCCAAGTGGTGGTGGCGAAGAATTCTTCGCATCTCCATCATCAGTGGTAGTAGCCTTTGCTTCATCCTCATCACCAATCTTCTTGGGCGGTGGAACCCACTCAAAACATCCAGCACCCAACCGCTCCTTCGGAACCACCTTGAACAACTTACAAATCAAATCCCAAGCATCATCATCACACACCCCCATACTCCGTCCAAACACCCCCCGCTGAATCTTCAAAAATGTCATGTACGGACTAGCCGCCTCAAACGGCAACGCACCCGCATACATTTGATACACCATAACACCCAACGCCCACAAATCGGCAGTAAAATCACATCCACTATTCCCCTTACTAAACTCCCTCACCGCCTCTGGAGACATAAAGTCCGGAGTCCCCACAAACTCTGGTCCATTCAAATCAGTCTGCACCAAATCCTTGGCGGTACCAAAGTCAATCAGAATCACATGCCCATTCCGTTCACTCAACAATACATTCTCCGGCTTGATATCCCGATGCACTATCCCATGACGATGACAATGCTCCACCGCCGCTAACAATTCGTACATGTACCCCCGGATCAAACTGGGGTGCATCCCCACCATCCCATTTGATTCATATCGGATTTGACTCCACAAGTCTCCATGGTGGTGGTGCAGTTCCATTAAAAAGTACAAGGAGTTGTAATCCTGCATGGCGTGATATGCCTTGATGATATTGATATGATCCGGCATACGTTGTTGTGTGAGTATACGTCGTTCCATCATGACCTCATTGTGGACATTGGGGTGTTGCCGCTTGGCTAGTTTGGTGCATTGTTCCTTTTCAATGATTTTGAGTGCAAATGTTTCGGCGGTGGTTTTGTGTTGACAGATTACCACGGTGGAGAAATTTCCTTCGCCGAGGGGGTGGTAGTTGTCGTCTATCTTGGAGGGACGGAGGAATTCACGGATGGAGGGGGTGCGTGGTTCGAGTTTGATGGAGTGGATGTCTTCATCTTGAGCTGGTGATGCGTTGCTGTTGGGTGATTTAGCCTGCTGTTGCTTCTTTCGTTTGGCAATATTGAGTAACTTTTGAAATTCATTCTGTTGGGCTGCAAACGAAGAAGAAGTTGTTGTTTGTTCCCTCTCCTCCTCATCATCCTCATTGTTAGTAGTATTATTGAGTAGCTGCCCCTCACAATAAAGCAATGCACGCTCCACAGTCTCAATCGCACCATCATACTCCCCCAAAGCCAATAGTGACCGTGCCAATCGGAACAATGCCTTGGGATTCTGCCCGTCGGTTAATTCGACTGCCTCTGCGGCGTCATCTTTGGCTTCTGTGTACATTTCCATTTTGTAGAGGCAGGCGGATCGATTGCAAAGTTGAATGATTAGTTCAGCGGGGTAGTCTACACTATCGTTGCTGTCGTCTCCATCATTTTCAGCAGCAGTATCTTTATGATTATCAGTAGCAATGCGATGACGAACCACCTCCACCGCTAAACTATACAAAGGCAGCGCCTCATCGAGGGCATTGGCAGCAAAACGTGCGTTGGCGGCGAGACGGAGCTCGTTGTGGTTGAGGTTGCTGAGCTCTACTGATGATGGTTGCTCTGCGTCTGCGTTTTCAATCGTCATTATTGGTTATTTAGTAAAATATTGAACGCTTTGCTTGATTCGTAGCATAGCAATGCCATGGAAGATATCAATGACTGCTGTTGTGTTTTGTGAGTTGAATGCTGAGTGACAAAGATACGCTGCAATTATAAATTAAATTCTGCTTCTCCATCTCAGCAACAGGAGTTGTCTCCCATAGTGTAGTGGTTAGCACTGTTGACTTTGAATCAACCAGCCGGCGTTCGAATCGCCGTGGGAGAACATTTTTTTCTTTTTGCGAATTGAAGCTACTTACATTCATTTTGCTGCTTCAGCTCGTGCTTTACTTCTTACAATAATTCATACGTATTGTACACTCATTACTAGCGCATTGATCCTATGATAGAAACAAATGGGTGCAGAAGTCACATAAAAGATCATCTGATGCGGGCCTGTTGCAAGTCATATTTGGATCTCGAATCAAGTGAGCTCATGGAGCCTCTTGGCAGCACCAAGTTACTAAATTATCCAGAAGTAAGTACCAACAAAAATTATTATATATTATGCATCTATATCTAACCTACTGAACCCCTAAGATAATATCAATTCATTACTGAGACAACTTGGTGTAAAGGTCAGGCAAGAAATACTCATGAAAGTTGTCAGAACCATCCCATGAAACATTGATACGGAAATCATACTTGAGGTTGCACGACTTGTTGCGTCTTAACCAAGCGCGGAATCCTTTCCCAGACTTCTTTTCAAGTGACATGACAGCCGAGTATCCATGGAGCTCTGTCTGGCTAAGAACCGACACTCTAATTTTCTTCTCCTTTCTGTTCTTGGCAATAACAGCTGGTAGAGTAGTACCATCCGCCATGAAGAGTTTTGCATGATGAGATGAC
Source organism: Skeletonema marinoi (assembly GCA_030544225.1). NCBI lineage: Eukaryota > Bacillariophyta > Thalassiosirophyceae > Thalassiosirales > Thalassiosiraceae > Skeletonema > Skeletonema marinoi. The sequence goes on along the minus strand of CM060485.1, from coordinate 241,328 downwards.
TCTGTGTTTGCAATTTTACAGCCAGGGATCCAGGCGCAGTAGCCTGGAGAATCGAGAACTCGCCACAATTTCTTGCAAGAGTACTGCGGTTGTAGTTCGATGGAATCAATCCTTTCGGAAGAGCACGTCATTGAATTGACCCTGGCGACATCGAGCTGCTTCAGTGTAGACTCTTCGATGAGAGCAGACGTATCGGTGAAGCGCGAAATAATGCCTTCGGTAGCGGTCATGTTGTCCTTTGCTTTCCACTCTTCCACCATGAAATACTTATTAGATGACACATCGTGATGGGCACGTCCAAATTTTAGATCTATGAGACCGGGCTGACTCTGCTGTGCTTCTTTGACAGTACCACCCGATTCCAAAGACTCTTCGCTCAAAGTCAAAATACTGGTCTTGGAGACGAATCGTTGCGTTAGACAGGGAGGTCCACTACACTCAGGCATATACATAAGAGGAATGTATGCAAGGGTGAACACGCCAAAAAGAAAGCCCAAGACCAAGTATCTCTCAAACTTATTGATTCGGTATTTTTGAGGCACAAGACCGTCGTCATCCTCAAATGAATAATCGTCGTCCTCGCTGACGTCGACAGAGGGCTCATCTGGCTCATCGGGCTCATCTGTTTTCCATCTCACTGAAGGCTCCCTGGGTAATACTTTCATTCGTCCCCTTACTGGAGCTGCAGGCTCCGAAGAAGAAGTTGACACATCAACCACACTTGGTACGTCATCGAGGTCCACAGGTTTAAATATACTAAACCTAATAGTAGTAAAACGACGAGAACCCGCCGGTGGCGGCTTCGGTGGCGGAGCTTTGTGGAGTTCTGTCAAGATCGACTCCAAGTCAAACGACCAGTAGCAATAGATGAAGTGGGCAGCAGGCACGGTGACATTGATTAAAATCTCAAGGAAGAAGGTAGAGAACCAAGACACGTGATTTGAGAGCAGGATGGAGAACACTAGCGGCAAAATCGTGCCGAATAGATGAACTGTGGCGTAGAGAAGTTGTTAGAGAATGTACACGCAGAAGCCGAAACTTGAAGTCAAACAGAAACATATTCTTCACTAACCTGTATGAGCAGTCGCAGGGAGAAAAAAAATCCGTCTCTTTTCACAATCAAAGAGTTGCATCGAAAACATCATCGGCATTCCAAAATCGAGCATAATACCGAAACTTTGCTCAAGGCCCAGTGATATGAATAGATTCGGCACGCACATGCAAAGCTGAAATTACGAATAGTTGAAACGTTAGTGTGAGATACACGCTCGCTGCACACTCATACAATGCAGGTGTACGAACTTACAGTGCTGAGGAACGTAATGAAAAAAGCTGCCGAAGACAGGTACTTATTAAGTTCCTCGTGGTTTGCAACCATATGAAGAACGATGGACCATTCGCAAAGATTGTGGACAGCAGCAGCGACTGAAGAGGTGAAGAGTTAGAGACTTATCTGATGATAAAAGACGAAGTGCACAAATGTTAGTATGTAGCATGCACACATCATATACTCACCAACTAAAGGCTTACAGACCCCCCAATAAAAGCGAATCAATGCAAAAAGTGCCGTCTCCATGGCATAAAACGCACAGGTAATCTTCAACGATGAATTTTTCCAAGTGCCAACGCCAATCCGCCACTCATCCACAACTTTGAACATGGAGACAAATCCAATTAAGAACGTGACGAAAAACGTCCAAATGGCATCCATCTCCAACCCCATACCAAAGTGATCAACTGTCTCCTTCTTAAATACCTTGAAGCAGGGAATGGTAATGCCCATGAACGTACACTCGTCTTCTTCGTCAACCATAGCCCTACACATGGGAGGGAAAAATGGCACAGATCCACCATCCGCCCTCATTAACTCGACCGACACAGCAAAAATAATCGTCCCTAAACATACGGCTAGACTCACCCCCAACGTATACAAAGGATCCGCGGCTGCACCTTGCCAACTTTTCGCATGTTTTTTAATATATTCACCCAACCACCCCTTTTTTACGCCCATAGTAACATCCACCACACTGGCCACATGCCTCGCCATGATGAATACAAAGCAATGCTCCACAAGATGAGCGATGTTATACGCCGAATTGTTCTCAATTGCCTCCATATGCCCCCCCATTGTCATCTTAATCGTCCCGATACCCAGAGCAGAATTAATTCCGACAAATACTATAAACGCTAAGAACCAGTTCAAAACGAGGGAGTAATTATTGCCGCAGTTATAGTAGCTGAAGTAAAAGAAGGGAAAAATCATCAAGTACTCGAAATCATGCAGGCGAGCATTGTAGACGAATGTGGCCAGGTCAGGGAAGGAACGTGCCATGTGCTCGCTAAGGAAGAAGATGATATTGAGGGCGAAAAAGACAAGTTGGCCGAGGCTGCCGTTGCCACTCCCCATCCATTTGGTGAGGGCAAACGAATGCCCCACGTGGAGAGGGAAGTACGCCCAGGGCGATAGGATTGCTTTCATCGTCGTTTTGGAGAGTCAGGTGTGAATTATTATTATTATTTCCTCTTCAATCAATGAGAGCTATGTATCGTTCGCGAGATTCGCTCGCCACTTGTGATTGTTTTTATTTGATGAGACAAAAAGGAGTTACGGATGCATGCAACCTGGATGCAACCTGATGCAACGCATGCAGATCGAAGACACAATCAAGACGCAAACATAAATGCACGGTTATGTTGTGTGAGGTTGTGTGGCTTCTACCTCAGAAGTAATCAAGACACAATTAAGACACACACAACGTAAAAAACGTACTTATATACCTACTTTGTACCTGTAATGTTGTGTGTGCTTCCAGCTTCCAGCTCAGCACAAGTCACGGACAGCATCAAAACCACTAGGTACCTAAGTAAGTTCTAATACCTCTAATTATGGTTAACCTCAAGCCGTCTCATTGCGACAGATTTCACCTACAAAATAGAAGATTTGTAACCGTCTTCCCAGCCCTGCTAAAATCTGAATGAGAATGAGATGAGCCATCCACAGCACAGTACAGAAAACTTATATCACCGTGATGAAGTTGACTGCACAGTCCGTAACGAATAAGCGCAGCAATCCAAATTCCTTTTGATTTTGAGCTTGTCCTTGAGGTGGCGCAAGTGTGACACTGCGGAGTACTCTGGGGATTGGAGTTATGTTTTTTAAGAATAAATCAAGTTGTCAAGCACTGTACTGTACTGTCGATGATTGATGCACAAAACGTATTCGAAGCTTACATCAATGTCTCTTCTGCAACTGTCTCCTTTTCATGATCATGAGTTCATCCGCATTCGCACAATGCATGTAAATTCACAATGACATTGCAATCATTGATACCCACGGATTCATTGAGGGTAAAGCGTAGCTCTAGATTACCTTTGGCAAGCACTCGCAACACTTCACTATCGGTTGCTGCAACGCATTATTACCTATACCTATACTGCTGCCAAGCTCTTGCGCTAGTAGTTTATCTGCCGTGATTTTTTGATTCTCTCTCTCTCCCTCTCTCTCCCTCTCACATCTCTAGCAATGCCATTTAACGACTGGAGATGTGATATCTTATTCAGAAAGAAACGTGCGCAATGACGAGAAGAATTAGCAGGGTATATCATCACTGACCAAACAAAGACAAAGAAGTAGAGAGAAGTGCATACCATGCACAAAGAAGTAGAGAAGTTACAGTGACATCAATCAAATCACAGGGGCAACAACCAAGCCTTGCATCTATCTCAAATTTATAACGTATCCTGAACTTTCTTTCTTTATTGCATCGCTGCGGCTGCATGGGAAGATATGTTGGGGTGTAGGTTGTTGCGCGCGGAGTATTATGAACGTGCCTGCCTAGATCTTCACCTACTCTTTACCTCACTCGTCTCCCCTCTCATTCTCACTGTCATTTTTTTTTAAATTAAAACGGTGGAAGGCTACAGCTAGATACTCGTTACGCTCAAGTGGAGAGTGCGATTAGACGACACTGTTACATTATTATTCTGTTTCAGGTGTTATTTTGGAGAGACGAGTAATAATTTGCGTCTGCATTGAAATAATTGGGCCTACCTTTGCTTCAAAATAAAAAGACTTGTGCACAAAATAATTTCAATTAAAAAACGCACGCTACAACGATGATATCGAGAGTAAGCAATCAGCGCAGCAACAGCTATTCGAACAATATCATGTCATCACCACCACGGAAAGTGCCATCACCACGCACGGAAAACATTGACGATGGCAGCGGAGAGCAGGACAATAATGATACTAAGAAACAGGGAGTGTTGGAGCGGTTGAAACGCATACGTTCAGCACCGTCCAAGACGGTTGCTGACACTAGAGATGATGTTGAATTTCATTACACATACAGCGTCGATCCTCTCGATCAACATATGCCTGATAGCACTGATGATTTGGCGGACCAAAACAAATCCCTCCAAGCAACGAAACAATCCTCTCAACGTAGCCAACAACGCCATCGCTACTTCATTGAAGATGAAATTAAACGCTTCGAAGTCTTCCGCACAGTCATTCAACATGAAGATGATCTCCTCAACCAACGTGTTTCATGGATCATTCTCGCCCAATCCTTCTTAATGGCTGCGGTATTTACCTCTGAAAAGGGGGACGTTGGCGAAGAGTCAAATGGCTTGAAGTACATTACTGCAGGATTGGGTATAACCACGATATTAATTACAATGCCTTCGATTGTAGCGGCGGGAAGGAACATTGAATTGCAACAACGAGTCTACTTCCAAGGTATTAGTTCTGAAGAGCGTTGTTACGAATTGCACGGTCATGGACGAGATCAAAAGATGACGCACGATGAGTTGGACAACCGATGGAAGTATGGACATGTGTTTCCGAATATGGCATTTAGGGGGAGAGCAGCTTTGCCGATTTTGAATGTAGTAATAATGCTGGCGGTTGCTCAGATTAGTGGGTGGATATTGTTCTTGTTGGCCATCATTTATGGATGGTAAGGTGTGTGGAATGATCTGCACTTGGGGATTAATGTATAGGAGAAGTTAATTTAGGTTGACAAGGAAGAGTGAGTATGTACACTTTCTTGTCCTCCAAATCCAAATTATACTAGGGTTTGGCATATGCGCACGTCATTACGATTTGATACAATGGGATACAACCTGCGGTTTTATTAGCCTTATCCTGATGCTTGCAGCCAAGAATCCGCGAGCTCTCTCCATCTCCAGCATTGGTATCTGTAAGCACATCACTATCACTAAGTTTTTGGCCCAGGTGGCTGGTCGGACCTACTCATTACGTCGCTTGGAATTTTTCATCTCAACCTTCACTTGCACCTGATGGCTTACAATCAAGAAACTTTCTCTACTACAACTGTACAGAGTCGACACACATATAATTTGTACTCTTCTTCTACCTTCACAGCAAGAATAATTGCATAAGGTCAGTATGGACCTACTAGAGGCCCATCATCACATGTTCAAGGAAGGTCTAATAAATATTATGCTATGGATTTGATCGGCCTCGACGAGTCCTACGGTGGAATAGGTATTGCACCAGTAAGGATGGTGAGCGTCTGCCTACCAATCATTCTGAGTGTATACAGATTCAAATCAAACGACAGATTGTTGCCTTCTGTAGCTGTAGATCCTTACTTCACCCCCTCAAACAAGACTACATAACTTTCCTGAGACCCTTCAGGAAGCGCTAAAATAATGCCTATTCCTCGACTTGTATTGTACTCATTCTTTTACTTTATGTAACGACAGCTCAAATGAAAATTGTCATCACTAAGACGGCACAAATCCGTCCCGCACGTGAATAAATGTCGTATGGTATTCAGAGCAAGAGTCAGATGCGAACCATGCAAAGTAAGACCCGACGCGGCAGCGCAGACAGAAGGAGTCTCGCATGCGTACGCGGCTGCTGGCATCGTGCGTGCGGTTGTTGTTGTTCGTTGATGTCATCCATGAACTCTTTGTAGTCATTTTTATTTGCAGTGATACTAAGCTCTGTGTCAGATACCTCCTAGATGATGACAGATCGTTAGCTAGCTAGCCAACAATTGCTACTTATTATTTGAGCTGAACACCTCCACAAGTTGACCGGACCGAGCAGAGAGCTGAGCCTGCAACGTCTCTCCTGCGTACGGGCAGTCACAACTGGCAGATAGGCACTTACTTTCCAATACACAACTCATTGCCCATTGGTCTCTGTCATAAGTATCATATTATAGTCAAGGCGTGATCATGGAGGACATCGATCACAGTGACGATCTGTTCAACCTCGACCTCGATTCATTATTTGAGGGGGGCGACGATCTTCTCGCCCCAGGTAATGACTCTTACTCATTAGCTGCAGATTTGACCGGCGTTAGCCTCGGAAGTAATAATGGAGACGGCGGCGATAATAATAATAATGACGATGATGCAGCAAAATTTTCATCATTGTCGCTTCCATCGGAAACACCTCCGAGGTTAAGCACTAGCATGAATATTAATAATGATGGCCCCCCTCAACTGATCGTGTCCAAGTCCAATGGAACATCCATCTACCGATCTTCTCAAAAGTTAAACGCAGTGGGCATCAAAGTGATACATCAAAATGATCATCTACAGGCCGCCGACACACCTTCTCCTTCGAACTTCAATCTAACGATGAATAAATTAGTGCACGAAGAAACTGTCTCCAAACTGTTGCCACCCGACGTCAACAAACGACACGTCATCGAAGTGAGTTCCTTCAATGGCAGCCCTGCACTCTACTTCAAGTGGGAGAACGGAATCACATGTGAAGAATGGCTCGATAAAGTGAGGATCCAGCAGCAAACTACCCATCCACAGAAAGAAGCAGCAGCTAAATTTACTGTCCGTCTTCGTGCCGCAGTGGCAATTGCCAAAACTTTAACTCAGTTCCATCAAAGTCGTGTGGTGTATAATGCTTTGACGTTGGAGAATATCGTCTTGACGCCATTTGAGGGGGACTATTTGGCGACGTTCATTGATTTGTCGGATGCAGTGATATGTAATGATGAGCAGACATTTGATGAGAGGAAGAGAGTGGACTTGACGAATCTGGGGATTGTTTTGAATCAACTGTTTCAGAAGGCGGATGGGGGGAGGGGGAATTCGTCAGCAAGAGGTAGGGGAGGAGAATTGGCAAGCTCTAGAAGACGAGTGAGTGTCAACTCGGATACAGAGGGTGAAGTTCCTTCTAATACTCGTAATACGAAGAAGCGTGGGAAGCAGCAGGCCACTCCTGGTGAAGGTCTCCCCCTCTATTTGAGAGCCATGGTGTCCACTCTTCTTATCGGGGACGAAGAACATGATGACTCGCAGCAGTTGCAATATGAATCAGCGAATGCTGTCTATGAAGATTTGAAGGCAATGGCAACACCAGCTGCTGATGGTGATCGTCGAAACAGTTACTTCAAAGAGACCGAGGCCGATCACGAGGTCATCATCCATAGTCGTTTGAAGTTGCCAAAGGATTTGTTTTATGGTAGACAAGTTCAAATGTCGATGATAATGCATCAGTTGCAATCGGCAACAATGCTTGGTGATCAGCCATTGATGGCTCTTATTTCTGGGTATCCTGGGACGGGGTGAGTCTGCTATTGTCATATCATTTGATTTTGCTTTTTGTCGATCTATTCGCCCCTAACGCCACTGCTGTAACGACTCGCTTTGCTGCAGAAAATCGACTCTCGTCAACCAAATCAAAAAGCCTCTAGCCGATAAGAATGGGTTGTTTATTGAAGGAAAATTTGATAGCTCTGCTTGTCCCGACAAAGTACTAGCTTCTGCACTCGACTCATTCTTTACCAATATTAACGCATCCAACGCCGGAGAGAATGTGCACATGTCAATGCGATGGCGAATCAGCGATGCGGTAGGATCGGGTGTTAGCTGCTTATATGATAGCATTCCAAGTTTGCGTACATTTATGGCTGACGGCACGGAAGGTGATAGGTCAGAAGGGCGAAAGATTGCTGGTAATTCGCTGGATCAGAGGTTGAAGTATATGTTTTGCAAGCTGATTAGCGCTATCCCGTGCCGTTCTCAACCATTGGTACTAGTGCTGGATGATTTGCAGGTAAGTGCTTGTCTTTGCTTTCGGATATATTATGTTTATTTGCATTTGCTGACGTTGTGTTTCTGCACGTACTCATATACAGTGGGCCGATGAGATGACGCTGGGTGTAATCAGGATGTTGATGACAGACCCAGAAATTCATTACTTTTTACTCCTTGGTTGTTACCGTGAGAACGAAGTGAATGAGTCGCACATTCTGTCAACGAATTTAAACGTCATCCGAGAACAGGGTATCAATATCATGACGATCAAAGTTGGTGCCATCGAGAAGGAGAGTACCAACGCGCTAATCAGTGACGTCATGTGCTTGCCACCAAATCTATGCCGACCATTGTGAGTAGTAGAGAGTAGAAAGAGTAGACATGCTTACACTTGCAGTAACTTTGTTTTGGTCATACTCATACTTTTGATTTCTGCCGTGTGATTCCCTCCAGGTCAAACGTAGTGCATCGAAAGACAGGCGGCATCATCATGTTCGTTCTGCGGCTGCTGGCTTCACTCAATGACGAAGAATTAATCTGGTACAGCATTAAGTCCCGTCGATGGATGTTTGATCTCCAAAAGATTGAACTCAAAGAGATGTCCGAAGATGTCGTCAAGCACATGACAGAGCATATGGGTCGTCTTCCCAGGAAAATGCAGTTGGGTCTGAAGCTGTGCGCTTGCCTTGGGCCAAGCTTTGACGCGACAATACTTGAAAGGGCACGAAAGGATGCCACCATTGGCGACGACTTCTTGGAATCTTGCGTTGAAGATGGTTTCCTGCAGACCGACGGTGGTTCCAGTTATAAGTGGTCGCATGATCAGGTTCAGCAGGCAGCATACGGGTTGATCCCTTTGCAAAAAAGGGAGAAGCTCCACTTGCTGATTGGTTCCAGGTTGCTTCTGAGCATACCGCCTTGTGAAATGGAAAGATTCATATTTCATGTTGCTGACAACATCAATAGGGGGGCGAGGTTGCTCGAAGATCTTGAACAAAAGTATGAAGTGGCAGAACTGAATTTGAGAGCAGGCGAGAAATTGCTTCAGCAACAAAGCTTTCATTCTGCCGTCAATTACCTCATGACTGGCATCACACTTGTTGGGGATGACTCATGGGGAGCAAAATATAGCTTAACTCTTCGCTTATACGATGCAGGTAGGTCCCCCTTCTTCATTGTCGTGTGTGCTGGTCATCTACGTTCTCATTTGTATCATTCTAACCCTGCGTGTTGTTGCAGCTTCTGACGCTCTATGTGTGGTAGGTGACTATCCGACGCTGACAGCTTTGGCTGAGAAGCCATTGCATTATGCACGATGCTTTGAAGACAAATTGAACACTTATAGCAACCTCGTTCGTGCATTGTCGTCATCGGGAAAATGCGATGAGTGCATTAACACGAGCATGAGTGTCTTATCACAATTGGGGGAGTTATTACCAACGAATATCACTCATGAAATCTATTTTGACGAGGTCGCGAAAGTTCGACAAGCATTGATTGGATTGTCAAGACAAGATCTGTTATCACTGCCGGTCATGACCGATTTCAACAAGCTGACCGCGATGCGATTCTTGAACCACATGCTGCTAGTCACGTATGCGTCAAACCCACCGATGAATCCAATTGTCGTTTTTCGGATGGTGAGAATGACTGTGGAATTTGGTGTGTGTAGTATTTCTGCCATTGCTTTTTCGTGCTACGGAGCATGGTTGGCTAGTAGTCTAAACGATGACTACGATGTTGCGTTCACAATGGGGCGTGTTGCCTCAGATTTGATGAAGAAACTGGGCAGTGTTGAAATTTTACCACGTGTGCATGCTGTGGTGTATGGAATGATCAATATTTATAAAGAGTGAGAGTCATCAAAGCTGTGAATTTGTTGCGGAGAGATCGGAATATTATTTGTTCGCACTAACATTCTAACATTTACTTCTGTCCTTTTGCAGGCCTTGGCAAGCATCTTTGTGCAAGCATTCTGAAGCATTCGATGCGGGATTGATGCATGGAGACATGGAGTATGCTGTGTCTAACATTGCCTTTTACCATACATTGGCGCTTTTCGGTTGCGGATCCAACCTTCAGGAATCAAGCCACAGTTTACAAAAGCACATACAGCGTGGATTGCAGTAAGTACTCGCTACACCATCTCTTTTCTCGACAGCATGATAGTCCAATTAGAATTAGACGCAGACTAACTTCTCGTTATCATCCAATTTATAGGTACAATCAAAACGGCATGGTGAAAACTATGGCAATTTTTGAACAAATGGCATTTGATTTGATGGGATTGGAGAAAAATGCATATGACAGTCACTACGGTGGGTTGAATGAGGATGCTGTGTTAGACATGACTATAAAGAACAAGGTGGCAGCCTTAACGAGAACGCTGAACCAAAAGATAAGATACGTCAAATACATGTGTGGTGATATGGATGCAGCTGCTAAGCACTATGACTTGCAGCAAGAATTATACGCTAACTGCGCGGGACAAGCTACCAATGGTGAGTTTGGGTTTTAGCGTTATCTTCGGAAATTTATTTTTGTCCTCTATGTCGCGTCCTCATTTGAATACGCGTTGGATTCATCACACGAACTCAGGTCGAACGGTGTTCTTTTTTATCACCACATTCATTGATGGCCTCATAGGTCTGTACTTTGCGCGGAAGCATCGAGATGATGAAGCAAAATGGACCGGTGTAGCTGAAACGGCCATCGAGCATATGACGAAATGGGCAAAGAGTTGTTCTTGGAATTTTGCAAATAAGTTATCTCTCCTCCAGGCTGAATACTTCTTTCTGAAGGATGATGAGCAGGCATACAGTTGTTACAAAGCATCGATAAAGCAAGCACGAGAGCACAGGTTCAATCACGAAGAGGGCTTGGCACACGAAAAACTCGCAACATATCTACTTCACAAGAGCAACCATGTCGAAGCATTGCAGCACTTCCAGGATGCGAAGAATTGTTATGAGACTTGGCATGCATACGTTTTAGTCCGACGTGTTGAGAAGGCCATTGCGGTGTTGTCTCCACTGTGTACTAGCAGTAGATAGCAGCTATGTGCGGTGGCATGAAATACTCTAACTCTTGGCACTTTATGTAGGCAATATCGAACCTGATTAACTTAGGATATATTAATACATCATTCTCGCACAAATTTGATGCATGCCCGTCTGGTGCATAATACATCCATCCTTAGTGGAATGAGCCTTTTAATCAAATCAACCACAGGCAGATATTTTGACCTTCGAACATAATATTAGCATCCCATCAAAAGGGGAGAACCTCACTGTTGTTACTTGTTTTCTATTCGAGAAACAGAATTGAAGAGAGTCTTAGTAGTCACCGTCGTCTTCGCTACCACCCAAAAGGCGACGTTCTTCTTCATCTTCCGGTCCGTAGTCAACGATACCAGACGTCCCACCACGTCCTTGACTAAAGTCCACCATTGTTGGCCCTCCGTCAGGGTAAAGTTTATGTTCCAAATCTGTCAGCGTCGCTCGATATTGGTAATGAACTGAGTGTATCATCAACCTCTTCTTGAAATGTCCATACGCAGTCAATCCTACGTTGTCTGCATCATTCTTCCTCGCTCCAGCATTTAGCAGATGGTCAATAACTCGCGTTTCGTTGATCCCATTGATACTTTTACGACCGCATGCGTTGATGGCAGCAATCATCAAAGGTGTACGTCCCATGCAATCTTTCACGGATACACTGCGCGAATCCAACTCTAACAGAAGTTTCACAACTTTGATTGAATTCTTCGCGCATGCCACATGTAGAGCTGTCGACCTAGCAATAGATCCACCTGCTCGTACCAATTTGTCCAAGTCTCTTCGAAGACTTTGTAATTGTTGCGCAGTTGTGTTATCTGTTGGCGGTTGATAGACTGCGTTACCCAGCATTACACTAGAAAGTTGTGCGGTTGATTCCATAAAAGCGAGTTGATCATTTTCATGGACTAATTGTCCCACATGGCTCAAAATTTCGGCATCCTTCCCTGTCGGTTTCTCACCACCAATGTGACCCCGTAATACTTTGAGAGCAGGCATCACAATAGCTTCTGATTTGAGAGCTTGCTCAAAGTGTTCTACACCACCAACCAATATCCTACCATTATCAGGATTTTCCTGTAGTAATGCTGTATCCTGAAAGAATCCATTTCTAAGGAATGGAATTGCTTCGTCATAGGATAGGCCATCACCACGTTTCCTCTTCCCACTACTTTCACTGGAAGAGTCAACTTCCTGCAGAACATACGCAACAGATGAAACACACCACGCACCGAAACGAAGATTCCCTTTAATCACATCACTATGAATAAATTTGCGTAATACACATGTGGCCAAGTCACAAGCATCCTCTCGATCCTGATCAATCCAAAAGCTCTCAATCAAGAAGAAATCAAACTCTGGATCATCTCCGGCATCACGTAACGATTTGAGACGTGTCCGACCTTGCTTATTTTCGAGTAGGGAGCAACCAACCCATTCTAGTTCACCACTGTGTTCATCGAATTCTTGGAAGAAGCCATGATCTCCAATTGCTTGCCTGTTGACGGATACGCCGGTTATTCTCCCCACTTCCTTTTTGCGCAATATATCATTTTTGAGATAGATCTTGACGTTATAAGTGGTGAGAGGTCGGCCAAATTTGGCGTACTGACCCAAGTCTTCAGCGTCATCATCGTCATTTGATATTGACAATATTATCGAATCTTCGGTCATCCTTGACATCGCTATCTATCTATTACTTCTTAATCGATTATATTATGTATCTTTGTTTGTTGGTCTCTCTCTTTGTTTGAAAGCGCTCCTCTTCTATTCTCTCCAAAAAGACACGCTGCTGAATAGATTAATAATTATTTCCACGGCCTCCCCCCCCCCGACGGAAATTTGCCAGCTGATTGTAAATAAGTGTGTGGTTAGAACCTGTTACGTCATTGGATGCTGTTCGCTTGGCTTTGTGATGAGCGAGTGGAGGGTGGAAGTGAGAGAGAGTGTAAAGATCTACAGCGATTAGACTACCATACCTGTTGTCGCTTCGCGTTGCGCTTTCTCAAGAATGAAAGTTGTGGTAGTCGACAGCCTTTCCAGGCGAAGAAGTTGTAGCTATAGTATTTTTATTACAGAGACCCTAGTGCTAGTTCTATTGGTATTGGCAGGGCCTCTCTCTTCTGTGTAGAGTATCATGGTGAAAGATGCATGAGCGACCAAGCACAAGCATCAAACATTCGGAGCGAGTTTGTGCAAAAGTACAGACTTTGGCTCCGGTGATTCGCCTGACCTTGCAACTTGATCTTGTTTCTCTCCAGTGTCCGGATTGAAGTCGGTTTATGATCATTTTTTTTATTAGCTCTAGTGATTATATGGTAGTAGAGAGAGCGCTCGGTCCCAAAGCACTTGAGCTCGAGAGTCGAAAGCGAAAGCAAAGCAGCACCAAACTAATCTGCAAAAGCACTGATACACATTTTTCCCCCTGCCGAACTGAAAGAGATTAGTTCAATGGCAATGATGTATTATTCCCATCTGCTTGTACCTTGCTGCAGCTGCAGGATACCAACGATGATCCATGCCAACAAGGTCAAGGTAATTCACCAGCTGCCACTGCCACACCCACACTCCCAGAAGCCATGTACTGACCGTGCCTGATGCAAAAACACATTAGATAATGCTCCGACGCAATCGTATGTATATCCTTGTGAATACCAGAGGCAGAGCTCAGTCTTTGACTTTGAAGGATGGAACGAGGACCCGTCCGCATTTACTAGCGATGCCTACCACGCATAGGCATAGAGAAGAAGAAGAAGAAGAAGAAGAAGCAGCAGCAGCAACAAAGACTCAAGAGGGTGGCAGAGTGAAACGAAGCCTGATACAGAAGAAAAAGGTGTCTCTCTCGTGCGGCACCAGAGTGATACAAGTTGTTATGAAGCAGATATAAACATTACCTCTACTTCAATACATACGTCATGTCATAATTCACCTCCGTCCTCACCTCACTCTGTAACATGAAGAAGCAACACCCCGACACTACTACTACTACTACTACTACTACTACCACCGCCACCGCGGATCAGGGCAAACACCTCAGCCTCAGCAGCCTACAAGTAACAATATTCATTGTTCCTTTGCAGCTGCTAACGCAATTACGAATCGCCAGCAGTCATGTGACGATAGTCGATGTATCGTACGTGGCAAGAATGCACTCGTTGCTCATTGAGCCCTCTTCCCGCATGTTTTGCAGCAGTATCATTTGATAGCTCTCTTCTATCAACGCTAGATCGAAGATTGACTTCACAGAACGTTGACTTTGATTGTGCTGAGTGCGATCGATTATCTGATCCTTTGCTCTTCAAGCAATAAGTATCGAGGACGAGGACTCCAGTCTCTTCGAATGGCGCCTTCTCATAATCCGCCAGTGAGATAGCACTCTCTGACTTCTCGCCCCTGGGCTCAAGTAAACACCCGCCACCCACCGTTTCTTCGGTAAACTTACCTCCGATCAATTTGAATATAATTTGAATTGCATACCAATGTCGTCAGCTGAGAAGAGCTCAGACTTTTCGAAGTAAATACCATCGAAGAGTCTTCTTATTGTATTGAAGCTTTCTAGCCACCCAATATTTGAGAACAACAAACGCAACAATGAAATTCATCATTTCAAAGTTCCTTATCCTCCTCATCCTCGCTCTGGTCGCCTATTCTTCGGCGGTTCAAACTGTGGATGGGACGATTCAAAGAAGGAACAAATGCTCTGCCGATTGCAGGAAAATGTTGAAGGACGAAGTCGTTGGTACCATGTGCGCTCCAGCTATAAACATCCATCCTATTCCATTGGTCTTCCAAGCATGCAATGACGGTGAGCGTAGTGCCTTCAAACAAGCTTGTATCGCACGTTGTGCCGACTCGGATGAGACTGTACCATTCGAGAAATCCTCGTCGTATGATGCTTGTATCAAGCACAAGAAAGGATTGAGAGTGAAGTTTGACTCGTGTCGACGAGGGTATAATGAGAACAGGAAGAGACTCTCCACTGTTGTGAGGTCTAACATCGTCGAAGAAGAGTATGTCAATGAGTTAGCCGATGTCGAGCCAGCCCTAAATCATCACCACCATATCTCGCGAGCACTTGTTCAAGAAGTTGATCGAACGATGGAAAAGCAGCTCCAAAGAAAGGAGGACACCTCCCAAGTTGCTAGCAAGGGCAGGGAGATCATTGAACTTGGATCTACATCTACAGTCCCTTATCAAAAGTCGGAGTCGGAGTTGGGGCTATTTCATTCCCAACAAACTCAGTCCGGAGTGATATCGAGCCAAGAGGAGAAACGTTTGCAACATGGTGTGGTAGGCTTCGAAGCTATTGCTCATTGTAACGTTGTGTATTCGGAACTCTCGCTTTTCGATATGCTCCCACGCAAGTCATCGGAGATTGCCAATCCAACACTCCCAGCTACCTCGAATTTTAATGTCCTCAACGATAGCCATGTCGTGTTGCTCCCATGGGCCGATTCTTTCTCCTTGGATACATCTATCACTAGCAAGTCTGATGAGCTTTGCAATGCTAAAAGTCTCGAATGCACTTATTTCTACACTTCTAGATTGAGCTGCAATCATGTTCTTACTCCAATGGGAAAAGTATCCAAAGATAACGTTGATGTTTGGAAGTATGCCTCTTCATCTTCAACACGCATTCGTTTTGAATCTACTGGGCCATCAAGTCAATTTGTGATCAACCAAGACAATCATGGGAAATATCCTCATCCTCATAGAGCCAAGACCAAAGTGCTGGAAGCTTGTTCTGATGTCTTGCATGTTGTGGAGAGTTCGAAGACTTCACGTGCACATGTCGTGCACACCGTTGAGAATGATACTGTGAGCAAGTCGCTAAGTTGCCAAGGCTTTGAACTCGACACTACTTTCAGGAGATGGAGACTTGCGGATAATCTGTCATTGGAATCCCCAAGCATAACAACGCGATCGGAGACTTTCCGAGAGTTATATCATGTCTGGTCAGCACAGGCTCCTTTCGATAAAGAGGTCGAACGAAAGAAAATCCAACGTTTCCTGTGTAGATCAGATCTGATTTTAGATTCTCCCTCTCAAGCTCAAGACATTATGAGTTCAGACGGAATTCTTCACCAAAGTATACAATCTCTCTGGCCATCACGAGTCTATCTGCTTCAAGACATGTCCTCGTATATGTTGACGAACGTCAGTGATCGTGATCTGCTTCTACTTCTAGACAAGTGTAACATGCCTCCACGGCTTGATGCAATTTTCGTAATAGCTGTTAATTGTGGTGTCAAGTCTCAAAGCAATCAACTTTGCAATCCTGTAAACGCGGAAGTCGATGCCAGGTGGATCCAAGAAGATGCGGCTGATCTCGAGCTCGTCTTCAGCAATCACATCAGCAGCAACAAGGAGGAAAACGGTGGAATTGATGATATATCCATGTCTTTTTCGAGTTGTCGCATCGATATGACCACTCTTGAGCTTTGCATTCTGCACTTGACCCCGATTCCCATTTCGTATGATTCATTTGCGACAAGTCAGGTTCGTCTTCGGAAGTATCCTTACTGGGCCAAGTTCAAATTCAAAGAGCTTAATGCTCCTCACACGTCTGCTGCAAGACCAAGTACATCGAAAGCTGTACTCTTACGAAATGAGACTGCGAAGGAATTTGAGTGCTCCGCATTTTCTGGTGGATATGAATTTCAGAGTCCAACTGATCATCGTCAACGCATTGGATTCATGCAGCATCGTATAGATCCTTTGATGTCAGAATCCTCAAGCATTATGATGACAGATGCAGCAGTCAGTACACTGCAGCTTTCTTTAGGAGTATCGCCTCATGTTTGGCCGATGCACTGTAGACTCAAATCTGTAGACCCTCTTCGGATAGTATGTTTGAGCATATCATTGGAACACGTCATCTCGTATCAGGCTGGTGGAAGCGACAACTCTCATCTTGATGGGGATGTACTTCAAGCCAGGCGCCCAAGCAACACCGAGGCAATAACACTTGCTACTCTCTTACTTGTGATATATTGCTACTGCCGTTCAGGTGCAACAAGACCGCTTGTCTCTGTAATAGTCGATCATGGCATCATTGTAGAAGCTCCAGGAGAGATCGTGATAGAGTGGAATTTCCAGCGGCGGCAAGAACTGTTGTTATGCATCGCACTGCCGGCACCAGCACCAGCATAGCCACTTGCTGGAAAGATACACTGAAGATACAACTAGCTACAAAGTCTCTACGCTCGAAGTTGGAATTGTCAGGACTTGTTTTGCCCTACTGGAATTGCTCCAGCCATCGTGGAAGAAGTAGAAGGCTGCAGCAGTCGGGTCGATTGAAGCCTCCATGAATGTCGATGCGACTCGATTTAGGTTCAGGTAAGTTCCTACTATTTGGCTGCTCACTTGACTAACATCTTTGCTTGCTGTGTCTTCTCTCTACTTTCAGCTTTCAGGTGCACATCAACCTTCTGATATCGGAATCCAACACTATAACCAACAACCCCTTTTACTTTCCAGAGTTGAAGCTGGGACTCCTAGAGACGATTAGCGTCTGGAGGTAAATGGCATGGGCTCAGACCTGCGGTGGAAATGCGGTACAATTAATCCAGCGCCTATCTTCGGGTTGGTGGCTGGTACTCCGTGGCTGGTCGCGTCCGGAGGTGGCAGGCATCGGTTCAGAGCCACTGGCAAAGACCGGGCACAGTTCCCAGGCAGAAACCTTGGGGGTTTCGCTAAACCATAAGTCTAACCTGTTTCCTTCGGGATTCAATGGCCCCCTCATCATACTGTCAGTTGGCCTTTACGTGGCGATGGGGATAAGTACACTCTTCGGAGTGGAAACCAACAACCGACAACTATATCAACATCAATCCACCTCTCGTGCTTTATCTTTCGTGGCCGTGTGTTTCAAATCGAGTTGGACTTACACACCATCAAGCATCTTGGCATCCAATCACTTCCACACTGTCAAGATATCCTTCCAGCCTGATTCTTTGCCTACTTTTACTTGCTCACTTCTTCATCGGATAACTCTGTAGTTATAGGTGTATTCCATCTTGCCTTTGGTTGCGATAACCTATATCTATATACCACGCACATTGCACATTCAACATATAGCACTACATCGATCAACCGATCAAACCAGTTGCAGTTCGCAGTCTCTACTTCCAATTCATCATCCCCCCTTTCCAACGAATCAGGTTTCAAACCACTACTATCATCTACCGTTACCGTCACCCGTCACTACTCCAAAACAACCTCGTGGTTTCCCTCATCGACAAGGTTCTCTCTCCATCCATCGTATGCTGCACAGCTACAATATAGCCCAGTGCCATTGGCATTGGATTACTCATCTCACAGCAAAATCGCGAACATTTAGAATGCCACTGATGATCTGATGTCTTGGGCAGCAGCATACTCCAAGTTGATGCGTGCTATGCATCTCTTGGACCAACTCCAGCAGCACTGCATCCGAAGAAGGATCCACCATCATCTGCAGAGTTGCAGTGTTACGGAAGAGGCTAAGGTCAAGGTCAAGACAAAAGGTAATAGGAGAAGGGAAGATTCACCAAATGTCTCCCTCCAACTACTACAACTCCTGATCCTAGTGATCTAAGTTTTACAATTCGTGGGATCGAAGGTTTCATGAGTTGGTAAGTGCTGCTGAAGTAGTGATACTGTCCCTTCTCCTTCTTCATTCTTTTCTCATTATGCTTTGCTTTATTAAGCCACTCTCCTACTACTCCAATTAATTACTATTTGCTCAACGAATGTTGCAACATAGCATTCGTCCGCTCCTCTACCCAATCATACAACGCCTCCCGCTTCCTCTCAATTGCCTCACTATGCGCCGGTCGTTTCCCATCTCCCACCTCCTCTGCCACATGAAGGAACATGCCCCATATTTGTCGCATGGCAGTCCTCAAAAAGAAGTTGAGAAATGATTGAGGTAAGATGGAGAGTTTGGGATCGACAGAGAAGGTGAATGTGAGTAGAATCAGATTGTCACCAGCATGATCATCATCACTGGATGACTTCTTTGCCATGGGATGATCTATTGGGCACTTCTCAAAGACAAACCCTCCATCGACCTTTATACGTACGCCCTTTTTGGCAGGCAATATTTCCAACCCGTCCTCCCCGTTATCTTCACAATCTAATGATTGAATCCGCACTAATATTCTACTGGCACCTCCACCATCCTTTCGGCCTCCACCATTGCCATCTTTGCTATTGCTACTGCCACCATCCGAATTATGATCAGAATCAATAATATCATCACAAGCAACCGCCTTCAAAATCAACTCCCTCTTTGCAATCGGCCAAGGAACTTCCGTCTCCACCAAAATCGTCTGCGCCACACGTCCCGATTGACATAATTTCTCCGACTTGACAACCTCCAACCTTGGCACTTTGTATTGTGGGATCCACGTTTTGTATAATTCACTTTCGTTTAATACAGCTAATATGGGGATTAGGAGGGATGGTTCAATGGGTGTTTCGAGTCGACAGGTGATTTGATTTGTATCGGATACTTTGTAATACATGGCGAAATCGTGGCGGCCACCGTGTTGTTCCCCCTGTTTGATCCACTCGTCGGATTTATTTGTTTCATTTGATTTATTATTGTTGTTGTCGTCGTTAGAAGCAATAATTAACGATGCACTATCATGGAGCAGACGTCGGAACAACTCCGCTTCCTTCAAGATATCATGATGAACCGGCTGAAAGTGTTTCGGATCAATTCCCTCGAGTAACGTCGCCGCAGCGAATATTTTGCATTCCTCTTCAAGGACCTGAGCTTGCTTCAGCCGTTCGGATATGATATTCACATCCGTAATTAATGTTGTGGCATCAGCTTCTTCTTTCTTTGCATCATCTGTTGTGGGCACCATTGTTGATGATTCGTTTTGATCAGCAGAATTCTGCTGACCGATCCGCAGCTGCAGCATGGAGCTTTCGACACCGCTATCGCCTAGAACATTTAATGTCATGATGACTTCTTAAGAGAGCTCTCTGTTGAGTATTTCAGAGCCAATTAGATCAATTGCTTGAACTTGATAAAGCAACGCTTAGCAGTTAGCATGTGTGGTTTGGTGGCAGAGCGAGCTGGAAGCTCAGTTGATGATGGACTTTTACTTTATTGGCTTACTACTGGCGGGAAAAAAGTGGAACCTGGAAAAAAGTGGAACCTGGTAAAAACACTAACAAACTACACACAAAATGGAATGTAACCATGTCGACCCTCTATTGGAGCCCACTAGCCTACTCAAATACTAGT
Organism: Skeletonema marinoi; assembly: GCA_030544225.1. Lineage (NCBI taxonomy): Eukaryota > Bacillariophyta > Thalassiosirophyceae > Thalassiosirales > Thalassiosiraceae > Skeletonema > Skeletonema marinoi. The sequence continues at coordinate 220,988 of CM060485.1, read as the reverse complement.
CACCGCCCATAACATGATAACATAGACTATTACCTTTCGATAGAGCCGCTGGGGGACGTTAGCGGTACTATATTGGCGCTGCTGCAGCCGCTTCAGGGGTCAGACTTACGATGCGTCATTCTTAGATAGTGCGATTTGTGTACTGAAGTCGGCTTGTTTTCGTCGATAGGTGCTCTAGATCGATGATCTATAGTTTCTTTGGCTTCAAATAATATATATAAGACGTTTGGTATTTGGTTTTAAGGCTTGCCTATACATTTTTGGCCAGTGTGATGGCCATGAACGCCAAAATTATGGCTTTGCCCTTGTTGTGTGGAGTTTTGTGTGTAAAAAAATTTAGTGGAACCTGGGCCAGGTTCCACTTTTTTCCCGCCAGTAGCTTATTAGTCTCTGTTTTCTTTAACCGTAGTCTCCCTCTGAAAAGGGACCAAAAAAGGGACCAAAATTTGAGATTTTTGAGGCCAAAATTAAGTATGATGTTGGACAATTTTGGTGGAAGGTGCGCGCATTAGACTTCAGCTATAACCATCAAGTAAAAGTATTGGCCATTATTTTGGCCATATTGTTTAGGTTAGTGAGGTCTAATGGCATGGATGCATACTGGCTATTTTGTGCTCATTGTGCTGCTCTCTGCCAAAAATATTTTGGTCCCTCAAAAAGGGACTCGTAGAGATGGACGATTCCTACGTAGCAAAGAGGGGCTGCCCCCTTTCCTCTCCTTCATCCTTTGTTGGCCAAAATCACAACATAGCTGCGCCACTCACTGCAATACAGTAATAGCCCTCAACATGAACAAAGTGATTTGGTCCCTCCAAAGGGACCAAATCAAGACTACGGTTAATGACGAAGCTCAATGTATGCTCATCAAGTCAAAACTTGCTGCCACCATCATCCAGCCACGCACGCGCGCTTCGGGCGGAGATGGTTTGGATACACCGCTTTCCACCTAATGTGTTGTTTGACAAAAGCTTTTCCCCATATTCTGTGTGATACAAAATGCATCATATTGCCATGCATCGAGCCTTTTTAAGTGAGGACTAAGAAATCTACCTTTGCAATGCGGTAGCAGTTGACTACTTTGCAAAGTTACACTATCCTCCCCATCCATAAGAGCTTCAAGTGACATTACACTCTCCTGAGAAGTGGATTGTTCAAGTTTGTAGCCATATGTCTGCCCTTCTCCGCCGCCCTCTCCTTCCATGTCCTTGATGTATCCCTCTGCAAACACAGAAATAACCACATCCCTTGAAATATCATCATGCACAATTGTCAAAGCTGCATTTGGCATACCCTTCTCATCATCAAACAGCTCTGTGAAGTTCTTGAACCACTCAGATGTCAGTTGAGTGGCTTCAAACTGAAATGGACGATCAGTGAACCATTTGGTGTTCTTGTGGAACTTGCTTGATTCAATGTGGTATTCTCCATCTACATCTACGTTATGATACAGAGTACACAACTAATACTAACGCTAATGCTGAGATTTGGTAGATTGAATCACTTTGCCACTTGATTTTGGTATTGTAAAGAAGACACCATTCAAAACAACCCATGTGACATCCTTCTTTTCTGTTCCTAATCCTGAAAGCTGGAGGAAATCTGAGGAAGAGCTGGAGGAGTGGTGCAATGATTTGGAGGCAGGAGGGGTGCCGCACACATTTAGAGCGGGCGACATGGCACCCGCCTTGCCACCCGATAAAGGCGGTCATGATTTAATCTTGAAGTTACTATCTCGGGGGGAGGGGGTTTTGGGCCAATTTCAAGGGGTATGATTCCCGAATGGCTATTTGTTCCCGATACACGAGACCCTCTAGATAAATGCAAGACAGTTCTGAGCATCGGGTGTCCACTACAAATTTTGAAGGGGGCAGCGGGCGACCACCTCCAAACATCAGATCTAGGGGTAGCAGAATCGACCTGAAAAAGGGGCTTTTTGGTCTAATTTTACCCCTAAATTGGTCTTGATAGGTAGTCGGGAAAAAATCGTCGGGAAATAAGGGGTCACCCCTCCCCCCCATCTCGGCGAGCTGAGCTAGATAGTAACTTGAAGATTAAATCCTGACCGCTTAAGTATCCAAATTCGTAAGCTTACTACCAAAGGAATCGGAAGGAAGCGATGGTAGAAAGAATTGGAGGATATCCTCCAAATTCTGTACATCCGATCTTGAATCAAGACACTTTTTGGTGAAGTTGTTGTCTTGAACTTGAACCAAGAATGATACTTTCTACCTATGCAATATTGGGGCACCGTTTAACGAGTTTCGCCAACAAAATTAATGACTTCTCTGTACTAAGTCTCTCAGTGTCTCGTCAGACCCATTATTCCGATTCCAATTCCGACGTACAAGAATCTTTCTTATCGGTACTTGCAATGTCAGTTGTTGCAAATGCAAACCAGCTCGGGCCAACGCATGTGGTACATACCTAATAGTAATAGTTTCTGTTTCTGCGAAGAAGGGAAGGCCCCCCTTCGCCTTTGCGCCGCCTGCACCAGCCTTTTATCACAGAACAACTGCGGAAGAAGAGGACGGCAACGCACGGCAGAGGCTCGAAAAAGGCCTGTTGCATCGAATTCTCAGAATGCAAGTAGATATGTGTGAGTAGGACTGTTTCTTCAATGATGACAATGAGTTGCTATTACGCCCCTCACACTCACAGTGACAGCGAGGGAGCTCATAAGCATGATAATGATATACTGCGAGAGCAGGAGCGGAAGTCCAACGACGATTCATTCGTGAAAGATCATCCACCTGCTGCAACGTCCACATCTCCAGAAATCAACACTGCACTGACCATGATGTCCCGTGCTGCAAAGAAACAACGTACGTCCGACAAATGTTCTCTCTCCCCCTCTGCCTCTGCACAATTTCATCAACATCTATATCAATATCGATATCAGCAGAACAGCTCATCTGTCGGAGGGTTGAAAGAGGACGAGGAGTGTTCTTCCGCTGTCGCTCTAACTGTAGCTAGAATGCCTAACACGTACAATGAAGAAGAAGAAGCATCATCATTCGACAAAGAGGTTGGAAAGAAGCCTAGTCAAGATCATCCGCAAGAAGGAGGTGATCCAAATCCTATGAATGATACAATCATGCAGAATCCCTCCCTCCCTCAGCCCTCGTCATTTTCAAGTCTTCTCTCCTTAGTATCACATCCGAGTCACTCCCACCCAGAGCATACACAACATGACAAACATGAGAATCCAGACGACAATCCATTTCCTTTGTCTTTGGCAGTACCATACTCACCAATTTGGCGTCAATTTGGTGATGAGTACTATATATCACCTAAACAGGAACGACCGGCTCCAGCAGAACATCTAAAGAAGGACCATCTACCGCCTGCAGCTGCAGTTGCCACAGAAGAGACGAAGATGAAGGCAAACAGCGATGGAAGAGAAGATTCCGCAGATCTCCCTCCACCTCTTCCATTTCTGCCAGTAAAAGGAAGTTGTACTAGTACGTCTAGTCAACGCAATGCATGGGATCGAAAGTTTAACGAGCTGGTGAGTTGAAGTTTACGCACCTTATTCCGTGAATATGAAATTGCAGTGTGTTACATTATTTCCATCCATGATTTGCTCATTTCTCCTACCCTTCTTCAGCTTGATTTTAAGCAGCAACATGGCCATTGTGATGTACCGCAGACTTATGCGCCAAATCCCAAACTTGGGTTATGGGTGAATAAGGTCAGTCTCTTCTTTTGTTTCAATTATGATTATGATACTTCTTTATACATTACTCTCATCTGTCAAGTCTGATCTGACAAACCCTGTTCGACCTCTTCAAATACTCTAGCAACGCATGGAACACAAGAAACGCGAAGACGGAAACATCTCGACTCTGACTGATGAAAGGCTGGAACGACTCCAGAACATTGGATTCCGGTGGGCTAAGCGCAGGGGGCAAGTTAGATGGGATGAGAAATATGTAAGTCAATGCCGATAAACGGGAGAATCTGATCCTCACTTGTTGACGATGACTAACTTCTTTCGATAACTTTGCACACAGGATGAACTCATTCAATATGCGGCCAAGTTTGGCAATTGCCATGTCCCTACCAAGTACAAAGAAAATACTGCACTTGGAAGATGGGTATCAACACAACGCGCCGAATACAAACTGTTTTGGAGAGGAGAAAAGTCTTCATTGACTACTGAAAAGATCCGTAGGCTGGATAGCATAGGATTTGCTTGGTTCATGGCGCTCTAGTTTGGCGGATGGGGCGTTCGGCTCGGTCAGGCAGGGGGGTGGATGTCTCTTTGCTGTAAGTTGGAAGCTCCTCTCTTGGAAGCTCCTTTCTCACTAGAGAACTGGGCGATTCATAAAATCATGAGTGCAAGGCAGATGGCTGAACTACTTGATTGAGATAATAGGAATAGGAGTTAGATTGTGCTTACTTCATTGTGCAAAATGAATTGAGAAATAGGAAGTATGAAATGCTTGTCAAGAATATGAAGAGTGTTCATACAAATCAGTGTACATTTCTTAGCCCCGACCTACTACGTTTTTTACCTCTCCATCCACTCCATCTAAATCTTTCACTTCACCTGTACATATATTTGCTTGCTTCTGCTTGCAGCGCTCTAGATGCCAGATGCAGATGATCAAACCAAGACGCATGAGACACTGGCATTTTCACAAAGAGCCACATTCCTTGGTTGGTAAGATTAGATACAGTGTTATGCTCCAAGTCTAAGCACTTCTATTAATCACATTGTAAAATGCTTCATAAGAAGTTATCAATCAATTCGACATATTATGACAGAAACGTTTTGTTACAAAACCAGTTATAGATGAGTGCTTGCACTAATTTAAGAACCTGAACACAAGCTGGATCCAACTATATTATGTCACTCCACTCTTAGCCCTAGGACTGGGTTTGAGGCTGGACGAAAGGGATCGTGCTCAAAGGCATGTTACGGGGATCAATGTTCGACGGAGATACAACCCTGTTCTCATTGTAGAGGCGACAAGCCTTCTTCCACTTCCCATCGGCACCCAAGACAATCTCTCTCCACGTATTATTCTCCTTGTCGTCGTCGGTCTCATTCTCATGCGATGATGGCTTGATGCGGGGGATACGCCGACTCCCTACACTTGATGCAGGTAAGCCATTGTCGAGGGCTTGGAAGACATTCAAATGGCCTGCCTCACTGCTCATGATCTTGGGAGGAGCTTGCTCTGAGCTGTTTACGTCCAAAGTCACTGTATCGACAAACGAATGCCACACTGACGAACAAGTAGATCCTCTGCTGGACCTTGACGGAATGTACGGCATGATGTTGCACGGAGGAGCTAGTGTGGACTCATTCACAACCTCAGATCCTTCACGTTTCGGCCAGACCCAGTTCTGATGAAAGTGATTCATCCCTGCAAATGCAGCTTGGAGTGTCCTCACGCGTTTGTCAAGCTGCATCTTCCTCAATGAATCACCACGGCCATTACGAGTTATCGTTTCGTTGATGGCAGTCAACCCGATGGTCGAGGATGGCAAGCATGAACTTGTCGTTCTCATGTTGTCTTCGGCAGGAAGCATGGGTACAAATGGATCGATTTCGGGAGGAGCTCGGGAGGGGAAGTCGGCAGTGGAAGTACGGCAGAGCAGAGCCCCATTTGAATGGGGAGCATTGTGACCATTCCTCAGCTGAGCCTTGTTCTTCTGCTTGAGGCGGCGGCAACGCTTGAGCTGAGATGGCTCGAGTTTGATAGGCTTCGCTTCAAACCAAATCGACACATTGGCACTGCAATCACCCTTGGGGGCGAATGCTACCTCAGTAGCCATCACCACTTTGTTCTTGTTGAAGCGATAGCCGGAGTTCCACGGCGTTGTACGTGACTTGTACTCGTCAAATGAGATCTCCTTCACAAATTCATGCTTGTCAGCAGCTGCTGCTATGGAGCCTTGATTATTATCATATTCTTCGTCGAGGAGAAGGAAGTAGCGAGTTTGTAGGATCATGCAAAGCTCAGAGTTAAGTGAGTGGGTGGGTGCATAGATGTAGTCACGGTGCAATAGATGAAGCTGCTGCGATCCTTCACATCCGCCACTACTGCTACAACTGAAGGAGCTGTCCTGTCCTCGCATTTGTCTGACGATGCACAACTTCTGCAAATCAGACAGCTTGTTTGACGATGAAGTGCTTGGGATGACATTCATTGGTGAGTGGCCATGAGCCAAACGAGGGGACACCCATATTGCAAACAAGCGCGTAGGTGTCCAGCCAGCTCACTTCACTCTCATCTCCACCATCACACTGACTAGTAGCCGAGGGACGGCAGTTCTCCCAAATGCCTTGAGCAATCAAGGGGTTCTCTTGATGGACTGCGCTATCACGATGAGCAGCAAATCTATCCACAATGATTTGTGCATTAGTCTTGGCAGATGCTGCGGGAAGCCACGAAGGATTCTCTAGCGGTCCGGTGATGGACGGGTCGTGAATGGCGGGACATCTACGGCCATAGGGACAAGCTCCCGTGGATATCCACGTCATGCATGGACGGGAAAGATACGTCTTGGCGTTGGCAATTTGCCCAGACCTTTCCATGAGCGTTAAAGTGGTGTGGTTGAACTTGAGCTCATGTTTGCCATGTGCATAGTTACCTGATATTAGTGTGTCACGTAGAGTAATAGACAAGAGGTATGGGTGGTAGATATGTGAGTGAGGATAAGTTGGTACAGTGATATCTCGTCTGCACATGTTCAAACTTACATTTATCTCCCCATGGGCAGTTCTTGAGACCCCCCAGCTCATAGTAGCGGCACATCTCCGTCTTGACTTTTGCAAGACGCTCCGGATTATCTTTGAGATTTTGAGGAGTGGGAGATGCAGATGCAGGAGACACGGTGGATGTGGATGCCCTCCTGCGTCCATGAGAGGATCTATTGCTGGATCCCAATCTATCTCCGCCTTTGCGTAGTGTCAAGAACGGTGCAGATCCAGTGATGTGTGGAGATGATGCGACGGATGCAGCTGCAATCGGAGATGTCACATCAACATCAGCGGTATCGTCCTGGTTAATGTTTCTGCAGGGAGAGCAAGTCATAGGCATAGGCATAGGAACTCTGCGCTGAGACTCCCTGTCAACAGGCTCAAATACCTTCTCACTTGAGGGAGATCCACGGTCATAGCTGCGCCGAATACCTACGATACCGCCAGGGAGGTGAGGGCCACGTGAGATACCTCCCGTACGGGGCGTAGCAGGGGATTTGCGACAGATGTAGGGCTCGCTCCACGCAGCGCCGGGCTGAATGAATTGACCGTCTTCTCACCTACACCAATATTGGATGGCAGGGAAAAGATAGGCGTGCTAAACTCCGTCTTGGACGTTGCAAACATGGTAGATGATCGCCCCGTCGGTGTGGCGATGAATACAGGTGATGTCGACGACGATACAGCCTGATGCATTGTGAGGACGGGAGAAGGAGGGGAGCGGCCCGAAGGGTAAGCCAAAGCCACCGCGGTGGGGCGGTTAGGTCTGGCGATGTGTTGCTGCATCATTGCGGTTATTATGAGCCAGTGGTGTGGCTAAAAAAGTGATGTGTGCAGATACTGAGCAAAAAATACAGTACCTCGACACAAGTCTTGCTTCAATCCTTCACGGACACAAACCGGTACTGGAGGACTTTCGAGTATCCTGTAAGGACACATATCTCATCTCATCAAGGATCGTCTCTGTGCATTTTTTACATTGCACAAGACAGCTAGAGCAACGTTCAGAGAGAGAGAGAGAGAGCAAGTCTCACAATTCATCATTCCTTGCAATCATCAAGTCGATAGCTAATACTTTTACCATGGCCTGCTCTCCCTCTTCCGTCTCTGCCTCTCATTCAGGCCTTCAACTCCTCCTTGCAGCTACCATGATCTTGACTCCTCATCCTCAGTCGACAAAGTCGACCTCAACACAATCGATGAGTACGCCCGTTCCTTATGCTCCAAAGAAGGATCGATCTGCAAAGTCATGTGCGGCTGCAGCACCCTACATCTCCCAACTTACATTCGATGTGGGTGGTGGCGATAAACCATCGTGGCTCCGCTTGAATCATCGCCTCGACCCCAACCTCAGGGCACACGTGTCGTCCGATAAGCTGCGCAATGGCAACAAGCGCCAAGCAGAAGAGTCTCAATCCCTTTGGTCGCACTACAAGCATCCTCTGCAGCAGAAGTCTATCAATAACAAGAAGCAGAAGAACGAAGACTTTACCCTCTCACATGTGCAGTACAGGAGCAGCACTTTGTGTAAGAGATTGAGCACAGATGAGAAGCATACCTCTTCCTCTGAGAATGATTGAACATATGTTGTGCCATGTATCGAAAATAGTACGTCCTAGATTAATATAATGTTCATAATGCATATTATTACATCTTTCGAGCAGACAGGCGGGTTTTACAAAGTACTGCACTGGTAGAGAAGGCAAGTTAAAGTTAGTCAGGAATAGTGAATACTTAGTGACTATTGTATCGTGCTAATAGTATATAGCATCTAGTTTCTCATTCACAAGATGAAAGTTACATATCTTAGGAATTGGATGTCTCATCATCATCATCTACCCAGAGCAAGGGAATAACAGTTGACAGCGATGTATATTTGTCCGTGAATGGTGATTGCGGCGGCACATGCGACAACGATGAGATGCGAGGATTTATGAAAGATACCGTGACGCTTTGGAGCAAAGGTTCCCGGCAAAAATCAACCTCTGAGTCCACCCGTGATCACAGTATCATACTACCTAAAGTACTGAGTAGTAGACTTAGTTCTCTATTACCACAATCAATTAGTCGTTGCGACACCAGATATTATTGAAGCACTCTTGGCAGTTCGAAGGTGAAGCTCGACGCGTGTTTGCTATTCTAAGGTGCTAGAGTAGAGCTCTCTAGCGACCATCAGCAGACCAGCGACACAAAACTCCGAGCCGAAGCTTATCGCTGCTCATGCCGCCATAGAAATGCTAGCTGGACTATGTGCAATTGAATGACTGATGTGATGGTTTCGGCCGATCCGTGCTTGGATGGTTAAATCAGATGTGATTGAGATTGCAACTCATTCTGTATTCTGTAGAGTCGTCTCTGTGTTCGTGTATGTGTTCAGTATCACTTCTATAGTCATACGCACTTCAGTATCAATATTGGTTATTCGTTTAATGATTAATATCTCTCATACGTTCATGTTCCCACTAACAAAGCTCTCTACCGCTCATCTCTGCCGATCAATCAATCATGTGTAGATGTTAAGGTATGACAACTTACACGCTCGGATTGATTGAAGGCACAGAGCTTTCTCCTTTAGTTATTTACCCCTCTTGAATATTCCCCTCATCTGTATCTTCCCCTGTACATAAATTAATGTAGCCAACTTAAAATTGCGCTACACTACACAAGCACATTATTACTCAATCCATCAGATCTATCCAAGCCAAGTAGGACTCTCAATCACTGAAGAACCAGCCGGCCTATTCGCCACCGTAGGCGGAGCAGTAACCTCCGTACTCACCGTAGTCGTCCCCTCATCAGTCGGATACACAGTAGGCGGAGCAGTAACCTCAGTCGGATACACAGTAGGCGGAGCAGTAACCTCCGTACTCACCGTAGTCGTCCCCTCATCAGTCGGATACACAGTAGGCGGAGCAGTAACCTCAGTCGGATACACAGTAGGCGGAGCAGTAACCTCCGTACTCACCGCAGTCGCCCCCTCATCCGTCGGATAGGGAGTAATAAATTGCTCCACCTGCTTCTTTGGTGGCTTGGCTGGCTTGACGGGTGCTGCCTTGGGTGCCTCCACGATACTACTAGCTGCCTCTTCTCCGGGCAAATTATCCGCCTTCTTCGGTGGCTTGGCTGGCTTGACGGGTGCTGCCTTGGGCGCCTCAACGATAGCATCAGCTGCCGCTTCTTTTTTCGGTCCCTTGGGCGGAGGCGGTACTTTTGCCTGCTGCTGCTGCACCGCCGCAACATTCCCCTTGTTAGCATTACTATTACGATTACTCACCCCCACCGAAATAGCAATCACCAATAATGACACAAGCGCCAATAAAAGTGCGGGACGCTTCCAATTACGTACTGTGGAAGGAGTCGCTGCATAAATGACTACATCGCCTTCAAGATCTTCTTCTTCTAGTGGGAGAGCATCTTCGAGGGCCTCTTCGGTGGTGGCGGGGAGGACTCCGGTGGTTCCGTCGGTGTCGACTTCAACAACGTCAACGTTGGGTTGGGCATCGGTGGATGCGAGGGGGGTGCTCATGGTTGGTGGAGGTTTTTGTTTAATGTCGTACAATATGACAAGTCTTATGTACTGTGGATCAACATTGGTGGCAAATTCATGCGCACCAGAAGCAATGCGAGATGCAGGCGGGTCTTTGTTAGAACTATCGAATTAATTGTGCGAAAGAAAAAGTGAAGACCCGGGTAATTTTTGGGGGTCTACGGTGAACGGTACGTGGGAATTTGGTAAAAAATTTGAATGAGGGATGGAAGAAATTGCTTGCCTGCTTCTTTCTTTGCTAATTTTTCTCGCGCGCGCAGGAAGCAAACGCCAAGAGAAGCTCGCCACGCAGTACTTATTGTAGTGCAGGTACAATCTTTCAATAATTGTATCACGTCAACAATGAGGAGATCTGCAAAACTACCAAACCTGCAGCAACAGAAAATGAGGAGGACTATGCCGCCCTCATTTATCAAGAGAGCCAGTGTAGAAAGGCCGAGGCGGCAGCTCTAGCGGCGGCTGCCGGTAAAAACAAGAAGAAATCATCTACATGAAAGAATAGGGTGGGTATCAGGACAAGAAACCATTTTCAGCCTTCTCGCAAATATGAGAAGATTTGGGAGGATATTGCTCCGCCATCCACAGCTGCAAAGGCACGCCATTCCGATGTCAAGGCGAGATCAAAACGTTTCAATGAACAAATATCATTGTTGGAACAATCTCTTCCCAAAACTTCTGCCGAAAGCGCAGGAAAGGAAGTGTATGTGCAAAAGAAAACAATTGAGTCCAAGAAGACGAAAGTTGTCATCTCAGCAGCAAACCAGCTGTCACCGCAACAAAACACCGCTCCACTCTGTGCACCTCCAACGCAAAAAGTACTGATGCTCCTATCACTCCCACGGATGTAGATGTTCTTTTTGGTAGGGGAGGTAATATCGATGCTCACAACACAAAGTTCCGCGAGCAGGTGAGAAAGTATGTTGATCGTACCAACAAGCAGCTCGAGATGAAAAGACGATCGTTTCTACAGAGCTTGTCAATACTGTGAAAGGATACTGTGGCAGATTCCTCGCGTTGGACAATGGTAGTTGGTATGAGGTTGATGATAAGAAAGCGAAATTGAAGGTTAGCCAGGGTAAGTTCCAAGTACAAGCTCCCTTTAATATGCCACGATTTTTGGTGTTTATGTTTAGTGCTTACAAACACTCATTTTGTTTGCTACGAAACAGTTGCAGCCTTCCGAGAGAGGAAACGAAGACGAAGATAGAAGAAAATGATATGTTGTCAGACCCTCTTGCACTATCGACTTGACTCAAACATCAACATTGATATTGCGTGTTGTAATCTTTGGTTGCACCACCACATAGCGAGTAATGTGAACAGCTCAAGGTAGCGTTGTAACTCTTTTAGACTAAGCATTACTGATTTCTGCTTACACATTCTTCATTCTCTTTGTACTATACGCACTGAAGTGATGATGTATTGTTGCTACATCTCGTATGGTAGATGATTGTATTACGACTACTGTAAACATTAAAAGCTTGGAGTGCTTTGGCTGTACAAGCATTGATTCATTCGGCTGAGAGCTGAGATGAGGGTCCTATCTCTCGAGAGTTGAGTGGTGGCCGGTACTGGTTCTAAATGAGATGCCTGTCCTGTGCAGTTTTTGCTATGCATGCAGCGCAGGATACCGCCCGAACCCTTGGATAGAGAAACAAGACTTTGGTGTATTTCTTCTTTGCCAATTTTGCCCCATGTCGAACGCTCACCCTCTTTTCTGAGCTTGATTTTGTGCATCCTTCAATGCTGCATCGTTTAATCTTTGCCCTGTGCTTTACACACATTCCTCTACGCTTGGCTTGGTTCGTGCATCCTTCGCTACTGCATCGTTTGATCAGCGCACCATGCTCCGTACACACTCCTCCTATCCGAGCCATCATCCTGAAGACTAGAGTGTTTTCCTCTTCGCTTTTAAAGTGCACTCCTCCTACTCCTACTCCTATCTGAACAGCTTTAGGCATCCTTCGCTGCTACATTGCTTTATCGTTGCCCCGTGCTTCATACACACTCCTCCACTCTTAGCATAGCTTGTGCATCCTTCGCTGCTGCATTGCTTTATCTTTGCACCGTGCTTCATACACAATCTCCCGTTGACAGCACCATTTGTGCATCCATCAGCAGAGCATTTTAATCTGTCATCTTCACGTGATCTCAATTTGGCTGAGTTTTATGTTCGGTTGGCAATTGTGTGGCCGAGATAAGTACTGCGTTGGTAAGTGAAGGAGATAGCAAGGGACAAAACGAAGCTACGAAAATGTCAGCTGAAGTCTTAGTCTTAGACCGATTATTGTACAATGTGCTCATCACTTCAACTTGTCTTTTGTATGCTTGGTTGGCGCAATATTTATTGGTAGCCAAAAATTTGGCTACCGCTAAATTATGTTCAAGCCTCATTGATGCGATCAGCTCCCGACTCTTTACGCAGTGAGCTATTTACGGCAAGTTCGTTTTAGCACATAAGTCTGACTTTCTTAGATGCAGATGCCGACACTGCAAAAGAGAAGGAGATAGCAAGGGACAAAATGACAAACACAACGTGTCTGCGGCAGCAGCAGCACCAGTGACGACGAAGTTGGATGCTCCGACGAAAGCAAGGAAGGAGGATGCAGTAGCATGGAGTTTGAGGGATAGTAGTAACATCTTTGCGTGATATTTATTTGGCTAAGTTTTATGCTCGGTTGGCAATGGCGTGGCCGAGATACTGCTTTTGTTGTTGTTGGTGTTGATGTTGATTTCTCTTGCATTGGTTGTGGTTGGTGATGTCTTGCTCTTGCTTCAGTTGAGTGGGATCATTTTTGACCGCCCATCATCACCTTCTCAACTTTCTCTTTCTCACTTGAAAGTACTTAGCAACACTTGTACATTATGTTCCAGTACTTATGTTAACCAAAATATGGGTAAAAAAACCCTCTACAGGTACAAACGTGGCGGGCCATTCCACTTGAAATGGACTCCCATAATTGACACTCGGAAGTGGAAGATATTTCTTCAAGCTCCACGCCACGGCGGAAGCGCTTTTCCAAAACCCAAAGTGTTCTGTGTAAAATCCGTCTGCACTTTTCTTTGCAATCACCCTGAAAAACAATCTAATACTGCGGCTAAGGCATCGGTTTGCTCCTACAACACTTCTTAATCACTCAACAATAATCAGCGTATCATTAATATATTGACGAAGAAGTATACAAAAGATGAAGTACTCAACAGCACTTTTAGCAGCAATAACCGCCACAGCCACATCCGGCACATGTGCATTCCAATCAGCCGCCATTACTTCCAGCAAAAGAACCACCACCCCTCCATCCATCTATCCTACCAACACGGCTCTACTTGCCGCCACCCTCAACGACAGCAGCACCCAACAAGTATCATCACCAACTGCCACCACCACCACGGGAGGCAAGCGCAAGAAAACCAAAGCAGAACGCCTCGAACTCGCCTCCAAAGGGCTCCAAGTACACGTCATCGGCCTCTCCATCCACCACGCCCAAGTCGAAGTCCGCGAAAAACTCGCCATTCCCGAATCCGAATGGAATGACCAATCCGCCCTCATCACCTCCACGGGGCAGGTCGAAGAGGCGGCGATATTAAGTACTTGCAATCGATTCGAAATTTATTTTGCGGCGAGTGATCCGCATGAGGCGAATGCCCGAGTGATGGAATTTTTGCAAGAGAGGAGTGGTTTGCCGGTGAGTGTGTTACGGCGGAATATCTTCATGTTGGAGGGGGATGATGCCGTGTGGCATTTGATGCGTGTGGCCGGGGGATTGGACTCATTGGTGGTGGGGGAGGGGCAGATTCTAAGTCAGGTGAGGCAGTGCCATCTCCATTCGATTGAGGAGGATGGGTGTGGCGGAAAAGTGTTGAGTCGTCTGTTGAATAATGCGGTTGCGGCGGGGAAGAGGGTTAGGAGTGAAACTGCCATTTCGAAGGGGAGTGTGAGTATATCGAGTGCGGCGGTGGAGTTGAGTGAGCACATGTGTATGAAGGATTTGAATTTGCCGTTTAGTGAGGCACGGTTGGCGGTGGTGGGGGCTGGGACTATGACGAGGTTGCTCATTACTCACTTGGCGAGTAGGGGGTTGGAACGTATTGCGATTGTGAATCGATCCATGCCCCGACCGATGGAGTTGCAGGAACAATTCCCGGATGTGGATATTGAAATTGTCTTGGAGGATGGATTGTGGGATGTTGTGGGGAGGAGTGATATTGTTTATACTGCTACTAGTTCGCCTGATTATGTGATTGATAAGGCGTTGTTGGAGGAGCATGGGCAGGATGGGGGACGTCCTTTGATGTTGGTGGATATTGCTGTGCCCAGAAATATTGGATCGGATAGTGGCGAGGTGGGTGTTTTTCTGTCTTTTTTCTTCTTTTCTGTATGTTGGATTGTGTGCATCTAACCATTGTTTATGCATCCTACTATCATCCTTCTTCTATTTCAGCTCGATGGAGTCAAACCCTACAACGTTGACGATCTCAAAGCAGTCGTTGCCAAAAACACCGCCATGCGCCAACGTGAAATGATCGAAGCTGAAAACCTCCTCCGCGAAGAAGCCGACTCCTTCATCGGATGGAGAGAATCTCTTTCCGCCATTCCAACAATTAATCAACTTCAAGAACGTGCCAACATGTTCCGTACGGAAGAACTTAAAAAGTGCACACGAAAGTTATCTCAGAATGACAATTTCACTGATAGGGAGTTGGAAGCTGTTGAAAGATTGTCGAGAGGTATTGTCAATAAGATGTTGCATGGACCCATGTCACATTTGAGAAAGGCAGAGAGTGTGGAAAAGAAACAGGCTGCTCTTAGTGAGCTCAGTTCCATGTTCCGTTTAGATGATGAGCAAGGAGCAAGAGGAAGAGGTCGTCGCAGAAGATAGATATTAGATTGGTGGAAGTCTTGCGACAGTTTTGATGATTTGGGTGGATAGAAGATAGTTGATGAATGTCCTTAATTTGTAGTTAGAAACTAAACTTACTGAAAAACATGCATTTATCTTCGTGGTATTGTTTCTCTGGTCTTTAGTTCATAATGTGAATAAGTAGATTGCTCTTGTTCACAGACCCCTGTCATCCAACTTCACCTCTTCACTGATATCTTGGCTTGTAGTGATCGTTGGAAGGTGAATAGTGGCTCATTCGAAAGCGGATTCAATGGAGAATACGATGGACCCTTTGCAATAGCTCCATTCCCCGTCACTTGACCATCATTCAATCCCCTGCACTACGATACCCTCCAAATTCACCCAATCCTTCAAATCTTGGCTTGTAGTGGTCCAATCAAGGCAATGAGTGGCGATTTGGAATCCTCTCATTGAGCTCTATCGATTGGGTGTAGTATCAAGGCGTAATATCGATCTTTTGCCAATCAACTCAACTAAAGCGACCCCTACAATCCGAATTTGAAGGCCAAAATCAGCGTCAAAAATTCGGATTTTGACAAAAGAGCAGCAAATCAACATATTGTCTTCCACCACCGCCATCAAAGTAGTTATCAACGTTACCAATAACATCATCATCAACTCCAACTCCCTCGCCTTACGGCTCACTCGGCGGTGGTGATGATTATTGGTGGTGGTGGTGGTAGTTGTGGCGGTGGTGCAATCATTCTTCCACCACCGCCACAACTACCACCACCGCCATCAATAATGTTGTCGACGACTTCGCCTGACGGCTCGCTTTGGAGAAGATGCGGTGGTGGTGGAGATGTTGCGGTGGTGATATTGTTAGTTGTGGCGGTGGAGTAGTAATGTTAATCCTCCACCACCACCGCCGAATGAAGATATGACGGTGGTGGGTGAATGATTATTGTTACGTTGCACCAATTATCATTGACGGTGGTGGTGATGATTAGTTGATTGTCATGTAACATTATTTGATGGACGGTACACGTAACTATTATCATGTTGCTGTATTCCAAGAGCCCACCCGTAACAATCATCATAATTGCGCTGCATTAGCGTTTAACTGTCTTCAGCGCAGCGTTCTTTGTCGGGGTGATTGCACTCGTAACTATTGTCATGTTCTTCGCTGCATTGCGAGAAGTGTGTTGATGGATCTTCGGCCAGTTAACCTAAAATGGATCTTATCTGATGTAAGTGTTCATTTTTTGCGAGTTCGACCGGTAGGGAGAACGAAGCTGCGAATCTTTTGGATGATGATAATACCACTAATCGAATCAGCGTGGAAAGAGCTTTCCAACGGTGGTCAAATTGTATTTTTGTCAAAAATGGACCAATACTTGAAAATCTTAGCTGTCGGCCCGATTGAAGGCGCTGCCGGTCACTTTCTAACCACGTTTCTGACCGAGAAGATTGGTGAAAAGTGCTCCAATGAGGCTGAATATACGCCCAATCGATAGAGCTTGTCGAGAGCTTTTCAAAACGCCACTCATCGCCTTCATTGGCCGCCTAGGAGGCAAGATTGGCCATTGTCTTTTTTGAGCTGCTTGCAGTGGTGGCTCAAAAAGAACTTCTTGTTGATGCCGCTTCGTGTCGTAGTATCAAGATGCCCATCTCAAAAAGTGCGCCATTCACCGCTAGCTCACAAAAATCAAAAATATCATTCACGGTGAGGTGTATCATCGGCAAAGTGGCAGCGCCATAACAGCAGTTGCTTGAGAAGGCGCCACCACTACTGGTCTAGTCGTCGTCGGCGGCGCTGCTGCTGTATGAATAATGTAGGTTGATTTGTACTAGTTTGTGGTGATGGGATGATATCACTTGGTATGGAGGCAAGCGCAAGAAAACCAAAGCAGAACGCCTCGAACTCGCCTCCAAAGGGCTCCAAGTACACGTCATCGGCCTCTCCATCCACCACGCCCAAGTCGAAGTCCGCGAAAAACTCGCCATTCCCGAATCCGAATGGAATGACCAATCCGCCCTCATCACCTCCACGGGGCAGGTGGAAGAGGCGGCGATATTAAGTACGTGCAATCGATTCGAAATTTATTTTGCGGCGAGTGATCCGCATGAGGCGAATGCCCGAGTGATGGAATTTCTGCAAGAGAGGAGTGGTCTGCCGGTGAGTGTGTTACGGCGGAATATCTTCATGTTGGAGGGGGATGATGCCGTGTGGCATTTGATGCGTGTGGCCGGGGGATTGGACTCATTGGTGGTCGGGGAGGGGCAGATTCTAAGTCAGGTGAGGCAGTGCCATCTCCATTCGATTGAGGAGGATGGGTGTGGCGGTAAAGTGTTGAGTCGTCTGTTGAATAATGCGGTTGCGGCGGGGAAGAGGGTTAGGAGTGAAACTGCCATTTCGAAGGGGAGTGTGAGTATATCGAGTGCGGCGGTGGAGTTGAGTGAGCATATGTGTATGAAGGATTTGAATTTGCCGTTTAGTGAGGCACGGTTGGCGGTGGTGGGGGCTGGGACCATGACGAGGTTGCTCATTACTCACTTGGCGAGTAGGGGGTTGGAACGTATTGCGATTGTGAATCGATCCATGCCCCGACCGATGGAGTTGCAGGAACAATTCCCGGATGTGGATATTGAAATTGTCTTGGAGGATGGATTGTGGGATGTTGTGGGGAGGAGTGATATTGTTTATACTGCTACTAGTTCGCCTGATTATGTGATTGATAAGGCGTTGTTGGAGGAGCATGGGCAGGATGGGGGACGTCCTTTGATGTTGGTGGATATTGCTGTGCCGAGAAATATTGGATCGGATAGTGGCGAGGTGGGTGTTTTTCCGTGTTCTTTTTTTCTTTTTTGTATGTTGAATTGTGTGCATCTAACCATTGTTTATGCATCCTTCTATCATTATTCTTTTTTCTATTTCAGCTCGATGGAGTCAAACCCTACAACGTTGACGATCTCAAAGCAGTCGTTGCCAAAAACACCGCCATGCGCCAACGTGAAATGATCGAAGCTGAAAACCTCCTCCGCGAAGAAGCCGACTCCTTCATCGGATGGAGAGAATCTCTTTCCGCCATTCCAACAATTAATCAACTTCAAGAACGTGCCAACATGTTCCGTACGGAAGAACTAAAAAAGTGCACACGAAAGTTATCTCAGAATGACAATTTCACTGATAGGGAGTTGGAAGCTGTTGAAAGATTGTCGAGAGGTATTGTCAATAAGATGTTGCATGGACCCATGTCACACTTGAGAAAGGCAGAGAGTGTGGAAAAGAAACAAGCTGCTCTTAGTGAGCTCAGTTCCATGTTCCGTTTAGATGATGAGCAAGGAGCAAGAGGAAGAGGTCGTCGCAGAAGATAGATATTAGATTGGCAGAAGTCTTGCGACAGTTTTGATGATTTGGGGTGGATAGAAGATAGTTGATGAATGTCCTTAATTTGTAGTTAGAAACTAAACTTACTGAAAAACATGCATTTATCTTCGTGGTATTGTTTCTCTGGTCTTTAGTTCATATAATGTGAATAGATTGCTCTTGTTCACAGACCCCTGTCATCCAACTTCACCTCTTCACTGATATCTTGGCTTGTAGTGATCGTTGGAAGGTGAATAGTGGCTCATTCGAAAGCGGATTCAATGGAGAATACGATGGACCCTTTGCAATAGCTCCATTCCCCGTCACTTGACCATCATTCAATCCCACGCACTACGATACCCTCCAAATTTACCCAATCCTTCATATCATGGCTTGTAGTGGTCCAATCAAGGCAATGAGTGGCGTTTTGGAAAGCTCTCATTGTGCTCTATCGATTGGGTGTAGTGTCAAGGCATAATATCGATCTTTTGCCAATCAACTCAACTAAAGCGACCCCTACAATCCGAATTTGAAGGCCAAAATCAGCGTCAAAAATTCGGATTTTCACAAAGAAAATCGACGTATTCACAACCACCGCCACCACAACTATCACCATCATTATCATCAATCTCAGCAACATCCAACAGCTCCTTCGCCTGGCGGCTCACTCGCTTCACTTTACCACTATTATTTTCCACCGCCGCCGATGATACAACTGCGGCGGTGGTGGACTGTCATTATTAATTCACTCTTCACTCTCCCTCGCCTTACGGCTCACTCGCTTTCATAATACTACCATTGTATCATCATTGGCGGCGGTGGTGGATTTTACGTTGTAGTCTCCTTCATCCACCACCGCCATCACGAACTACTTCGCCTTACGGCTCGCTCTCATTCACCACCGCCACCGCTATCATCACCTCCACCACTTCGCCTTACGGCTCGCTCTATAGTTGCGGTGGCGGAGGTGGTGGTAATGATTGTTACATTGAATTACCATACTCTCCACCACTTCCTCTTCCACCACCGCCACTTCCTCTTCCACCACCGCCACAACATCATTATTGTCATTACTTCGCCTTACGGCTCGCTTTGGTGAATGGTAGTGGCGGTGGTGGAAGAGTAAGTGGTGGTGAATGATGATTGTTACGTTGTATTTCATTCCACCACCGCCGGTGAATAAAGAGTCGAGTGAGCCGTAAGGCGAAGGAGAGTGACAATGAAGGGAGTGACTATCATGATGTGGCGGTGGTGGAATGATATGATTGATTGTCAAATATCTAGTAAACATATTGTTGGCCGAGCGTAGCCGAGGCAAGTTGATGACGGCGCTGCATTAGCGTTTAAGTGTCTTCAGCGAAGCGTTCTTTGTCGGGGTAATTGATGGTGTGCCAACCTAGAATGGATCTCACTGCATTAACGTTTTTAAGTGTATTGATGGATTTTATTGCAATTAACCAAAAATGGATCTTGCTGCTCTAAAAGTCGCTTTTTGCGAGGCCCTTGGCCGAAGCTGCGAATCTTTTTGTTGCGTAATGGTGGTACTAATCGATAGAGAACGAAGAGAGCTTTCTAATGGTGGTCATATCGTCCATATTGGTTATTTTGACCTCAGATGTGAAATCTTAGCTGTCGGCCCGATTGAAGGCGCTGCCAGTCACTTTCTAACCACGTTTCTGACCGAGAAGATTGGTGAAAAGTGCTCCAATGAGGCTGAATATACGCCCAATCGATAGAGCTTGTCGAGAGCTTTTCAAAACGCCACTCATCGCCTTCATTGGCCGCCTAGCCATTGTCATTTTTTGAGCTGCTTGCAGGAGGATTATGGATTGGGGGCTTAACCCCCCCTTTTGTAAACCCCTCCCCCCTTTTTGCGCCCAGGGACAAACCGCCCGCGGGTTCTTAGATCTAACAACCTAACCGCCCGCCTAACAACACCTAACAACCCGCCGTTGTTAGCTAACAACACCTAACAACCCGCCTAACATCACCTAACAACCCGCCTAACATCACCTAACAACGAACCTAACAACGTAGCTATGATGCAATTGATCGCCCTGGAAGGGCATAGCGGACCTCCTACAGTCTTTAGAATATAATAGGTCGCTCTGATGCGTCCAGGTTGGCGATCTGAGGGCGTTTCTCTATCCTTTCTGAACGCCAACATTTTGGCGATCTGGACCCTATCACCACCACAACATAATATCTATCTGCCACTTGCCGGCGTCAACCCCTGCTGGCTCTCTTTGGTCTCCACTGCCACTATCATCGTTGTACGATAATATGCCATGTCCTTCTTTGGTGAAGATGACTTCTCTTTTCTTCACAACAACTACCGAGATAGGAGTGATGATGGGGAGCCATCTCGCCAGATAGACGATGGGGAGATTGAGGAGTGGGGGAGATTTTGATTTCCTCTTTGACATGGAACCTTCCGAGTCTCTGGAAGAGGAGGAGAGTATTGGTGAAGAAGATGTTTCGACGGTTGAGGGTGAAGAGGGTGGTGAAGAGCACATGACCTCGTTTGTAAGCCTGCTGGAAAACTGTTTTGAAGGAATAAGTGAAGAAGGAGGACGAGGCAGAGGTGAGGACCCATTCGAGGATGGGGAGGAGGACGAGGAGGAGAGTGTCGGTGTAGTTGCAGACGACATATCCAATCCATCAGGGGAGGTATACAACAACACCGCTCCCAGCATGCCATTTTCCGTCAAGAAAATCCTTCGGGATGGTCTCATCTATGCTGGATTTACGGATGAAAGAATCGACAGGTGTGGAGAAAAACGCAATATTGATCGCTTGATATTGAAATAAACTCTCTTTTTGAGGTGTAGGAAAACATTTTCTTTACTATTATCAGCAACTATTTTTTTCTATTGCACCAATTCAATCTTACTCATCGTGGTACAAATCCAAATATCATAATGTTGCTGGCCACAATGTCTTCCGCTTCCGCAGGAAGCAGGAGAAGACGATTAATATTTGCCATGAAAATCACATGATCAGATCTGTATCCATCAACCATCTGAAGAACTACTTCGATCCATTCTTGAATAGCTACGGTCTTTCTATCAGAAGGAAGGGAAGGAAGGTCGAGATTGATTTTGGTTTATTGCATCAGTCATTTGAGGTCGCCATTCTTCGAAATGAAGAGAAGAAACAACTCGATGAATACTCCCAACCAGATCAACCTGCACAAGACGTTTACACCCATTGAATATGCTTGTGTCATCAAAGAGACCACTCTTCAATGGGATTGAAGAAGCATCACTCTCATCATCATCACTCCTATCTCGGTAGTTGTTGTGAAGAAAAGAGAAGTCATCTTCACCAAAGAAGAACATGGCATATTATCGTACAACGATGATAGTGGCAGTGGAGACCAAAGAGAGCCAGCAGGGGTTGACGCCGGCAAGTGGCAGATAGATATTATGTGTGGTGGTGATAGGGTCCAGATCGCCAAAATGTTGGCGTTCAGAAAGGATAGAGAAACGCCCTCAGATCGCCAACCTGGACGCATCAGAGCGACCTATTATATTCTAAAGACTGTAGGAGGTCCGCTATGCCCTTCCAGGGCGATCAATTGCATCATAGCTACGTTGTTAGGTTCGTTGTTAGGTGATGTTAGGCGGGTTGTTAGGTGATGTTAGGCGGGTTGTTAGGTGTTGTTAGCTAACAACGGCGGGTTGTTAGGTGTTGTTAGCTAACAACGCGGGTTGTTAGGTGTTAGATCTAAGAACCCGCGGGCGGTTTGTCCCTGGGCGCAAAAAGGGGGAGGGGTTTACAAAAGGGGGGGTTAAGCCCCCAATCCATAATCCTCCAGTGGTGGCTCAAAAAGAACTTGTTGATGCCGCTTCGTGTCGTAGTATCAAGATGCCCATCTCAAACAGTGCGCCATTCACAACGCTTGCTCACAAAAATCAAAAATGGCAGCATTCACGGTAAGTTGTATCATCGGCAAAGTGGCAGCGCCATAAAGCAGTTGCTTGAGAAGGCGCCACCACTACTGGTCTAGTCGTCGTCGTCGGCGGCGGCGCTGCTGCTGTATGAATAATGTAGGTTGATTTGTACTAGTTTGTGGTGATGGGATGATATCACTTGGTATGGAGGCAAGCGCAAGAAAACCAAAGCAGAACGCCTCGAACTCGCCTCCAAAGGGCTCCAAGTACACGTCATCGGCCTCTCCATCCACCACGCCCAAGTCGAAGTCCGCGAAAAACTCGCCATTCCCGAATCCGAATGGAATGAACAATCCGCCCTCATCACCTCCACGGGGCAGGTGGAAGAGGCGGCGATATTAAGTACGTGCAATCGATTCGAAATTTATTTTGCAGCGAGTGATCCACATGAGGCGAATGCCCGAGTGATGGAATTTCTGCAAGAGAGGAGTGGTTTGCCGGTGAGTGTGTTACGGCGGAATATCTTCATGTTGGAGGGGGATGATGCCGTGTGGCATTTGATGCGTGTGGCCGGGGGATTGGACTCATTGGTAGTGGGGGAGGGGCAGATTCTAAGTCAGGTGAGGCAGTGCCATCTCCATTCGATTGAGGAGGATGGGTGTGGTGGGAAAGTGTTGAGTCGTCTGTTGAATAATGCGGTTGCGGCGGGGAAGAGGGTTAGGAGTGAAACTGCCATTTCGAAGGGGAGTGTGAGTATATCGAGTGCGGCGGTGGAGTTGAGTGAGCACATGTGTATGAAGGATTTGAATTTGCCGTTTAGTGAGGCACGGTTGGCGGTGGTGGGTGCTGGAACTATGACGAGGTTGCTCATTACTCACTTGGCGAGTAGGGGGTTGGAACGTATTGCGATTGTGAATCGATCCATGCCCCGACCGATGGAGTTGCAGGAACAATTCCCGGATGTGGATATTGAAATTGTCTTGGAGGATGGATTGTGGGATGTTGTGGGGAGGAGTGATATTGTTTATACTGCTACTAGTTCGCCTGATTATGTGATTGATAAGGCGTTGTTGGAGGAGCATGGGCAGGATGGGGGACGTCCTTTGATGTTGGTGGATATTGCTGTGCCGAGAAATATTGGATCGGATAGTGGCGAGGTGGGTGTTTTTCCGTGTTCTTTTTTTTCTTTTTTGTATGTTGAATTGTGTGCATCTGACCATTGTTTATGCATCCTACTATCATCCTTCTTCTATTTCAGCTCGATGGAGTCAAACCCTACAACGTTGACGATCTCAAAGCAGTCGTTGCCAAAAACACCGCCATGCGCCAACGTGAAATGATCGAAGCTGAAAACCTCCTCCGCGAAGAAGCCGACTCCTTCATCGGATGGAGAGAATCTCTTTCCGCCATTCCAACAATTAATCAACTTCAAGAACGTGCCAACATGTTCCGTACGGAAGAACTTAAAAAGTGCACACGAAAGTTATCTCAGAATGACAATTTCACTGATAGGGAGTTGGAAGCTGTTGAAAGATTGTCGAGAGGTATTGTCAATAAGATGTTGCATGGACCCATGTCACACTTGAGAAAGGCAGAGAGTGTGGAAAAGAAACAGGCTGCTCTTAGTGAGCTCAGTTCCATGTTCCGTTTAGATGATGAGCAAGGAGCAAGAGGAAGAGGTCGTCGCAGAAGATAGATATTAGATTGGTGGAAGTCTTGCGACAGTTTTGATGATTTGGGGTGGATAGAAGATAGTTGATGAATGTCCTTAATTTGTAGTTAGAAACTAAACTTACTGAAAAACATGCATTTATCTTCATGGTATTGTTTCTCTGGTCTTTAGTTCATATAATGTGAATAGATTGCTCTTGTTCACTTCGGATTGCTTTCTAGCCATCTTTATTTCTTGGAACATGGCTTTCCAATCCACTCTTATATGGACGAGGAAGAGAGTGAAGCCTGCATTTCAGCACGCTCAAATCTAACAAAACAGTCATCTGAGGTCGATAGAGAAACCCCTGAATACTCTAGAGCTGTGACTTTCTGGCAATCTACTTTCCCTGCTGGATACACAGTAAGTAGAGCGCAGCCCTAACACAAATCTTTGTCTTGTGTCTGACTCATAAGTATCATTATCGCCATGCAGGACACCCATCAAGAAGATGAAGCCACGGCGCTGTACACTGCTTGCCTGTCAGCATCTCTCTGAATCATCCAAAAGTCAAGCTCTCCTCGCTCTACAAGCCATTTTGACCAATTATAATGTTTATGCCGCTGCTGCATAGTATTCTTCGCTGCTTCGGCTTGAACAACCTTCCTTGACTATCCCACCCAGACTCTTTTCTTTGTGATGATTCAATCTTGTTGCTGTTGCTAGATTTACCACATCATCTTCTTCACTTGCATACCATTTCAATGCATCAAGAATTTTCGAGTCTCTGATTCATATCGTGACAATCTAAAAGGCATTGAATCGTTTCCTGCTAATACACCATACACGTTACACGGTGGCTACGGATCATAGTGCTAGATGTTATATATTTAGCGCTGTGCCTGGCGTCATTCAACCTGATGCCCACCTCGACAACTGTTGATTGTACCTTATTGTGATGTGACGGCAGAAGCAGGTGATAATAGAAGTGTCTCTTTCCTCACCTGTCACCACAATGTTCACTATTATCTGCCAGTTGTGCAGCTCCATCGTCACATCCGCTGCCACATCCACATGCCATCTGTGCATATAACTCATTGGAAGATTCCTTCGTCGTCTTTTCTTGTCCTTGTTTCTCATCGAGATATCACATCACAGCCTCATTTAGGCTCCGCTGATAATTAGCTACCAGATGCCAAAGGCACCGATTTCACCTCATGTAAATAGTGATACGAAAGATTGGTAATAACTCCTCTTGTTGCTGAAGCGTGTGGTATGAGAGGCAACTAATGAGCCTGTCTTGGTCTTGCTGCCTACCTATGTGTATCGCAGAATGTCAGAGAAAATCGATCATGCAAGACTGTCCAGAGCAACGCTCAGAACGCCTCACGAGAGAGTACAGCAGCAGCTCATAAATTTGTTTCAGAAAACAAGTCAACAACAATATGTTCGCCATCGCCATCGCAGCTGTCGCCGCCATCGCAGCCATCGCTGCTGTTATCTTCGCCGCCATTGTCTTCACAATGGCGTCGTCAGTTATGTGTTTGGACATTCTGGCGTGGGACTTCCTTCCAAACAACTCATTGGATCCTGCTGGGAGGGTTCACATGATTCATTTCCATCCCAGCACTGTAGTTGAAGAGCTTCTTGTGTGGTGTTTCCATCGCATCTCCGGTGCCATGTTTGGTGCAAATGGTGAGGTTCTTTCCAAGCACGACGAGAGCGTCTTCAAAGGGTTTCAGTTGGGTAGTTTCCTCACCACTCCCTCCGTCAGTCATGAAACTCTCTCCGCAATTTTGGCTAGGGATATGAAGAAGGGCCGACGTCTGAAGGTACATTGGCCCAGAGGGATAGTGACTGGTGTTTTATTCGTTCCAAACGGTAATGAAGAAGACAGAAAGTCGGCATGGAGAGCAGTGAGGCGGAGCGAAAAGGTTAGCTACCGTATGCGAGACAGCGCTGAAATCGCCTTCGAACGGCTTGTAAGAGTCTACGATGATTTTAAGGAGCGTTATCCTCACGCCTTTCAAGATACTAGCGAGTATGAAAAGGAGCTCAACGCTATCAAATCCTTCACAGGCGCTGCCTTTGGAGCACTTGGATCTGATGTTTTTCATCTGGAAATGAGGCTTCGTTGTGTTTTGATGCCAAACCGAGGGTTGACTGCCCCATCGAGAAAGCGAGCCTTGTCTGAAGAGCCAGAGGTGGAAGAAGAGCAACAGCCTCCAGTGAAGAAGATGCGGTATAGCCAAGTTGCAGTTGCAGCTGCAGCTGCCCCGTCGAGAAAGCGAGGATTGCCCGAAGACGAAGAGACAGGGTTGGAAGAGCAGCCTCAAGTGAAGAAGAGCCGGAGCAACTCTTCTGCTATTCCTCCAAAGAGCCAAGTTGCAGTTGCAGCTGCCCCGTCGAGAAAGCGAGGATTGCCCGAAGACGAAGAGACAGGGTTGGATGAGCAGCCGCAAGTGAAGAAGAGCCGGAGCAACTCTTCTGCTATTCCTCCAAAGAAACGCACCCAATTCTCCACTTCAGCTCCACATTCAATTCTTCGACAAGCCGATCAGCAGCGGGCCAACAACCGCAGTGTCAAGATCAGTGACACGTGTACTGCTCGGCCGTTTGACAAACATCAAGCTCCACAGAGTGTGAGTGAGTGCGGAGAGGACATTGTGCAGGATATACCTGTCCTTATTTGCAAGCGTCGGCGTAATCTCCGATGGATTCCCTCTGCTCCATTGAGGAAAAAGTTCGTAGCAAGTGTGCTTGAGCTGGAAGCCTGCGATTTGTCCGCTCGTTTCGATGAGCCGGAAGATGTGGTGCCGGAAAAGAAGGAGGAAGCCGCTGTGGATCTCGTAAGGGTTGTAGCTGATGTTAGGCCTCCGATGGAAGAAGTTGTGGCAGTGGAAGAGCCAATTGACTTTGACCAGCCCGATGATGTGGTGCCGGAAAAGAAGGAGGAAGCCGCTGTGGATCTCGTAAGGGTTGTAGCTGATGCTAGGCCTCCGATGGAAGAAGTTGTGGCAGTGGAAGAGCCAATTGACTTCGGCGATCCGGATGTTGTGGTCGAGGAGGAAGTGGAAGAGGAGGTGATCTCTTCACTCAAAGTGCACCGCCGTCGCAAGAGCCGTGAGGCTGCGTCACTCATTTCCGAGTTGGGCAAATATTGGGATATTCCATGTTCCTCGAGAAGGGGTAGACGAGTGAGGAGGCAACCATTGGGGGGGAAGTTGTAGGGCGAGATTCTCATAGGAGTGGAGGGGTGGAGGAGAGAGGTGTTTCGTGTCTCTAATTGTCAACATGTGCATGAGGCTGATACCAAGTCATCACCGTACTTGCGGTGCTGAAGATCGATGTAGGTATGCCTTGTTGACATGCAGAGTGGGGTTGGGGGTTACTTGTTTATTGCATCTGTTCGGAGCCGTATACTTCGAGAATGTTGTGTGATTGTGCTGTTGAGGTGTATTGCCTGTTCGGGACTGTATATCCCGAGGGCCACCATTGTTTGTGATTGCTTTGATGTCGAAATTGGGGGGGGGGTCTATAGATATTCATATTTGGGGATGCATCTGTTCGGGGTTTGAATGGGATTGGGTAAGTTCTTAGTTTGCAGTGAGCTGTTTTATCACTATACCAACACTCGTTATGTTTCTTTCCTTTCATCTCTACTTCCATTAGATTTGACGGGCGGGTTATGTGCGGCTTCCTCGTCTCTCTCAGCCTGGCCAGCTAGAGGGCGAGATGGGTATTGTAAAGTGTATCGTTTTTGTACAATTCAACCAGCTCACTCACTCACTCACTCACTCACTCACTCACACACACACTCACACACACTATCTCTCTATCTTCTGCTGATTGCTTTGTTTTGTTGATTGTTTTGTTTGGCCACGTCATCTCCATCACTCCCCACCGTCTCCACCTCCTCAACCTCCTCTTGATCTACAATCCAACACCTCCATTCCAACAACCCCTTTTACACTGCGGAGGGGAGCTCGCTGAGCCACGGTCGAACTAGGGTTGGAAGTTGTGGGCTCGCTGAGCCGTTGTGGATGGCATCGGTTCAGAGCCACGGGCAAGGACCGGGCATTGTTCCCTGGCAGAAACCTTGGGGGTTTCGCTAATCCAATAAGTCTAACCTGGTTCCTTCGGGATCCGTTGGCCCACCTCATCATATGTCAGTTGGCCTTTACGTGGCGATGAGGATAAGTACACTCTTCTCTCTTGAGGGGGAGTGGAAACCAGCAACCGACAAAGATATCAAACCAACTCTCTTGAGGTTGTGTTCGTGTTCACTCTCCAGACATCCGCTATCATCGTCCTACCTCCATATCTACCGTGGCAAGAAATCTTACTCTTCACTTCGTTCTCCATTGATCAGTCTAATCAACCAACTGCTATTGCAATCTTCTACCAAACCATCATCTCATTCCACCCACGCAAGGTAGCAGCAAGCTTTTCATCGGTCATCGTTACTCCAAGTCAACCTTCCTGACTTTTCACTCCTACAAGAGTTGTCTTGCACCTTTTCAAAGCGCCGTCTCAGTCATTCTCTTCGCCCGTCACATCCTTGCGCCTCAGTCATCTTCTTCCACCGTTGTCTCCTTCATGCGAGGTCTTTGTAAGGTATACATTAAAACTTTATACCATTCTGTCTATCTTCTTCTTTGTAGATTGTGCGTCACATAATACCCAACACTTTACATTGACCTCCCTCGTGGTATTGTGGCTGACCGTAGGAGCCGACTGGCAATAGGAAAGAAATTGCTGCTTGATCAAATGGTTCCGGAGCAGTGTCCTTCGCAATCCTTATTGCCACAAGCGTATAGACGTAAGTCCTAGCCGACGAGGCGTTTCCGTGAGTTTATTCCCTTGCGTGAGTACAGTTAAGACAACTCAGTAGCTAGAACGGTGTTCTTTCTTCTTTGATGCTGCTGCCCTTTTATGAGGTAGGCTCAGCTCAGCAAAAGTGCGCCATAAGTACTCTTCTGATTTTCTGTCTCCTCCTCTCTTTTCTTGTCACTATCAAACAACTTTGTCGTCAAGTCATCATTATCCTTCCTCAAGACCAACAATTCCATCAGAATCTCCTCATTGTACAAATGAGACCGAACTACAGCCTCGTTCAACAAATCTATCGTCTCTTCGTATTTATGAATCTTGTCCAAATAATGATGAGATGATTCTTGGAGGGCTTGTTGCAGTTGTGCGTCTTGTGTATTTTTCAGCGCTGCGGATTGTGATTGACTTGTCAGAGTCTCAGCCATGATAATATCATCGCCCCAAATGCCATTATCCCTCTTCTTGTCCGTAGAAACGACATCGTCATTCGCAGCATCATTCGAATAGCTGCGTGTACTGCACCACCATATCGGTGCATTCTTCAAGTTGACGTCTAAGCCGTCTACTTCCTCTTGAACCTCCATGTGTTGTTGTTGTTGTTGCTGCTGCTGCTGCTTCTGCCGTTGTTGTTTATAGCCCTCCTCCTCATCATCACGTTCACATTCAGCCTCAGCCTCGACACTATTCAAATCAAACAATGACTCTTCCTCACCCAACCGCTTCAATAAATCGTACGCATTTTTACGTATGTTCCGTTGTTGTGTAGATAAGAGTGGTGAGATGGGCATGATGATTTCTATATTGCCGATAAAGTTGCAGTCATCGTCGTAAGAAGAAGTTTCGAAGGAAGCATCTTGTGTCCCCGGCGTATCAGGCCGAGCGGATTCTTCACAGTCGTCGTTTTCACTGCCATCTGCATTATTAATGGTCCGAGCAGCACTGATTAACTTTACAGGAGTTGTTGTTCGAACAATAGAGGCCGAAAAAAGGGGCGCTGAATTGATGCTTATGATCAGGTCATCGTCGGCAGAGTGTGTAGGGCCGGTAGCATATGACACGTCATCGTTTTTTTGTTGAGGACAGTCATCGTCGGAATCGGAAGAATCGGCAGCCTCTTTGCAGTGGCTAAAGAAATCCCACCATGGCGACGACGCCTCCTCCTTCTTCTTCTTTCTTTGGGCGGCCGCTAGACACCTGCTGGTAAACGGCCTGTTCCCCATGAGATGCCAGATAAGTGGCAAAAAATTGCGCCACGACGGCGTTTCATTTCACTGAAGGGCTCGACATTCCGCGAGAGACATTTTTTGCCCAATCAATGACCCATGACCGCCTAGCTACAATAGCTACCGCCACCGGAGCAACACAACTCATAGCGTGTAGAAAGTACATGCAACACACGCATATGTATCTCAGAGATCCTTCAGAATTGGTTTGAGAACGAAGAGGAAGAAGTTCTTTATTGGCAACCTGCTTTCTTCGTAGTTTGAGATTTTAGGAGCTCGCTTCGATGCCATCGACATCGATCGACACCAGTAGTTATGATTCCAACATTTCCGTCATCACCAGTAGCCAAACGACAGGGATCAATTCTCCTCTCGTTATTGCTTTTCGCTGCAGTATTCCTCTTGATACAATTTCATACAACATCATCAAACAATAACGGTAGCGACATAGCCTTTGCTCCACAATACAAACAAGCATCTTCTATCAACGCGAACGCACAAGCATTCTCATCCTATAAACTCAATCTACCATTATTCGAGGCAGTCAAATCGAACAATATACAACTCGTGCAATCACTATTGCAACATACTGAACAAAATAATCAAAAGAATTACAATGTCAATGCAGAAGATGCACAGGGTATCACACCAATCATCGAGGCATCACTTCTAGGGAATATAGAGATGGTAGAATTGTTATTGGCACATGGGGCAACGGCACATCCCGCACCTGGGTTTCGTCATACTCCCTTACGAGCTGCGTGCCTCACGGCGAATCTACCCTTAATTCGACTATTGGTAGATCGCGGTGCGGATGTCAATGCACAAAGTGAAGGAGGGCGAACACCCTTGATGGGTGCTTGTTATTTACGTCCTCAGTTTGATGCATTACCGAATAGTGGAGAATTATCATTTCAAGCCTGTCAGCTAATGTTGCAATTGGGTGCCAATCCGCATGTGACTAATTCGTTTGGTGAAAGTGCATTAGATTTGTGTGTTAATCGAGGTTATGAAAAGAGTGTGGACCTTCTCAAGAAATGGTGGAATGAGCGGAGGTATGCCAGAATTGGTAGTGCTGCACGCAGTTGATAATGATAACAAGTTGCTAGAAACTGATCTTTTATATTATGGCACCTATCGATATTTCATGCTTGTGCTGCAGCTGGTGGATTCTTGAGAATGTTGCTAGAAGTAATAGTTTGTTGTTTTCTTGAACGGTATGCATTTCTGTTCATTGATTTGGCGTTACTGCTGCAACCTCCTGCAAGGAAGGAGTGAAGAGATGGAGTAGGTCGTCTTGCTTTTGGCGTGCTCCACCATTTCAAAATCTTCGCATGATCTGGAACAAGATACTGAGCATGCTGTGCATACACTTGGAGGCCGAGGCTGTGAGGCAGGTACATTTCGAACAAGGTGGTAAGGAAAGCATCTTCTCCTGCTCTATCGTCTGATTCCCAGGCGCACTGGAGTTGTTCATCATTAGAGTAGTCATCCTCATCGTCGACTTCTTCCAGAATAGTCGAGCATCGATCGTGAGAGGGAGAAGTGCGCTGAAAATCAGATATTAAGCACCCAAGATCTACGAAGGAGACACTGTGACCATACTGGGATGCAAGATCGCATGCCTCGAGTGCGTTAGAGAAAGCCTCTTCTATTCTCTCTGTTTCATTGGCATACTCAGAACTTGTGCTTCTGCCAATAGCAATGCCAACAATTTTCATGCCTTTTGAATTGGCTGTCTGCAAGATCTTTGTCCAGCTACTTTTCTGAGCTCCAGCGGTGTCCTTCTTAACGATTCTGTTTACACTAGAGGATGATATCTGCAAAACTAACTCAATGGTTTTGGAGACGGCAGATATTCTTAAAACCTCTGCAGGATATGACACGGTCATTCGGTTGATACCGAGGTTCACGGCTTCTTTAATATGAAACTGAGATTTCACAGACGCAGCGAAACAGCATGAATGTGTATGGTCAAGAATACCCACAACATTTCGCACATCAATAATTGAGTTAAGATTGAAAATGCAGTTAGACTCGTGGAGGGCGGTGATGAGGGGTGCATCAGCATTCTTTGCGTGTGTGTGGATCATATAAGATTGATCTACGTATGGAACTTGCTTCTTGAACAGCTCAATTTGCGATGACACGTCGTTGATATCGACTACATCGTAACGTTCGCTGGTGGCATCATCGTTGTGTTCGTGTCCATTCGAAGTGATCCGAATGTAGTAGTATCTGTGGTGAGCACTGGTATAGCGCATATCTGAACTGAATTTCATTTCAAGTTGATCAAGTGGACGTAGGCTGAAACTATGTGACTATGTGAGAAGCGGAGTTAGCAGCAGACGCCATGCATTGCCTTTATGTTATGCGCAAGCCTACTGACATCGTACACTAGAGTGGGCGGAGTCTCCGCCATCTTCCTCCACGGAACTCCGTTTGTTTCGACGCCATCTACAATATAATATAATAAAAGATTCCCAGACAAAATCAAGGAACCTGGAATCTGAAGGTTACGACAGAGATGTGACTGCCAGATGGCTGAGATGTGACACGATGATAGGAACTCCCTCTCCGACGACAACTACCTAGGTAAGTATGGTAGGTAAGACTGCCGGAGTTGCAGGATGTTGAGAGGATGGAGCAATGTTTTCGTGGAAGTAGCAGAGTGGCAGGTAGCAGATTCTGCAACATCCAAATTGACGAATGATCCCTCAAAAGATATCGATGTCCACTCGTGTCTATGATGTAAAGAAGTGAGTGACTACGTAAGTTATCCGTCAAGCATTTCGCAATGAAATTATTGTAGGCTTCTATTTTGTGTTTCACCCATGGCTGTCCAAAACCTCTTTTCCCTAACTGACTCATACATCATGCTCCTACCAGACGTTCATAGTCAGGAACTCTTGAATACCCTTTTCTGCTTCTGCGCTTCTTCTTGTTGTTAAACACAATCGGAGCTACTGTGACAGCAAAAAGGATGAAAGCTGCTAGCATTACCCCCATTGGTCCTTTCAAATTTGGTCCACGAAATCCAAGATCGGCCAAAGTTTCTACAGGGTCCCAGATGACATCATCGTAAGCAGCTTGACTCAAGCAATACGGCCCCGTCCAATTACTCAGACAGGAACATGTCGGGGGATTTCTCGACACATCACACTTCCCACGAGTGGTACCTCCACATGACTGAGGAAGAGTTGCATTCATCGGTGCTGCAACAGAACATTCTCCACCTCCATTCTGAATCGGTTTCAAGGGTTGTAAGTCACCCTTTTGCATATATTTTTCCTTGTGTGCTTCAATAAACTTTCTCGTTGGACGTTCTGGCGTACTGCACCCAACCTTTTGCTTTGGATCATTCTTATCTTGGTACACTCGAACGTAGTTGATTTTGTATTCTACTGGTTTGTTGATCATGTCACAGAATCCTTCCGAGAAGCCGCATGTTTCGCCGTATCCGCCACGACAGTTGTACGTTTTGCAGGGACAGTTCGACGGACATTTTTCAGGAAACCCTGCAAGAAGATAAGAGCAGTGACGGAAACATCCGATTAGCACATTGAATTCACTGAAATGGACATTACATCTCGAGGAAAAGGCCTCACACACAGTAGATGATACTACTACTCACCCCATTGAGAACTGATCGCCGTATTCAACAGCATATACATCGGTTCACTACTAATCTCCGCCCCAGTCCCACTAGCATTCAAACCCTCACCCTTCACCTCCAACACAGTCTCGCCATCCAAAAACCATCGTATATACCCATAACTCTTGGTATAGTTGTTCTTCTTACTAGCCTCTTCCGGCACCTCCCATTCCACTCGATACTTATGAAACTTTCCAAAGTGACTCTCATTCAACTGTCGATTGTATGAAATAGCATCACTCCAATAATCTTGTTCCGCAGGATTAGTATCATCTCTAAAATGATTGTACGTCCCATAAAAGATGATATTCATACTCGTATTCATCCCACCTGTAAGATTATTATACCACTGTCCCGGAGCAGGCCACCACCCCTCACCAGGACGGGGTATACGCCCAGGCGCAACCTGATACGAACTCGACATGAACGGTTGACCCACCGGCATCTTGAGAAACGCCCCCTTATTCGCCTTAATATTCCCCGCTTGAACCTCAAACACATCAATTTCCGGAGCACCCCGTCCTACCCCCGTATGCAATCCATAATGCTCCACACGATCACACGCACTGACCAACTGTGCCGTACGAGACTTCTCCGTACAAACACTACTACTCCAAGGCCAGACATGTTCCGAACTCCCCACATAGGTATGCCGTGCCAAATTCCCCAATAACCAAAACGCCGGCCACAGTCCCCCAACGTCATGACGACCCGGCAATGCCATTTCCGCCTCCATTATCCCACCAGTGAAACAGAACTTATTCCACGATTGCAACATGGCACTTTTGAAATGCTTCGTGATCCGTTCATTCTTATGTTTGACATCGTTGAACCCGAGTATTTCTGTATCTGTTGCTTCGGACTTGATGACGAGATTGCCCTCTGTATCGGTAAAGGCGTTATCGGCAGAGTAGTAATGTTGCGCATCATTGGTATAATCATTCTTTTCTAATGCCGTCCATCGTGGATCGGACCCATCGCTGAATCTTCTATGGGGTGTGTTGAATTCATCGGAAAAGACGAGGTTGTATATCCGTTCCGGATGGGTGGGCGCAGGTGTTGTTGTGGTGGGGGCTATAGAGGGGAAACCCGTTGGTTCGAATGTTGGATAGAAAGTTGGTGTTTGTGTCGGATCTCTTCTTCTTCGGTGATGTTTCTTTTTATCGTCAGAGTCGTCGTCATCGTCGTGCTTGGAATGTTTGGGTGCAGGTGGAGCGGGTACGACTTCGAGTGGAGATACGGTTTGTGCATCTTGAGGTGTGTCGGGGTCGATCCAGCTGGCTTGACAGAAAATGTTGTTGTTGGGTGACGGTTGTATTAGCTCTATGAGTAGGAGGTAAATGAGGCATGTTGTTGTTGCAAGAGGTGATTGCATTGAAGCGAATCTTCGCCGATGAGGTATTCTGTATGTTTTGCTCATTTCAAAATTTGAATTTTGGTGTGGAAAACGGATGCACAAGTTACGCAAGTGGAGTTTATGAAGTCTGCATAGATTGTTACGCAATCAATGGACGCTGTGAGAGGAGCTCGATCATTCAATGCTGTTCCCGTGTTCCCTAAGCAATGTCGGCATGTGGTGGTCGGCGATATCACTGCAGTAACGGCTTTGTTCAAGCAAGCAAGGGGAGGAAGGCGCAGAAGGGTTCCCATGGAGGAAGGTGATGGAATCTTTTTCAAGCTGAATGCATACGTCACTAACACATTAGCCCTCAAAACAAAGGATAGTTTTAGTTTTACAGAAGGGCTATTGAGGGCAGCGAGCATGCAGCGCATGCAGCATGCAGAGCAAGCTCTATTGCTTTGTGCTGTGATGTGTATCTAAAACATCATGTCGACAGAACAGATCCAAGCAGCTAAAAAGATGGAGGCACCAAACTATAATAGAGAGGAGGACGATGATGATGTGGCTGTTTTGATCTACAGAGAGAGTCAGCTGAGAAAGGCAGAGGCGGCAGCAGCAGCTGCCGAGCGCAAGAAGTCTTCAACTGCTTCAACCCATCATCGAACTTCAACTCGGAAGAGAACACCCGTGAAGAAACAGGGCGAAGAGTCATTGACTAGTCAACAATGCAAAGGTAATTTGAAACGAAAGAATCGAGAGTCTTCATTAAAGGATGATCAGCTCATGAAAAAAGTGGCCAAAAAGAAGTACAGATATGAATGCTCTTCTGATGGATGCACAAATTTAGTCATCAAAGGAGGAGTGTGTGTTAGGCATGGAGCAAAGATCAAGCGATGCAGCAACAAAGGATGCACAAATCAAGTCGTCAAAGGAGGAGTTTGCGTTAAACACGGGG
Organism: Skeletonema marinoi; assembly: GCA_030544225.1. Classification (NCBI taxonomy): domain Eukaryota; phylum Bacillariophyta; class Thalassiosirophyceae; order Thalassiosirales; family Thalassiosiraceae; genus Skeletonema; species Skeletonema marinoi. Next base: position 184,957 of record CM060485.1, on the reverse strand, counting down.
CGAATGCAAAGAAATGCAGCAGTGAAGGATGCACAAGCTATGCTCAGAAAGGAGGAGTGTGTATTAGGCATGGGGCAAATCGCAAACGATGCAGCAGTGAAGGGTGTACAAACAGAGTCGTCAAAGGAGGAGTGTGCGTGAAGCATGGGGCAAAGCTCAAAAGATGCAGCTTTGACGGGTGCACTAATCATGTCATCAGAGGAGGAGTCTGTGTTAGGCATGGAGCAAAGATCAAGTACAAACGATGCAGCAGTGAAGGATGCAGAAGCTATGCTAAGAGTGGAGGAGTGTGCATAAGGCATGGGGCAAAGATCAAACGATGCAGCAACGAAGGATGCACAAGCTATGCTAAGAGTGGAGGAGTGTGCATAAGGCATGGGGCAAAGATCAAACGATGTAGTAACGAAGGATGCACTAATCATGTCATCAAAGGAGGAGTGTGCGGAAGGCATGGAGCAAATATTCAATGCAGCAGCGGAGGATGCACAAGTTATGCTCAGAAAGGCGGAGTATGCATGAAGCACGGGGCAAAGATCAAACGATGTAGCAACGAAGGATGCACAAATCTAGCTCAAATAGGAGGATTGTGCAGAAGGCATGGAGCAAAGATTGAATGCAGCAGCGGAGGATGCATAAGTTATGCTCAGAAAGGAGGAGTATGCATTAGGCATGGTGCAACGGTCAAACGATGCAGCAGTGAAGGATGCACAAGCTATGTTGTGAATAGAGGAGTGTGTATGAAGCACGGGGCAAAGATCAAGCAATGTAACAGTGAAGGATGCACAAGCTATGCTAAGAAAGGAGGAGTGTGTATGAAGCACGGGGCAAAAGTCAAACGATGTTTATGTGAAGGATGCACTAACAATGCTCAGAAAGGAGGAGTGTGTATAAAGCACGGGGCAAAGGTCAGACAATGCAGCAGTGAAGGGTGCACTAATCATGTCATCAGAGGAGGAGTGTGCAAGAGGCACGGGGCAAAAGTCAAACTATGCAGCAGCGATGGATGTACAAATCAATCCAAACGTGGAGGATTATGTTGTAGGCATGGAGCAAGCCACACTCCATACGATGGATCTACTGCCTTTGGATCAGAATACGAGATGACAACCCTACCCAATCAGCGTGCTTCTAGAGATGCCACAAGAGGAGGGGAGGAAGAAAATAGAGTTCCTGGAGAGGTGACCATCCTCTGTCAAGAAATCCTAGAGGTCTGATGATGCACTTTATTGAGTGGACATGTTGTGAACATGCCCCGAGCATCATCTCGTTCACTCTGAAAAAGCTAAGAGGAAAAACCCTAGTCTTCAGGAATTATGTTGGTAAGAATGATGGTCAGTATTTGGATTGTAACAGATTGTAGAACTAAGATCAGGCACCGAGAGAGAACCCTCTTGACGCGTGGGAGATGCCAGAAAGGTATGAGAACTTGAGAACTGCAATGAAAAAGTTAGGAAATCAACTTCACGGTGGAAGAATCTAATGCACTGGCATTGTTATTGTTATTGCAGTCGATGTCGGATGCAAATGATTTGATTGTTCGCATATGATAGTCAAGTGGCAGAGACGAGTGAACAGGAAATGTTAATGCTGGTACTTTGACGTTGTGCTGACTCTTCATAAGCTTTGGTTTCGTTGACCATGATGATGAAATTATTATTTTAAGGAATTGTTATCAAGACACAGACACACTATCGATACTAAAAGGCCTTTTCTACACTTTCAGTTGTCCCTACGCAGAGGAGGAGTGTGAAAACTGTTTTCACTCAGAGATAGGGCTGGAACAGTGGACTTGTTATCAAGATCAAAGTAGGCAAAGATTAACCCGCGTCGAGCTAAGACTGGAGGATAAAGAGGAATCTCAGTATTGGCTGGAGCTGGAGGTGTAACTGGAACTTCATAAGTAGAGGAGTGTATGTAGTCCAAAGAAGAGCATCTCGAGTCTACAGTTGATGATGAATTGCTTGCTGGAGATAGTGCCAAGAGTGGAGGATCAATCGGAATAAAGCGGTCACTGTTGGGCGGAGCGACGACCGGCACGTTATTAGTAGGTGTGGTAGGATTGTGATGTACGTCAGAATTGAACATGTGCGCATTAGTACTGTGAACCGTCTTTACTGGAAGAGCAGACCCATTATCAGCACCAAAATACCGAAAGACTGAACCGCGGGGAGCTAGTGATACTTGACGATTGATAGAAACGTCTGTATCGGCTAGAGGGCTGACTGTAACCACAGAGCTTGAGGGACCTGCTGGAGAAAATAAAGTGCTCTCAGATAATGGCTTCTGTGTCTTGGTGGTGGGAGATGTTTGCTTGGCTTCGTTGCGTCCAACCTGCTTGTTTACTGCAAGTGAGGACGATGACAAAACAGCATCTCCTCCGTCCATCTCAGTTGTGCTGCATAAAGGATGATCTAGATTTGTGAAATCTGTTGGCCTTGTTTCAAAACCATCTGTATCAGCAGCGCTCCAACCCCCGTCGGCTGTTGTTTCAATGCTCGATTCGTCTCTCTTGTTCATGGGGAGAAGCCGACGTAACCACTTTGGGTGGCGCTCTGAGAAGGCGAAGTAGCCCATGATGATTTGCTGGGAAATAATGAATAATGTTTACAGACTTCGTTTAAACGAAGGAAAAGAGCTGTTAGTCGTCGCAGGAGGAGCATAAGAGGCGGCTGTTGTTTCGGCATCCGGATCCAGTGTACTTACTAGTCTTCAATGTTATGCATCGGCTTTGCATTGCCTCTGTACAGCTGCAATCCGCTCCGTGTCTTTGGTTCTGTGTGCGTGCGTCGTCAAACGCGAGTGGGTAAAGTGGTGGCTTTACCAACGCAAGAACGTCGGAACTAAGTACATACGTTCATGAACCATGAGAAGTGAGAAGCCCTCCGCCTACCATACAAGATTAGGAGAAGCCCTCCGCCCACGGTATCGATTCGCCTATGTAAATCTGATGCTGTGCATGGGTAACTAATCCCTCCTCCCACTCTAGCGCTCCTGCTGCTTTGTGCTCGGCAGGATGAAAGCCACCTTCCTCGTCTACTCTGGGGTCGTCCCATGTGTATCACAAGATGCAACTGAAGCACATGAGCTTTGACGAGAAAAGATGTTCCACCGGTTTCCGAAGAGAAGCATGTTGCACGTAAGATATCTGAGGCTGTTCTGCGAAGATTACCTCGACCCAAACCCACAGAAATGCAAATACTGACTGTCACTAATAGATTCCTATATAATCATACTACTACTTCTTGTTCAGTAAGTAAAGTGAGACTACCCCATGATCATCATGGTCGTCATCACTTTCCTTCCATATCCTCCACGTCCACAATTTCCTGAAGAACTGGTGGCTACTGTTTGCCCGTCTTTACGACGTCCGCCCAGGACACCGTCCTGTCGTTGTCCTGAATTTTCCTTCCAACACACTCCTGCGAGACCTCGGTCAATGATGCATCGCATTGTTTGTCCTTGGGCTCGATATCTGAATGTTCCGGTCTGGCTTCCATTTTCTTGTAATGAATCCCCATTAACTCGTCGATGTCCACGGGTCCATTCTCATCTTCGCTGATGTTCATGATGATATTCCTAAACCTTCTGAACTTTGCGCCCTGCAACGGTTTTGTAAAGAAGTCTCCAATCATCTCATCCGTGGGACAATATTCCATTGTAATTTGCTTTCTCTCTTGTACGTCAGCCACGAAGAAGTAACGGATATTCATGTGCCTGGTTCGCTTTCCGCTAGATCCTTTTCCGTTTGTTCCCAACAATATGGCACTTTGATTGTCTTGATGTACAACTGATGGCTTCATAGGATAACCCTGTGCTTCCATGAAATACCTAGTCCACAAGATTGCTGGCATGTTGTCATGCACAGCAACAACCTCTGCTTCAGTAGAACTTGTTGTGTTGATCTTTTGTGCACTGGATGCACCGTTGACCATGCCTTTTCCAAAAGTCATGTACGCTCCTGTATGGCTCTTCATGTCCGGATGAACCGCAAATGCTCCGTCAATGAACCAGTGATTCAATGTCGAGTCTATGAGCCTCAACCTTGAGACTCAAGAACTTTGTTCGCCTGACATACTTGATCGCTCTTGCAAGTTTCTTGTAGTCATCTTCGTCTGGACTCTGGACACGTTTCGTCAGAAACGATACGGCAGTTCGCAAATCTGGTCTGGCCCGCTGTGACGCGAAAAGCAGTTGCGCCGTGACACGATGGAACAGCACTGCTCGCTCCTCATCCAACTTTGGTGCATCGTCACGAGTCTTGAACAGATGTTCTGCAGCGGGAGATACAGCGGTTCCATCCATGTCCTCAGGAAGATCCTTCAACACCTCATCAAAGTATTTCTCCATATTGACTGTGAAGCTGTTCTCATCAGAGAAATCTAACTCCATACCAAGATAGTCATGCACCTTTCCACGGTTGACGGTCAACTCACCCACCTTTCCAAACTCACTCCTGAGGCTTTCAATCACATCGTCCACCACAGATGAGTCAACATGTGATATCTTTAGATCATCTACATGCCATACGATTGTGCATGTCTTCCCATTGACGATCTTGTTGGCCACACACCAGTCATATGGGTTGACGGTGAAACCCTGCTCCTTCAGATACCCAGAGAGCTTCTTCCAGAAAAGTAACGCGGCTTTGAGAGTCCCATATAAGCTGACGTTCAGTTTGTAGTAGATGTGGGACTGTCCACGATGCTGATGGACAAACTTTTGGTAGTCCGCAGGCGATATCTTTGCCAGTAGCTCAGCCATTCTACCATCCAACACCACGTGAATGTCTCTATCATCCTCTGGCACCTTCGTCTGTAGAAACGCCCCTGGAATGTCCACTGTTGCGACATCCCTCTTCTCATAGGCGTCAATCATACATGTCAGCATAATGCCCATCAAAGTAGCAGTGGGAGAGGATGCCTCTGCCTTGGGGATGTATGCACGTTGCTTCCTCCCATCTGCACATCCTCTTCCCTTGATTCTGCCGTCACGTTTCTCTTTGAGATACATGAGATACTTGAGTGCATCCGTTCTTTCCTCTTTGGTCAACTCATACCAGTGCTTCGGCTGAAATCCCTCCATATCGTGTATTTGTTGAAGTTCCTTCTGGATGGCCTCCTCACCTTTCTCCCCAAATACCTTCAGCCCTTTCTTCCAGTTCATTTGGTCGGTGGTGAACAGGTACTCTTCCTCCTGCTCAATGCCATGCTTATCACCATTTAATCCTTCTCCCCATCCGAGGTTCTGAGTCAGGAACATCCATTCTGCGTCGGTTTGTGCCATGACAGACTCATCATATCCGCTGCTGCTTCCTGCGTTAATGTTGAGTAGAAGGATCTGATCATCGTCTCTAAGTTCATCGCCGCATGTAGCAAATACGTTGCATGCCACTCGAGTTGGCTTAGGACCGGTGCCCCTCCTGAGCATACCCGTCGCTGTAGCCATATCAATCGCACCCCTGCTGAACATGCTTGGGCTTAACAGGTTGGTTGATTCAGACATCTTTTGACCCCCTTTGCTGAATTCCGCCGGGCTCACAACATTGACTGTTCCTGACCCCACCATGACATAATCGTCAAACTTGCTGGTCAATCCTCTTCTTGGTCGAGCGCTGCGGCGTAGATTCGACTCATCTACTGCGGGTGTCTCTCCTCCTTCGGCAGCGACATTATCGTCTGGTTGATCATCTTCATCATCACCCAAACACTCGTCTGCATCGGATCTCTCTTCATCGTTGTTATCATCGGCACTCACTCCTGAGAGTGTGTCTGGATTCATTCTTTCATCATTATTTTCTTCATTCAGGGGCACTCCTGCGCTTTGCACTCCTTCGCTCTGTTCATTTTCATGTTCAAGTTGCACTCCTGCGCTTTCCCCATCTTCATGTTCAAATTGCACTCCTGCGCTTTCCCCAGCTTCATTGTCATCGTCATCATCATCTTCTGATCCACTGTCGTCATCATCATCGCTGTCTGACTCAGAACCAGATTCAGAGTCAGAGTCAGAGGTGGGTTCAAAATCGTCGTCATCCTCGTCGTCGGTGTCATCATCATCCACTCCTGCGGTCAGAGCGGTTAGCGAAAGATCGTCCTCGTCGCGGTCAAGGTCGGCGTAGAGGGTGTCGAGATCAATGTTATCACGATTAGTGAAGGTGAGCGTGGTGGCAGCCTTGGCACGGCGAGCCAGAGTGTGCATGCGGTCAATAGCATCGTCAGGAAGTGGAAGTTCAGTCCAATCACTCCTGGTAAGAGCTCGTCCAGTTTGAAGACTAATGAAAATATGAGCATTCCCATCTCCAGTGGGCCTGAGAGCAATAGCACCGACGGTGCGTGGGGTCATCGAATTGTCGTGCTCTTCATGTGTATGCACATACTGAAAAGGCACCAGTTTGCAGTGTGATGAGAAGCTGACCTTTCTGTTGAGGATAATTTCCCCAGGGCTCAGAGTGCGTGATATTCCAGTTTTCAACGGAAAAGCATTGCGCCAAAATACAGCTCGGTAGACTAGTTGAGCCACCACCGAAGGTGTTACATGTTTGAAAGGCATAATTGCCCAATCACAGCGGATACGGTCTTTGACGGTCCGCTGGTATCTCTCAATATCGGGGACGTGCTTATTATTAGCAACGATGTGTAGGTGGACTCCCAGGTCACAGATCTCCCCACGCATACTCTCAAATTGCCCGTCTCCAATCATAATGGTGACTTTGAAACCGCGGATGGAATAGGCGCCGACAATCTTCTTGAAGTGCTTGATAATAGTCTCGTTGGTCATGTCCAGCAGCCGACCAGCCGACCCAAATTTGATGTGCTTGCAAATAGTCATTAAGAAAGGCACCGTCGCAACCTTCATCACGTCCACACAAAGAGTAATATCACGGTAGTGTTGCATGATCTGTGGTGGAATATTTGTATGATCCACCCGTATCTGCCGAGGCTTGCGCCAAGTGGTCTTTCCCTGCAAGTCACCTCGTTCATGCTGACCCCAGATAAACTTTGCAGTGCGTATATCGCGATTTGTAACTGGACAATCTTTGATGAAGTTGTCCTTGATGTACCAGTTGTAGTCCTCGTTACTTGGTCGACCAATAATCACCTGAAGTTTGTGAGCTTTCTTAGCTCTATCAACATCTTGTGCCGAGAAGTGTTTAAGATTATCTGCTACAGTATTAACAAACAAGCATTGCTCAGTTGATCGGTTTTCCATATCATGATAATAAAGACGCCTCGGGCCTTCATGAAAATTTAGTATCTCCCCATCGTTCTTATGAACCTGAAAACAGTTGCCATTTGCACTGTCGTAGGTCACACGGAACTGTTGCTTGACCCGACTAAGGGATAGGATGTTGGCAATACCAGCTGGATAGTACCACACCCACCCGTAGTTTGGTAAGTACCCCCTCATAGAAGTTGTCCGGACACCTGCGTTGCACCTGATTGTCAAGGTTGCATTCGATTTGTAGATGCGACGAAGTAGCTTGCCATTGCAAAACACATCGATGCTGCTTTGACTATCCAGTAGCAACCAGGTGCTCGGGATTCCTCCTCTAGAATTCGTGCTGTTGGCGGAAAAACCAGATTGATAGAACATGAGCTTGTTTGTCAACACTGCAAAACAGAAAGTCTTCAACTGCAGTCCCACTTACTTCAACACTTCCATCATCGGGAACATCATCCTCGATCCCATCGTCGGCCGGAGGTGAAGATTCCTCAACAACCTCCCCCATCGTATGCAACACATGTCCATCTACATGTTTCGCCTCACTGCAGCTGGCGGCAATGTGCCCAGGACGCCCACATCGGAAGCACACGCGAGTATCTGCCCTAGTTCCTCCAGCTTCCTCACCGTTGACATTGAATTGGTGGCCGTCATCATCTCTATCTTGATAACGAGGCTGGCTGCTCTTCACCTTGACATTACGGAAGAGGGTATATGCTGCTGCCTGCTTGGTGGGATATGAGTTGTTTCCCTTGAGGAAGTCCTGCTGCATCTGGTCAACAGTGTCTCCGTAGCGGCTGCGGTCAGTACCGAGGGTGAACATCATTCCAGCCATCCTGTCACGACCCTGCTTGGCGTATTCCTTCTTTTTGTCATCACTAATGGCATTACTTCCAGTGACCGTTTCCCCGTTCTCGGTGACAATAACAGCGGTGAGTAGAGAGTCAAAGATTGCGAGGAACTTGCCAGTTCCACCAAACATTCCATCTGCAGACTTGATGATGGAGGTGAAGTCGTCGTTGTACTTGGTAATAGTCGTCTTCTTACTCTGCCTGGTGGAGAACACCTCCTTCATCATCATAACAATGGAGCAGATTGGGTCCGTTGTTTCAGTACCCGTGAAGGTAAGGGACTTAATTCTCGCCAGCAGTTCAAGGATGTCCGAATTATCGTCCATGTCATCAAAATCTTCCGCCTCTTTCAGGGCTGCCTGCACCGTAAGGTCACAGTTGTTCCAGACGATTGGGTACACGCGGCGCAAGCTCTCCTTGATTTCCTCGACTTGCTTCTCCCACCTATCGCAGGCCTTGGTGTACCTCACCTGCCCACCAGCAGTTAGCGTACTCACTTCGACCCCATTCGCATCCTTAACGGTGGTCATGTATGCGTTCTCATCGGGCTCCACGGGTAGAATCAGCTTTCCCTTTTCAATACTTTTCGAGCATCGACTGTTATACTGTTCGGCCGCATAGGTCACAATTGACTTGTGGGTTTCATCGTACTGCGCTGTGCCGCTGGCACGGGCTCCCTGGCTTGGTTGAGCGGTGAACACTCCGATCTTGTCCGATTTGCCAGTGAATGTCTTTTCTTTGTCGCCGGCAGATGCATTAGCATTATTTTTCTTTTTTCCTTTGCCACGCCTGCCTCCCTGGCGGCCCTGGCTGTTGTGTTGGTTGGCATCAGGCTTGTTGCCTCCACCGCTCTCGGAGGAAGACTCTTCACCCATAATGATAGCCTCTGTTTCGACTTTACTTACAGAATGTTGCACGTAAGATATCTGAGGCTGTTCTGCGAAGATTACCTCGACCCAAACCCACAGAAATGCAAATACTGACTGTCACTAATAGATTCCTATATAATCATACTACTACTTCTTGTTCAGTAAGTAAAGTGAGACTACCCCATGATCATCATGGTCGTCATCACTTTCCTTCCATATCCTCCACGTCCACAATTTCCTGAAGAACTGGTGGCTACTGTTTGCCCGTCTTTACGACGTCCGCCCAGGACACCGTCCTGTCGTTGTCCTGAATTTTCCTTCCAACAAAGCACATGAGTAAGCAGGTAATTAATAAGCACACACAAGCGGAGTTGGCTGTTGCTTGGTTGATAACTCTTGAAAATCTTGCTTGCGGGTGGGTGGATGCCGTGGCAGCCCTTTACATTGTGCATCATGTGGTGGACAAGACGGCATCAGTATCTGACAGAAAGCGACGATCACGCCTGGAAAGCGCTGTCATAAATCGATGTCGTATAGTCATAGGTGTAGAGCTGATGCTGATGGTGTATCCTATTCCTATGTCTACCATCTACAAAGAACAAAATGTTAACTGATACTGTACAATGCACAAAGGATCCGCTGAATATATACGGCTTTGTTTTCATTGTGTAATATGGTCAGTTCAGTAGCATGTCAAGCTCTTTCAAGCAGATCAAGCAGACGATGCAAAGAAAAAGTCTTTCCATTTCCATAGAAAACTCTGCAGTACTCTTGAAGTCATGGCATTGATAGTAGAAATAAGTAGCAAGGGGATAAGTGCAGAGCTTTCAGCTATTCTTGGCACATGCAAATGCAATCAACTGTCGCAAGAACCGAGTTTTCTTCGAAGAAGTCTAGTCTGTCAAGACCAAGATGGAGAGAAACGTCACCCTGAGCAACCAGCCGAGTGGATTAAATGATGCAACGCATATAAAGCTAACAAGAACGTTATTGCCTAGAAAAGAAAAGATAATGTCACAATTACTCTATTGATGAGCAACATCATTAGAACCAAGACTTTCAATAAGAAATACGAATAAGTTTAAGGCAAGCACATCATTTCTTCCAACAGGTGCATGCACTACCTACGTACGAAACATGTATTCTCTCGTTCTTTGCATCTCAAACAATTTCTTTCCGTTTCTGCTCCCGTTTCACCACCATATTCCATCCAAAATTGCACATACTCAGAACGATGAGACCACTTCTTCTTCCTACCCATGATCGTGTTGCTTATATTGTATCCATTTCATTCTCCTCATCCTCCTCACCATCATTATTCGCACTAGCCCCACTCGTAGGCCCACCAGCAACCCCCATAAACTCCTTCACAACACTCCCAAAAATCGCAAAACTCAAAAAGAATCCCGACCACGCTGCCAAATATTGATTCCCCACATAGGTTGCTGGTCCTTTGTCAAATGTCAATAATCCAGCGCAGATTGTGTAGAGGATGGCGCAGAGGAAGGAGGAGACGGTGGTGACGAGTGCGGAGTCTTTTCCGAAGGAGGAGAAGAGGGAGATGATTACGGAGACGATTAGACCGATGATTCCTGTTTATTTTTGTTTGTGAAATGGAGTGAGAAAAGGGGTTAGACAACGATTGCAATGACTTTAATGCATGCATTTCATGAATTCTAATGCAACAACAGCATCATCATCAACAACTATATCTACTCACCAGTAACCAACCCATACGTATTTCTCCCACAAGTAGCCGTCTCCGCCCCCCCATCAATCACACAAACCTGATTCTTAAACCTCATCCCCTCAATCACCACCACAACACTCGCCAATCCCAACAAATACCACAAATTCGTATATCCCATTCCACCAGCACCACCCCTCGAAGATCCCCCCAGCCTCTCACGGACATATTGCGCAAACACCGACAACACACAAATTGCCGCTCCCCAGGAACAAAAGTACAAATTGGCATTGGAGATAATGGGCTGGTAATCAATCACTTCGTCGCTTTGTTTCCCGACATACATTTGTGCCAATCCCTTGCGTGGATCCATTACCACGGGTAGACAACCTGCCCATAGCGCTAGTGCAATCAATGCCAATAATCCCTCGATAAGAGTTCCAACAAACATGGACGAGAGTAGTCCACTGAAGCCAAGGTGGGCAATGGACCCAATCGCACTAATAATGAGGGTGATGGAACTAACTGCCGTGACTAGTTTGTTGGCTCCGGCGTTGGCGTTGCTGTCGTCGGTTTCGTGGGCGGTTAGGGCGAGTGTGGAGAAGAGGAAGAGGAGGGCCCAGGAGTTGAATCGGTGGCGATCCGAGGAGGCTGGGGAGGTGGTGGAGGTGGTGGTGGGCATGCTGAATGATTCGCCTGTGGAGGAGGAATGGGTTGCCATTTGTTTCTTGCAAGACTGTGATTGTAGAGTGCTATTGTTGCTCTATGGTAGTGCTTTGATTTTATTGGACGTTAGTGCTCGCTTTTGGGGCTGATCTTGTTAAATGCTGGCTCGTGGCTGTGCTGTGGCTCGTGCATTGGCTTGAAAGATATTTTGACTTTTTTGAAGCGGGTAAGTATTGATTCCCGCGTAGAAGGTTCGTCGCCAATTTACTGAGAGGAGGTCGCACCGTGATGGTCTGGGATCAAAGATCTGCACTCAGCGAGCTGCTGGCGCAATTTTTTTGCAGTAGATCATTGGAATGTTGGGGAACACGGCACAATACTGAAGAGTCACAACCATGCTACAGCAGCAGGTGTCTAGCGGCCGCCCAAGAAAGAAGACGGAGGAGGCGGCGTCGCCATGGTGGGATTTCTTTAGCCACTGCAAAGAGGCTGCCGATTCTTCCGATTCCGACGATGACAATGACTGTCCTCAACAAAAAAAAGATGACATGTCTTGTGCTACCGGCCCTACAAACTCTGCCAACGACGACCTTATCGTTATTATCAATTCGGCGCCCCTTTCTCCAGACTATATTGTTCGAACAACAACTCCTGTAAAGTTAATCAGTGTTGCTCGGACCAATAATACTGCAGATGGCAGTGAAAACGACGACTGTGAAGGATCCGCTCGGCCTGATACGCCGGGGACACAAGATGCTTCCCTCGAGACTTCTTCTTACGACGACGATGACTGCAACTTTATCGGCAATATAGAAATCATCATGCCCATCTCACCACTCTTATCTACACAACAACGTAACATACGTAAAAATGCATACGATTTATTGAAGCGGTTGGGTGAGGAAGAGTCATTGTTTGATTTGAATAGTGTCGAGGCTGAGGTTGAATGTGAAGATGAGGAGGAGGACCATAAACAACAACAACAACAACAACAACAACAACAACACATGGAGGTGCAAGAGGAAGTAGACGGCTTGAAACGTCAACTTGAAGAATGCACCGATATGGTGGTGCAGTTACACGATGATTTACGCAGCTATTCGAATGATGCTACGAATGACGATGTCATTTCTACGGACAAGAAAAGAGATAATGGCAACTGGGACGATGATTTTATCACGGCTGAGCTACACGCTGAAATTGTGACTCTGACAAGTCAATTACAATCCGCAGCGCTGAAAAATACACAAGACGCACAACTGCAACAAGCCCTCCAAGAATCATCTCATCATTATTTGGACAAGATTCATGAATACGAAGAGATGATAGATTCGTTGAACGAGGCTGTAGCTCGGTCTCATTTGTACAATGAGGAGATTCTGATGGAATTGTTGGTCTTGAGGAAGGAGAATGATGACTTGACGATAAAGTTGTTCGATAGTGACAAGAAAAGAGATGAGGAGAAAGAAAATCAAAAGAGTACTTACGGCGCACTTTTATTGAGCTGAGCCTACCTCTTGGGAGGGCAGCTTATTATATCGTTGTTATTTCATGACGACGTCGACAATAGCATCAAAGAAGAAAGAACACCGTCCTAGCTACTGAGTTGTCTTAACTGTACTCACGGAAACGCCTCGTCGGCTAGGACTTCCGTCTATACGCTTGTGGCAATAAGGATTGCGAAAGACACTGCTCCGGAACCATTTGATCAAGCAGCAATTTCTTTCCTATTGCCAGTCGGCCCCTACGGTCATCCACAATACCACGAGGGAGGTCAATGTAAAGTGTTGGGTATTATATGACGCACAATCTACAAAAAAGAAGATAGCCAGAATGGTATAAAGTTTTAATGTATACCTTACAAAGACCTCGCATGAAGGAGACAACTGTGGAAGGAGAGATGGCTGATGCGCAAGGATGTGACGGGCGAAGAGAATGACTGAGACGGTGCTTTGAAAAGGTGCAAGACAACTCTTGTAGGAGTGAAAAGTCAGGAAGGTTGACTTGGAGTAATGATGAAAAGTTTGCTGCTACCTTGCGTGGGTGGAATGAGTTTGGAAGAAGATTGCAATAGCAGTTGGTTCATTAGACGGATCAATCGATAATGAAGTGAAGAGGAAGATTTCTTGCCACTGAAGATATGGAGGTAGGATGATCATGGTAGATGTCTGGAGTGAACACGAACACAACCTCAAGAGAGTTGGTTTGATATCTTTGTCGGTTGCTGGTTTCCACTCCCCCTCAAGAGAGAAGAGTGTACTTATCCTCATCGCCACGTAAAGGCCAACTGACATATGATGAGGTGGGCCAACGGATCCCGAAGGAACCAGGTTAGACTTATTGGATTAGCGAAACCCCCAAGGTTTCTGCCAGGGAACAATGCCCGGTCCTTGCCCGTGGCTCTGAACCGATGCCATCCACAACGGCTCAGCGAGCCCGCAACTTCCAACCCATAGTTCGACCGTGGCTCAGCGAGCTCCCCTCCGCAGTGTAAAAGGGGTTGTTGGAATGGAGGTGTTGGATTGTAGATCAAGAGGAGGTTGAGGAGGTGGAGACGGTGGGGAGTGATGGAGATGACGTGGCCAAACAAAACAATCAACAAAACAAAGCAATCAGCAGAAGATAGAGAGATAGTTTGTGAGTGAGTGAGTGAGTGAGTGAGTGTGAGTGAAGCTGGTTGAATTGTACAAAAACGATACACTTTACAATACCCATCTCGCCCTCTAGCTGGCCAGGCTGAGAGAGACGAGGAAACCGCACACAACCCGCCCGTCAAATCTAATGGAAGTAGAGATGAAAGGAAAGAAACATAACGAGTGTTGGTATAGTGATGAAATAGCTCACTGCAAACTAAGAACTTACCCAACCCCATTCAAACCTCGTGCGTGCCCGCCCGTCAAATCTAATGGAAGTAGAGATGAAATGAAAGGAACATAACGAGTGTTGGTATAGTGATGAAATAGCTCATTGCAAACTAAGAACTTACCCAACCCCATTCAAACCCCGAACAGATGCACCCCCAAATATGAATATCTATAGAACCCCCCCAAATTTCGACATCAAAGCAAACACAAACAATGGTGGCCCTCGGGATATACAGTCCCGAACAGGCAATACACCTCAACAGCACAATCAAACAACACCCTCGAAGTATACGGCTCCAAACAGATGCAATAAACAAGTAACCCCAAACCCCCCTCTGCATGTCAACAAGGCATACCTACATCGATCTTCAGCACCGCAAGTACGGTAATGACTTGGTATCAGCCACATGCACATGTCGACAATTAGAGACACGAAACACCTCTCTCCTCCGCCCCTCCAATCCTATGAGAATACTCTCCCTACGACTTTCCCCCCACTGGTTGCCTCCTCACTCGTCTACCCCTTCTCGACGAACATGGAACATCCCAATATTTGCCCAACTCGGAAATGAGTGACGCAGCCTCACGGCTCTTGCGACGGCGGTGCACTTTGAGTGAAGAGATCACCTCCTCTTCCTCTTCCTCCTCGACCACAACATCCGGATTGCCGAAGTCAATTGGCTCTTCCACTACCACAACTTCTTCCTTCGATGGCCTAGCATCAGCTTCAACCCTTGCGAGATCTACAGCGGCTTCCTCCTCCTTTTCCGGCACCACATCATCCGGCTCATCGAAACAAGCGGACAAATCGCAGGCTTCCAGCTCAAGCACACTTGCTACGAACTTCTTCCTCAATGGAGCAGAGGGAATCCATCGGAGATTACGCCGACGCCTGCAAATGAGCACAGGTATATCCTGCACAACGTCCTCCCCAAACTCACTCACACTCTGTGGAGCTTGAGTCTTGTCAAACGGCCGAGCAATACACGTGTCACTGAACTTGACACTGCGGTTGTTGGCCCGCTGTTGATCGGTGTTTCGAAGAATCGACTGTGGAGCTGAAGTGGAGAATTGGCTGCGTTTCTTTGGAGGAATAGCAGAAGAGTTGCTCCGGCTCTTCTTCACCTGCGGCTGCTCATCCAACCCCCTCTCTTCGTCTTCGGGCAATCCCCGCTTTCTCGACGGGGCAGCTGCAACTGCAACTTGGCTCTTTGGAGGAATAGCAGAAGAGTTGCTCCGGCTCTTCTTCACTTGAGGCTGCTCATCCAACCCCCTCTCTTCGTCTTCGGGCAATCCTCGCTTTCTCGACGGGGCAGCTGCAACTGCAACTGGGCTATACCGCATCTTCTTCACTGGAGGCTGTTGCTCTTCTTCTGACTCTGGCTCTTCAGACAAGGCTCGCTTTCTCGATGGGGCAGTCAACCCTCGGTTTGGCATCAAATCACAACGAAGCCTCATCTCCAGATGAAAAATGTCACACCCAAGTGCTCCAAAGGCAACGCCTGTGAAGGATTTGATAGCGTTGAGCTCCTTTTCATACTCGCTAGTATCTTGAAAGGCGTGAGGATAGCGCTCCTTAAAATCATCGTAGACTCTTACAAGCCGTGCGAAGGCGATTTCAGCGCTGTCTCGCATACGGTAGCTAACCTTTTCGCTCCGCCTCACTGCTCTCCATGCCGACTTTCTGTCTTCTTCATTACCGTGTGGAACGAATAAAACACCAGTCACTATCCCTCTGAGCCAATGCACCTCCAGACATCGGCCCTTCTTCATATCCCTAGCCAAAATTGCGGAGAGAGTTTCATGACTGACGGAGGGAGTGGTGAGGAAACTACCCAACCGAAACCCTTGGAAGACGCTCTCGTCGTGCTTGGAAAGAAGCTCACCATTTGCACCAAACATGGCACCGGAGATGATGGGATGGAAACACCACACAAGAAGCTCTTCAACTACATTGCTGGGATGGAAATGAATCATGTGAACCCTCCCAGCAGGATCCAATGAGTTGTTTGGATGGAAGTTCCACGCCAGAATGTCCAAACACATAACTGACGACGCCATTGTGAAGACAATGGCGGCGAAGATAACAGCAGCGATGGCTGCGATGGCGGCGACAGCGGCGATGTCGATGGCGAACATATTGTTGTTGACTTGTTTTCTGAAACAAATTTATGAGCTGCTGCTGTACTCTCTCGTGAGGCGTTCTGAGCGTACTCTGGACAGTCTTGCATGATCGATTTTCTCTGACATTCTGCGATACACATAGGTAGGCAGCAAGACCAAGACAGGCTCATAATATAGTTGCCTCTCATACCACACTCTCCAGCAACAAGAGGAGTTATTACCAATCTTTCTTATCACTAATTACATGTGGCGAAATCGGTGCCTTTGGCATCTGGTAGCTAATTATCAGGGTAGCCTGCTAAAGAGGCTGTGATGTGATATCTCGATGAGAAACAAGGACAAGAAAAGACGACGAAGGAATCTTCCTTTCCAATGAGTTATACGCAGATGGCATGAGCAGAGGTTGCGAAGATGAAGCTGCCAGTTGTCATCTGCTAATAATAGTGACTTGACAATAAAGTTGTTGGATATGAGAGGATTACTTACGGCGCACTTTTACTGAGCTGAACCTACCTCATGGTGTTGAGGAGGGCAGCTTATTACATCATTGTCATGTCATGACGACGTCGACAACAGTATCAAAGCAGAAATACCGCTCTGGGACTGCGATGTCTAGGAGGAGCTAGTACGAAAACGCCTCGTAGGCTAGGACTTACGTCTATATCGAATATGCTTCACTTAGTTGACGGATGGCAATAAGGATTGCGAAAGACACTGCTCCGGAACCATTTGATCAAGCAGCAATTTCTTTCCCATTGCCAGTCGGCAGAATGGTAAAGGTTGAATCTATACCTTACAAAGAGCTCGTATGAAGGAGATGACTGAGGCGCAAGATTGTGACGGGCGAAGAGAATGACTGAGACGGTGCTTTGAAATGGTGCAAGACCACTCTTGTATGAGAGAAAAGTCAGGAAGGTTGAATTGGAGTAATGATGAACGATGAAAAGCTTGCTGCTACCTAGCGTGGGTGGAATGAGTTTGGAAGAAGATTGCAATGGCAGTCGGGTGATTCGGCTGATCAATGGAGAACGAAGTGAAGAGCAAGATTTCTTGCCACTGTAGATATGGAGGTAGGACGATGATGGTGGATGTCTGGAGTGAACAAGAACACAACCTCAAGAGAGTTGGTTTGATATCTAGAAGAGTGTGCTTATCCCCACCGCCACGTAGAGGCCAACTGACATCAATCACAAGATATTTAGATGACAGGAATGCAATTTGCCGAAGTACAAGAGCATCCAGAGCAGGCATTACATTTCACGACGTCCTGATGAGCGAGGGGGCCGAATAGGATTATCTATTTACATTATTAACCAAAATATCGGATTGCTTTTCGTTGTGACCAATGTTGTCTGAACCCAAGACATCTACATATATTTCTGGCTTTGTAATGTCTCCTCTCAAAATATCCTGCGACTGTCTTGCCACACGAAACAATAGATCCTCTCTCCAATGTGCTGCCTGTAACTGTAACGAAATTGGCAACGAGGTCTCGTCATCATATGCAATCGGGAAAACCAATCCTGGTATCCCAGTCAAGTTTCCATGTATCATGTATTTCATGAGTGCCGTAGTTTCTGAAAGGTTGGATTCTCCATGAGATGCAACGTCATCTCTCATCAACGGAGCAGTGCATGGTGTTGCTGGGGACAGGATGATGTCCACTTTATTCTGGAATAAGACCTCGATATGATGCATGGCATAACTCCGTACCTTTTGTGCTGCAAGAAATTCGCTGCTTGACCAGGATCTACCAATTGCAAGAGAAACCCTGCTCTCTGGACAGAATTGATTAAAGTGAGAAGATTGATAGTGCTCCTCCATCAATGAATACATCTCTGTAGAGATTGTAATCGCATGTGCCATATGTATCTCTTGGAGATGGGGTAGGGTGATTAGAACGATTTCAGCACCAAGTTGTTGATAGTGCTCTATAGCTCTCTTAGTAGCACGCTGTACATTCTCGTCCGAATCCTTAATGTGCTCATCAAAGGTACCAATTCGCAGCCCCTTCAAATCTGTTGATTGATTTGTAAGGTAAGCATGCAAATGCACCGGTGGTTGCATTTGAGAATGACGCCGATGATCGTTTTCCGCCTCCCCAGCCATGATAGCATATGCCAAAGCCGCATCATGCACATTATTAGCCATAGGTCCAGCATGAGAGACGCTACACCCCACCGAGCAATCCCTGGCAACTCGTTTATATGTTGCTTTCAATCCTACAATCCCACACAAACCTGAAGGGATATGGATGGACCCTCCACCATCTGCTCCCACAGCTAGCGGTACAAGACCCATTGCTACAGCTGCAGCACTGCCGCTGGTGGACCCACCAGTGTAGTAATGACGACCATCCCTTCCGTAGGGATTCTTGGGAGTGCCATGGAGCAGATTAAATCCCGTTGTACCAATACCAATCTCATGCTGATTTGTTTTCCCCACAATTAGAACCCCCTGCTGCTTGAGAGTACATCTTTCTCGACGACTCGATCGGAGATAATGAAGGATGTACCCAATGTAACTGAATGACCGACTGTGGGTATTTCGTCTTTGACAAGGATGGGAACACCATCGAGTACTCCCATGATACTCTTATTTTGATATCTCTTTGTACTCTCTGCAGCTTGCAGTTGTAATTCCTCTTTGTTCATTTGGGTAACAACACTGGAGTTTTGGTTTCGACTATTCATTTCTTCGATGATGTTGATAAGTTTGTCAACAACTTGTGTTGGAGTGATGGATCCATCTAAGTAGCGGCTTGTATAGTCTGAGATGGTCCAATATCGAAACTTGTCTTTAGGTGCCGATGAAAGAGCCTCCACATTTGCATCTGCAAGCGCTTTTAAGTCGAGAGGAGCCTCCTTCACCATCCTTTGATGCATTTCAGCTTCATCCTTCGTCATTTCATGGACAGGATAATATAGCGGCATCAAATGCTGCGTATCATTATTACCCAATGATCCATCATCCTCCCCATCTAGCCGATGACAATGAGGACTATTTGCAAAACGGACCATCTCAGGAATTTTGTTCTTTCTCTTTATTAGTTTTAGAATAAATTCTTTTATGATTGGAACACGGAGGAGCCGCGAGAACAAATCGAGGGGCACCCCACACAGACGCGGCGCTTTGACTGCTTCGAGGTTGTACACTTGCATGATGGGATTTTTATGATGATTTGTACAGGCATCAGGCACGATTTTTACCACCTGTATCGTTGTAGATAGTAGCCTTAGTGTGCAGTTAAAGGTGTGATGTACGCACGAAACTGCATGCATTGTGACGAATGACTTCTTGCTGCTTCTAAACGGAAACACGCAGGTCTTGCAAGCGTGATGGGCCCAAGCCAATCCTTCAAGTGATGACCCCTACCTTACTTCCAAAATATTTTGTTTTTCCATAGTTAATGTTCCTTTTGTATTGTTAGTGGCCACACGTTCGGGCTAAAATTCCCCACTGGGGTAGCACTACCACTAAAAGGGCTAAGGGGGGAGGGTAATTATGGTTAACCCCTTCATACTTCACTGCAATTTGTCCATTAGTACCACTTATGCTCTTGGTACGGAACTGAACGTAGGTAAGTTGCTTTGATGGAAGCTTGTGGCTGTCTTTCAGTGCTGGCTCTTGTATCTTTATGACATTTATGAATGCCTCAAATGCAATCCTTTTATGCAGAGGGGAGAGGCTGTCTGTAGTCTGTAGTACTTATCTGTTGTCAGGCATCAGGTAGGAACAGAGTAAAGAAGTACTCCTACGTCATAGTTACTTATCTTATATCATTACTTCGCGTAATGACATTACGTGAAAGCCACGCCTTATATTATCGATATGGTATTCATATGGCGTCTTCCTCGATGGTAATTATATTGCACTCTTCCCAGTAGATGTCACCTTCATCTTGAAAGACTCTTTTGTCTCAAGTTCGATTACGGGTTGCTTGCGGCTTGTCTCCAGCCACCGATACTGCCTGTATCTGTATAGGTATAGAGGTTGCTCTGCAATGTGAGGCCTGCTACAGACGCACGTTCTTTTGCCCAGCTTGAACTCATCGCTGCAACATTAGCTAGTGTCATGATGTCCTCGTCAGCAACGTGGCCATTCACTTCGCCTTCGCAAGTTAGTCCTCTCCTCCGCTGCATCTCTCTGGACAGCATCTGCCAAGTCTGTTCGTCAAAAACAGCCCCCTTAAACGCCGCACGTCTGGCTAAGTAGATCTTGTCAAAGAGAAGTCTCTCGAGGCCAAGGATGTCGTCGAGCTCCCCCCTAAAAGAGCCTTGACGGATGCTCTCTCTAACTGCATCAGAATAGAGAGTCGTGTAGAGCTTGAATTGGTCGACATCCTCACTAGAATACCAAAGCTTATGCTTATCTGTTCTATCAGCGAAAACGATTACCTGGCACGTCGGAGCGAAGCGGACGCGCTGTCTGTTCCTATTGTTGTTGTTGTTGTTGTTGTTGTTCATAGTTACGTATCTTCTTATTTTTATGCAACTGTAGCAAGAGAAAAAATCAGTTGTTAGTGAAAAATGCTACTGTTTTTGGAAGCAGGAGAAAGTGCTATTAGTATCTTTTTCTTTTTTATTCCTGCAAAGGACTGCAAACATAAAAAAGCGAACCCTGCTGCGAACTCGGTTAGTCCTCTCAACCTAAGAAAATAAGTGATCTAGCCACACCATCATTTGACTGCCACCGGCCGATCTGTCGCGACCAACGTTGCCATAATGGGAGCATTAGAGAATGGATGAAGCCACCCAAACATACCCGTCATCCCATAATGGTATAGAATGATATTTGGGACGCTTGGGGCTGTTAAAAGAGCCCCATTATCACCCTGAAACCATGTGCCAACAATTACAAACACTCCATCTCACACGAAGACAATAATCAACAATAAACTATAGTATTAGCCACTATTAATGCCCAAAACACAACCAATACATCGACATAATGATAATATACATCGGTAGCAGTGTTGTTAATGTCTTTCGTTGGGATAACATCAATACTATTGGGTATAATAAATTATTCAAATACATGTTTCGCTCACATGACAAATATGTTATATATCCAGTTATATTGCCTAACCTGAACCTCCATATACCCCCAATATCATCAATGAAGTTCCATAGACGTTTGAGATGTTGTAAGTGTTGTTATTGACTGTTTATATGGTTGATTGTTGCATATAAATTATATTAAACATCACGTATCCAATACATAGACTCCCTGCATTATAATCAATAGAGAGAGTACTCTCCGACGTAAGACACGAACTCATACGTCAATGATACTTTATATATGAGAGGTGTCAAGTGAGGGACCTCGTATTGGAGCACATCATTGTCAAAAGGGTCATACCACAGGTGGACGGAGATTACCAATTATCATGGCGTCGATGGCGACTACGATTTCTCAACAACGGCATCAATCTCGACAGAACTTCGCCCCCACGATATCGCCGATAGTATTGGTGATCGATTGAAGTGCGTATATTGGTTATATTCGAAGCGTGTGTGTAGCTGTGGCCATTGGTAGGCCATTGGTAGGAGCGGCAGCTTCATGGTTGATGTCAAAAAATGGCAGCATTTGTAGGGTTAATGGGAGGTTTATGCGTTCCACTAGTCCCTACGTAGGAATTCGACCCTTAGAACCCGTGCCTAAGTTAGTACAATACCTACCTACCTACTTACTTCTGTGGAATGTATTGCCACTTCATACTTCCGATATTCTCGAAGTACAATACTTCTTCTTACTTTTACGATTGCGTTGGAGTCAGGGGCACAATCTGCTATCTGAATATAATTAATAATTCTAATTCAGAGTTCTTGACTATATTGACTCCAGGGTTTGCTGGTTTGCTCGGCCTGCTGTCGCCAGGTCGTCTTTAGAGTCCGAGTGAAGAAGAAGTTGCCGTTCAAATTAGTTGCCTTGTGTAAATCTCTGTCAGACATGCGTACACTGAAGCCATCTTCCTTGAGCAAAACACATGACACCCTCGCTTAAAACTCGGGGTGGCCCTCCCTACTCCCTACCGACCAAGAGCGCAGCCAAACGAAGGCGACAATCAAAGTCAAAGCACTCCCCAAACAGTAGAGCGTATGAAAAGAAGAGACGGAACAACATCCAGAGCATCGTCACAGGTTCCAGACTGTAAAGGGTAGTAAACTCCGCGGATACCGCTCTGTCTGCACAACTCGAGTCTGCATGCAGCACTGCTGCAATTGAATAGAATGACAGCTGGGCCACAAAGGAATAAAATCGCTGCTGCTGCAGAGACAATATTATGGTACTAGTTGCTTCTTGTTCCAATGGCAGCTCAACCATACATCGAAAAGAAGAGAGCATAATAAATAACGAAGTCGATCAGATATTTATCAAATCATGTACAGACATACGCAGCTTGGATAGTGGAAGTGGATACTGACCAAGAACAGAAACTCTCGATGTTTCTTGCTGGGTTCTGATTAGTTTATACCCTTGGCCTCCAGGCTTCTTGTGTACCGCCACAAGCATCCCAAGCAAGCCTTTTTTGTATAGATATAATGTTAGATATATTGTTGTACCTTGGGAAGTGCTGTTGTTGCTGCGTACGATATTACAATCCCAAAAGAATCCTTCCAACTCATGCTTTCTTTTCAATACAAGTAATAATGCCAAGTAAGCTCCTCCAACACTTTCCACGATGCAACAAACCCTTTCGGAAAGGTTACAAAGTTCCCTACATTGACAATTTCAGGCACACCCGTCGATTGTGGAATGATCTCCAGCTTGCCCGACAGCACATAACTTAGTTCCCCATACGGCATTTCTTTATCGACAACTTGATTCCCCACCCCCCACTTTGGCTTATCACTTGTTGTCCATGTAGGCCAATTTTCGACATCTAATTGTTGTAACTGGGACGATGATGCTTTTTGTATTTGGAATTCAGTACTGAGTATCTCTGGACCGGTAGTTCCATCATCATCGATGCTTCCGCCTCCCTCTGAGTACTTTTCTGGCCAACCTACTACGGCTGGGTGTTCTTCCACTGCGAATTGTGCGGTGCTGCTACTGCTGCTGCTATATTGATGGCATGATAATTGTCGACTGGTGGGTGGCGTGAAGCCATTTGACACGCTGGCAAGCAGGGATAGTGCTGTGATGGTAGCGGTCTTCATGGTTGGCGTGTTGTGTTTGCTTTATTTTTTATTTTGTGACGCCACTGTGTTGATCACAAGCGCCAGCGTGCGGTTACAAAATGCTTTATTTGTGACCACTCACGATTTGGTCACATCACGCAAAAAAAACGTCACAGCCTTGCAGTGTTGGTCACACAACGGTTAATTTGTGACCACACTGAATGCAGAGTGTAACGAAGCATGAATGGCAGAAAACGTCTACAACCAAAGTGTTCGTGGTCCATGTAAAGCAATTTTAGACCGCACGCCGTTGCTTGAGATAACACTCGTACGCTTCACAAACATAACCACCGTCGTGCTGTGGTGTAATCAAACTCTCAGATGTTGAAGAGTGGCGTGACCAAAACTCGTGGCGCGCCACTCGTTTGTGTCCACACCCTCTTCACATCTGATGGTTGACACACACCACTCGCACTAGTGTGATTATGTATAGTGTCGCTATCGCAGGCAGTGTGATGACGTGGAAGGTGGAAGTGGAATGCACCGCGCCCAAGGCGAGGGTAATAAATACCGCGCCCACCCTTGACAAAGTGGAAGTAAGAAGCTCCTACAACGTAAAATCCTACAGCTACAGTATCCCGTATTGATATTGAGTGAGAGACAAGTGGGGATTAGAGAGCTCCCTTCGATATATAGCCTGGACATCGCTGTGTGGGGAGGAGAAATCGACAGATCACCAAGCCAAGCAGCAAATGTAAATGTTATCTCGTACTCGTATACACATGAGGAACGTTCCCGAGACCGAGAGCTTGCAGCTTGCAGGCTGTGAATGACGTCTCTGAAATGAATTGAGGTAGCTTGCAGTAGTGGATCCCTTCCTCTAATAGATCGCACCTTTCTTCATCACTTGTTCTTACAAACAATTCTTCATCACTCGCTTTTACGCCTTACGCACTGCATCAATTTAGATTTCAAGAGCAAGAGACCAGTGACAGCAGAATGAAAAGCATCATTTCGTGTGAAAAAGTGGAGAGAATTCTTCAAGTTGGCTTGTGTAGAAGAGATGCTGATGAAATCAGGAGATTTTGACACAGTGATGCCAAGCGCTCGAACTTCTTATTCTAATCTCACATTGTGAGGATGCCTCCTGGCAGGTTTTGGTGGTGTGTATAAATGACATTTTCCTACATGTTAGGTCTATTTCTCTAAAGCTAAAGACAAGAAGCTATTCTTCTCGTCTGCGGAATCAAAAGGGAGTGCGGGACCATGCACCCACAAGATCTTCTGCGTTGTGTCTAGAGAGGTCTAGATCAACAAGCTCTAAAAGGCTAAGGCTAAGGCCTTCACGCTTCTTGCTCTTGATCGTCATCTTCATCATCTGAGATGTGGGCGGAGACATCAACATCGAGGTCCACGAGATCATGCAAGAGTAAACTTGGATGAACTTCGAAAGATACTCTTGTCTTGCGCTCGAGGAAGCCACCTTGCTGTACGATGGGGTACGAGTTATTTCCCTTTCGTCGCTTTGAAGCTGAAGCGTCATCATGACCATGATTGTTTCTGTCGATCTGCTGACCACGGTCACTGATACTGGCGTATCGAAGGGCTTTGTTGAGGGATGAAAGATAGTCCAAGTCATCCTCTTCCTCGTCCTGTTCGTTGTCGTCTCCTAAAAGCAAGAGTTCTTTCATGCGGATGAGGTTGCTTGAATACTTCGTGAAGGCATCTAACTTTGGCTGCGGCGCAGCGACGGCAAGGTTCGTCATATCACTGTTACTGTTACCGCCACCGTCATGTTGCTTGGTGGGTACACTGATGATCTTGGTGTTGTTGATGGATGCCATTTGTCAGAGATGAAGAGAAGTGGGCATTGGGATTGGGTACTTATGTGTTTGCTGCTGTCAAATGGCCTGCGTGTTCCTCGCTTCCTCTTGAACTCTGAACAGCCGCACAACGCACAAGTGCAAGCAAGGAGGAGCGGTATCACCTCCTGTAAGCAGTCTTAGCCAAGAGTAAATGAGCCTTAGCTGGTTCGCAATTTGCAAGCATCCTTTTTCCCTCGCCTCCTTTACATCAACTTTTTTATATAAAGAGCACAGCTGAATGACTGCAAAGCTCAAAATAACCGAGAGGCAGCTCTTGGAACGTCGAAACTACAAGTTACTCGTTACTCCCTTTCGTAGATGCTTCGAAACTGTTCTAATCGTCTAATGTTGAACCTCAACTGTGATGGATTTGCAATGCATATTTATGTGTAGAAAATAGCCGAGAGGCAGCTCTTGGAACTTCGAAACTGTACCAGTTACTCTCTCTCGTAACTTCGAAGCTGTACCAGTTATGTACTCTCTCTCGCAGACTGTTCTACTGCGTAATGTTGTACCTACGGTCTGTGTTGGATTTGCAATGCATATGATATGTAGACCTTGTAAACGGTGCACAGCGGTGAATGATAGAACACTTCACGTAAACGGTATTGTAGGTGCACAGCGGTGAATGATAAAACACTTCACGTAAACTGACGTCACGGCTGATGTGGCTTATTGATTATTTCTCAAGTATTTGCTCCACAAATTAGTTGGTTTTGGTTTCAACATCTTGTCAACAATTCAATTTCTCTGCTCTCCCTTTATTTTGGCTTGTTCCTCTTGGCATTCTTGACTCCCTTGTCTTTCCTTGTGACCATATTAGCAGTCTTTGCACCCCCAAAGTTCTTCTTTGGCTTTTTCAGTTCTTCTAAGTCAACCACTGGTGCATTGCCAATTCTCGCACCTCCACTGAAGTATCGAGCTTCGACCTTTGCCTTAAAATCCTTACTCTTGTCCATGTAGAATTTGTAATCTCCTCCATACTTGACGAGTTTCTTGTCTTCAATGGCGACAATTGTTGTTGCGACTTTACTGATGAAGTAACGATCATGGGATATTACGACTACTGACCCATCAAAGTGTTGCAATGCCTCCTCGAGCATTTCTTTTGCTGGAATGTCCTGTAAGTATAGATAAACGCGACAGTATCGTGCACAAGTTGAAGATGAGTAATGGTATCAAACAATAAACTCAAGGTCAAGGCAAGCAAACAAAGAAACAACGTACCAAGTGATTCGTCGGCTCGTCCAAGATTAGTAAATTTGATTCTCTCAACATCATACAGCACAAAGAAAGTCGTGCCTTTTCTCCTCCACTCAAGTTCTCAACCTTCTTTTCTACTGCATCGCCCTTGAAAAGGAACTGACCAAGCAACGCACGCAATTCATTGTATGATTGGCCATTACTAGCTCCCTGCACTGTATCCACAACAGTCTTATCCAAGTCAAGAACATCCGCTTGATTTTGCTCAAAGTATGCAGGATAGACATTGCTTCCGATGAATTCAGCCGCACCTTTATCGGGCTCTTCTTTGCCCATTAAAATTCGCAACAGAGTCGATTTTCCTGAGCCGTTCGGACCAATGATTGCAATTCTATCACCCTTTTCAATGAACAAGTCACTATCTTCAAACAACGGATTGGCACCATCGCCATAAGCATGGCTGAGTCCTTTAACCTCAGCTACCTCAGGACTTAACCGAGGAGCATCGGGGAATCGGAAACGGAATGGTTTGCCAACAAATGGTGGTTTTTGTACATAATCAGGACTCTTGATCAATTTCTCCAACTGTGCCGAACGCTGTTTCGTCGCCTGTGGTTGTTTCAGTTTGAACTTTTGGATCCATTTCCTCTCCTCCTTTATTTTCTTCTCTTGGGCATCGTACGATGCATTCCATGCGTCCATGCGAGATTTCTTCAATTGTAAAAACTTGGAATAGTTGCCATTATACTCGGTACAAAGACCTCCTTCAGCATCCACAATTTTGGTACAGACTTGATCCAAAAACTCACGATCGTGACTGACGATTACCATTGGTAGGTTCTGATTTCTTAAGAATGCCTCTAGCCACTCGACACTTTCCAAATCCTATCATTATTATCATGTCAGAACGATTAAAGCGAGTTAGTACAAGGACGAAAATAAGTAAACACACAATAGTAATAATTGGGTACCAAAACGCACCAAGTGATTTGTAGGCTCATCCAACAACAAAATATTCGGATCTTGCAACAATACCTTCCCCAAACCAATACGCATCTTCCACCCTCCACTAAACGCACTAACTTCATAATCCCCCTCTTCCGGTTCAAATCCCATCAAATCCATAATCTTACTAACTCGACTATCCAACGCATTCACATTCTTGGCATCAGCCTTGTTTTGCAACTTGTTCATACGATCCAAAACCTCCTGCATCTTATCCGCATCATCAGCACTACCACTCATCGATGCCAATTCCTCCTCCGCCTCACGCAATGAATTCATAATATCCGCTTCTTCCGTAAACACCGCCATGAATTCCTCACGCAACGTCCGTGTAAGATCAATCTCATCAATAAATTCCTGACGAAGCATCGCGACACGTAAATCCTTGGACGACTTTACCACATCTCCCGCGGTGGGTTCCAACTCCCCTGCGAGGATTCGTAATTGAGTCGTCTTTCCTGCCCCGTTGGCTCCGACTAATCCGATTCTATCACCGGTTTGGACACCCCATGTGGCTGATTTGAGTACAGGTTGATCACGGAAAGTGATGGCGATGTTCTCAAGTCGCAATGCTGTGTAATCTGGTTGAGATGATTCCATGACACGGATACGTGGTGGGGGACGTTCTTTACGGATACGTTCTTCAGCGGTGAGTTTGCCCTTCTTTGCTGGTTCAGCTGCCGCGGGTGGTGCAGCAGCGTCTCCATTAACTCCATTAACAGCAGCAGCAGCTGGGATACCAAATTCATCAACATCAGCAGCACCACCATTCTTTTCCATTTGTTCCAACTCTTCCACAGTCACACCCAACTTCTTCGCCCTCCTCTTCATATCCTTCTTGGCCTGTTTCTGTGCCTCCTTCTCCGCCTTTTTCGCTGCCATTTTCATTTCCTTCTTACTCAATGGAGGTCCAGCAGCATCCTCACTACCATTCACATCACCATCATTAGCATTATTCACCCTCCCCGCCCCCTTCTCCGCAGCCTCCATCTCCGCCAAAGCCTTCAAAGCCTTCTTACGTTTATTCTTCTCCATCTCATCCTTCTCCGCAGCCGCCATTCGTTCTTGTTCTTTCCGTGCCTTCTTTTCTTCCTTTTGACGTTGTTTTTCCAGTGCCATTTGTTCTTTTTTGGTGAGGGGTTCATCTAGGAATGCGTCAAAGTCGACTGCTGCTGCTGCTGCTGGTGATGCTGCGCCTTTTTTCTTCTTGTTCTTCTTTTCAAGTGCCATTTGTTCCTTTTTGGAAAGGGGTTCATCTGCTTCATCGAATAGTGCCGTGGCGGTAGCTGTAGTAGCTCCTCCGCCAGCTGCAGCATTTTCTTGAGCTTCGATTGCCTCCAGTGCAGCTAGGGCAGCGTCTTTGGGTGTCTTTTTCTTCTTTTTGGCATGCAGTGCCGTTGATGATGATTCAGGTGATGATGATGATGATGATGTTGCTATTGGTGTGATTGGACTTGTTAATGTTCTTTGGAAATTTGTGACGCGTGGAGCTGACGATGAGGAGGTGGGATTTGGGATGGTGAAACAGTCGGAGGGAGATATGCCCAGTGCGACGAGGAGTAGTGCCCGTGGGAGAACGAGCTTCATGGTTGCTGTTGTTGTTGTGTGTGTATAGAGTATTATAGATAAAGAGCGTCGTTACACTACTATCTATTGAGTTGATTTGTCCTCATGGAAGTTTTATTCTGTGGTGAGACGTCAGTGAGTGATGTGTGATGTGGCTGACTTTTTGGCGGGAGTACTGTAGGACACGTAGTAGGCATGGGATTTGTATCAATTGATTGTTAGACATCATTCTATCTTGACCCATGGAATTTAGAAGCAGTATGTCCTTTTAGCTCCTCTTCAAAATAAAACACCACCCATCACCGACTGCCGCCGGCCGGCCGCCGGTCGCCGGCCCGCTTTCGGCTGCCGCTTGCTCAGCACATTGCTTCTTTGCTCGCTGTTAGTTGGTTCCCATGCAGGCTTGATCCCTTGCTCGCCTCCCCAAGAAAGACCGAGGAGAATGAATAGTAAAGTCAATCCACCATATCGACGACGGTTGCTCCTTCGCCCCATGCTACTGCTTTTGTTTGCTACTAACATCTCTGCGGCAAGAAACAAGCACCTCACATCGTGTCAAGCTTTTCGTCGACCTTCAATTCAAACCTACTTCTCTGACGCCTTTTCTGCATCTGGATCATCGTCGAAAAGTAGAGCTGCCTTTGCCGCACTCGATAACCATCATCAACGAAGAAAACAACAACCTACGAGATATGGTCGTCACGAGAAACAAATACTTACAAAACTGAAATCTACGCAAACATCATCACACCCCGAAAAGCATGACACCAATTCCAAACAACGAAATCGTCAATGTTACAATAACCCATTGATTCAATCCAGAATACAAGATTTAACATCTCATCCTGCAGTAGTATGGGATAAATCATCCACATTTGCATCCATGCAAAAGAAGAAATTGAGTCGACTACATTTGCATCTCTTTGATAGAACCAATGGTACTGATAACACCTCAGTAGATGATGATGATAGTAGTAACGACAACAACAACATAAGTGTAGTAGCGTATCGGGATGATCTTTTTGATCAATTTGCAACAGTAGTATGTCATGCGGGCGTTGTTGCACGGAAAGAAGTATTTGAGACTTGGGCTTCGGCTTTGCATATTCATTACACATTTTTGACGGATGACAATCCCACTGACAGCAGCAGCAGTGGTAGACCTATCAAGAGGATTGTTGATGTTGCATCGGGTCATGGGCTGTTAGCATGGGCTTTACTGTTGTTGAGTGACGAAGAAGAACGCAGAAGCAACAACAACAGCAACACTCCAGCAACATCAACAAGAGAACATAACGAAAAGCAACCACTTACAGTATTCTGCCTGGATGTTCAAATGCCTCCATCCGCAGAATTAATCCACAACTCAATGATACAACAGTGGCCTCATTTAGAAGATCGCTTTGATTACGTTGAAGCAAGATTAGAACAGCTTGTTCCACATCCATCCTGTCTTCTTGCCTCGGTACATGCATGTGGAATACTATCCGATGTTTTAGTCGCAACTGCTGCAGAGTATCAAATGCCATTGGCACTGGTACCTTGCTGTCATAGTCGTAAACGAAGGTTATTGGAAGACTGTGCATCACCATTTGCAAAACGAGAATATGATGATATTTTGAATGCAAAGAAAAGTTTGCCAAATCTTGCCGATCTGTTGGACGAGGCACGAATGACTGCGTTGGAGAATGCAGGGTGCGATGTTATGGAGGTATTTATTCCAGAAATATTTACTGGGAAGAATCGGTTGATCATGGCACGTCCTTCTAATACTCCTTTGGTGGCAAAGAGTGACGATGCTTCCGTGACATCACTAGCTACCGAAAGCCCAGAAAGATCTCCCTTTCGGAAAGGACAAATGCCCCCACTTCTGGATGGCGACAAAACTTCCACCACCACAGCAGCAATCAATCCAAAGGCACGCTTCATGAAGGGATTCTACGTACCATGCGAAGACACAAACGAAAGTCGAGACATGGTCTCCAACATTGCCGGTAGGGCAGCAGCCAACAAACGAAAGGAACTGATGCACAATCGAAATCATGTGGATGCTCCTCAGATGGATCTCTCACTTTGGCTTCCGCCAGAAGATGCAGAGGTGGGAGATGGTGGTTTGTTGTCTGAAGAGTCACTCACTCGCATTTTGGAAATGAAGAGTCCTGAATATGTCACTTGTGAAGTTACCAAGATGGGGGATGTGTACATCAACCCTGCTGGACGCAAGGCACAACTATTTCGAGTACAATATAATAACCAAGTAGATGGAGAGACACTATCATTTGACGAAGCGAAATCAATACATGCTCAGCTCCGTGATGCAGTGCCAATAAACTTTCCTGGTGCTGAATGTCGATGACTACCATATAACATTTAAACTCAATTAGACTTTCAATTTGCAAAAAGGCCTTTATTACGTAGCAATTTCATTTTCACTCCCCATACAGCTATCACAAAACTGATAATACGGAATTGTATCCAGTAGAAACTTATCCACCTTCTCCCTAACCTCAGGATTGTACCAAATACACTCCTCCTCCTTATTTCTTACATCATTCGTCTCTCTTTTTACATACGGCGTGGATTCAAACCGACGATGGCTTAGAATTGTAGACATGTGATCTATATAGTTGGTGAATTGATTGTGGAAACTGAAGCATTTGACATCAAATAGTTCCAGCATGGCGTGATCGTACCGATTCAGATACAAAAAGCACTTTTTGACAGAGTTGAATAACTCTTCATCAGTTTTGGCATCACATGCAATTTTATGCTTTGTGGGTAGCCCTTTCTCTCCTACCTTTCCATGTTCTTCATAGTTACACATTGACATGAGATGTTCAATTCGATCTCTACATGGGACATGCAATTCCATATTTACTCCGTGAAACTTGCCATTTCCAAATTGTTTCCAAAATGACCAATCCAATTCATTACTAATGTAATCACAGTTTTCGTACCCAATATCGCTCATGATTCTTGGATTCACTCGAGAGCGTGACCATACTGATCCCCCGCTCAATACCACTGCTCCATTTCTAGCCTTTGCTTTTTCATTATCGTTGTAGGCATCGTAGGAGTAGCCCTTGTGCCCGCAGACGTTATCAAATTTGTTGGCGATGATGCCGTTGAGGGATGTGCCTCCCGTCTTCGCCATGTGAACGTGACCGTAGATAATGGGTGGGTGATTGCTTTTTACATTATTTGATGTGTTGGATAATATGAAGTCTGCAGGGACGAGAATGAAGTAGAGAGCAATTGTTGCTGCCAAGACAAATGGCAGTAGGAATCTGTGGCGGTGGCGAAAGCTAGCGTCGCTGACGAGGAATTGACAGCGTCGTCGGTATGACAGTGGAGATGAGTTACTGGCAGCGGCGGTGGTCAAGCTCGTCGAGAGCGGTGCCGATTCCCCAGCGTCATCTTTTTTTGGAAGGTGTGGATCACGCCGCAGCATGGTGCTTTAAGTATGGCTATTTCTTATTACTATGTAAGGATTGGCCACCATGCATATGCTGCTTTGTTTGAGTTCAGTCAATAGCAGGCAATAGCGGGTGTGGCCGGTCATGGCTTATGTCTCACGCGTAGGATGACTGCCATGGTCATCATCGTCATCATCAGGTGTGGTTTGGGCTGATCGTTTTTGGCGCGCGGTACTTCCTTGAAGATGGTGTCTTGATTTTCTATTGAGAAGCCCACAACATTGATGCACATGACTCTGACAGAATCTGATGGAAGCCTGATGCGATGCATGCTTGAATGGAAAAGTGACATGGGTTCTCGACATGGTTCTCGGTCTATCGGTTCGCGGCCAACATTCCTCAGTTTGTAGTAGCGACAATACATAATAAGATCCAACAATGAAACTCTCTTCTGCTCTTGCCACCCTAATCGCTTGTCAACGCCGCGGCCAAAGCATCTGGGCATCGGCAGATGAGCGCAGGCTTCTCCTCAATCAAGCCGACGCCGCCAAGAGAGTCGATGACATCGTCAAGATGGCCACTGCTTCAGATGTCCACGGTGTTGCGCTGCCCCTGAACTATGTTGTCCTCAGTTCCAATGTAGGAGGTACGCAGCAGCTTTCGGTGGCGTTGCGCCTACCAGGAGTCGATAAGGACCTGAACGTTATGATTGACACTGGGAGTTCACCGCTTGTGTTCTGTGATAAGTCTCTGATGGAGGAGGCAGTTAACATCACCAAAACAGACTATGCACAATGCAACACGTATGGTGGTGCACTTTCTTGTCAAAACGATCCTTCTGCTGACGAATCTTTCTACGTTGGTCAAGTTTTCCAGGGAAACATTACAGCTAACAATGCTAACACCGGCAAAGTTATTGCATCAATGGATGAATCATATTTTGTGATCTCTTCACAGGTGCAAAATTATTTCTGCGATGGACCTTTAAACGGAATTATTGGCGTGGCGTATAGTCTTCTAAATCGTGGTTATAAACTTCCGTCTCCAG
The DNA here is from genome assembly GCA_030544225.1 of Skeletonema marinoi. Taxonomy (NCBI): domain Eukaryota; phylum Bacillariophyta; class Thalassiosirophyceae; order Thalassiosirales; family Thalassiosiraceae; genus Skeletonema; species Skeletonema marinoi. The sequence goes on along the minus strand of CM060485.1, from coordinate 151,451 downwards.
ACTTCAACGTCTTGAATTTGTGGAATCAGTCTTGTGAAATCGATAACAAATCTGTTGGATCATGCACAGGTAACATGACTTATGAGAACCTGCCCGCTCCCCTTGAACAGACATTGTCGGAAAATGTTCAGTCTGGGATCATCTCAGCCGAAGCCTTTGGTTTGTATTGTGACTACGCAGCAACGATCGGATCAAAGGTAGATACTATTGTTCCAAGTCTCGGAATCTTCTTTGGAGGCGATATGGCTTTGAACAATACATTCTACAACGGTGGAACTCCTCAGGTATGTCTTTGTTGCTTGCTGATACTTTTGATATATCCATGTACGCTTCTCTAACATTTCTTTACGTCAGGTTGCTGCAACGCCTAGCTGCTGGGGTGAGTATGCGGAGTACTTCCTCATATTGAAATCTATTCGTGTGCCAGGTTTGAATATGACACAGTCCGGCTTCAGCCAGTGCTATGATTGTGTCAACGCCCGCTGCCACACTGATTCAGGAACAAGCTGGATTTCAGTTCCACTTCCCGCAAGTCAATGTAACGGTTTGGTGAACACCGATGATGACACCCTGAAGAAAATGGGATCGTTGTTGCTTGATATCGCGGGAGTAAACGGCGCCACTATCACTCTCTCTCTTCCTCTGCTATGGTTGAAAGAACAGGCAGAGATGCTCGGCTCCAGGTTTCGTTGTAGCGGTACTTCAGGAGATTTTGTCCTCGGTTTCCCAATCTTTCAGCATTATTATCTTGCTTATGACATGGGAAGCAAGACAGTCACTTTCGTCGATCTTCCGCTCTCCAATGAAACCGAGGCCCTCATTAATGGACCCGAGCTTGGTGGAACTAATGAATCTCCTAGCTCAGGAACCACTGAATCTCCTAGCTCAGGAAATTCCGTCGATCTTCCGCCCTCCAATGAAACTGAAGCTCTTATTAATGGATCCAAGACCAAAGAATCTCCTAGCTCAGCAAATCATGTCCACTCAACGACCATCTTCTTGGCTGTTGGTTCCTTGCTGCTTGCATTTCAGTACATCTCGTAAGACATTGATGCCGCCTTTTGTAGACATGTACGTTTTGCTAATTAGATAGATTAGCTTAATATATTGAAAGAAAACTAATTGTTGTGTTGCATACTGCATAGATATTCTATTTCTTTCTCAGACTTGCCAGCCTCTTTCGTATAGCGCTGTTGACACGACAATGTTGTTCCTTGAAGTAACCCTAAAGTATACGAGACAAGATGCTAGTCTCCACCTAAGAGATGATTGATTTTTAGAGATTCACACAAGCGCAACTTCGACAGTTATGACATCTCCTCGCACACATTTTGCATCAAGAAGACAATTTGAAAATCATTGAATCAGTCCCATATATTGTTGTCTTGTTCTAAATCTCGCTCGCTCTCTGCTCTACCGCTTTCGGTCTCGCCCTCTACACGCGCCATCACTGTTGTTGCACCACCCTTCCACTACCTTATATTTGTCTCAATTTATCTTACTGCTTCTGTTCTATACATCACATTATATGAGAACCCGACATCAATTTTTCATTTCTATTTCTACAAACTGCATCTCTAATCTAATAGGAGTACAACCCCTCCATTCCTTACAAATCATCCTTCTCCCAACGATTTCTCAACTTCTCCCACTCACTCTTGGTCCTCGGTCCAAATTTCTGAGGACCTTTCCGTTCCGTAGCATTCTTGGAGGCTCGTTCCATTTGATGTAATATGGTGGAAGTGCGTTTTGTGTAGAGCGTTAGGCCGGCGGATGCTCCGAGTATTATTGCTGCGAAAGTGAATTGGAGGGGTGTTATACCGCCGCCGCCGCTGCTGCTGCTGCTCTTGTCGTTGGAAGTTGTTGCTGGAGAGGATGTTGTATTTGTCATGGTTGTCGTGTGCTCTTATTATGAGCTTGGTAGTTTCATCTGCAAGAAGTTGCAACATCGGGCTTGTGGGTTCTCTAGTTTATTTTTCTACGCGCGTAACCTTGGTTACGGGGTAAGATTATTTGGACTACGTGCGTACGTGGGTACGTGCGTCAGCGTAGTGGGTTGAGAACTCTCTGCATTTCCCTCATTAATACGACGGAAAGCATTTGTGTCTGTGCAATTTGTAAAAAGGCTCAAGGCATCATTGTAACAATAGTTGTTGCGTGAAGACTGGATTAAAGGTCCATCACCTAGTAAGGAGATGGCTGTAAGACCGGCTGAGCCAGTTGCAAAGCAAATGTCTCGTCCGAAATGTTGAGTGTAATAGGTGGAAGGGTCGGGGCTTTTGTAGGATAGGCCAAAATTTTCATTGGGATGTTGTCTTCTCCAGATTTCGTCTGCTCTCTCCAAGATGTTGGATGGGATTTTTGTTGAGGAAGCTCTGCTGGCCATTTTTTTTGCGTGGGGGAATTTGTTGGGGTCGATGTTGTGAATGTTGTTTGAATCGATGGTTTTACCGTATAGGAATCTATTCATGGTAGGTCCAAACAAACCGAGTGGGCTAATGGCAAATGGTATGAGTTGCATGTTTGAATTGTAGAGATCTTCAATGATTTCCTCGCCTGAAATGGTTATGCCTGTTTCTGGGCATGTGCGTGCTGTGTTTGTAGCTCTGCCTCTTTGAAACTTGCTCTTTTCCGCTGCGATGAGTGACGTAGTAATATTGTTTGATTTAGCGTCACTTCCACCGCGGGACGGAGGAGGGCAAGTGTCTGAGTTGCATAAAATGATGTCAAAGCCGATCTTGTTGAGTCGGCATCGGAAGTGGCCATCATTTGAGATGGTTGGTAGGTTGATGTGGCTGTCAAAAGGTCTGACTCTTGAACCCCGTAATTTTTTTACCAGGCAAGTTTGTTCTTTCATTGCTTTTGAGTCTGCAAGTCTGACTAGTGGCATGAGTCTGTTCATGTATTCACACCAGGATGAGTTCCATTGATCGTGCATTTTTGTCTTTATTTTCTTTCCTAACACGCTGCATTGGTAGAGGTGATCTCCTTTTTTATCGAAGTCTTGTTTGCAGAGTGGACAGATGAGATGATTTGCATCGTTGTTTTCCCAAATGTTTATGCGGAGGCATCTAAGGAGGTTGTAGCGAAATAGATTGTTAGGTTGTCGGTTGTTTTGGTCTGTGCGTGGTAGGTCGAGAAGTCCTTGTCCGAATTTTCCATCAAGTATTTCTTCTATGTTGTGCTTGCTGTCTTGGTCGAGGTTGAAGATGACATCCTCTGTTAGTCTATCTGCTAGTGATGTATTTATTCGTTCGTGGCAGGTGTTGAGTTTTGTTGAGTTGAGAAAGGGTTCCATTTGATTTGATTCCTGTTTTGTACAGATGGTCGCAATTTCCGGGCCGAATTTGTTGAATAGTTGGAGTAATTTCGATGGGTTGTTTGTGTGGTCTTCATATAACGATGTGATGGGTTGTGGGAGCATGTACCTTTTGTGATGTTTGCCTAGGTTTACACCGTTGTAGATGGTGTCGAGTGTTGTTTTAGTTGCTAAGATGAAAGATGGAATGGCCTTTAGGCGTGGAGAAGTGATTCCTATGCCGCCTCTTTTGGTGTCAATGTTTGTTAGTAGTTGGGAGTGGATTGGTATGGTTTCTTTTTGAGTTATTGCTAGGATCACATTCTTGTTGAGCTCGTCGAATGCTTTTGTGGTGGGACTATCCCATTGATGCCATCGGGATGGTGGGCAGTTAGAGTTGGTGGCATGTGCATAGACATCAGCTGGGAAGAGGTGATTTAATCTTTGTGTTGTGCATTGACGATATAGTTGTAAGATAGTTTGGTCATCTTCCAATCCGCAAAGGAGGTTTGCTGCATCTTGTTGTGCATTAGATAGGTAATCTTCAATAAACTTAGCTTGGAAATCGTCTGAGCCGATAGGTGAGCCGAGGACTCGCAATCCGTTCACTTCTTCATGCATTTGAGAGTTTTTGTTGGAGTACTTTGTAATTGCGTTGGTAAGGGTTGCACTATTGATTGGTTGTTGTTGTAGTAGTTGTGGCAGTATTGATTGGCCGGAGGTGGAGGTCATGATACGAGTTTTATCTGTGTTCATTACAGCACCTAATGGTACACCGTAGTGTTCAAATCGTTCGAGGAAGAAGTTTACATCTTCTATTGGGAGGAGGCAGTTTGTGTCATCGACATATGCCATGATGATTGGAAGTCCTCCGTTTCCATCGTCGCCTGCATTGTTTTGAGATCGTCTGGTGGCTGCTCTTTGTTGTAGTTCTTTATCAATTTGTTTGAGGATGTGGGTGAGGACTATTCCTGCAAATATTGGAGAGAGAGGACAGCCTTGTGTGAAACCTTCTTCGACTGTAAATTGTTCCCATTCATTCTCACTGTTTTTGAACATGGCGGTGTGGTAGTCTTGGTATAAGCTATCTGTGAACTTTTGAAGGTGTGGGAATTCATGGGCAATGATTTCTCTGAGTTTGTGGCGTGATACTGCATTGAACATATTTCTGATGTCTAGAGATACGAGGGCTCTGGTGGGTAAGGATCCTTGGGCCTCAGGGTTAGTGATGTACTTCTCGACTCCTAAGCGAAGGGTGTTGACTACTGTTGTTATGCCTCCTTGAACTCCGACTGCATAATTGTATGGGAGGAGATATGATGCGAAGTCATCTCTGTTTTTGCGCATAAGAAGATTGGCAGTTATGCGTCTTGTGGCTGTTGGGACTCCTATTGGCCGAAGTTTCTTGGGGTTGTTGGTATCTTTGTGAAACGCTACAAAGTAGATGGTATTGATGATATTCCGTTCTCGTTTACCATAGTTGGCGTTGGCTATATTTGAGAAGAAAGTTGCGAGATCATGTGCAATAGATGACTGTGGGAGAGTTTTAAGATTTGCATTTGATGGTATGCGTTTCTTGATTAATTTGATGAAAGGATCGATGGAGTCTCCTTGTATTCCAGAAGCTTTTCCCGTGGATAGGTCTCTGATGCGTTGGACTACTTCTTCTGCACTGAACTTTACTAAGCTTGGATTTGCTTGTGAGCGGGTTTGTGGTTTTGATGGAAACTGAGGCTCATATTCTAGACACGGTGGGTGAAGTTCCTGACATATTTGGATGTTGTCGGGAGTGTTTGGTGCAATGGGTGTAGACTTTAGTAGTCTTGCTGTAGCTGTGCGGAAGTCATCCGCATCGGCTGCTCGCTGGGCTGAGCGTTTGATGTAATCTGATGGATGTTGCTGATTAGTTGTTGGTGTGGAAGACTGGGCTTGTGATTGCGCTGATCTTGAAATCACTGTACGTGATTCTGCGTAGAGTTCTTCTAGTTTTCCTGCTCGAAACAAATGGATTCTTCGCTTGATTAATTGTGTTAGTGATGAGCTGCTGTTGGTTTTATTTGTTGGGGCGAGGATGAGTTGTTCGTAAAGGTAAATAAGTTGTCCCGCTGCGACATCCGTGTCATGAGAAAACTGTGATGCTAAAGGGCCAGTTCCTGGTTTCTTCATTTCATTTGTTGCTTTAATGATGTCTTGTAAAAGGTCGAGAATCATGTCTTCAAGTTGGTGTTTGAGACTTGGGAGTAAATTTGTGCGAAAAGGTGGTGGTTCTTGATCATGATTCCTTAACCAAGTGAGACCTTGCTCCCAATTGTTGTTGTGTATTGTGTTGGTTGATTTATTAAAGAGATGCTTAGTAAGGATGGTAGCATTATCTGATGTCCGATGTTCGATGTGTGTTTTGCAGTGTGTAGAGAATCTACTAGGACTAGTAAATAATTTTGGGGTACTACATTGGTGACACACATGTAATTTTTGTTCCATTAAATACTTCAAAGGGATGTTGGCTAATTCGTGCTTGTGCTCGCTGGTAAGATGCTTGACTAGAGTAGTGTTGGAATCGAAGCCTCGTGGCTTATCTGCAGATGGATGTTGCGTGCAATTCGGGAAGGGGCACGCAAGCCCATGTCTTAGAGGGAGTGGTCCGACTTGCCGTGAAGTTGGGCTAACCAAGGACCGAGGCGATGATCATCTTGGAGTTTGATGAGGGCATAGAGTTGAAACTCTTCATTGGCAGGACAGTTCAGCTTGCAATGGTGGGCAAAGGCACTGGCATTTTCCATTGCCGTGTCAAGAGGCAAGAGCTTGATAGTGTCGTCGACTTGGAGGCGGTGGCAATCATAGACCGGGTGGTTGAGGATTCCTTGATTGTGGATTGCATCCCGTAGGGCGACTTTGATTTGATTACTCGCGTTATGAACCCCCCCCCCTCATTTTGAGAGCCAGCTTCAAGATGTTGCAGAACAAGAGCAAATGAAGAACCACCATTACTTTCAGTAGGAGCACATCATGTTGTTGCGTCTCTAACTCCTTGACACTTTTCCACAGTCACCTCTCACGTGTTGATTCATTTGTCTTGCCTTTTATGCCGTATTGAGTGCTGTAAATGCGTACGTGCTTCCGACCAAGAAGGCTTCACACCAGCTCCAAAACAATATCTGTCTGCACACCGGGAGAAAAGTCAGAAAAGTCTAAGTAATACCCAGATTTCAAGTTCTCATCTAATGCGATCTTTGGAGACGATGTCATAAGTTACACATCATATTAGAGCAGCTTGCACATTGTTGTAATTGTAAAGTTCTTCACGTATTCAATTTGTCACCACACAAGTCCCTTGATGCCGCTATCACTCATTCTCCTTACTATCGGCGGAGATTAATTGGCGCCTTATACGCATGCGGATGTGGTTCTGTCGTCATGCCAGCGTTTAATTGATTACTTCTCCTACACGATGCCCAAACTATGTTTAACGTGGATCACGAAATATCGCTGCAGCTGTGGGGCGGTCGATGTGTCTCTCTAGTCGTTAAAGATAGCGACCTCCGACTGCACATTTCGGTTTAGCGGTCGAAAGCTGGGCCAACAGAAAAAAGCTATGATTATTTATCGCCGTTATTGAGCGTATCGTAGGCTGGGAGTATTGTAGAGTACCATGGTGGTGATTGTTGCACTTCATTTTTGGAGACGGTGGTAGGTGGATGTAATATGTACCAGTTTGGGTATATAAAGTGCTTACTGGGTATTTAGGCGTTCTGCATTTGGGGCGTTCTGACCCCCCCTCCCTCACTTTTTGAATTTAGGGGTTCATAACGCGGGTAATCAAATCAAAGTCGCCTAGGGTGGTGAATGCATACTCTGTGGCACAAACCCATAAGGCATGGGTGGGAAGGTTGGCAGGAATTTCCGATGCTGAACCGAGGTGGGCAACGTCTCCGACTTGGCATAGGTGGATGGCTTTGACATTTTCTCGGACACAGTTTTCGACAAGCATGTCATCTGGTGGGACAAAGTCTTCAGTGTTAAGCTGTCGGCGCAAATCATCAACTGAGAAGAACGGTGGGATGGAGTGATAGAGGTAGTACGCTTGGTTGATTCTGTCTGGGTGTAAGAGGTCGGCAAATGATTGTTGGCGAAGTGGTTCTTGGGTAGTGATAGAGTCTTCATCAACGGCGTCATGCTTGCGTTTGTTCGACTTGTCGTCACAATCCATGGATGCTGTTGGGCGATAGATGGCGGATGTGTCTTGGCTTCCAAACGCAAAGTTGGAGGTTGACATTTCATCATCTTGCAGTTCTAAAGAGTCGTCATCTCCAACTGATGCATTATTTTGTAGGTTCATGCCAGTGAGGTCGACGACTTCATTCTGAGGTGATGGAGGAGTGGTAGGCGGTGTGGTGTAGGTTTCGCGGACAGTTGTGTCAAGGGAGGTGTACTCAGAGAAGGTGAACATGACATTACGGCTGACTCTAGTAAGGAGGGTGTCAAGCCAGTCAAGAGGTGGTGGTTGGGTGTCTTCGTGGTCAATAATGGTGATGGCCATCTGCACATAGTTTGGAAGAAGGGCCGTATTGTTGGGATCACGGCGGAACTGGAGGCGACCTTCAAGGGAAGTGTTGGCGTAACGGCGTAGAAGTTCCTCATCAGAGGTGGGGATGGCACGATGAGTGTTTGCTGGAGTCTGTCGCTTTGTTTTTCCTCGCCTGGCGACGAAATCGAGTTGTTGGGGGATGAGCTCAAGACTCCAGTTTGTGGCGTCAAGAGGAATTTCCGCATTGTGTTTATCGATGTCTTCAAAGCAGGTGAAAGGCTTGCCGAAAATGTTGCTGAGAGATGATAGGACTGCATCCTTGGAGACTCTGGAGAAGTGATGATTGTAGGGGATGGCATGGGTGACTTCTTGGATATCACTATACTTGGTGGAGACGAAGATTTTGTTTCCACCAGCACCAAAGACTTTGACATAGTAGGTGATCTTGGCGGAGCTGTAGAGTGTCATGCCATTAGCATCGTAGAGGGTGGTGGGTGGTGCTTGGGGTGATGTGGTGGAGTCCAAGTTGGGAGAATTGGAATCAAACTCTGGAGAACTGCGAGTTATAGAGAGACCCATGATGGAGTTGGCGCGGTCGAGGATGGTGTTACTGTCTTGGAAAGCAGCATCAAGGGTGCGAAGATTAACAATCCTTGCAGAAGAAGTGGAGACATCGGATGTTTTAAAGTTGGGAAACATACCGATGATATTGTCATCATCTTCATGGATGGCTTGGACCGCGGTGGGGTCGATCCATAGGTTGGCAGGAAGACCAGCGACCATACTAACATTTATGTTGGTCCTGGTTTTTGTCCAGCTTTCGTTGGTGCTGACACAGACATCGTAGACCTTGTCTGGCGATGGCATGGGACGAATACGCGTTGCTTGGGAGCTGAAGGGAGTAGCAATCAGCGTGAATTCATTGGAGGATTTATCCCAGGTGATGTTAGTGATGATGTTGGCTAGGTGGCGGCCAAATGCATTATCCGAGGTGGAAATGCTCAGGACTTGGGTGAGATCCTTGGGTAAAGTGGGTGATGATTTGCGTGGAGAGGCTTTGCGTGACTTCTTGTTATGGGATGGCTTTGGAAGAGGTGGAGTGAACACGCGGATGGTAATGTTGTGAAGAACAAGGGCTGGAGTTTGGAGAATCTCGTGAAGGAGACCAGTGGTGTCGAAGGGCGCTAAGCTTTGAAGGACGCCAAGGATGAGTTGGTGGAAGCCTAGAACGTCGGAATTGCCCATCCAAGAAGGGAGCCAATCAAGGAAGATGCTGGTGTTGACAAACTTGTTAGCTTGGAGGAATGTGGGGAAGGAACCGAAAGTGCATGCCGCCAGGATGGGTGGAAGACCTTGATTAAGCCAGTAGTGGGTGAGATCCGACTCGATACTGTCGGTTGAGTACTGGCGAGTGGAGACTTGGATGGATTGGAAGAGGTGGACGATAAAGCAGTGAGCTTCATAGACAACGGCATCAGTGGGTGAGTGATTGCCGATCATGTCAAATTCTACAACACATTGCATGTGGTCGGGATTGTCAGTAGCGTTGGCGGATCGCTTGACATTGGTGCATTTGATGACAGATGCCATGGATGGGCTGTGGTGGAGAATGACTTGGTTGATGCTGGAAGCAATGGTGTCGCCAATTTTTTTCGATGAGTTTGGATGCACAGCACTGATGGCGCGGTAGTGGTCGCAGTTCACATGGATGATAGAAGTAGTGGTGTTACTTAGCTCACTGATGGCACTTTGGAGAAGTGGTGTGTTGGAGGGAGGGTGGGAGGTGGAGGAAGGGCGGGTGAATCCAGGAGGTGGTGGGTTGCGGGTGGGTGGGCCTTTGGGGTGGAGGCGATGAGTTGAAGGTGCCGTAGGCGAAGGAAGGGGTGGAAAAGTGGTGGGCGCAGTAGTTGAGGGTGGAAAAGCGGTAGTTGCAGGAGCTGGGTTGGAAGTAGTCCAGATGTTCCCAGGAGGTGGGGTAGGGTGGGGAGTGCCAGCCACAGAGGCAAAGGATGGTTTGCTTCGTTGGGAGGTAAAGGTAGAGTTGCCCAAAGAAATCTCAGAAAGTCTTTTTACAGAGTTGACACGACACGAGCGAAGAGAGCGAGCGAGAGCTTCATTTCTTGAGCAGGGTTCGGGTTCGCTTCTTGCCAGCATTGGCTCTGCAAATACTTTGCATAGCTTGATAGCAAGCACGCATTTCACTTGCATAAAACTAATCAAATCAACAATGCACACAACGACACATCATAGCAGCAACAGAGGACTAGCCTCTTACCTCTACTACGCAATCGTCCCTTTGACTCTGACGCTTCTAATAGCAGGTACGACTTACATCATCCTTTCATCTACACCGCAATCGTCAAGATTGGACATGATGCATCCTCATCCTGACATGGAAAGGAGCTACCTACGCAGTACTGAACACTTTATGCCTTCAAGCTCACTTTTACATGGAACAGACGAGTTCTTCACCTCTCTCGAGCAAGATGACTCTCACGAGAAGGGCGACTTGCTTCCTTCAATTTGGAACGATGGGTTCTTCAGTCCGCTATTAGAGATTGATCCATTCTTCAAGCAGCTCCAAGAGAATGAACCTATGAAGTGGTTTGATCCTGTATTTGACTTGTCACAAGATGAAGACTCGGTATCACTCACAACCTCGATATCAGATATTCCCTTGAAGGATATCAGTATTGAAGTGATTGACGGTACAGTGCTCCATATTCACGGAGAAAAGATTACTCCTGAGTCACACTTCAGCTTTGACAAGCGTTTCGCTCTGGGACATCACCTTGAAGAGTCAAACATACAGGCGAAGTTGACGAAAGACGGAGATCTTATTGTATCTGCGCCAAAGGTTAAAAGTGGTAAGAAGGCTGAAATTAGGAAGATTCCCATTTTGGAAGAACTCTAGCCTGTTCAGTATAGGCGATTAGAAGGACTGAAGATAACATATGTAAGATTCCATCATTAAGTCATGCAAGGACACGAATTACAGCTTTTTCGCCAACACAATCAAACATTGCGATCATCTCCCTCCATCGACACCGTACGCCCAGTCAACTTATTTGAAACAGACTTCGTCAAAGGTGCATGATGCCCTCTCGCCTGTACTCCTGAAAACCAGCACCTACCGGCATCTCCCCATTCAAGTCCCAACCAATACAATGGATACTGTTTCGCCTCCGATAAATTGAGAGTGATCATCGACATTGCCACAACAATCACATCTGCAAGATACACAGTTAAAATAGTACCCCATGAATAGTAATCATCTTTAACAAATGCATATGACAAACCAGTGGCTGGTGGATGAAGTATCCCCAACTTGGCTTGGCCAGCAACACCAAAAGCAACTGCCAATGCCTCCTTCCATATTTGAGGCAATCCATACGAAGCGTTACCCCACTCCATAAAGTCCTCGAGACCGCTGCTAGTGGGTATTTGTCGCAATGCTAATCCAACCAGCATATTCCACAAGTGTGCCGCAAATATTTGTCTTGGTTGCCCCACGGGTGCAGGAGTTAATGCAAATATGATACAGAGGGTACTTGAGTACCAGGCACCGTCAAACTTGTAATTTTTATCGGCAGCATTGATTGAATTTGCAACTTTCAGGACTGTAAGCATTGTGAAAAAGACACCGAATGCAACAAATGCCGACTCCCCGAATGATTGACGCGGCGGTCCTTCGAGTTTGGTACCCTTCCACTTTTTTCTCGAGTTATTAATTCGCTTGAACACCTTTTTCCCCAACTTGATTACCTTTTTCTTAATCCTGGTCGCCATATCATCTTGCTCAAGGGGATCTTGTGCCTCTCTCCGCTGCTTCGCTAAAAAGTCAAGCGTACTTCTGTTAGTAGCCAAGTCCCCAAATGATGGTCTATTATTCAGTAACTCCCTCTTCACCTTCTTGATTGCTTCTATAAACATCTCTCGACGCATAGCGGCACATGCCTCGCGATTCTTTCGTATAGCAATCTGTGACCCAATGAGATCAGTCGATCCAATCAAGAATCCCTCGTTCATTGATGAACGTAGTAGTGTCAAGTCCGCATTATGTCTGGAAAAGAAACAGACTAAGCCATTTTCATCTTGAAATGAAAATGGGACAGAGCCAACTAACCCTATGCCAATTTTATGTAATCGTTTCATCCGTTGACCTGAATTACGTTGCACAAATGGATCATTTAACATTTCCTGAATTTGCCTCCAAGTCACTCTCCTTTTGTTAAAATCCGCATTTTTGAAGAGATTCCCTGCCAACCCTGCCCCAGGTGGACAATCTCTTGCAAATCGATTCAATTCAAATGCCATTTCCGTTAATTCTTCCGAGGACAAACTGTTCGCAAAGGAGGGGTCCATCCAGTGTCCACCGGGTTCGACACGGCTTAATGCCGTACCGTCGGGGTTCATTAGCCATACTTCGACAAAGACACAGCCGTAGGCGTTTAGACCAGCATCGGCCACGGAAACGGGAACTAGATCTTCAACATGGTAGGGATTTGATTGTATATTGGGTGGTGCTGATGCAGCCGATTGTCTTACTGTGGATGTGTTGCTTCTATTGCTGACATCAAGGCTGCCGCTACTACTGTTTCTGGGGCTGATTGGTGAAGAACCTACCATTAGGCTTCGCGACGTTATGACTGGGTTCTCAGCCGCTTGAGCCACATCATCTTCTTCCGACGGTGGCGATGGCGATGGCGATGACATGATGGTAAGCTACTATCTGCTTTGTTGATAGGATGCTTTACCAGGATGAGTAGGCGGTAAACCTGCACAAAGCTGCCTTTTGGACGCCCTTTTTGCTGGCAGTGAACGGATGATGGAAGATTATATTTTTTGTCCGCTCCGCGAGGCATCAGATTTTGCGCGTCGTTCATGCTTCATGCGATGAGAAGCCCCCAAATTTTGTTTAAGGGCTTTTCTTGAAGGCCTCACAAAAGTATGTAGCTCTTTGTCTGTTGTATGTAGCAGTCAGCGGCTAAAAACGTGGGCTTTAGTGGTTGCAGTTTCGATTTGACGGAGTTGCAAAGCAAGATTTGCCGCCGGCCACACGCTGAAAAGGCATCTGGAATCCCCCTCGTTCATGCATTTTGAATCAATAGGTGGAGTATCATCAACATCTCGCCAATAAACAGTCAACGACAGGACTCAAAGCTACGGCATTGCTCATATTATTCAGACGGAAGTAGTAACAACTTTTACAAGGTGCGTCGTCATATCTTGTGTTGTGTTCTTTGAAAGTGTTGCATCGATAAGTATCTCTCACCAGACCATACAACTCTCGTATCTTTCAATCGTCTGCTGCAGTTATGGTCGCCTCAAGAAACAGCATCGCAGCCTTTATCAGTGCTACAACATGTGTTTTGCTCCTCATCTGCACCAATCTCATCGGTGGCTGTGACGCATGGACTACAATGAACAACAACAATCACGTTCGCATACCTCGAAGCAGCAGCGAGAGCATCACTACCACCAGCACCCCAGCCGTGGCAGCTCCATCATCTGTCTCTTCCTACGCTGCCACAATCGCAGCTACCACCAATGAATTGAGTGTAAGACAACGTCAGAAACTTCTCCAGTCCGCACTCACCTATGCACGTCAAACAGATCAGAAATATGGCCTCTCTGCTCCTGAAAGTATCTATGCCTGGTCGATTGTGGATGAGTTGTATGCAGCCATTCCGGAATATAGTTCTGCTGTGGAGGATAGTGTGAGAAAGGTATTTGGGGAGAAGCAAAAGAGTGTTTGGGACTTATGACATGATGTGATGGAGATTGTGTGAGCTAAGAAGATTGTTTGGGGCTACTACATGGTATGCTTGGAACAAATCTCAGAACACAGAGAAATGAACGAACACGAAGAAAGAAGATTAATAATGTCTATTAATGAAAAGTACAGTACCAAGAGAAGAACATCGTAACGAAACTTTATGCATTACACAATAACATAAGGCACTCTCTCCGTTCCGTTTTCAGGTAAAGATAGGAGAGAGCTCTTGTGAAATCATATTCATATTTCTCTACCTACTTTTCACTGCTTCTGTGCGAATGATCATGATATAGCACCTTCAATAGCTCCTAAAATGTTTCTACTTGCCACCTAACCCTAGCAATACATTGGCTACAGATACATGAGTATGACCAGAGTTGACAGTGTTATCAACTGTCTTCTGATCTGCTGCAGCTTGTTTGGAAGAGCTATTAGTATCACCAGAATCCTTGCCAAAAATCTGACGAAGGAGATTGCTGTGAGGACCTTGCTCAACACTTGACTTGGACTTGGCTTGAGGGTGCTTGGAGTTGGCATCTGAAGGATCTGAACTGTCATGTTTCTTCGCAGTAGGCTGGGAGGTGCCCTTTTCCTTTGGTTGAGTTGTCGTATCAGATGGTGATGAGTTTGATACCTTTGGCGACGCTTTCTTCCTTTCGACTTTCTTTGCATCATCGCCCTTGACAGGAAGAGAAGTTCCGCTCGATTCTTTCGTAGCAGACGTCACAGCCGGCTTTGAGTCATTCGCCTCGACTTCCTCTTCCACTTTGGACTTGTGGTTCAAGTACATCCCCAAGATATCAATGGTGTCCGAGTTAGATTGTGAAGAGTCTCTCCTCCTCCTCTTGGTCTTCTTGGAAAGTTTCGATTCGTCTTCCTTGCCATCGCTGCCCTTCCTCCTCATTTCCATCTTCTTCCTCTTCTCCTTGGCACGTCTCTCACTCGGATCACCCGAGATTAGATTTGATGCACGTCCCGTCCCTTCCTCGACAATAGCACGAATCTGTGCGTGAACACTACTCGGCTTACCCAACTCAGCCACCTTCTCATACGGTTCAATCGCAGAAACGCACTTCGTGACACGCTCATACAACTCCTTCTTATCTTTGGAACGTTCTCCCAATGATTTCAACTCGATCAATGCAGATCCGACAAATCCAGGGAATTTGGAGTGAACAATGAGTGGATCAGATGGGAACCCTTTCACCAGCATGACTTCCGATAAGAGGTTGGATAAGGCCGATTTGATTTCGGGTATACATTCCATGACGTGTGTGGAGAATTGAGAGATGATATTAGAAGTCATCATTTTGTCATCTGGACGTGAAGAACTTGAGGTGGTGGCAGACGTTCTTGTGGCAGCTGTAGACGTAGCAGAAGTGCTGCTATTGAGCCTGTTGAGAGGTGATGATGTCAATGGTGCACCACGAATATCTACTTCGACTCCATTATTCCAATATCTCAATGTAGGAGGAGGAGGAGGAGCAGTAGTCTGCCCTCCTGTATTCGACCTCGAAGGTGGCTTGTAGTATCGGGGAGGATGACCAAAGTTATGCACAACAGGAACAGCCAAAGAAGCATCTGCCAACTGTGGCGGTTTCATCACTCCTCCTGAGCTACCGGTACCATTACTAATGCCTCGTTGGAATCCTCCTTGTCCTTGTAGTTGAGACATGGAAGATCCATCCCCAGAGTTGTTTGAACCTACCGCCTGAGCCACTAGTTCATTTGTTGACATGAACTGAAGCTGTGATAATCTAGCCTGTCGATTCATGAGAAGCTCATCCCCAACACTTCCTCTTCTTTCTGCTACTCCGTGATGATGTGTAGGTGGATAATACATCTGCCGACTACGCAAATGACGCTGTTGCTCTGCCAACATCATTTCCTCCTCAATCCTACGTTGATTTACAGCCTGGATGAATTCCAATTGACGCAATTGCTCTAACTCATGGTCACGACGTGCCTGTGCTTCTTGAAGGGCGATAATGTGTTCAATTGATTCTGTGCGGAAGGCGGTGTCGTCATCGTTGCCATCCTCTTTGGAGGTGCCTACTCCTCCCACGATGATTGGGCCGCGAGGAGGAAGACGTGGTCCACTGCCCATAGATGTCATAGCCATGGGAGGAATCATTCTCCTATGAGCCAACGCAGCAGCTGCGGCGGTGCCAAGGTGGTCTCCTCCCCTCATGATACGCATTTGCATTTCCTCTTCACGGGTATGGTGTGTCCCGGGTAGGATGTTATGGTGCAAATCGGATACCGCCGGCATGTAATTGTAGGCCGGCATATCACGGTGCAACCGCTGCTGTTGCTGCTGAGAAGGTAAGCGGTTATTGTAGCTGTGTGAGAAGAAGTGGGATGGAGGCCCCGACGGCGGATTGTCTCCTCCAGCAAGTCCAGCAGTAGCTGTTGCGCGTGGAAGACGATCCGGCTGTGCGTTTGGATGACGCTGTTGTTGCTGCTGCTGCTGCTGCTGTTGCTCCCGGCCGATCATGTCCTCGTATCCTCCTACCAGAGCTGTCATGCTAGTTGTTGTGTCAAGGTGTTCCACGTGCAGTTTTGAAAGTGGTTTCAAGACCCTGTTCGTTGATGGTGCTTTTCGTCCTGTTGATCGCGGTTTGAGAAGCAAATAAAATATGGATGAACACACAACATGATGGTAAAATGTTAGGCTTTTTCACAAGAACGTCTATCACGGGAAACCTGATAAGGACAGAAATAGGCCAAAGGTAGGGGGTTCTCGGTTTTGAAGCGCCAGAGCTCAGTAAAATAAGATTCTAATTGTCTCTTGCGAAGCGGTATTGGTGCGAACCGGTGCTCGAGGCGAACCCGGCTCACCGTCTCTCGAAGTAATTTCTTTGAGAGTCGAGCCGCCACCCGCCACGTGACATTTGTAGAGTATCTCTTGGGACACAGCCTAAGCAAGCGGAATGGGAATCGTGTGCCGCCACGCCGACATTTGTATTTAAAGGTTTCTCTAGAGGGACGGAGATTGGTTGAAGCTAATAGTTGAATAACGCTTTGGCCAGTCAGTACCCGCTCGTATCCGCCGCTAGTAGCAAGATATTTCGCATTGAGTGGAGCGAGCGGACAAATGGTTAACCCCCTCGCTCTAGTTAACCCTAAAACTTCCAACAACTTACCTTTGCCATGGTTCTTTTTTCTTGACAGCGAGGAAGAGGAAGATGATGCGACGGCGCTTGTTTTTGCCGTTGCTGCCACGACGAAACTGGTATGGGACGTCGCACTCGCTGCTGCCTTTTGCTTTTGATTTCTTCGTGCACCAAATGAACGGTTGAGGTTGGCTTTGAGCCGTGATGCTCCGCTAGTCATCCATTTGTTCGTCATGGTTCATGGTTTATGGTGAGTAGCACTAAAAGAAGAGGCCGTTTCTTTATGGAGCGAGGAGGTCTCTTTCGATTTTGGCTTTTTTTAATTCCCGCATTGCTGAGAAAAATGAAACGGTGGAAAGAGTGATAAATAAATACCTATTTACATACAGCGTATGTGGTATGAACAGCTGCAATTGAATTGTTGTATTTTCTCCACGAAAGCCGTGTTGCATCTTCATCTTTACGGGTGTCCAATTCGGCAAATCAAATCAACGCGGCCCCTGGTGGTGGAGCCTCCTTCTCTTCATCTTCGTTGCTCGCCGCGCCTGTCGTGACCATGAGTTTGTCGGTCGATGGAAATGGAGATACTCTTCCTCTAAGATTTTACGGGCAACAATCGCTCGACGGTGAGTAATTCATAATACATAAGCTCTACTACATAATCACACTGCATGATAAGGTTCTTTCCATATTCGATATGAAATCATTGTGATTCTCCTTGAGCCTCAACAATCATTCCAATAGTGCTCTATCTGTGCTGAATTTGGGTAGATCGAAATTGAAATTGACTGTCACTTCATCGTTGAATATGGCTGTAAGACCTTTGCGGCAAGTCACAATCATTTGCCCATCATCTCCTTCACTAGTAGACTTGATTGTTCGCAGTATTCATCGAGTCTTGTCTTGATTGTTCCGCCGTATTCATCGAGAGTCTTGATCCTCTTGACTAAAATGTCACTAAAATGATGTTATTACTTATTTCTTGTCCACCAATTACAAAAGGACAAGATCTACCATACCTCATCTCCCCATCAAACCTAACAAGACATTTGCAACATCTGCTCTATTGTCGTCATTGTCGACATCCATGCTGCTCCCATCATTTTCTCCATCATTGTCGTCTGGAGATGCCTTTTCCGACTGATTTCTTGTATCATCCCCGTCCGCACTATGTTTGTAGTTCACAGATACTGACGAACGATCATTGTCTTGATTTGTCATACTACCAATCTTTGAGTCAGCGCCATCATTCTTGGACTTACGACTTTCATGAGAAGCATCATCCTTCACCGTAGTCGCAGCAACAGCCACCGGAAAAATAGGAGACGCAGGCTTAACACTGCCTTTAGATGATGAATCATTCCTCGATGCTGACACTACAGAAGATGCAAGAGGAGAGGAAGGCTGAAACAATAAAGTTCCATCTTGTAACCGTATACTCTTGTCTTCGTTTTGTTCAATTCCTTGCGACTTTTCAACTTTTTTCTGGGGACTAGTAGGAGGAACAGCAGCTGCATTGACAGCGGTAGCAACCTTGTCGTCGTCTCCCTTCTTGTCACTGTTATTTGTGGTGAAGGATACCTTCCATTCAACGGAGGTAGCACCATTGCCCGACGATGACGCTTTTTCTTCTTCATTTGGTTCCTCATCACTGAGGGATACCTTTTCCGCCTTTTCGGATGTAGCTTCTTCTGCAGTAGCGTCAGCAACGTTACCTTCTTCCTTGTCTTGTTGTTCACCTTCTTTCACTTCATCATTATCTTCCATTTTGACATCCTCCACTTCCTCCTCCTTGGCAATCTTGTAAGGCGACGATAACAAGTTATGCTTGATCACAATCGTAGTAGACGCAGCAGTAGCCTCCTTTTCCTTTTCTTCCTCTTGCCGACGTAGTTTCTCCTCCTCCTTCGCCTTCCTCCTCGCCAACTTTCGTTTCATCTTCTTCTCCATTCGATACAACTCCATAATACTCATTGTGTCTTCCGATGGAGGAGCCTTTTTCTTGGGTAGGCGATTTTTCTTTCGTTGCTTTGGTGCTGCTGCTGCCTTTTTCACACCACCCTTGTTGTTGTTATTGCTGTTGTTGTTAGTACCGTGGTTGTGTCGATTCTTTGCCAATGCCATCAAAATCGAATGTTGGCTGGGTAGTTCCTCCTCATCCATCTCTTCCGTGGTGGTGTCACCATACCCTACTACTACTTGATTATTGTTGTTGATCCTACTTTGCATCAAGATTGCCTGAGCCTGAGCCTGAGAAAATCCTGCAGCAGCATTAGCATTGGCAACATCACCACCACCCTCTCCTCCTCCACTACCAAACTTGAGTGTATACGGTTCAATCGCAATAATGCAATTTGTCACTCTACCATACAAATCTTCCAATTCCATTAAGCAAGCATTGCGTTGCAAATTCTTCAATTCGTTCAAGGTGGCATCTACAACTGTTGGGAATTTGTTGGCGGATGCCTCCATGCGTTCTTGCTGCTCTTGTTTTGATTTCTGATTGTCTTCATCAGTGGCAGTATTGTTGGAAGAGGAAGCAGCTAACCCTGCCATGACATCTGGGATCAATTCAATGAGATAGGGAGTAACCTCTGGTACATGTGACATCACCACGGTGAGAAATTTCGAAATGATTGTTTCATCGTGTGAAAAGGTGTTGCTGTTGCTGGTAACATCCCCATTGCTGCTTGACATAGTGGGTGGTGACGATGATACTCCCACGGAAGAAGACATGTGATTCTCTGGAAGTTGCTGCTGTTGCAACGCAGCAGCAGTAGTCGTATGATTCAACAACTGTTCATTCCGTATACTACTCGTAGCCGCCACAGCTGCAGCTTCTTGAGCAGCTGCAACCGCAGAAATACTATTCGTTGCAGCAGCATTTCGTAACTGTGATGAAAATTCCATTCCAAGTCTGCCACCACCAAGTCTTACATTATCAATAAGTCCACCACCACTACTACTCGCATTGTTGACTGCTGTAATACCAAGTCCACCACCACCACCTACACCACTAGTACTAAGAGCCGCAGAAGGAGTACTATCCCCAAACGACAAATAAGTCGGCAATTGATGTGACTGTAACTCCTGCTGCAATAGAATATTTTGCAATCGATGTACATCATTGCTACTTGTTCGTTGCTGCTGCTGTTGCTGTTGTCCACTAGCAGTATTACCCCCTCCACCTCCTCCTCCTCCTAATCCACCCTCACTTGAAGTAGTTCGATCCACAGCGGTAGCAGTAGCAGCACCACCATTATTATACGCAGAAAGGGCCGAACGAGCCCCCAATATTTCTTCTTCCAGTATACGACGTTGAAGTTGTGCACGGAGGGTTTGATTTTCAACTACTTCTCTATGACGTTGTTGGCGCTGAGGGGTGGTGGAAGTAGTTGGGAAAAGGCCCCCTCCGCCACCTCCGTTGCCTATAATAATGCCGTTTCCACCCTGCTGCTGCATGTATTGCTGCTGTTGGAGCTGTTGTTGTTGCTGAAGTTGTTGATAATGTTGCTGCTGTTCTTGATGCTGCATCATAACCTCAAGTTGACGCAATTGTTCCAATTCTTGCAATTGTTCCAATTCATTATACCCAATCAAACGTTGCTGCTGCTGCTGTTGGGCAGCCGCCTGACGATGTTGATGTGCTTCTTGAAGGGCAATAATGTGTTCCATAGTTTCGGCGCGGAGGGTATTCGCGGCATCGACACCCGGGGATGATTGGGGTGGGGAAGATGATGCACCGGCGGCGGCAGAGGGATTATTCATACCATGATGATGGGCGCGGAGAAGGGCAGCGCTCATTTGATTATGATATCCAAAACCACCATCGGCGCCGCCACCGCCACTGAGTGCAGCATGATGCTGCAGCTGCTGCTCACGAATCTGACGTTGTTCCTGCTGCTCACGAACCGCCTGCTGCATCAACAATTGCTGCTGCTGCTGTTGCTGTTCCATCAACGTCATTAAGTTATTCTTCTCCTCCTCTTCTTGACGTAACTGACTTAGAAAATCGAGTTCGGCCATGGCAGCCGCCTGATATTGTGCGGATGCGAAGGCTGCTGCATGCTGCTGTTGCTGTTGATGGGCGGCTAATGTAGCAGCTCGTTGTTCGGCTGCTGCCATGGCGGATAATTCGTGTTCTTGTTGGAGGTGTTGGCGTTGCACGTGGGCACGTGCTTGTGCGAGGAAGAGTTGACGTTGGCGTTCGAGTTCAGTGTTCATGATGAACGGGTTTGCAATTTAAGCCTTTGATGTGTATGTCATGTGTGTGGGCTACTACCTACACTGCTCTGCTAGGATGGACCTTGCTTGAGTTGATGAGTTCTCGTCTTGACTTCACAAGAGGTCAGTTGGGATGTCTGTAGTCTGTGGTCTGTGTAGGTCTGTGGTCTGTGGTGGTCTGGGGCTGGTCACTGCATGCGGGTAAAATGGAAGTTGGTGGTCAGAGTCGAATATCACTGTCAGTGTCGAGGTGTGAAAGGTTGAGGAATCTGACGGCAGAGGCTACCTATCACGCAGAGACAGTGAGATACCGTCTACAGGTAGAATCCAAGACTCAAGGAATGTGCGAAAAGGATATGCGAGAGGCCATTCACACTAATAAAGCCGGAGAACTGAACACCGCTCAAGTAACTTTTGTCTTGTGATTTCTCGATATGAGTAGCAGTGATACTCACACGGTACTAATTGACATCCTTCGAATGCTACAGAACACAGTAGATTAATTGTGGCACCAAAGTATGACTTGTAAAATTAGTCTCTTGTGAGTTATGAGGTCCATTACTAAGGGTTAACCCACACTTGAAGAAAAGAAGGGGGAACCGATCTCTACCTTGGGTCGTACCCTCTGGAGAATACAAAGGAACACAATTTTCGCCCTGGGTGAGGCGGGTGGTTCGCTTTTTGAGCGAAGCAATGGTGAGACGTGAGACAGATTCAACACGTCAGGGGGTGGTTCCTCAGAGGATAGGTAGGTAAATCCTAGGTACATCCTACTTAAGTACTTAGGCCTATTCTTCCTTCGTTCGCGTTTACAACTAATATATTCCACGTTTCTTCAAGGCTTTCTTCTCTTGATTCTGAGCCCTCAATGTGAAACAGGTATCTCTCTTCTTAGGTACGTACCTACAAAACAGCTACACCTAGAATAATTAACTTAGAGGTAAAAGGTTGTCGTAAGTATGTACTTGTCCCTTCCGGGTTTTGACTTTTGACGAGTGATGAGTGACGAGTCAGCCTCCAGCTCGGCAGGCACGATCGATGAGACAGTGAGCTGGCTAGCCCCCCCAAAAGTGTTACTGCTTCCTACGTTCGATCTGTCCCAAAACGATAAGTATGGAGTTCCCACGTAATTAGATTCGGCGGTGCGTGAATGATTTTTTGATTTAAATTCAAATGCAAAATGCATGTGTGTGCACACACCATGTCGTGGTTGTGTGTGATGGACGTCGTCATTTGAAAAAAAAAGACAAATACAAAACAAACTGCGAGAGCACCATCTATCCTACTCATATGAAGAAGCGCAATTCTAGCAGCCGAGTTGCCACGGTGCTACTCCTCACTGTCGTGCTGCCCTTTCTCTTCTCCTCTCGTTGCTCTGCAAATGAATCATTCAATCCCATTTTCGATCGCCGCGCCGCCATGATGACAGCAAATAATAATGACCATGATGCCGCAGCATCGTCGCCGCTCGGAGTGAATTCACAGAAATACAATGAAGAAGACAAGCCATTGAATTCTTTAGCATTAGCAGCAGAAAGACGCGATCTTGTAAGTTGTTGGGAGCATTTCATTTTTATCCTTCTATCTTTTTTACTAACCATCTTCATGCTCATGTCTTGTTTGACTTCCCTCGCTTCATAGATTGCAGGATTGAAGGAGAAGCAATTGCAGAGGCGTCTCGACAACATTCAATACAAGAGGAAGCGTCAACACGAGGATTCAGCAGTAGCGTTTACTGGAGCAAAATCAAGCAAAGCACCAAAACAAACTAAAGCACCTTCTTCATCCTCATCTTCTTCTTCCAAATCCGGCAAGGTCTCTAAGTCTGTGGCGTCACAAGGTCCAACTGTATCACCTGCTCCGACTGTATCACATGCTCCGTCATCTATGCCGTCTGCCTCCTCTGCTCCATCTGAGTCTTCTGCGCCATCGTCGGCTCCCTCCGAGTCATCAGCACCAAGTAAAAGCTCACAACCAAGCATTACAAGCGCTCCGAGTCATCTGCCAAGCGTAGCCCCTTCAAAATCATCTGTACCAAGTAAAAGTTCTCAACCCAGTCTCTCCTCTGCGCCCAGTCAAGTTCCAAGTGCCTCCTCTCCACCAAGCAAAAGCTCACAACCAAGCATTACAACCGCTCCCAGTCATCTACCAAGCATAGCCCCTTCCAAATCGTCTGTACCAAGTAAAAGTTCTCAACCAAGTCTCTCTTCTTCACCCAGTCAAGTTCCAAGTTTGAGTTTGCAACCTTCTCAACAGCCAACTCCGCCACGTCCCTAGAGTGAATCAAAAAGACCTAACTTATGAAACATGTCCGAATTTGCCAGGCTTGATATTGATTAATTGTACTCACCATAACTGCTTCGTCCGAGTTAAAGCTAATTATTGCTCTAAGATGATACTAATTAGCCTATCTTCTGCTCTTTGGCACGGTGGTCTTTTACTCATTCTTTTGTATTTGAAATACATAGGACATGCAGGCCTGGCTGCTGCTGCGTGGATGGATGGAGCAAATGATATGGAGGCTCATGTACGCCGCTGATCAAGCGCTCGTGGCCGACACTCCCCCTCAAAATAAGGAGTATGTACTTACTTACTTAAGTACGACCATGTTGTGGGACGGATGGTGGAGGCCGAGGCTTCTCATAAGAAAGTGTGACATTGGATACCACATTCCCCCATTCACGAGGTGTCGTGTGTGTGTTCTTTGGGAACGCATAAGTCTGAGTGGGGCTTGTGTCTGCGTTGTCGTGTGTGACCTCAACGCAAGTAATCACATGCAAAGTAATGCAGCCGGTGCAACTTCATACTTCCCATGCCTGGTCAACGGCATTATCATGAAGCAGCACCGCCATCTATCCTCTTTGAGCCGACTCGCCACGGCGCTAATCCTCACCATCGTGCTTTCCTCTCGTTGCTCTGCCGATGAATCATCATCCAATCTGCGCCGCGCCGCCAAGATGACTGGAAAT
This sequence comes from Skeletonema marinoi, assembly GCA_030544225.1. Classification (NCBI taxonomy): domain Eukaryota; phylum Bacillariophyta; class Thalassiosirophyceae; order Thalassiosirales; family Thalassiosiraceae; genus Skeletonema; species Skeletonema marinoi. The sequence continues at coordinate 127,540 of CM060485.1, read as the reverse complement.
AATGATGACCATGTCCATGTCGCCGCCGCCGCATCTTCTCCGCTCGGAATGCATTCACAGAAATACAATGAAGAAGGGCAGTTCTTACTCCCATCATCGAGATCTGCAGCAGCGGAAAGACGTGCACTTGTAAGTTGTAGGGATTGCTTATTTTAATCCTTTTGAAAATTCTATATTAAGGTCTAACTCTAACCATCTTCTGCTCATGTCACATGTTATAACTTATAACATTTCTCTCGATTCTTCAGAGGGAGCAGTTGCAGAGGCTACTTAAAAAGAAACAGAAAAGAAAGCGCCAACCCAAGCAACCCAAGCCACCCAAGATCGTTCCTGCGGGCGTAGCATTTACTAGCACTGGAGCAAAGGCAAGCAAAGCGCCTTCTTCCAAATCACCCAAATCCTCCAAATCCAAATCCTCCAAAGCTCCAAGTTTGGCCCCGTCCTTGGCCCCGTCTTCATCTTCTGCACCGAGTGTGAGTTCTCAACCCAGTCAAGAGCCAAGCGAATCCAGCGCACCGAGTAAAAGTTCTCAACCGAGTGAAAGTGCTCAACCTTCTGGAGTGCCAAGCAAATCCAGCGCACCGAGTAAAAGTTTGCAACCTTCTGGAGAGCCAAGCGAATCCAGCGCACCGAGTGAAAGTTCGCAACCCTCTGAAAAGCCAAGTCTTCCCTAGTGAGAATCAATCTTCCCTACCAAATAATATGGAGAGCCTTTTCCAAAAGATACCAAATCTGGCGGCTCTCTACTGATTAGGTCTGGTTTGGCATGAAGTACCTGCTGTCTGCTGTTTGGTCTGTGCTATACACTTTGTTCATATAATTGTTTTGATCTTGTTAAATTACTAATATTGTCATAGTAATATACATCTGTTACTTGATATACACTAATTTTCCTTGTCAAGCACGCTCTGTAAAGTTGTTGTGACCATCCCCTACAATGAATATCACAGAATATTGCAATGCTCAGTGTATGATTTTCAGTCTTAAAGCACCACCACGCACCAAACAACCGCTGCCAATAGAGCACTCCACCGGTTCACCTTCTTTTCTGCTCCACTAGGCTCTTGTCGCAAATGAGAAGCGTTGGTTGTAGAACTCGTTGAATTCTTGTTCGTATTATCAAGATATATTTCATCGGACTGGGTTGCATTGTCAGCAGCATTATCTTGTTCTTCATACAATGAATCAACAAGATCCTCTACCGCCCCCGGAGTGTTGATATTCTCTGTTTTCTCCTCTTCTGTCGCTTCCTCGTCCACCTCATGTTCCTCGTCATAGGCGGCAGCAACTGCAGCAATTACATTAACATCTCGATCATCCTTTTCAATAGGTATAGGTGATTTTGTGATAGGCGAAGAGCTGGGCTTCCTTGACTCTGGTCGACGCATATCATCAGGTTCTTGAGTCTGCAACTGCGAAGAGAAAACAACTCCACCTCCGACTAAGTAGGTGCCATCGTCATCATTCTCCTCTACGACCATTGTATGAAATGAGGTCAACACAGATGTTACAAAAGACGTCGGTGATGGAGTATAATCATCATCGCCATCGTTCGCAACAGTCTCGTCATCTAAATCCAAGGTCCATGTTTGCACATGTGTTGAGGAGAACGTAGGAATGGAAGTTGAACTACTATGCGCATCTTGTTCGGCGGTTACTACCAGAAGAGATAATGAGGCGACGGTGAGAGCAAGGAGAGTGTCTTTGTTCATCATTGAAAAGAACAAGTAGGCTGCCAATGGAGAAAAGGTATGTGAACTGCTGTGCCACTACTCATCTGGAAGAAATCGGAGTATAATGGCTTCAGTCGGATGATATCCTCCACGCTTGTTCGCAATGGCTTGTCATCGCTAGAACTCTAGAAAATCTCATCGTATGAGGTACTTAAGGCGGCAATGAATGATGATAGCATGCATGAGATGAAAAGAGCGATTAAATGCAGGAGTACCATAGGAAAAGGCAAAACTTCCCTCCACTAAATTTGGTTGATTTTGGCAAAACTTCTCAACCTGATGACCCCACTCCTCTCTACAGAATCGACAGAGAGTCGATGAAAAGGAAAATTATAGGAGATTATTTTCTATCTGAGACGATCTGTAAGATCTGCTTCAAGTGGAGCCAGGAGTTGACTCGACTCACACCAACAACTTCCCTCCACAAATTTGGGCTGTGCCGTCGCGTCGATGGAGGTTAACCTCTACTTTATCGATGTGAGAAAGTGTCGCAGATGTTCAAGGGTACGTCATGCAGAGCTCTGAGCCCACTCTTCAGTTTCATTGATGATGCAATCTGTTTGCCATCTGCCAGTCTCCAGCCTTCCTTAATGAAACTGGTTGAAATAATATAGCAGATGGCAACCACCCAAATTGATAAACCCACAAATCGGACTTGTTTGTAAACATGCTTGCTGGCACTTGAGATCCAATTCTGTTGCCTCGTACGTTGCTGATCTGAATCAAGAGAAAAAGCGAAAACTAACATTGCAATGAGGGAAGAGAGTTCTTGTGCTTTTAAAACATCTAACGCGTTAATAATTTACAACTAATGATAGCGCCAATCTCTTGTTTCCTATGAATAAACACACGAGATTAAGTCTGATAGTGTTCCTGAATAGTCCTAATGCCTTGTCATCTTTCTGTTTTATGCGCATCCTTCCTGAAAAAGTCAACGTTTTCTTGGTATTCTTCTACTTTCCCCTATGGCGCTCCAATATCTCTCTTGGCGCTTTTGCTATTTATGAATTTGCTGGTGTAACAATACACTCTCTTCCCCTCTAATTGTACGTGTTATGAAGGAATGAATGTTTACCATGTATCTGCGATCTCCCAAGTCTCGTTGGAGGTATCTTGAGGTGTTTCAAAGGTAGACGTGGATGGACTTGCAGTCATCTTGGCGTCTAGATCAATCTCACCTGTGCTCACCGTTCTCTCTACGGGTGCAGGGACATCAGTCATATCCATACTCTCGGAGGTACCAGGAACCTCTGATTGCATGTTTCCGATGAGTCCTGTCAAGTCCCAAGGACAGAATTCGCCGGCGTTCCAATCACGGCAGGCTGCACAAAGAGCACACGGCTCACCATTGTGACTCTGATGAAAGATAAGTGATAAAGAAGAGAGTTAGGAAATGATGTGAAAGAATAACATGATCTGAAAACGGTCAAGCAGGTAGAAACTTACAATCTTGTACGACAATGGATCAGCTACGCAGCCACAGACGCCATTTGTCCATTCCATCGGTAGCGGAGCCAAATTAGCTGTCTCCTCGATAATAGCATCATTAGAAGATGTATCAATCACCTTTGACTCCATAGTACTACTCGAGAAAATGGTGGCCGCATCTTCTTCTAGATCTTCATCACTCGAGCTTGTGTCACCAACGTAACGCATAGCGTTGACCGCCTTGACGGTAGCATGAGACTTGGCCGTGGCAATCCCAGGTGTCAGTGCAGGCATGGAAGGTAAAGCTTTCCCCTGCTTCAACTTGGCTTCTCTATGATTCTTCTTGGCCTTGGGTGTACTGACCGGTGAAATAGTGGCACCCCCACCACCACTCTTGGAAGAAGTCCTCTGCTTCTTCTTCTTTGGCTGAGATGATTTCTCAGTATCTGTCCCCTCATCTGAAACAATAGCATTATTGTCAGAATTATCATCAAACCCCGTCCACTCTTTCGCAGCAATTTGCTTCACGGTAAGATTGGATTCACTGGATCGACGCTTGTACTCCTCCACCTTGGGTTTCCAGTAGCGTTTACGATTGTTCACAAACCAATTGGTAAGTTGCTTAATCTCAATACCAGTAGTCTTCATGATCTTGACTTTTTCGTCTTCAGTGGGGTAGGGATGCTCAATGTGAGCAGGGGACAACATCCAATTCTTGAGGTATTGAACGGCATATTGGGATAGAGCCGTTTTCTTCTTGTTGGCGTGACTACCAGAGGACGACACACTAGCAGAAGCTACCCGAGTGCTAGACTTGGAAGGTGCACTTTGACTTCTTGCATAGCTGCGTTTGACTGGTGCAAGACGTTCTTCGGGCACGGTCACTTCTTCTTTTGCCACGGCACTTACAAGCGCTGCGGCAGCCTTTGCCGACTTGCGACGTAAGCGTGGCGATGGTGCTCCCTTGCCGCCGGATGATGCGTTTTCAGTCCCCATCCTCTATTGTAGAAATTGGATATTCAATTGAATCTGAGTGTAGAATCCTTAAGGTGGATGATTACGTGTCTCGAAATAACAACTGGATCGATCTCTTGTGGTGAACCTACTCTCGCTGAATTGTTTGCCTTTCAGGCCCCTTTCTCTCGCTCTATATCGCCTTTACTGAGAGGTTGAGGTCACGATGTCCCCTGTATTCATTCGATGTGTCGTTGTTCTGTAATGCAAAGAGTGAAAGGTGGGCGTCAGTGTTACATGTTGCGACATTAACATTTGCAGAACCGAACCCCATGTCCGTCGGCATGTGCACATGTGCACAAGATATGAGTCAGAAAGAATCCCGCTGCAGGCTGCAGACACCGCCGCTGGCCCATCATCCAATAATAACAACGAGCAGCACACCGCAGGCATCGTTCTACCACTTACCTACAACAATATTGCAATAAAGTCCCGAGGAGTGCAGCAATTCAAATAACAAATTGGGAAAGATATGGACGCATGTAAGCAGTTGTGGTTTATCTCAGGCCTGCTGAGGCAGCAGCAGGAGCGGCAGCAGGCCGGCCAATGGATATCAGGGTGTCAGTCTGGCCTTCACCGCAATGAGACAGTGGATCCAGGAACTGCACGTCAGAAAAATGATTTTGACGGTTAATTTGATGTTTCCACGCAATTTAACAAAGGAACTGGTATGAGAACCTTTACTAAATTTTGAATTTATGACGTCACAAATAATTTGCGATAAATTTAGCACCAAAGTCATGCTAAAGTTCGGCAGATGGGAATTTAGGCCCGCGTAGGAATTCTTTCAGGTCGATGACGCAGGCCTACGATGCATTCTTAATGTTCCTTGCTTTCTCGAAACGACAGCACGTCATTTACTATCCAATTCGTCATTGTGTAGTAAACTGTCCATACGGTACTACCATCTCTAATTTACACATCATCATCTCGCCGGCGGTTGGGCCTCTGCTCTTTCCCAGAGATTTTTTCCGAAGACATCTTCTTTGAAACAAAGACAGAGAACTCCACACTTTCTTCCGGAGCCGGCCCGGCAAAAAGAATAAGAATTTACACCACTTCACGAATAGCTTTACGCCACTTCACGAATAGAAAAGATCAAATTTCAACAAAAGAACTTTTGGGGAACAAATGAGGAACAAATTGCAAATTTTGTCGCATCTAGAGATAAAGGTTCGTTGAATTTACTGAGTGCTACAGAGAGCAGGCTTGTGTCATTCATATTCAGCCAAAGTGTCTATACGCAAAATCAAAAGCAGCGGTTCACTCAACTCTGGAGCTGGAAGGTAATGGCAGACTCAAATGCTGACAGTCAAAAGAGGCCACCAAAGCTATTGGTATGTATTGAACACATGACTTCTAAAACACAACATCTAACAGTTCATCTATCAGATGTTTATCTTGACACATGTGATTTTACTTGGTCTTGCACTTTTAATCTTAACCTTAACTGTTCCTCTTGCATAAGTAGCCCAAGCCAACTATAAGATCTATCTATTACTCCTCTTGGCAGATCGATCCACACATCTCTTCCACTCATCTGGAAGATCATCCAATCTAACTGGCCGTATTCTCTTTCCATCACGGCTCAGACTCTTGCCTTTACTATTCAAATTTTTATATCCATTCTTTGCAAGCACATTCAAAAACTTTTCCGGCGGAAGAGCATATCGTAATTGAGTGAAAACGAAATCTGAGACGTAACCTGTCTGACAGCAATCTGCAAATGCTCTGCTGGCACTCTCTTGTGCAATATTATTGGGTAAATCCAATCTACCACAACATTTGATAAATGTACCGTATGTCATGCTTGTTGATTTCACGTTCGGGTATGGTTCTTTGCCGAGTCTGCTCATGATGAGTTCTGCAATTTGGAAGGCTTTCATTTGTTGTTTGGGAGATGCCTTGACAATCTTGCCATCGACTTCGACCGAATCTGCAAAGGCACAGGCATTCAAGACCATTGAATATGCTTGAACAGTTGGTCTGGCTTCCAAATTTTGTTCGGCATAATTCTTTTCCATCATGTGAAGAACTTCTAAAGCTCCTGTTGCTTTTCTTTCAGACTGACTGCGTGCCCATGCCGTTTGTGCCAAAATATAACATCGCTGAGTTGTTCTCATGATAGATTCCTCGCCTCTGCTAGCTGCATCCTTCATATCTGCTTCCATTCTTTGTAGCAGCTCTGTGGCTCGTTCGCCTGCGTCAATTGATCCACAGGACGACCACCCATAAAGCACAGACAAGCATGCATAAGTATTTGGTCGAAGTGATTCAAGTTTCTCCCCGAGCTTTGTCATTGACTCTAACAGCTCAGCTCCAACGACTCCACTATCATTGCGCCGCAACACTGAATGCGCATCAATGACGGATGTAAATGCAAATATTGGATTTGTTCTGTTGTAGTGAGATGGCATTAGTTCTGTGTAGCCCTGTCGATACATCCCAACCATTTTACGAAGAAGTTTCAACGCTCTATCTGGGGCATCTGGAGCCATCCTTCCAGCACCTTTTGTGTAATGGTAAATAATGTATGAAAAGGATCTTTCGTCAGGTCTCACGTCAGCGTTTCCTGCATTATGAAACTTGAGCATTCTATCCAAGATCAATTCTGCTCGACGTCCGCCTTCTGGTGTGCGAGTTCGTGCCCATTGTTGAATCACAGTATTGAACGAAAACGAGTCTGGTCTAACTGGCAGCTCTTCATCTTCAATACCGTCCATCGACCTTGCTGCACTGCTCTCGTAGTTATCAACCATAGAAAGCAACATGTCTTCCGCCTCTGCCACTCTGCCATTGTAAGCATGAGAATCGATGACTGCATTAAAAGTGCGAATATTGGGTCGAACACGAGGGAAACCAGATAGGTCTCTCTGCTGCATATGGCGCAAGATTTCTGAGCAACGTTCTCCCGCCACGCCCTGCTCTCCGCTACGGCTCCAGCAAGCACAAACCATGGTGTAGTGGAACACGTCCGGTGGTTGATCTATTTTGCCATGCAAGTGAAGCGATTCCATGCCCCTCACAACAGCATCAGCAGCAAGGGCGGCGTCAAGTTTGCCATTTGGTATTCGTTGATACGTGTTCAATACGCTGGCGAAGGTGTACGCGTCTGGGCGGAAATCTCTTGCTAACATTCTAGATAAGATGGATTCTGCAGCTCTACCTGCAAACAGCGGGTTGAAATGCTGTCCAGGCCTTTTGTTGTTTAATGATTGCTTCTTGTCTTTGTAATAATACCCGGACAGGGAAGTGTTGGCAATCATTGCTGACTTGGCGATGACATCCAAAGCAACATTGTAACTGCGCTGGTTGGGCCTCACGCTAGGCATGTCCAGTTCATCCGCAATTCTCTCCATACGATCCAACAATTTCATGACACTAGCAGCATGATCTCCACCCTGCTCACGGGAGAAGGCCACAAGAATTGAGTTGTAAACTTCTACATCTAGATCTCTCGCTTTGTTGTGCTGGCGAAATGTATATGAACTCGATCGAGAGGAAGATTGCTTATTATCAGCCAGCTCCTCTACGCTGAAATCATCATCAACTTCTACAAGATGATCTCCCTTCCTATTTTCATTGCTGTTACTACGTCCATTCCCAACCATTCTGTGAGCGTGAGCTTTCCGTGCCCACGCATCCAACCGATCAACAATTTCAATTGCTTTGTGAATTCGTTCTTCATCGGTATAATTACGCTTCCTTGGTCGATAGGATGATGGCGGTGGTCCGTGTCCAGCAGTATTTCCACGGCATCCACGCAGCCAGGCATGGATTACTAACGAGTAGCTGAGCGCATCAGGTTCGACAGCGTCCCCTCCCTCTGACAAGGGCCGTTCCATCCGCTCGAGTAATATTTGTTCAGCACGTATAGCAGAATAGGGATCGTAACGAGAGGCTCGACTCCATGCGTTTAGGACCGAGTTGTAATTGATTGTGTTGGGAGGAAATGTAAGCTCATCGGGACGAGGTTCAAACCAGTGACTGTTGGCTTCTCCGTCGGCTGTGGAACTAGGCGATGATTCCTTCATCCATCTCTGATAACTCGAATTGGACCCGATGTAATCATCATCGTAGCCGATTTCCTCATCGTCCGCATCTTCCAACATCCAATCGTCATCGTGTGGACTAGTACGTGCATACCCACTATTCTTCCAAATATCCGTCTCCCCAACTCGTTCCTTGTACCGTTCATGCTTCTCTATCATGGATTCCAGCATGTTCTGAGCCTCCCTCGCCGGATCGTATCGAGGTTCTCGTCGAGTTCCACCACGATCGCGGTACTTGTTATGATTATTATTGTTGTTATTGCTGTTCCCATGTGAGGACATTACCCGTAGGGCCGAACAACTTTTTGCCAAAGCATTCATTACCGCAGAGTAGGTGTAGCAGTTCGGACGCATCCCAGGTTCACACCTATCCACATTGAATAACGACGACTCTCTACTATCCTCTGCATCATTGTCATCTGACGTTGAAGTAACATTATGCCTCTCTGGATCATAATGACCCAACTGAATCATCAAATTCAACAACTGCTTGGCACGAGTGGCAGCTCGTCGTGTCAATGCATCCGCCTTTTCGGCCTGGGATCGTTTCCATTCGACATAATCCTCTCTTTCTTGACGCATTGTTGTGTTATTCGCATTGTGTGCATCAGGAGGCTGTTCGTAGTGATAATCGTGTGCTAGAGCAGTGCACTTCACCCATGCGTCAATGCTGTATATTATATTTGAGAGGGTATATTGAAGAGAAACGGGTGTTGAGAAAACGATTCCAAGAGTACACACACGCACACAAGATGGAAACGTAATGCACTGAGAAAACTTACACTGCAGTGAACGTTACCACATCTGGTTTGACACGTTCATTCCCCCGATTCCGTTTCTTCCCTTCTGATAGTTTCTCCATTTCCTCCTCCTCATCATCAAACTCCTCCTCGTCCTCCTCCTCCTCCACCCGATTCATCAACCGAAACTCCTCCTCCTCCTCAGTCCCAACCTCCCCACATCCAAACCTCCACTCCCTCATCATCTCCCCCAACAACAACTCCGCCATCTCCCCTGCAGATGGATGATAACTCTTACTCCACGCATTAATCGCAGCATTGTAACTTATTGTCGAGGGTGCCAGGTGTGGGTCTTTTGTGGATTGGAATGTTTTGACGAGGGATGTGTGGATTCGATGGGCGCGTTGGGCGGCTGCTCCTAGGGGGAGTTGGGAGTGGGTGAGTCTTTGGGTTGTGGTGAGTTGTTGTTGGGGGTGGAGTTGGAGTTGTTTTTGATGATGATGGTTGTTTTGGGGTGGTGATGGTGATATGGGATTGGAGTTGTTGGAGTTGTTGTTGTTGGAAGAGGGAGTGTTGGTATTGGTGATTGCACCACTTCCGGGGAGAGGTCTTCGTTGACTCTTTGCCCATGCATCCATTGCTGTTGTTGTTGTGTAATGATGATAGAGTGTAGGTGTAGCATGTTATGCAGAATGTCATTCCAAGAGTGAAAAAGAAACAGAACCAAGTAAGAAGATGATTCAGATGACAAGCCATCATACTGTGCACACAACGAGATATACTCTCTATCTCCTTTCTACACATTCAGTTCAAACAAACAAACAAACAACTCAAACTCAAACAAAACAAACTCACCAACCGTATACATCTTAGTAGTAACCCTAACATCCTCATTCCCCCGATTCACCTCCTCCACCACCCGTTTCAACAACTGTTCACAAATCCTTGCCGATTCAATAGTGGATCGACGTGCGTGTGATGTCATGAGTGTGGTGATTAGATTGACATCGTCTGGTGTTAGTGGTGGTAATGTTGGTGGTGGTTTGGTTGTGGTTGTGTTGGTGGTGGATGTTGGAATGTGGAGTTGTTGTTGTTGTTCGGAATTGTGTTGTGGAGAGGAGGAGGAGGTGGGTGTATCGAGTAGTCGTGCTGTTGTTCGATCTAGCCATGAGTTTTGATTGTTGTTGTTGTTTGAATTTGCTTGATTGTTGCTGTTGCTGTTATTGCTGCTTGTATTGGCATCATCTGATGATGTTGATGTAGCCGCAGTAGATGATGAAAATGTAGCATCAAGATTGTCCATTCTTGTCGTAGTAGTAGCTTTCATTGCAAGAGAAAGTGACGTTACTGAAGATGTGACTGCTTTCTGCTGTCGTTGCTGATGTTGCAGTATTCTAGAATTGTGGCCATTGGCAATAATAGTTGTTGCTGCACTGTGGAAGTAGTTCCTTGATGTGGCTTGGTTTCTATTGTGGAGAAAACTACTTTGTCTTGAGGAGGCGGCACCACTGATGGCATTGAAGCAAGATAATGACAATGCAGATGCACACCTACTATGACGACTATGATGACGGCTGCTGCTTCTAAATCTACCATGATGGGATGTTGTCGCGTAATTATTGAAACATGTCAACGGAGTAGAAAACGCCTCTGCAACTGCCATCACCATCCTCCTCCTCTGACTCCCACTACGATGATTCGCTGCTTGCACCACCACAGAGGAGTCGTTGAGCGATGAAGAATGCAGTATCATTGATATTGTCACAATCAACAGTAGTTGACTCATCATTAACCTACTATTGCTGCTGCACGATGATGTTCGTTGTTTCCGCCGACCACGAGGCCAATATTGCCATCTCTGCCGTCGTTTTCGTGTTGCCATAATTGTCGTTGATGATGATCTTCTTGATCTTGAGGATGAATCATCGTCATCATCATTGCTAGTACTGGAATTCATCCTTGTAGTATTGGCGTGTCTCCCCACTCTTTAGTGTCGATAGGTCGATGCATTATTGCATGCAACCATCACATCAACGAACGAAGAGCATCACAAAACGCACAAAAATGAATTCTTTATGCTACGCGAGGAACTTGGAGAACAGGGGAAAACAGCTAGAGGCTCGTGTGGGAGTACTTTTGTAGCTTTAATTAAAGTGATGAGATGGCTGAAAAGATAAGTATTGTACTGAGAACAAAAGCTTTGTTCTCTGGGGCGTCTACAATGAGGTATTGATTGGCTGTGGGTAATTCTCTCAGCAGAAACAGATGAAAGAAGGAGGGTGAAATTCAAGACTCAAGCACGACTTGATGAACAGAAATTTTCTCTTTCGTATTTCAAGTGTGTAGCGTTGATGTAGGACAGGTAACTGTAGGAGTTTGATTACCAACGTTTGGCTTGCTCTCGTAATACGAGGAGTAATACAAGACTTGCAGTTGGTGAATATAAGTTTACAATGATTTCTCCCTCTTGTGACTTTTCTCATGTACAGCTGACGTTACTTAGCGTTACAGACGAAAAAACCCTGCCCCTGCATCCATACGAGAGGACTGGACACAGAAAGACTCAAAGGTAAGAATGCAATACTACGTCCAGCAGAGTATACCATTGTCAATTTTTAGCAACAGGTGATAGGCTAGGAATTCATTTAGATTTCTGTTCTGGAAAGTAATCTTCTTGTAAAGTGTATACCTGTGACGTGGATGATTGATACAGTCGTTTGTACTTTTCAAAAGAGGATGCACTCACTCTCGCATGCACTCTCAGTCTATCTTCAACCTACATCACCATCATAGATTCTCAATCAAAGAAACAACCATTTTCACTCTCACACCATTTCGGAGGATATGGAGGAGAATCTTTTCTCACGCCATTAAAGACCGGTCTCTTCTTGGTCCCACCCCAAGGCTTGGGAATGTATACTCTATCTCCATTCTTTGACCATACCGACTTTCCCTGACTATGATGTGTCCTGAATGTTAAATGAAACGACCAGGTTTGTATCTCGTCACAGGCATTGTACGTTGTTGCAAAGTTAGAAGATTGCTCCATAGCCCAAAGCGCTGCATTCTCAGCACCATTCTCATTCATATAGAACGACGTCATTTCATGACTAGTGATACTTGGCCTCTGAAAATGTTCCTCTTGCAATTGCCCGTGGATGGACTCTTTGTGGAAGATCCATGTATCCCAAGACCATGGGTTAACTTTGCACTGGTCGACATCCCAATCTTTTTTGTGACGTTCGCTATTATCATTGACATTATTATTCATGTACTCCGTCCCCACTATTGCATCATAAAACTGCCTTGTTGATGCAGGAGTTGCATCCATTGAGAATCCTCGTGTTCCCAATACAAGTAACACGTCTTCCTTCAATTTTCGTGCCTTTGAAATGGAATCATCAAATGCCATATCTGCGTTGGCCATGATAACAATATCACCAGTGACTACATTTGATAACGCATTGAGGAACATTTGATGGTACGTCGGTTGACCGGTAATAACATTGACACAAGTTACTTTGGACATTGGATCTACGCCATGTGTATTTGAAGAAGCACTTCTTTGGAGAAATTGACGATTGATTTCTGCCATATCTTGATGGAAATGAACACACGATGATTTGAGTTCCTCCTCCACATTATCATCACCGGAAGTTACCCCGTCGAGAAATACAACCACTTGATCTATGTGCGGATTGTAAATGTTGGCTAGTAGAGCAGCCTCGATTTCTCTTCGATGTGGATGTATTTTTGTTTGCGGTGTTTTCGCCCAGAACGATGTGACGTAGGAAACCTTCTTGACATCATTAGCGTCATTAAAGTTGTGCGTTGATGACCATGGCGAGGACGAGGAGCGTAGAGCGTTATTGCGTGTATCAAGTAGCTGATGATCCAGATTGTTCTCCAATTGATGACTGAAAAATGTTACTCCGAGGAAAAAGCCGATGACAAATAGGGATGGAATGACTTTTCGCCGTGAAGAAGGTTGAATACTGCTGCTACGATGATGCAGCATCGTTGTTGTTGCTTCTTGGTAGTATAATTTTAGTTTCGTTGCATACATTTGTCTGCCCCTGTGTGCCTGTTGCTCTTTATTTTTTTATGGCGCAGATTGCTCCTTGGCTTGGCTGCCATGAGCTGTAAATGCCCACATGGATCACGAACAGCGACGATTGTGCCCATTGGATCACGAAGAGGTGATGTCGCTCTACACGCAGTCTCTTCTGTAGACTGTACTAGTTCCAGTGCCGCCTATTGTCGTATAGGTTAGGTATCACCTCATTGTGTCACTGTCTGTCGCTTCCAGCATCATGCAACACTGAGTTGTATGTATTTGAGGGATCTAAAACATCATAGTATTGCGATGTCTACGATTAGAAACAGCGGAGAAAAGGAGGTCGATGATGACTAGGGTTTCTTGATCTACAAGTAGAGCCAGTTGCGTAGGTCTGTGATGGATGGTATGGGCTTCTATAATGTTAACCAGCGATACTGTACTGTATTCGTTCAAAGCATGCCAGACCAACTCTAGCTAGGTTTATTCATTGTCGATTCGATGCAAAACATGCACGATTTCTCTCTCTATTCTACAGCTGCATCAAGATCTAATATTATCAGCCAAAGAAACAACCATTTTCCCTCTTACACCATTTCGGAGGATATGGAGGAGATTTCCATTTCTTTCTCTCGGATCCACCCCAAGGCTCGGGAACGAACACACTATTCGGATTTTGACCAACTCCACCATCTCCTTTCGGCCATATTGTCTGTCCCTGACCATGATGTGTCTTTGCTGTTAAATGAAACGACCAGGAGTGTACCTCATCACATGCATTGTACGTTGTTGCAAGGCTGGGACACTGCTCCACAGCCCAAAGAGCTGCATTTTCAGCTCCATTCTCATTCATATAGAACGACGTCATTTCATTATTATTATTTGGACGCTGAAAATGTTCCTCTTGCAATTGCCCTTGAATGGACTCTTTATGGAAGATCCATGTATCCCATGTCCGCGGATTAACTTTGCACTGATCCAGAACAGAATCTTTCAGTTGTAGGTTCTCTGCCCTTGCTATAATGTCATAAAACTGTCTTGTCCAATTAGGCATTGCATCCGGTGAAAATCCTCGTGTTCCCAATACAAGTAACACGTCTTCCTTCAAACTCAGCGCCTTTGCAATGGAATCATCAAATGCCATATCTGCGTTGGCCATGATAACAATATCTCCAGTGACCACGTCGGACAACGCATTGAGGAACATTTGATGGTACGTCGGTTGACCGGTAATAACATTGACACAAGTTACTTTGGACATTGGATCTACGCCATGTGTATTGGTAGATGAACTCGTGTGAAGAAATTGACGATTGATTTCTGCCATATCTTGATGGAAATGAACACATGATGACTTGAATTCCTCCTCCACATTATCATCAGTAGTTACCCCGTCGAGAAATACAACCACTTGATCTATGTGCGTATTGTAAATGTTGGCTAGTAGAGCAGCCTCGATTTCTCTTCGATGTGGATGTATTTTTGTTTGCGGTGTTTTCGCCCAGAACGATGTGACGTAGGAAACCTTCTTGAAAGAATCCGCATCATCGAAGTTGTGAGTTGATGACCATGGAGAGGATGAGGAGCGTAGAGCGTTATTGCGTGTATCAAGTAGCTGATGATCCAGATTGTTCTCCAATTGATGACTGAAAAATATTATTACGCCGAGAAAAAAGCCGATGGAACAGAGGGATAGAATTGCTTTTCGTCTTGGATGAGTTTGACTACTGTTGCTACGATGATGCAGCATCATCGTCATTCTGGTAATGTAACTTTCGTTGCATACATTAGCGGACGCCGTATGCATGCAGCATGAGCGTTGCAGTTGTTCGTAGTTTGGCAATATGTACAATACACAAGAAGCCAGAGCACAGAATGTCAACCTGGCCCCAGTCATTATTTCTGTACAAGAGATGACTGTTCCAGTGCCGCTTAGTGTCGCATACCACCTCAGCCAGTGTCACTAAAGAGAGAGGCGCAAATTGTAAGACTTCCAGTTGTACGCACTTAGGATGAACAATCATCACTCTACATCGTTAACGTGGGATCTAAAACATCTCATAGGATGAAGCATGAGAAGAGATATAGAGTTGACGTTGCAAAGCCAATCATGCTGTGTAGAAACAGTGGAGAAGAGGAGACGATGGCTTGGGTGTCTTGATCTAGTAGAGTCTTCTACACTATTCATCAGCGGGTGCTGTATTTTTTAAAGCGTTGTTTCGATACAAAACATGCACGAGTTCTCTATATATTCTACAGCTGCATCCTATCAGCCAAAGAAACAACCAGTTTCCCTCTCACACCATTTTGGAGGATATGGAGGAGATTTCCATTTTGTTCTTTCAGATCCACCCCAAGGCTTGGGAACGAACACACTATTCGGATTTCGACCAACTCCCCCATTTCCTCTTGACCATATCGTCTGTCCCTGACTATGATGTGTCTTTGCCGTCAAATGAAACGACCAGGATTGTATCTCATCACATGCATTGTACGTTGTTGCAAGGCTGGGGCACTGCTCCATAGCCCAAAGAGCTGCAGTTTCAGCTCCATTCTCATTCATATAAAAGGGTACCATTTCATCATAGATATTTGTCCGCTGAAAATGTTCTTCTTGCAATTTCCCGTGGATTGCCTCTTTGTGGAAGATCCATGTATCCCAAGACCAATGGTTAGTGCTGCACTGGTCTACATCCAATTCTTTAAGTTGTTGGTTCTCTGCCCTTGCTATAATGTCATAAAACTGCCTCGTCCAAATAGGCATTGCATCCGGTGAGAATCCTCTTGTTCCCAATACAAGTAACACGTCTTCCTTCAATTTTCGTGCCTTTGAAATGGAATCATCAAATGCCATGTCTGCGTTGGCCATGATAACAATATCTCCAGCGACCACGTTTGATAACGCATTGAGGAACATTTGATGGTACGTCGGTTGTCCCGTGATGACATTGACACAAGTTACTTTGGACATTGGATCTACGCCATGTGTATTTGAAGAAGCACTTCTTTGGAGAAAGTGACGATTGATTTCTGCCATATCTTGGTGGAAATGAACACATGATGATTTGAGTTCATTCGTTGTAGAATCGGCAATTACCCCGTCAAGAAATACAACCACTTGATCTATGTGCGGGTTGTAAATGTTGGCTAGTAGAGCAGCCTCGATTTCTCTTCGATGTGGATGTATTTTTGTTTGTGGTGTTTTCGCCCAGAACGATGTGACGTAGGACACCTTCTTGACATCATTAGCGTCATCAAAGTTGTGAGTTGATGACCATGGAGAGGGGGACGAGCGTAGAGCGTTATTGCGTGTGGCAAGTAGCTGATGATCCAGATTGTTCTCCAATTGATGACTGAAAAATGTTACGCCGAGGAAAAAGCCGATGACAATTAGAGATAGAATGACTTTTCGCCGTTGATGATGATAATGTAACAGCATCGTCATCACTTTTTGGTAGTATAATTTTAGTTTCGTTGCATACATTAGCGGACGTCATCTGCTGGCAGTGTCTTGGAGATAATGTTTCGCCATCTTGTCATAACTATTTTATCTTGCGGTTGCATGAAGATGAACACGCACGAGAGAAACCAGTCTCTTATCACGGACGGGTCACTCTGCCAGTCATTTCATGCGGCTACCGGTTATGGTACAGTGCCGATCGGTGTCGGACAGCTACGACCGATTCGCGGCTGCGGAACCCGGGTGCGTTGCAAAACAAAAGAGCTAGCATTCTTCAACAGCATACGAGGGCGCTTAGAAGAAATTTCAATCTCAGGAAGATGTGAGCTGCAGATGAATGCACAAATATACCGTCTTTACCTATAATGTGTCGGTAGCGAAGAAAAAGGTAGGAGTGTGCACAGCTCAGGCTCAGGCTGGAGCAAAGACAAAGAGGGAAAACCATGCAGTATGTAGTGAGGTGCACTAACGCTGCTGAACAAGGAGGACGTGATTTAGGCATGGTGCAAAACGGGGTCAGTGAAGTTTCCGCTTGTAAACTGAAAAGAAATTTCGCTAGAGATAGAGATAGAGAGCTAAAGTTAAAGTAATCAACTTGCTCAATACTTTCGTAGGGAATGCGATGCGACCTTCCACTAAGCTGTTGAGATTTATCGAGTCCATAAATGTGCAAGTTTGACCTTTCCAGCCCATACGGCTGGTTCCTTAGCATCATACAGTTACAATACGGCAAGAGGACGAGATCTTGCTTGACTTGACCTTGCCTCGGATTGAGTTTAAGTCGCTCTAGAGAGAGGGTTAAACCCTGAACATCCCAAGCATTCCTTCTCTTGAGTCACGAGATGTTTGCAAGACTGCAAGGGCCGCTTGAAAGTGGTCGTGGAAATTTGAAATCAATCACGATTTATGTACGCCTGAAGCAAGAAGCATCTCACAATGTCATCAACAAACAGCTAGAAAAGAAATACACATATTTACTGCAATGATGAGCTCCATCAAGGCCTTCCTCTTTTGCATGCTTGCAAATATTGCCACTGGCCAAGATCTTCGAGGTGAATCCGGTCAAAGAATCCTATCCAGTAATGTGGAGATTGTAGGCTCTCTTCAAACATGGGGCATCGACGATGGACGTCCTGCTGAAGGCTCCGCGAAGCAGGCCGTCTGGTTAGGAGATTGGAACGGTGATGGAATTCCTGAATATTTTGTTACCACGAAGAAAGGAGGAACGAGCTCCTTTTTCTATTCCACCGGAGAAGGGACATGGCAGCACAGAGCCACTGGTACGCCCCCTCGTATTCGGTGATTGCTCTCAATACGCAAGGTGATGCAAGACCCGAGTACATTATCAAGACATCCAAGTTCCAGACCAAAGAGAATATCACCAAGGAAATGTTTGAGGATTATGTGCCGGGTTTGAAGAGGAGTTGGACCACCGTTTTCAGAATTCCAGAAGACCCAATCAATAATCCATTGGAACCGGTAATGACCTTCGACAGATCCGTTCCGATTGTCCAAGGATGCATGGATATTGACGGTGACGGATACAAAGATTTGTTGGTCACTCACCATCTGGAAAATTCGAAATATGTTGCTCGTTACTACAAGGGCAAGGACGATTCCTCTGATGGCCAACCATTTGAGGCAACTCATCGATGGGCATCTACTGGCGCGGGCTCCTCTATGGAAGGATCCATAGGAGAGCACAAAGCTCGTTGGGGTGATGTGCAGATCATCAATGATGGATCAACTGTGCGCAAGCGCCTCTTTGCTGTTGGGTCAGAGGGTGAAAACAACAATGTCATTTACTGGGATTATGATCCAGTATGTGACACTTTTGCCGAAAATCCTACCGTTCTAGATGTCAGCATGGTAGATGCTGCCGTGAATAACGAGCTTCATTTGGTGTCTGTACGTGCTCTACCGGGTGCAATCATGCTCGCTGGGAAAGACGGGGCTTTCTTTTTCAAGTATTCTTCCACTGAAGACAGTTACAGTCTAATGAACGTCCCAGGAATTGAACCTACTGAAAAGATTGAATACTCTGACTTTTGGTGCTTCAACTCAGGATTGAACGATGGCAAGATGGTCTTCGTCATTCTCCGAAAACCGACAGGAAACAAGGACAGTGCAATGGAATTCCGTTCTTTTGATCCTTCATTAGCTCAGGATGACCAAATATCTGACATTCTTATGGAGATAGCCTTGCCAGCGAAAGCACAACGCATTACAGCCCTTCGCGTGGATGATAGCTTTGACGTTATGCTTGATGTGAAGCAACTTATTGTGGCCCACAAACAAGGAGCGACCATCTTGGACGTTGTGCCCGTGTGAAGGTTTTGACACTATCATTTCATAAATAATATTTGTTATGCTACATGAGTTTATGTTAGTCGGTACTACTACTTAGAATTGTGACACAATGCCTTGGCAAACTCTTCCTTGGACAACTGGAGGTGACTGCACAAGGCAAGAATGCAGCGCAAGTATTATCTTCCAGATTTCTTGACAGAGTATGGCCACCTCTCCAGGGCAGGAACGCTTCCTCCTCCTTGTCCTCTGAATGAAGGTCTAGAAGCACGCTGATTGGATTTGGATTGAGTTGCAGTAGTCCCTAATGCAGTAGATTCATCAGTTGCATAGATTCATCGTTTGCATTCGATTTGCCCCATGTCTGAAGCTTTTGCATCGTGTCTTTGCTGCACAGTTTAATCTTTGCCCCATGCCTGATGCACAGTACTACTTTATGAGCTCGATATGTGCATCCTTCAATGCTATTTGGTTTCCTCTTAGCCACATGCCTGATGTAAATCCCTCTATTCTGAGCTTGTTTTGTGCATCCTTTGTTGCTACATCGCTTGCGCTTTGATTTTTAGTGATGCAGCGTAGTTAGTTACAGAAACGTGATGATGAAGGCAGTGGTGGGGGTAGGACGAGCCCTAGCAAGTTCACTCTCATGTTGCACATCATCGAGAAGTTGTGCAGCTTCTTGCTGATGTGATGGGCCTCGTCGCGGTACAGTATCTATGGTACCTGTCGATAAGTGATAAGTTGAGTGTTTTACTAGTGTCCTAAATCAAGTCTCTTAGTGTTTGCTAATTAGTCTGGTCGATAGACTCCGGTAAAATTGATGATGGAAATCGTCCGTTCGGCACGATGAATAGGAACTTCAACTCACAGATATGGATATTACTCTATATTACTGCTCCTAGATATTTTTTGATCATGGCCACCACCGCTACTCTCCCTTCCTCCGATGCTGCCGCAATGGATGACCGTCGCCTTCTGGAGCAGCTGCTCATGATAGTGGTGATTCACTCCCTACTGCGCAAAGAGGGCGCCAACGACGAATTCAGCATGTCGATCAATGAAAGAGGAGATCAGTCGGCCGTTTCCAATCAGCTGCTTTTGGCGGTCACTCAGCGGCTGTTGGATGCGCAGCTTCGTTTACTGAATGGTGGAGAGAATGAGGGGCGAGCGGTGGTGGCGGTGTCATCTTCGGCAACCGCCTCAAAGAAGAAGGAAATTATCGCAGCAGCAGCGAAGATGAAGAAGAAACGGAACAAACGAAATAAGGCCGCTGCCAAGCATAAAGGAACGAAGCGCATGTCATGGCTGGATGGTGGAATTATTTCGCTGCTTATGATGGCGGCGTTTGGGTTTGGCTCCATCACGACCCTCTCACACATTCCTCAAAGTGATGGATCATCAGAAAGCAATAAGGCTCCCCCGACTTTGCCGCCGTCTGCATCCACTTCTCTTCGTCAGAGGGACCTTCAATCGAGTAATAACATGGCATCAATGTCGCCCGCTAGTGCGAGTCCATTTGCAGCAGTTGTGCAGGCTCCCGTTTTCTTGCCAGCTGACGTTAGCCATCGTCGTAGGGAACTGGCAGAAACAGTGAAAATATGCACCGAAGACACGGAAGGTTGGTATGATGAACAAGGCGATGATTGTTCTTGGTACGAAGCCATGGATGTTCCAGGATGTCCTCACTTCGGAAATCACTGGGGAAATTATCAGGAGACCGTACCTCATGCTCATTCTTCTACAGTAGAAGGGACAGCAAATGATAACTGCTGTTACTGCAAGAATGGTGTTGTCAGCACTCCTGTAAGTGAATGTTGACGTGATGTATCAATTTATTTATCATGCACAACTCACCATTATTTGAAATCCGTGTTATTGAATCTTAGTCGCCCGCCAAAGATCCATGTGTCGATGAAAAAGACTGGAAGGACAAATATGGTATGGGATGTGAGTGGTATCAACGAAGTGATGTTCCAGGATGTGAATTTGCAGGTTGCTTTGCTGGGGACATGGGCTCTGCAGCTGAGAAGTGCTGTTATTGCAAGGATCCTACGGTAAGTCAAGATACATATTATTCTCCCTGAAATTTGATTGACTTTGATTTTAATGTATCTTGCATCTAATTTGAATTTCTTTGGTTTAATAAAATCGTCCTGCAGTGTGAGGATTACAAATGGAAATGTCAAGAATACACAACCTCAGAAAATTCGTGGACGGAAGATCTAGATCGTGTAACACGTGTTTGTGACGAAGCAGCTTCTTGTTCCTGCGAGACTGACCATTTCAAAATCGTCACTAATCATCATTCTCGTTTTTCCAATCAAACAGTTGGGTTGTATAACGAGTGCAAGTGCGACTTTTGGTTGCGTCTATGCGAAGAAAAGCGGCTTGGAGAAGTTTGTGATTATGCGGCTGAATATTGCTGCGGGGATTACAAGTATACTGAATGGTGGGATGGCGTCGCCGAAGTGCATTTCGAATTCACTTATCTGAATAGTCCACTGTGCTATTGTGACTTCTTCAACTACGCACAGAATGAATTTGGACATACGTTGAAACCAAAGGCACTTAATATCAACAAAGAGTTTGAGAATCCTTGTGATAAAGATGATTTTGGAAGCATCTACATGGGACCCACCTATCTTGACGAAAGAGAAAGTCTTGAAGCGATATATAATGCAACAAATGGTCAGAATTGGAAAAA
The DNA here is from genome assembly GCA_030544225.1 of Skeletonema marinoi. Classification (NCBI taxonomy): domain Eukaryota; phylum Bacillariophyta; class Thalassiosirophyceae; order Thalassiosirales; family Thalassiosiraceae; genus Skeletonema; species Skeletonema marinoi. Next base: position 106,045 of record CM060485.1, on the reverse strand, counting down.
CAATGATGGATGGACGAATAAGACAGTATTTCATGCGATACATAATGAAACGAACGATCAGATAGAAGTTTGTCAGTTGTATGGGATATCTTGTGACAGTGAAGGACATGTCACAATAGATCATTGCCAATGGTATGGGATATCTTGCGACGATGAAGGACGTGTCACTAGCATTGATTTAAAGGACAACAATCTCGCAGGCCCATTTCCAGTATATACACGCAGAGTAAACTCTTATGGGTATCCAATCCTCAGTAACGATTGGGAACGGACCAAGTATGGTTTTGCAAATCTTTACAGCCTCAAGACCCTTGACTTGTCAAATAACGAGCTAACTGGCACGATCGATTACGGTCCGCTGTACAATCTTCATTCACTTACCCACTTTGATGTCTCGGGAAACCAACTAAGCGGAGAAGTGGAAGCACTTGTCGCTCCATCACTAAGGTATGCCTACTTCAGCAACAACAACAATGGCTTTACATCCATGCGTCGATTCCAAAAATACAAAGTATCGCCTCTCCAAACGCTAAGATATTGTGATGTGAGCTACAACGCTATTCAAGAAGATGCCACTGACCTTCTAGAGAATATCCCACCCAACATTGAGCAGTTTGTTGCATCAAACAACAAAATCAATGGGAGTCTTCCAGCGTCGTTAAATAATCTGCAAAAGTTAGGTCAATTCAAAATGGCATCAAACGCTCTCTCTGGGGAGCTTCCTTTGTTTGCAGACTCTATTTTGAGTCTCCAAGAGCTTGACGTGTCTAACCAAACGAATGGTTTCACAGGATCATTTCCAGAAGATATTTGGAGATTCCAATCTCTTAAGATATTGAATCTAGCTGGTAACAGGCTGACAGGTACTATTCCACGCAACATTGGAAACATGGCAGTGGTGGAAGTATTCGATTTGTCCAACAACTTTCTAGAGAGCTCGATTCCTGCTGAGCTTGGAATGCTGGAAGGTGAGTAAAGTGTTTAGTATTACCTTTTGCAGCTGTATAATTAAGCAGCATGTGCTGAAACTTGTGCTTGTGCCGTCGTCAAAAATAAACCCTTAGGTTCCTTGAAACGCCTCGTTCTTTCAAACAATACGTTCAATGGAATTATTCCTTCTCAGATTGGCCAGCTGCAAGGTGCTTCTGTGTTCTTGAAATTGAATGAAAAGCATAGCTATGATTCATCTAAACCTGCCCCCCTCAGTCTTTGTTTGGAACGTGAAGTAAAAGAGTTTGATCTAGCAGTTGACACCACATTGTGTCCGCCGGAAAGAAATGCCTTAAGTGACTTCTATGATAAGGCCAAGGGTGCAGAGTGGACAGATCCAGGGAATGAGAAAGAGGGATCACTTTGGCTGGATGAGTATGCAAGCTACTGTGACTGGAAGGGAGTCACTTGCGACAAAGATATGAGGCACGTGACAAAGCTGCAACTTTCCAACAATGGCTTGTCGGGGAGATTAAGCGAGAGTACTGGAAACCTCACTTTCATCGAGGTGTTGGACTTGAGTGACAACGACATTAAGGTGATGCCTATCTGCTCAATTCATTTTTATCGTCAGCCTTTATTTCCTTCATTTCTAACTCTCGCAAACTACGAACGATGCCCATCTCATACTCTCAACTCACAGGGATCGATTCCGACTGAGCTCGGCCTGCTTAAAAACCTCACTTATCTGCGTCTCAGTTACAATGCCTTCACAGGAGCGGCACCTGAAGGCTTGGGAGAGATGAAGGGACTTGAACTTCTTCAATTGCACAGCAACAGAATTTCCGAGATTTCACTTATACCACGATTGGATAATAGTATTCACGGACAATCAACATTCGTCACAGACTGTGGCGTGCCATCTGCTTTTGACGAACCACTTGAGTGCAAACATTGCACAATGTGCTGTAAGTAATATTTTGCTGTTGCTCATTTCGAGACATATGCTCACCAACTTCTCACAATCGTTCATCGACATCACGCTAGGTAACGCAAACGAGGACTGTCATCCTGAAGAAGAAGTACAAGTTGCCTCATTGAACTACGGCACATTTGCTGCTGTTCTCTTTACGTGCTTTTTCATACTTTCCTGCATGGTAGTACTCGTTTTTTATACAGTTGACAAGCGCAAGAATCGTGGAAACGCTATAACGCCGGCGATGGAACAAAAACGAACAGATGATGAGTATGCATTGAGTGAAATTGGCAAAAATTCCGTGTATTCGTACTTTGTGACCAACAGCAACTTTGGTTGGCTTGCAGCTGTAGCTACAGTCGGCATACAGGTCGGCATTCTTGTTATTTTCATCATTGCTTCAGAAGCCAACTTACAAGATGACAAAACCGACATAAAATTCGATTGGAAATGTCCTCGTGACACGGATGTGTGTGAGGACAAATCCGACTTGACTTATGCTGGCTGGTTCATCTTCTTCGTGTTAATGGCAGCCTTTCTTGCAAAAGACGTGATTAGCGGATCCAAGTTGATTTATCATTCAGCCAGAGTTAGACACGATCGCCACTCACGAATCCGATATTTCTTTGGAGGGATGATCTTGTGCTCGATAACACTCTTCGCCTTCTATGTAAGTAGTTGCTGTAAAATGATGTTTGCATGTTCCTTGTTCATGTCTTCCATCTCATTTCATGACGACAAACTCTTTTTTTGCCTTTTCGCCCTCAGGTTAGTACCGTCTACAACAAGGCAATCGCAACGAGCAATACCGAACTCATTGTGAACTCAGTCATCGTTCTATTCGTCATGGAGTTGGACGAATGGATCTTTTCCGATTTTGAAGCTATCAATAAAAAATGGACTGCACATGCAGAAGATGGCACAATAGACAAAATGAATGAAAAAATTGCCTCTCAGCAGGAGGAGCTCAGAAAGTTACGCGAGTCGCAAGTTAAGGGGGAACAGATTGCGTCTCGACAGGAGGAGGAGCTTCGAAAGTTACGTGAGCTAGTGGAGAAGATACAAGAGTCGCAAGCAGCTGCATCTGCATCCGACTCCGAAAGCCACACTTAATTTGTGGGATACAAATGCACGACAGATGGAACAGTCCGATGAGTTTACAAAGCCCTGTGAAGCAGAGAAGAACATACAAGAACAAACAGCAACTGCTACACCCGACTCTGAATGTGAGAGTGATGTGGAGGAAGATTGCATAAGAGGTACTAGCGTGTACTATGTAGCGAATCTTCTTTCTTCCAACTTCTTATGTGGATGTCTATTTCTCCTGCCAATGGAAATTACATTTCCTCAAACTCAAACACACACTACTCCAAGAGATGCGCACAGAATTTGTGGGTAATACAAATGCACGGCAGATGGAACAGGTCTGATCAAGACGGAAGGCACAGAAAGATATGTACTGATGATGGATGCACAAATATAGCTAGGAGGGGAGGAGTGTGTATTAGGCACGGGGCAAAGGACAAACGATGCAGCAGCAAAGGATGCACTAATCAAGTCACCAACGGAGGAGTCTGCGTTAGGCATGGAGCAAAGCGCAAACTATGCAGTAGTGAAGGATGCACAAACATGGCCATAAAAGTAGGAGTGTGTGTGAAGCAGGTGCAAAGCTCAAACGATGCAGCAGCGAAGGATGTACAAATCGAGCCCAGCGTCGAGGGGTGTGCGTGAAGCAAGGGGCAAAATGGACAAAGAAGGAATGCAGCATTGAAGGATGCACAAGCTATGCAATGAAAGGAGGAGTGTGTATGAAGCACGGGGCAAAGCGCAAACAATGCTGCAGTGAAGAATGCACAAACATGGCCATGAAAGGAGGAGCGTGCGTAAGACGGTGCAAAGATGAAACGATGCAGGAAGGAAGAGTATACAAATGGTGCTGAGAATGGAGGAGTGTGCGTGAAGCACGGAGCAAAGGTCAAACAATGCCAATGCAGCATTGAAGGATGTACAAACCTGTCCGCCGAGGAGGAGTTTGCATAAGGCACGGGGCATATCGCAACACGAACGATGAATCCACTGCATTTGGGTCAGAACTCGAACAGACTACTGCATCTCAAACCGTGCTCAATCAGCATGGTTCTGGAGAGCTGTTGTTGCCGTCAGGAAGGAAGTGGCGTCCAGCCTCTGTCAAGAAATTGTAGAGGTCTAATAGTCTGATATACATAGAGATGTATCTCTCTAGGACTAATGATCATTATTTGAAGCACCAACTTATGTAAATGTAGGCTGCAACAACTGCAACTGTAAGATCCACATGTACATCGTTCCAGACGACAATCAGGATGCATGTGTGAATAATAGTGCATGCATTGTTGTGACAGTAAGAAAGTACCGGATGACGTCACATACGCGATCGCCGCACTGAGACATCATCTTTTTCCCTGTTCTCCACTAAGACGCGCCAAAACGAAGTGGCACCTTTTTTGCCCAAAAAAATGACAGCTCGAAAAGGAAGGTGCATCTATCTATCAATCATAACATACATCGATGCGCCATTACACTATCACTATCAACAACACAACACAACGCAGCACTATCAAAGAGTAAACAACAACAACAATGGCCAAGCCGCAAAAAAAAGACCGCAAAGCCTCCCGCCAAGCAGCCCTAGCCACACTAAAATCCCGTCGCTCCGGCCTCACCTCCTCCAATGAACCCGCCGCCTCGGCACTCGATTCCTACAATGCACAAGTGGAAGATGTCTATGATGATATTTACGATGAGGAGGAGTATCGCAGGAGGGTGGAGAGTGAGCGGCTTAAGGAGGACTTTGTGGTGGACGATGGTGAGTTTAGTTAGCATAGTGCATGTCATGTGTCATCTTAAAGGTCACATGAACCGACCAATGATTGTATACATATTATTGGCGCATCAATTGACCGACAGTAATGACCATAACATACCTGCATCAATATCAATATCGATATTCATCATTGCTCCATATGTATAATCAATCACATCACCTCTCACCTCTCCCGTCATTTTCACATCATATTCCACTCTTCATTCACCACAGAGGGACTAGGCTACGCCGACGACGGAGAAGTCGACATTCGCGCCCTCGCCGCCCACGATGATCACTACAACAATCCATCCGCCGCTGCCGCCAAAAAGAAGAGCAGCAACAGCACCGCCGCATTGACCAAGGAGGCGTTGAAAAAGGCACGCAAGACCAAGGGGTTGGGTGGGGAGGAAAAGGCGAAAGGGAATGCGAGTATGTGGGACTTTGTGAACAAGGGTGTGGTTGGTGGTGCTGCGAAGAATGGTGGTGCGATTAGTGGTGGGAATCATACTAATAACAACAATAATACCACCGGTCGGATTCGCAAAACTGACTTTTCAGGGGCCAACACAGCCGCAGCAGCAGCCAACTCCTTGGATGATTTATTGAATGAGTTGGATTATGATGGACCTTCTACTTCCAAACGTTCCAGAAATGTCAATTCTTCGAGAGCAAGGCATGCTCGTGGTGGTGCAAGTCAACAGCAGCAGCAGAGAAAACGACGATATGGTTCCACTTCTTCTTCCAGTCACAGTCACAATGCATCACGACGAAAGTTGGCATCGGGTACTACGACGTCTACGAAGCAGTATCAACGTAATCAGGGGGAAATGACTTCGACCAAGAGGTATGAATCGAAGGAACCTGATTGGAGTGATCAAGAGGAGGAGGATTATCAAGGTGGTGGTGGGGAGGGTATGGACTTTGAGGAGGATGATGATCATCATCACGATGTGGATTTTGGAAGTGGTGATCATAATAATGATGATGATGACGTGGTCATGAAGGATGGTGCCGAGGGCAAGTCTGAGGAGAACGAGGCTGAAATGTCCAAAGAAACAGAGGAGAAAACGTCGTCCAATCAAGAAAAAGAAGAGGAAGACACAGCATCATCCTCACGTCCACGTTCCCGTGCAAGAAAGGTGGGAGGACGTCTCTCCGCTGCAGCTGCACGTGCTCGTGAAGCAGAAGAGAAGGCAGCAGCAGCCGCTGCCAAACTCTCGGAAAAGAAGGAACGTGTCGTCGTCATTGATGAATCCAAGAATGAAACTGCTGAAATTATTCGTGTGGATACTACCTCGATGAGTTTCCGTCCCGAAACTATTGCTGCAGCGAGTGGTACGGATCAGAATCAGCAGGGTGGTGGGGATTTGGAGTGTATCATTCTGACGGAGGAGGCGGAGGAGAATGAATCCAAGGTGGAGGGTGAGGTGGAGGCTCCTCGTCAATACATTGATATGTTTTGGTTGGATGCCTCGGAGCGGAATGGGGTGGTGTATTTGTATGGAAAGGTCAAGGTACCAATTCAGACAAAGGGAGGGGCCAAGCAGCAGAAACAGCAGTCATTCATGTATCAAAGTTGTTGTGTTACCATTCCAAATAATCAACGCAACTTGTTTGTCCTTCCTCGCATCAAAACTGATGCCAAGGCCTCCACTACGGAAGAGGATGAGGAAAATGCCACAGTAGAACGCTACCCCATTAGTGAAGTGTACGGTGAACTCAAATCCGTCCTCCAACCATCCTGTATTCCCCACTCTCATGGTGCCACCTGGGGAGCCAAGCCGGTCACACGTACCTACGCCTTTGAAGACCCATCCATCCCTCGTGACGAATGTCAGTACTTGAAGGTTGTCTACGATGCCAAATATCCCGTCCCCGATCGCCACGTGTGTGTTGCCGGAGGAAAGACCTTTGAAAAGATTTTGGGTGCCGGTGCCTCGAACCTTGAGAATTTTCTCATCAAGCGTCGTCTCATGGGACCTGGCTGGGTTCGTATCTACAACCCCAAAACTCCCATGGGGAATGCTAGTTGGTGTAAGTGGGAATGTACCATCGATGGTCCCAAGTCACTCCAACGATTGGATTTGGTGACCAACCGTGCTGGAGAACGTGTGACTATTCCTGAATCACCTCCCGTATCGACTGTTTCTATCAAGTTCAAGACGGCGGTGAACCCCAAGAGTCACAAGTTGGAGATTGTTTGCGTTTCTGCACTTTTCAATTCCACGGTTCAAATCGATGCGGCGACGGATAAGTCGTTACGTAACATGAAGCAGTTGACGATTGTCCGTCCATTGAACTTTGAGACCAATGGGACCATGGCTCAATTTCCACGTGATATGGAGATGGAAGCGAAGAGTATGCCCGAGTTGCAAAAGTCTCCGAATGAGCGTGCTTTGCTATCACGACTTTTTGCTCAGCTTGGTAGCTGGGATCCAGACGTGCTTGTTTCTCATAATGGTTGGGGGCATGACATTGACGTGTTGCTAAGTCGTTGTGTGGAGCTGAAGGTGAGCATGTGGTCCAAGATTGGAAGGCGTCGTCAAATGAGGCTACCTCCTGCGTCTCAATTCGGAAACGGGAAAGAATGGGCTATTGCGAATGCACTGGATGGGCGTATTCTGTGTGATACTTATCTCAGTGCCAAGGAGTTTTTGAGAGAGACGACCTACTCGTTGACTAACTTGGCAAGCACCCAGTTGAAGTTTGCGAGGGAAGAGATTGAACAGGAAAGCGTCCCCGAGTTTTGCAAGACTGGTACCAATTTCGTCAAATTAGCGCAGCACACGTTAAATGATGCTCAGTTGGTACAAAATCTCATGTTCAAATTGCAAATCTTGCCATTGACGAAACAATTGACCAACATCGCGGGTAATCTATGGGGCCGTACGATGAAGGGAAATCGTGCCGAACGTAACGAGTACTTGCTCTTACATGAATTCCACCAGTTGAAGTATTTGGTTCCCGAGAAGAGGACTGCCAAGCAGAGGTTGGAAGATTTGGGTGGCGGAGATGAAGGTGGTGCTACCGCTGGCAATAACAGTAAGGCCAAGTACAGTGGAGGTTTGGTGCTGGAACCCAAGAAGGGATTGTATGATTCCTTCATTCTCCTTTTGGATTTCAATAGTTTGTACCCCTCCTTGATCCAAGAGTACAACTTGTGCTTCACCACGATGGATTGGTCCAAAAGTGTAACGCCCAACAATGCTGAAGGTGTAGCTCCTCAGGGTGATCAACTTCCCCCCCTTCCCGATGAAAGTTTGGATCGAGGAGTGTTGCCCAGGGTGATTAAGACCCTCGTAGATAGGCGTAGGGCAGTGAAAAGATTGGTCAAGACTGAGAAGGACCAGACTAAGAAGGAAGAGGTGAGTGCTTCGATGAAGTCTTCAATTACTTACATGTCATGATTTCGTTCACTTACATCATTCATTGCTATCCTCTTATTCAAGCTCGATATTCGTCAATTGGCTCTCAAGCTCACTGCGAACTCAATGTATGGGTGCTTGGGTTTCTCGCATTCCCGCTTTTATGCGCAGCCAATTGCTGCCCTTATCACTGCAATGGGCCGTGAAACTCTTCAGCGAACAGTTGACCTGACCCAAACTACAATTGGACTTGATGTCATCTACGGAGATACCGACTCCATTATGATCAACACTCGCATCAGCGACGTCAACGAATATGATAAGGTTTTGGAGTTGGGAAACAGAGTGAAGCGTGAGGTCAATAGATTGTACAAGACTCTTGAGCTTGAGATTGATGGTGTCTTCCGTTCCATGCTTCTCCTGAAGAAGAAGAAGTACGCCGCTGTGACAATGGCTAAAGGACCTGGAGGTAAAATCACCTTTGATAAAGAGATGAAAGGACTTGATCTTGTTCGTCGTGATTGGTGCATCCAATCAAAGGATTCTGGAAAATACATCCTTGATCAGATCTTGTCCGGCGATGAGAAGGAGGTGGTTGTAAATAATATCCATGATCACCTCGAGAAGGTCGCGGAAAAGATGAGAAGCGGCGATCTTCCTCTTGATAAGTACACTATCACCAAGGGACTGAACAAGCACCCGAATGATTATCCTGATGCAAAGGGGCAGGCACATGTTTTTGTTGCCAAAAGGATGCTGGCTGAACACATTAATGTCACCATTGGAGCTCACATCCCCTACATCATTACCGAATCTGAAAAGGAAGACGGGCCAAATAGCAAAAAGAATTCAGCTGCGGAGCGTGCACGACACCCTGACGAGATCGCCCGAAGCAAGGGGGCATTGAAGCCTGATGTTGAGTGGTATCTCGCGCAGCAGATCTTGCCTCCGATCTCTCGTTTATGCGAACCTATCGAGGGAACGTCACCTGGAATCTTGGCAGAAAAGTTGGGACTTGATTCGTCCAAATACAATTCTATCTCAGTGGATATCAACGAAGATGACATCGTAGATTACACTCCTGCTTCGTGTTTGCCTGATGAGGAGCGCTTCAAGGATGTTGAGAAGTTTGTCATGACGTGTGCAGCGTGCGACGAATCAGCCGAGTTTCCTGGAGTCTTCCGCCTTACAAAAGATGTGGAGAATGGCATGACATTTGTGCAGTCAGGATTCCGCTGTCCAAATCCCAATTGTGCCCGCCCTGATAATTGGGGAGAGGAAGATGTGGCATTTTGTGGTGCGAAGGTGCTGAACAAGATCAATATGATGAAGAAGGAAATGCAGAAGAAGTATTATGATGGACTTGTTCGATGCGATGATCCCATGTGTGGCTTGGAAACCAGGCAGCTCTCTGTCTGTGAAGGCTGCTGTCTCAAGCAGGGTTGCAATGGGCGCATGAAGCTCGTCTACTCTGAGTCTACACTCCAGACACAGCTCAAATATTTTGATTCCTTGTTTGATATTGAGCATGCTTGCAAGCAACTCTCGAAGGCTAAAGCAACTATTACGGAGAAGGAAGTGCTTAAGAATTTGAGAAAAGATGACAAGAGCACCTTTAAGCTATTGCATGGCTTTACGAGTGACTCTTTGAACAAAAGTGGATACAATTGGGTCACCAATCAATTTTTCCAAACCCTCTTTGGGGGTATCAGGCCGTAATTTGTGTTTTAGTTCACTGCCTGGCCCTCTCTATTCGTCGATAAATTATTTTAATGAACTACTTACTTGAATCTAACTATCCAACCTCACACTGGTCCGGTTATGTAGTCTTGTTGTCAATCTCATGAGTGAGTACAATAATGGCAGGGTACATAGCTAAATTTCCCTTCTCCTTCTTCCAAAACAGTATCCAACGAGCACCGGGCCCCTCCTGGTTTAAGTTCTCCTTTCTCTACTGATCCTCGGGTCTAGAGAGTAGCTACTAAAATAATCTATCTATCCACGAGCACATAAGTCTCTTGAGAACCTATGTATCTGTATCTTCCTTTCCCGAAACATGCAGAGAAGTTCTTCGGATTACATACGTAGTTCAGATGTAAGTAATGTACAATACTGTAAGTAGATGTACATCTGCTTCCTACCTCCGCTCTTTTCACGGACCAGTTGCTAATTCAAAGGAGTCCCTTTAAAGAATTTCCCCGCCAAATATCCAGGTTGCCGCAAATTTTGTGTTCGGTTCGCACCCATGACATCGCATTGGCATGTCTCTCCTCACCATCACGTCATCGGTTCGTACCCCCTGCTACCCCAATCTCGTCGGGTGGTCCTCGGACCGTGCCAATCTCTGTCGATCTGTCCTCTGGTAACTTCATCGTATACGATAGGTTTTTGAATGGAGGGAAACGGCCCAGTATTCATGTAGTTATGGGTGGAGACAATGCAGCAAGGAGTTGTGACATTCCTGCTTGTAGAGACATACTTTCGTAGCTAAATAGGCCCATCATAGCATCTTCTCCCGAAAGGTAATCAGTAACGCACTTCAAATCTGCATGAAATCGAGAACTCAACCCTGCATAAGTGCATCGGTTGGATAAGATAACAATAACAAAACATAACTAATATCATCAGCATGACTCCCGTATACCTCACTCCCAAGAGCTCTACTACCACGCCGGACGCCATGGCTTTATGCCCCTCTCCTCCGCGAAAAGATCATGCCGAGATCTCCTGTCAAGTTGGTATGGTCCCGGTGAACGTGCCAAAGCTCAAACTTCGTGATGATGATGATGCCAAGCTCGGATTCTTCCTCACTGTTCCGTCCAACAAACGTCGCGTCGGTGATGACAGCAGTGATGATGAGTCGTTATCATTTGTCCCCATTGAGCAAGCTCGTCACTCCATATCTGTTCCAATCATAAAGATACGACCACGTCCATCGAGAGCCTTCGCAGCTGCCGCTGCTCTTACACGTGCAGCACATACGAATGTTGCCATTTCTCCCACTCACGCTGATATAGACGAAGAAGAAAGGGTCGCACTGACATCATCTCCTTCTGTCGTTGCAACAGCAAAATCAATGAAGTGTGCAGCAGCCGTAACACCCACCACGACGAAGATGTCCTCAATCAAGAACTCCTACAGGTTGGCGGTACGCAACAGCAAGAAGCTGAAGATGGGATCCCCCGTCGCTGTGAATGCACCTGCTGCTAGAGCTACTACTCGCCGCCCGTCCTTTTCTTCACGTGCAGCATGAATATGTTTGAGCTCTGTCAAGAGGGAGGATATCTGTGTGTACATTATAAACTGAATGAACTTGAGAGCTAAAAGAATCAGTGCTAGTATGCTAGAATGAAGTAAAAATGAAATCTTAAAGTAGATATGTATGCTATTGATCACTTGCACGAATAACAATATGGTATACTCAAAGTAGCACCATTCAATCAACCATATTAGCATGACATACATTTATGTGCAGGGGCACATTCTGGCAGTTTCGAGAAGTGAAATCTGAACAAATCAAAAGGATGACATTGGCTCCTCTCTCCTCTTTGGAAGTAAACTACCTCTGTGGAGGTGGACTTTGGTCATCAATCCTTCTTGTTCCTCGATCCTAATTGTATCCTCTGTTCTCTATCTTCTAGTATGCTCCTAAGCAAAGAGAGAGCCGGTAGGTATGTGTGAGTTGTTCAGCTATGCATTCAAAACATTTCTAAGTATGACAATAAAAAGTGCTCTCGGAGTAGGATTGTTTCAATATTCAACGAAGACCTTTTGTCCTCTCACAATGAAGTTCATATGGATTTTCCTCACGCACAAACAATGTATATGTTAGAGGGGAACATGTCTCGCACAGGATAGACACTTACAATGATCGGTGATAGTAGACGGGAGGAGCACATCCACTACTTTCTATGAGTATCTGCGGCTGATTGCAAAATGCAAAGTTGTGATTGACTACATACGTAGTTCAGATGTAAGTAATGTACAATACTGTAAGTAGATGTACATCTGCTTCCTACCTCCGCTCTTTTCACGGACCAGTTGCTAATTCAAAGGAGTCCCTTTAAAGAATTTCCCCGCCAAATATCCAGGTTGCCGCAAATTTTGTGTTCGCGTTCGCACCCATGACATCGCATTGGCATGTCCTTCCTCACCATCACGTCATCGGTTCGTACCCCCTGCTACCCCAATCTCGTCGGGTGGTCCTCGGACCGTGCCAATCTCTGTCGATCTGTCCTCTGGTAACTTCATCGTATACGATAGGTTTTTGAATGGAGGGAAACGGCCCAGTATTCATGTAGTTATGGGTGGAGACAATGCAGCAAGGAGTTGTGACATTCCTGCTTGTAGAGACATACTTTCGTAGCTAAATAGGCCCATCATAGCATCTTCTCCCGAAAGGTAATCAGTAACGCACTTCAAATCTGCATGAAATCGAGAACTCAACCCTGCATAAGTGCATCGGTTGGATAAGATAACAATAACAAAACATATCTAATATCATCAGCATGACTCCCGTATACCTCACTCCCAAGAGCTCTACTACCACGCCGGACGCCATGGCTTTATGCCCCTCTCCTCCGCGAAAAGATCATGCCGAGATCTCCTGTCAAGTTGGTATGGTCCCGGTGAACGTGCCAAAGCTCAAACTTCGTGATGATGATGATGCCAAGCTCGGATTCTTCCTCACTGTTCCGTCCAACAAACGTCGCGTCGGTGATGACAGCAGTGATGATGAGTCGTTATCATTTGTCCCCATTGAGCAAGCTCGTCACTCCATATCTGTTCCAATCATAAAGATACGACCACGTCCATCGAGAGCCTTCGCAGCTGCCGCTGCTCTTACACGTGCAGCACATACGAATGTTGCCATTTCTCCCACTCACGCTGATATAGACGAAGAAGAAAGGGTCGCACTGACATCATCTCCTTCTGTCGTTGCAACAGCAAAATCAATGAAGTGTGCAGCAGCCGTAACACCCACCACGACGAAGATGTCCTCAATCAAGAACTCCTACAGGTTGGCGGTACGCAACAGCAAGAAGCTGAAGATGGGATCCCCCGTCGCTGTGAATGCACCTGCTGCTAGAGCTACTACTCGCCGCCCGTCCTTTTCTTCACGTGCAGCATGAATATGTTTGAGCTCTGTCAAGAGGGAGGATATCTGTGTGTACATTATAAACTGAATGAACTTGAGAGCTAAAAGAATCAGTGCTAGTATGCTAGAATGAAGTAAAAATGAAATCTTAAAGTAGATATGTATGCTATTGATCACTTGCACGAATAACAATATGGTATACTCAAAGTAGCACCATTCAATCAACCATATTAGCATGACATACATTTATGTGCAGGGGCACATTCTGGCAGTTTCGAGAAGTGAAATCTGAACAAATCAAAAGGATGACATTGGCTCCTCTCTCCTCTTTGGAAGTAAACTACCTCTGTGGAGGTGGACTTTGGTCATCAATCCTTCTTGTTCCTCGATCCTAATTGTATCCTCTGTTCTCTATCTTCTAGTATGCTCCTAAGCAAAGAGAGAGCCGGTAGGTATGTGTGAGTTGTTCAGCTATGCATTCAAAACATTTCTAAGTATGACAATAAAAAGTGCTCTCGGAGTAGGATTGTTTCAATATTCAACGAAGACCTTTTGTCCTCTCACAATGAAGTTCATATGGATTTTCCTCACGCACAAACAATGTATATGTTAGAGGGGAACATGTCTCGCACAGGATAGACACTTACAATGATCGGTGATAGTAGACGGGAGGAGCACATCCACTACTTTCTATGAGTATACCTGCGGCTGATTGCAAAATGCAAAGTTGTGTGAGTCAATTTAGACACAAAACACTTAGAATCCAAGCAAAATAGTCAGTCAAATTCAAACATAATTTGTATCACTTTGGTCCATACTCTCAATCAAATTGTTGAAAGCAAAAGCTAAGTATTCTGAAGAATAAATAGCTTAGAACACCTAAAAGCGAACTCGATCCACACAACTCAACAAAGAGCAAAAGAACTTTACTCCCAAAAGTCATGCAGATCTTGCATTCCTTTGCAGGGGTGTCAATCTACGTTTCATTGACTTTTTGACACATCACACGCACACCTTTACCATCCACTCATCTCATTGCACACGAGACGAGGGATTGTGTTTGATGATGTGAAAACGCAGACTAATTGTCCCTGATTCTATTCCTACGAAGCATGCAGCTCTGGAGCTGGAGCAATGACGACTGATGACCTACCAACCTTTTAGTAGGCTCACAAGCCTACTTCCATCTATACATCATAAAGGGTGATCATTCGGCTACTACTAGAGCAAGCACGAATACATCACAGATTCGCCTCTGCCGACTTTATGAGCATGCAGAGCAGAGAGTAATGCATGCGTGGATCGACCGGTGGTGGTGCTGCGTGCTGCTTTTTGGAATCGCGATCTGTAGCTAGTGGCATCAAAAATCAAAGTGAAATCGAAAATTCCCACCGACCACCGACCAAGCATGGACCAAAAAGTGTCACTCCGAGCAACCATCCATGTATGCCATATATGCCATCGCACTCTATGATGTCGTGTTATGGAATATTCCCTTGGTGTAAGTCCTCTACTTGTTCCCATTGTCTGCAACAAAGGTACCAAATCCGTGCCTTTCGCCACGACTATTCAGATCTCCACGAATTGTCCACCGAGCTTGCTTTCATCTATCATCATTCATTCTTTATATCACTTGTTAACATATCATCTCTCAAATGATCCAATTTCACCCTCCAGCTGATAACTTCGTGCCCATCAATCCATTACTAAAATGCGGTGAAGAATGGATTCATGATCACGAACAATACGAAGAAGATGACGACGACGACGACTTTCATGGACCGATCACATTTCATATTCAACTCCAGAGTGACACGCACCGGCTTAACTTCAACTGTCGTGACAAGTCATCTGGCGTATTGATAGCATCCGAACCAATTGTAAACAAAGAAGACACATATGATGGACCAAGCGATCCATTCTTTTTTGAGAAGGGATTCTATTTAGAAGCCAAGACTGGCTTTCAAGTGTGGCCAGGATCGAGGTTGATGGTGGAAGTGTTCACATGCAGTAGTAGTAGTGCCGGCGTTCATGAAGAAGTCTATGGGATGATGAATCATTTGAAGGATCAGCTCTCTCTTGGTGGTAGGCTGAATGTTTTGGAGGTTGGAGCAGGCATTGGCGTCGTTGGTAGTTGTTTAGCTGCTGCAGGAGCAAATGTATTGATTACTGATCTACCAGTTTTAGTGAAACATGGCATCGGGCCCAACTTGCGTAGGAACGGAAGGGCCAATAGTATTCGTAGAGATAGTGGTGAGGAGGAGTGCGACCATCGACAGCAGCTATGCCCCAAGTTTCTAATTGATACATGTGCATCAGAAACGACAGCAACTGATGATACTGCATCGTTAGACGCAGTTAAACTTGGCAAAGGATGGGCTAAATCCGCAGTCTTGGATTGGTTCAAACCCGTCGAGGAGCAACTCCCTCTATCGACGACATCGGACATTGATGTCATCGTGGCGTGTGATTGTATCTTCCTACGAAAGCTTGCCGATCCTCTACTCACTACCATTGCAACTATATTTGAACATTCAACTGCCAAAAATCCGAAATTCTTCTTTACGTTTCAGAGACGAAACATGTTGGGCTTGTTCATTCAGCTAGAAGAGTTGCTGGATATGATTGAGGAGAGAGGTTGGACTGTGGAATGTGTCGCTTGGCGTGATGTTGAGGTTGAAGATGACGGAATACATCAGAACTACTTATTTCAGGTGACTCCTAGCAACAGCGTTGAGTTATTAGATGGTAGCGACGCAGGTATTAACAGAGCATCAATGAATACCTCATTCATTGAAGAAGAAAAGAAGGAATGAATTAGAGTAGAAGTAGAATGTTACTCATATTCTGAGTCCACGATTCATCATTTGCTGGCTGCTATGCTATTTATATACTCACTGTATGTAATTGCTGTGTCTCCAGCCACTGCAGAATGAGATGACGGCTGTGCTGCCCCCCTTCTCTCTGCCATCATCGTTGCAAGTGGGAGTAATGCCAGCAGTGCTGAGTCTGCGGCTTTTTGACACATGATGAAAGTAGCGAACGTACTTGATAATAGGGACAGAACCGGAGCGATGCCCTCTTTTAGCACACCATCGATGACATTATTACCGAGCTCGAGTTCATGCACATTCATCATTGAGAAGATGATATGACATGCATCTCGGTACCAATCAGAGGCGTTCGGCGATAGTATGTATAGATAGACTTAGAAGGATGATTCTATTCTTGAATGTCTCGTAGACAATTTCGCCCCGAGAGAGGTAGACCCACCTGACATACTATAAATTTTCTATTACATGTCTCATGCTAAAAGTATGGTAGTGACATTCAGCATCAAAGGAGAGGTCTTCGAAATCTACATGTTAGAATCTTATTTTCTTCCGAGAAGCCAGTCTCTTTACCGAATGGTATTCAACACGATCCTAAGAATGTATATACCTATCATCTTGGCTTTTGTAAGTATGACATACTTAGAGATCCCAACATGCTCCCAGTCAGAGACTATGATAACATGCAGTTAATATGGCTAATATGTACACGTCTGGCGGAGATCCGAAGACCACCTGCCGATAAAAAGGGGTATCAAATCGTTGGCAGCACTGCCACCTCATAAGAAAGCAAGAGAGCCTGATTTCAAGCTACGAAAAATACACAACATTCTTAAAACCATCCAAATGTTGTAGCAACAGCAATCATTGCATCCAAACTATCCCCCTGTACCTTCTCAAAGTTTACTCTCGCATCCTCACAAACCTCCTCCAATAACTGTTGTGTAATATATCCACGATCTTCCATAACTTTAATTGTATTCAAGTAGTTGACATTGAATCCGGTGGGAGAGATGTATTCTGGGTGCGCTTGGAATGTGACTGCGTATGGCCGCACTGTTGTCGAAGTTTCGATATTATTGTCACCACCATTCGTTGGCATTGTTGTCTGACGTTGTTGCTGCTTCTGAAATAGAATCTTCTCCTCCTTCGATGAGAAGTACGCGCAAGCCTCGATCGGAACATTTGCATTGCCCCCTAATGAAATAGCAAATTCTGGTAGGGAGTGGACCATGTCTCCGTGGGTATATAACATTTCCATATTGCACTTATCGCTGTTGCCGTCGAGAAGTAGTAATTGACGTCCCTCCTGAGACAAATCGCTCAATATCCGTCCTGCTTTTGCACCAGTTGGACATTTGATGGCTCGTCCTTCTCTACCACCATCTTCCTTGTGTGTTCCAAATGCATGAGCAAAACATTGGTGGCCAAAACAAACTCCCATAGTCTTTAATCTCATCTTGTGTATGTCATTCCTAATCACAGATTGGAGTTTCTCAATCCATTCGATGTGTGTGTCATATGCTGCGGAGAGGGAGCCTGGAATGAGTACGCCATCGTAGCTGGACCATTCCGACGAAGTGAGTGGATAGTCGTTTTTTGATTGTGCGTGATATACTGTAATGCTTATCGTCAAGATTGTATCACCATTATTTGCCATCTGCTGCTCTCTACTCATTTCGCTTTCGCTCACTGTAGTCGACAATAACGAGCACTTCCTTTCGTACGCCTGACATAAAAGCTCCAAAAACATAATTGCCGTGTCTTTAGATGGACCGTAGGGTGGATTTTCTTCACAGCTGATCATCATCAAGTTCAGTGATTTGCTTTTGCTACTGTCGGCGGAATGGAACATCGATGCATCGGCACCGTCGTCAGCAGAACATGATGTGCTTTTTGGGAGGAGCACTGTCTTTGAAACGATGATGCGATCTTTAGACGTCATCTAATGTGGTGTTACTAGTTGTATTGATAGCTCGTTAGAGAGGATAGTCTGAGGATAGTTGTCGCTACGAAGGCATGTTGCTTCGATCTGGCTCATGCATTGTCCCGAGTCCGAGCGAAGTGAAAAAGTTGGATGAAGACGTCAGCAAAAGCCCACACAAAATATCTACCCCGCAGGATCCATGTAACAACACTTTTTATTCTCCCTACCTTATCATCATCAAAAAGAGAGAAGCGGCTTAACCCTAAGTGGAAAGGTGGGCAGATAAAGGGTATCACTTCGATGAAAAGTTCTTGCATTTTGCATTTTGCATCATTGCATCATTGCAGCATTGCATCATTGCAGCATTGCTCGGGAGTACATATTGCTTATCGAACTTCTGCTCGATCCCTCATGCGGTTAGCTTGTAGTTAGTTGGGAGAATATAGATTGATTCGAATGGAAGCATAGTGTTTCAAAAACATATGCAGATGAGATGGCTCGGAAACGATTCAATAGAAGTGGAAGCGATAAAGGTATGAATGCTCTGCTTCTGAGCACATCTCAAGTGCTTTCTTCTTCACTGATGGAAGCACAAATCATGCTCTACATAGAAGAGTGCACATGACGCATGGAGCAAAGTGCGAACTTAAAGTGAAGTGATGGATGCATGAATCATTCATCAAGTTAGGAATGGTGACAGAGTCAAATGCATCACTGACAGATGCACAAACCATGCCCAAACGCTCAAAATCAAAGAGGAGGAGGAGTAGTATAGGTGGATGCAAAGTGACATGAATTATATTTAATACACATCCATCATAACACACTAAATCCTTATTCCCCGTTTAAGCGTTGACGCCATGCGATTTCCTCTAATTAGAAGAAAAAGAAAGCAGCCGCTGCAGAAGTGGCAGCGAACGCGAGCATGGCAGTGGATTTGCCTGCACTTGAGTCATCGTCCTTTGGAGCAGGAGTTGGAGAACCACCGGACAAGTTGGCAGTGGCTTTGCCTGCACTTGAGTCATCGTCCTTTGGAGCAGGAGTTGGAGAACCACCGGACAAGCTGGCAGTGGCTTTGCCCGCACTTGAGTCATCGTCCTTTGGAGCAGGAGTTGGAGAACCACCGGACAAGTTGAGAGTGACCTCGCACCGTCGCACGCCATAATCCATTTCCAACATATTCGAAAATCCCGTTTCGATTGTCTCGGAATAATACTCAACCAAAAGCTTATCCTTTACAATATCCCACTTGGAGACGTCACAGGAATTTGCCATGCACTGAGGAGTGTCTTTGATGAGCATATTAAACGCTTCGCTGATGCCCCCCTGGATAGAACACTCAGCCGTGATATCAATATCACCATATCCTGATACAATGGTGCCTACAAATTATTCATGCGTACGAAAAAGGACAGAAAGTCGTAAGTATATCAATCAGATGGAGATGGGAAAAGATAATGATACTGATACTCCTTGAGTGTCAAACTTACCATTAGCTGCTGTACATGCTTCGGCATATTCAGGATCACAAACGCTGTAGTCGAGAATAAAGGTATTATTTCCCTCCTGAGTTAGAGTTAGACCCTCTAGGCATTCGACATCAGTCACACTTTCAAGTTCTATTGTGTCGGCAATACACTCCAACAACTCGTCGCCGTCGTTCAATTGCAGCACCCTGCTCAAGTTCAAGTGCTTGGATGCGAGCAGAGGCGCAATCTTATCTTTGACCTCATCATGCGAGAACGCCGCCGATGAAGCGACGGTGGCGGAGGAGAGGAAGGCTGACACGGTTGCTTGATTCAATTTCATTTTGGATGCTGTGTGATTTTTATGAGTTGTTATTTTATGCACGTCCGGAGCGGAGTTGTTTGTTAGTGAAGAAGGTGTAAGACCAAGATCCAAAAGTGGTGCTGCAAGCTGCAACACGTTGCACGACAACACCCACAACAACACGTGTATGTGCACTGTGCACGGCTTGTGATCACCCAAGACCCAAGCAAGACACAAGACCAACTGTGGCTGTTCGCGGGGTTGCACCACTTTTCCGTGCTCAGCGACTTTCGATTGTGTAGCGAGCCCCAGATATAAAAGAAGAGCAAACGGGCCTCCTCCCAAATTAAAGCTGCCTTTATTTACCCAAACTAGAGATTTATTAGTCTTTGCTACTGTCGGCGGAATGGCACATCGATGCATAGGCACCGTCGTCAGCAGAACATGACGTGCTGTTTGGGAGGAGCACTGTTTTTGAAACGATGATGCGATCTTGAGACGTCATCTGATGTGTTACTAGTCGTATTGATAGCTCGTTAGTAGAGGATAGTTTGAGGATAGTAGTCGCTACGAGGCATGTTGCTTCGATCTGGCTCATTGAGCTCATTGCCGAAGCACAACTTTGAAGACGTCAGCAAAGCCCACACAAAATACCTACCCCGCAGGAGCCATATGAATGTAACAACACTTTTTATTTATGCTACATAGCTTATGAAAAAATAGAGAAGATAACCCTACAATAAGTGGAAAGGTGAGCAGATAAAGGGTATCACTTCGATGAAAAGTTCTTTCATTTTGCAGCATTGCAGCATTGCTCGGGAGTACATATTGATAGACCTGCCTGCTTTTAAGATTAGGATGCAACCGAGATGATGTCACTCGATGTAGTAGATTAGGATGAGAACGGAAGATAATATAATATAGCCGTGTTATCTATCGAGACTGTCAGCCTGGGCCTGGGAAGGCTGAGGCGACAGCGCCGATAGCTCCTGCTTCTAAGCATCATCGAACTTCTGCTCGAATCCCTCTTGCGGTTAGCTTGTAGTTGGGAGAATATAGATTGATTCGAATTTAAGCATAGTGTTTCAAAATATGCAGCAGAGATGGCTCGGAAACGATTCAATAGAAGTGGAAGCGATAAAGGTATGAATGCTCTGCTTCTGAGCACATCTCAAGTGCTTTCTTCTTCACTGATGGAAGCACAAATCATGCTCTAGAGATAGAGATAGAGAGAGGAGTGCACATGACGCATGGAGCAAAGTGTGAACTATAAAGTGAAGTGATGAATGCATGAATATGCACAAGCCATGCACAAACGCTCGAAAGAGGAGGAGTAGTATAGGTGGATGCAAAGTGACATGAATTATATTTAATACCATCCATCATAACACACTAAATCCTTTTCCCCGTTCAAGCGTTGACGCCATGCGATTTCCTCTAATTAGAAGAAAAAGAAAGCAGCCGCTGCAGAAGTGGCAGCGAACGCGAGCATGGCAGTGGCTTTGCCTGCACTTGAGTCATCGTCCTTTGGAGCAGGAGTTGGAGAACCACCGGACAAGTTGACAGTGACCTCGCACTCCACGCCATAATCCATTTCCATCATATTCGAAAATCCCGTTTTGACTATCTCGGCAAGGGAATACTCAACGTCACAGGAATTTGCCATGCACTGAGGAGTGTCTTTGATGAGCATATTGCTGATGCCCAGGATAGAACAATCAGCCGTGATATCAATATCACCATATCCTGATACAATGGTGCCTACAAATTATCGCATTTCATGCGTACGAAAAAGGACAGAAAGTCGTAAGTATATCAATCAGATGGGAAAAGATAATACTCCTTGAGTGTCAAACTTACCATTAGCTGCTGTACATGCTTCTGTAATGGAATCGGTATATTCAGGATCACAAACGCTGTAGTCGAGAATAAAGGTATTTCCCTCCTGAGTTAGACCCTCTAGGCATTCGACATCAATCACACTTTCAAGTTCTATTGTGTCGGCAATACACTCCAACAAATCGTCGCCGTCGTTCAATTGCAGCACCCTGCTCAAGTTCAAGTGCTTGGATGCGAGCAGAGGCGCAATCTTATCTTTGAACTCATCATGCGAGAACGCCGCCGATGAAGCGACGGTGGCGGAGGAGAGGAAGGCTGCTACGGTTGCTTGATTCAATTTCATTTTGGTTGGATGCTGTGTGATTTTTATGAGTTGTTATTATTTTATGCACGTCCGGAGTGGAGTTGTTTGTTAGTGAAGAAGGTGTACGACCAAGATCCAAAAGTGGTGCTGCAAGCTGCAACACGATGCACGACAACACCCACAAAACACGTGCACGGCTGTGATCACCCACGACAAGACCAACTTTGTAAGACTAAGATCACGACAAAACCATGCACGACAAAACCAATGCACGACAAAACCAACAACAACACGTGTATGCGCACGGCTTGTGATCACTCAAGCTAAGCAAGACACAAGACCACTTGTGCTGTTGATGGGGTTCGCACCACTTTTCTGTGCCCAGCTACTTTCGTGTAATGTGTAGGTCACTTTCTAGTAAAAAAGATGAGTAAACGGGCCTCCTCCCAAATTAAAGCTTCCCATTTACCCAAACTAGAGATTTAATAGTCACAATTGAACACCAGTGCTATCACTGGTACCCAAAGGTACATGTCTTGGGGGATTCCTTGGGGCGAGAGGGCATTAAACCCCGCATATGTACCCCTTTCTGTGAGAGGCGATTTTCATGAGCACGGGCGGGTACTGGTACTGTTTACACCTACGACTGTGCTATCTGAGTCTAACAAGCAGATCCCAATTTGGTTTGTCAGAGTTATATTTGGAGATGTGATTTGATTGATGAAGGGAACGCTTCGAAGGACTTTTGACTGTTGCATTTGTGCTTTCTTCTTATTGGCTTGGGGGTGTCAATCACTGCAAAAGTCCCGTACCGTCCGAGAGACGTCAGAATGATGACAACCTCTCATTACAGTTGCTTACTTTGTTCGGGTAAAGGACATTCGATGATAAGATGACCGAAACAATCACGTAGGTAGCCTTCCTCCCTCGCATAATCATCGCACCACATCGGCCTCATCTCTACGAGGTGAAATGGGAAGATGTCGTTGAATCGATTCGATAACTGGTAGAGGTAGACAAAAACAATAGCAGTTTCAACACTCAATATTCCTGTTTTATTCATGGTTTGTCATTCTCAGCCTATGATCTATTTTACCCAAACAACAAATCCCTAAAAAGAATGAACATCCCTCCATCCCCTCCGTTACAGTTCCCCCTCATGCTTATCCTTCTAAGCCGCAGCCTGAACCGCAGGCGAAGCAGTCTCTACCTTTGGAACATCATCCAGAGCAGCAGCCTCATCTGCCACAGGAGCCTCTGCTGCCTTCTCCCCCTTCTTCTTCTTTGGTGCAGCCTTCTTCTTCGGGGCGGCCTTCTTCTTCTCAGGAGCAGTACCAGCCTTCTTTGCAACTTTTGCCGTCGACTCTTTTTTGGTAGTAGCCTGCTTCTTTTTGGCTGGTGCCTTCTCCTTCTTTGCTGCAGGAGTTACCTTTTTCTTTGTTGGCGCCTTCTCCTCCTTGGCTGCCTCCTTCTTGGGCTTTGGTGCGGCCGCCTTGGCCTTCTTGGGCCTGTCGTTGGATATTAATTGTTTCATTATTATTCAACCGAGAACATGAAAGGTGCGGTGAGATGTTTTAACATCAAGCATGAAGCTAGCGAATAATATCCATATCTCATTGAAAAGCAGCAACAACAACAAAGCGCTAGATATTCATCCACTTACGCCGCTGTCTTCACTGGCGCTCCCATTTCCTCGGGCTTCGCGATAGCCTTCTTTGCACGTGCACTTCGACGTTCGGGTTCTTTCGTTGCCTTCTTCTTGGGGGCAGCCTTCTTTTGGGATGCATCCGCGGCGGGTGCTGCCGCTGCTGTTGCTTCGGTCTCAGTCATCTTTGATGATGTTGCTTTGTATTGTTGCTGTTGTTGGTGTGCGTTTTTATTTTGGCCAAGATGATGAAGACCCGCATCGCCTCAAAGCACTTCTTCCTGCACAAGTAAAACGCTGCAGCTAGAGAGCTGCAAGATTTATTCTTTGAATGTCAAACAGCACGACCACCGTGCCTTCTTGCATCTCCAGCTGGTCAATCATCTTCTAAACACAACACAGGTGATGACTTTTGCCAATCTAGGATGAAAAAAGATGAGGCATGTGATTTGAAAGATTCCACATTCCATCCTTGCGGCCATCTGCTTTCTGATGCCTGCTTCTGCCCCGAGAACCAATCGCAATTTCTTAGAATCATCATTTCTTCGTTACATACTTATCGGCCAGTTCTGGCGTCATGAAATTGTTCTTGGTATAATTCCCACTCCAAATAATGATGATAGCAAGCAGTACATAGTAGATCGAGAAGTGACGGAGTCCAGGATTGTTCAGGGAGATGAGGAGGCCCTTCTCATGGTCACTACGACATTTGCACTTGCGAAAAAGAGTTATCCCTCTGAAATGACTCTTTCACTACCACACACTGCTCAGCATTTTCGACACACCGGCCGGCCGAACCCGACTTCACCAATCACATTTCCGTGTCGGCATGCAATGTTTTGGGGCAAGATGAGAACCCTTCAATCAACAACAATGAGAACTCGATGTCAGCCGTACACTCACAGCCTCTTCTTCGGCCCTCAGCCACTCTTCTCATAAAAGTATACATCAAAAAGATATCATTATTTCTTCTCCCTTCCAACAAACAACATTACAAGAATAATAAATTAAAATCTACAAGGATTGCATCGGAATATCAACAGTCACAAATAACTATGAATCTCAAAATCCTCATTCTCTGCATCAATGCGGTCGCCGCTACTTGTAAGTCGGCAGAGATGAAGAGAGAGCGATGAGAACACTTCTGCAGCTGAGCATATCTTGTGTCATGTTACGATTCTCGTCCTTCTTTCTAACATTGTTCATGTTTGCACCTATTCATCTCATTTACAACAGCGCACAATCATCATCTTCGGCAGAAACAAGTAAGTAGCTTCTATTTGTGATGGTGATGAACATTAACATGGATTTGTGTGATGGTCTGTCTAACACACTCCTATTTGCTTCTCCTACAAATTTACTAGGAACAGCACGACATCGTATTCCAAGCCACCAAGAGTCAACTCCGTCGACTGCACAAGGGTGATGAGGAGGCGCAAGATCTCGAGGCACTTCGTGTTCTTCGTGGTTCTAGAACCCTCGGAAATGTTCATTGTGATGGTGAGGACGATCAGGGCAACACCGTCACATGGACTTGTGATAGAGATACCGAAGAATGCGGCAATGATCCAGATGATTGCGAAACCGAGTGTGATGAAGACAAAGATTGCCACGGCCACGGGGAATGTCACCACCTCAAGTGTGAGTGTGATGAAGGGTACGAAGACGACGACGATTGTGGCAGTCGCGACGTTGTATACACTATCAGCGTAGCACTTCAAGAAGATGAGTCCAGGACAGCCGAATGCATTGATGCTCTCGATAGGTTGGCAACCCTTAGTCTCGATCATCTCAGTCTTCCATCTACAGTGTCTGTCAATTCTAAAAGCAGACGCTCCAATAGGCGTCATTTGACGAAATCGTCTACGAAAAAGTCTTCCAGGTCTGAGGAGGGAGCGCTCGAAATCCAGATCAATATCGTACCTACCCATAACTGCAGCGAGGCTGAACTTGCTGTGCAAGCTTTGGACAGTGTCGACTATGAAGCGTCTGGAAAACTTTTGGATGGAGATGAAGATGATTCAGATGATGATCTTCCTGCCTCCTATATATGCCTCGTGGAGGAATCCGAGGACATCTTGAAGGATGCCAAAAAAGAGAAAGATGCGGAGGATTTGGAAGGTTATCTCAACGATCTCATCAACACATGCAATGTAACAGGTATCGTCGATGGCGATGATATTGCTAGCTGCGCAATAGATTGCCATGATGACATCGAAGACGATTGCGAAAAAGAGCTTGACCCAGATGATGATGATGAAGAGGGCGAAAATGATTGTGGCGGCCTTCACAACGAACTTGAGAAATGTTACAAAAAGTGCTATGATCCTTAAAAGACAAGCAGCTTCTTCCCTTCTCTTCATGTTATAAACGTTACCTTTGTTAGCTTGGATTGTAGGACAGCGACGAAGATTGGGTCAAATGACACAAGGTTGATACGTGTGATAGCCATCTTTTTTAGCTGGATTGTAGGACAGCGATGAAGATGGTTTAACTTAGAATTAGAAATCAAATGCCATCATTTCACTTCTTTACGTGCAGCTCTCAAGATCATAGTTATGTAGGTATGATCCATCAACACCTCAACCTCAATGCATGTACACTAGAAGCAAAGCCACAGAATGGAGCAGCATTTCACATTGTATTGCCTATCGTACGAAGCGCCTCTTTCCAATAACACTGTTATTATTATGATGATATGCACCGTAGCGTCTCTTCACTTTGCTCAGATTATGCCCTCAGAATACTTTCTCTGGGACCACAAACACAAACCCAGCGTTTTCGTGGTACTTACTTCTGTCTTCGGAATTCGATTGTCTTCTTTTGTGTTCATTCTGAGTGAGATTGAAGTTCAATGATCGATGAGAATGAGAACCCCACCAAGGCAGGAGGAACAACGCAACAATCCCGAATTTTTGACACGTCAACTGTTTGCTGTCAACCACTATCATGCACATAAAATACAAGCTCTCAAAGTCAGCCATACAGTTCTTCTCATTATTATTCTGCTCTCTCCCTACAGACAACTAAACATAGTAAGAATCTCCTTTCAGGCAACCAACAACAAAATTTACTCTCCGGCCAACATCCATAACATGAATCTCAAACTTTCGATCCTTTCCTTTTGCGTCGTCATCACCACTGGTAAGTAAAGAGGCCAACAATGAGAACACCTGCACATGCTGTGAACTTCTTTTCTTACTATTGATTCCTTCTTTCGTCTTCTTTTTGGCAGCTCGTGAACATCATATCCGTGCTAACTTGGTAAGTCATCTTCTATGTGCGCAAATACTACTTGCGACGGATGTGCATGTCGCATGTCGGAATTGTCTATTGATGAGCAGTAACACCCACCCCTTCTCACCTTGCTCAATGACATTTCTTTCAGGATGATGATCATCAGCTCCGATTCCGTGCCACCGAGAGTGCTCTCCGTCATCTTCTTGAGCGTGAGGAGAGTATCAGGTCAAAGAAAGACGCCGAGGAGTTCCATGAGCTCCGTGGATCTGGCAGATTCCTTCCAAGTACAAATTGCGAAGACGGCGGCGGCAACACCTGGTCTTGTGACAGAGATACTGAAGAGTGTGGTGCTACTCATGATGACTGTACTGTAGTTTGTGTCGCAGAAGTTGATTGCAATGGTAATGGAGAATGCAAGAACGGTGACTCATGCGAATGTGATGATCGTTTTGATGGAGACGCATGCGACGAATGTGCAAGGGGCTACTATCGCTTTAACGATGATTGCCGCTACTACGACGTAGATATCGCATATGAATTCATCTTCGATTTCGTCGATAACGAGGACGCTGAGGAAGCGGAGGAGGAGTGCCTAGAACTCATTGACACTCTTCAACTTCAGTTTGATGCACTCATAGATGACCTACCCGATGAAGCCACCGTGAAAGTCAGCGGCAGTGGAAAAAGTAAACGCAGTCATCGTCGCCATTTGAAGTCTCCTCATAGTAAGTCTGAGCTTGATGTCCCCCTTCACGTTGAAGTTGGTGAATGCGATTCAATTGAGCTCGTCAACGCAGCTATCCACGCAGTTCAAGACGTCTCGCTCCCCTCTGGAGCTACTATTCGTACTGGACGGAGCAAGAGAAGCAGGGATTAGGGATTAGTTTTCCATGGTCTTCTGAGATCACGAACTCCTTTGTTAGCTGGATTATATGACAACGACGAAGGCGGAGGTATTGCACTTTTCAATAGGAGCATGAAGGCGTGCAGAGAGTGAAATTGCAAGCTGAATGACAGCGATGGACATGACAAATAAGCTTGTTCGAGAGATAACCTAGTAACAAGCCATGATCAGTAGCAATCATTAATCAGTTTTTTCCTATTGCCTTCTCTGCGCTTTCTTTTGCCTTTCATGCCATCTTATACTACTTTACTATTAATTTAGCTAATAAACTGGGTGGCATAAATGAGTATGGCTGCCAATTTATCCACAGACCTGAGGCATCTGTGCAGTAACGCATCTAACAAAAACACCAAGTAGTATCCAGGTAAGTACATGGTGCTTTTTTGACTTAGCAACTTCTTCCGTCAACAGTAATGCGTCAACATTACTGTCGAGTAGATGTACCTCTCACGATCTTATATTTCGCTCTACGCCGGAAATGGATGAACTAATCAAGTGATGTACATGCTTATAATAGGAGCGTTATGCTTCGATTGCTTCTCCTCTCGACGCCCATCTATGATATGCCGTTGGTAGACAGCAAAAATTGCTATGCCGCTTTTATTCTCGGATGTGAAAGGTCTGTGGAAGCTCAAGATTGCTGACTACTGACTGCACTGTCAAGCTCGGAGTCGAAAACTGGCTGATAGTGGTGCGGATTCGTCTGTTGGATGTTTGGGAAAAGTGCCCGGCCAGTGTTGTTGCGGTTAAGTCATGATGCACAAGGCCCAAGATGTTGATTTCATCCGTGATTTGCACTCTCTCATCTCAGGAATTGGCCTTGTTGCGTGTTGCTTTAATTTAGCCTGCGTTTATCACTAAAAAATTGGGTTGAAAAGGGGGTCCGAGTTGCAATCAACTCAGAAAAATGAAAGCTGTACTGCTATTGGAACATAAAACTTCAAAACTCAAGTGCAATGGGGAAAAATCATTGCACAAACAAATGCTTTTCACTCTTCCAGTGATCATCCTTGACGAGACGTCTGCACCTCCGCACAGCACTCTCAACTGAGTCTTCAATCTTAGCAAATGGAATTGAGCTGGATACCAGTGCCCGAGTCAAGTACCTATTTGTCTTCCACTTCTTGATTTCCTTCTTGACAACCTTGAACTCCTCTTCCGTGTGCCCGGCAAGTTCTAAGATATGCTTGCGTCGATAGTAATTCATGCCCATCTCACGGAATGATCTTCTTGGAGGTCGGTGGAATTCATATTCGTCCATTTGGATAGGGTTGAATTCAACGTAATCCCAGTCAATTGTCACGGGTGGACCGTATCCAACACTGGGGTTATCACCCAGGATCATGTCATAGTCTCGCACGCAGACTTGACCAAAATGGATCTTACGCTTGGATTTTTCGGTCTTCGGACGATCGTAGTGTGACTCTGTCTCGGGACGTAGGCAGCTACGACGTGGTGTGGTAACGGCGGCGGCGGCGGCGGCGGCGGCATCAGATTCCTCGGATACAGATTCAGCGTCAGTCTCGGTGGTGGCAGCTGTCAATTTAGGCTCATCCTCGTCTAAACGCTTCATATGAACGACGTGATGAGGGATCAGGAGGTCTTGCAAATGGCGATCCTTCGCATGATCCTCACAGTCACAGTCGCTTGGACCGTGGAGCTTCTGAACCGCAATAGAATCCTTCCTCAGGAGTCGACTTGCATGAAAGGTCTCCTTGGTGATTGGGAAATCATCATCATCAAAGCTAGTCGTAGTTTCGGTGTGGCCGATCCGATCATGAGGGTCGACAGTAGGAGTTAGTGCGTTGTCGGCGTCCTTACACATGTTGCTAGGTAATTTTATATTATATGACATGATGGATGCATTAATCTGGAGCACTCACTGACACCCTTTGATTGATACTACCTTGGGTTCTGATTGATTGGATCACTCTAGCGCCGCAATTGCAAATGTGCTTTGTACTTGTGAATTCGTCGGCTCGCACAAGTACTTATGCGTTTGACATTTGACATTGCACGGCCAGTTTTGGTAGCGGTTCAAGGTGTGATGCGACATAGGCCCAAGATGACGATTTGCATCCTCTCACCTTCAATTTGCTCCAGCAACAAAATGTCTTGATTGTCGGTTCCCGATGATGTCATACATAACTACACTGAAGCATAACTTAAAAAGAGCAGATGCATCTAAAGCAAAACACTGAAACATTATCAACCACTATTATCATGGACTCCAGCATCCTTAATAAGCGAGTCAGGGCTAGTGACCTCGCACGAAGAAGCAGTGAAATATTCTGCAAGACCTATGGCGATTCGGCATTAGACGCAATTGCACCATTCGAGAGAGATGAGATCATTCTCGGCGAAAGAGTTGGAGCGGGTTCGTTCTCTTTCGTATACGAGATCAAAGAATTTAACCTGCGTGCCGATCAATCGGACGTGTACACCAGAAAACAAGTACGGGCGAGGGAGGCAACTGCGAAGTCCGTGAGTGATGGTGCCAAGTATGTGATGAAGTGCCTTAAGGAAGAACTAGAAGAGTCGGAAGAAGATCTATTCCTCGATGCTGCACAAGATATCATGCATGAAGCTGAGATGTTGGCAGCCTTATCTCATCCAAACATCGTCAAGCTCCATGGTGTCGTCTCTACCCGCCATGACGCCTTCCTTGATGGGGCGTCTGCTTTCTTTATCATCCTCGAAGGGCTTGAGATTACTTTAGCAGATACAATAGAGAACTGGAAAAAGCAAAACTCTAACTCCTACAATCAACCAAAATCTTTCAAGTCATTGAGCAGTCATTTGTTCAAAATAGTAAACAAGGCAGAGACGGCAGCCACAACATCGGTAGACAAAGTTGGATCTCTTGACGATCGTCTAAATGTGTCTGCTTCTCTTGCTAGAGTTGTTGAATACCTCCATTCTCAAGGGGTCATCTATCACGACCTCAAAACAAAGAATATTGGATTCGACGAGGAGGGCAATCTCAAGTTGGTCGATTTCGGCTTCGCTCGATTTATGCCTCGTCACGGAGATTCCTACGAAGAGCTGTATGAGATGGTCGGAGCAGGTACTCCCCGTTACTCTGCGCCTGAAGTGATCTTTGCTCGACCATATAACCTCAAGGCTGATGTATATTCATTTGCTGTCGTGTTTTGGGAGATCATGTGTCTGAAGAAGCCATTTGCAAAGTACAAGCATAGGAAAGGATTTGAAAAGGCCGTGTTGAAAGCTGATAAAGTTCTTGTCATAAATCAAAGATTGCATCCATCAATTCACGACATTATCACAAGAAGCTTATCCAGAGACATTACAAAACGCCCAATGATGAGTGAGGTTTGCTTGACTTTCAGTGAATGTGCCTTCATAAATTGTGACTTTGAGAGAAAGTGTACTTTGAGTTCAACCCGGAAACAACCTAGCAAAAGTCACGTCCATCCTGTTCGGCTGTCCTCCAAAAGAGTATTGCAAAAGTTCGGATCGTCATTCAGTTCTGCTGTATCGGCTACTTTGGTTCCAAAGGCGACAGACTATGGGCATGATGTTTCAGAAACATCTCGAACCACGGCCAACACTATGTTTGAAGATTATTTACTTCCAAGATACTTAGCAACTCGTAAAGATAACAAATGATAAATGAATATAGTTGATTGGGTATAAGCAAAGCATCTATTTAACGAGAACGATATCTTCCTCCGATGTATGATTACAGTGGGATCGCTCGAACTATACCCCCCGGGGAATAAGAATGGTGAATGGTGGAACGCTCGCGCTCGCAACCAATAATATTATATGACCTGAAAGTGAAAGCGGCCAATGCTGTGGACGGAAATCGTGTTTGGCTCTATGAGTCCGTTAATTGCCCTCTTCTCCGGTCGTCTCTGCTAGATCAAGCGTGCAGTAAAAGTATGTAAGTAAGTAGAAAGAAAAGCTCACAAATCTACGAACGGTATTCAACATCTCCGTTACGACACCTTTCATAGCAACACTGGCACCCAATTGTGTCGTTCCTGAGAGCAAAAAGATGTACACTTGCATTACCAGCTAGCTCCCTCGCCTCCCTCAATCTCATTCAGCTCTATGTAGCTAATTATCCAAGTAGCTCAAGATATGAGCACCTCCTTCAGCCCTGTCCTATGTGGTTGCCGACTACGTACACACCCGATGCATTAAAGGTGGACCTACAGACTTTCCACCCAATGTTGTCATAATTACGTCAACGTAAAGTTCTGGAACACATATCAAAATCATCACCTCCAGCGACATCACATACAAACGGAGTGCAATGTGACGAGTCTGCAGCTCATATATTGTGTATTGACTTCGCCAGACTAGTATCATTGATCAAATGTACCTCGAGCTCGAGTTGAGTTGGTGATCTGCTTGACCCTGATCAGTAGGAAGTTTTGAAATCATCAATGCCAGCAAGATGTTCAAGTCACATTCACCTCCGTTCGCCTTATCAATATTATGAAGGAGCCACCCTCCGACGGCTACACTGCGAATTAGGACAAGTACACAGGTGGAATCAAGCAGTCTTCTCATATTTGGTTAGCCCGCTACGTAACTAATTCGAAGAAGTAGCTCCCGACTATCAGCCTAAGCACCTTCAGCGTGTAGCGATTAGTAAGGCTTATATCTCCATGTACAAACTAGTGCTGCTGTTAGTCAGATCTATCTTTGCTTGTAGGCGACGAGAAGCAAGTCATTCAAGCAAAGCGCAGTCAGTCCAAAGAGTTGGAAAAACCTGTCCGTCGCGTCCCTCACAATCACTTTGACATCAAAGATCGGATTCCACATTCCACACATCACCATCGCCATCACCCATCACCATCAACGCACTTACCATACAATACACATCGTGACCATATCTTCCGCTCTGATAGTATCAGGACACACAGCACAAGAGTCGCTACAATACACCTAACACATTATTTAAAATGACGAGAACACTTCTCTCAGTAATCTTGGCCCTCTTCGTCGCCACCACCAGCAGCGTCGATGCATTCACGCCGCCATCATCCATCGGAGAGCGAGGCATCACTTCACCATCCTCCTCTTCATCATCATCGATTGCCCCACTCAAACTCAAGGGAGCCAGCCACATGAACATCAACAACAGCCATGGCCACACAGCCCGCCCCGCCACAGCAATGTACGCCGCCAAAAAGAAGTCCTCCACCACCAAATCCACCAAGAAGAAATCCTCCGCCAAAAAATCCTCCGCCAAGAGCGACTCCACCGAAGCACCAGTAAACTTCAAAAAAGCCGAATTCGTATCCGCCATCGCACAAAAGACAGGCCTCACCAAATCGGAATCCGAACATGCACTCAGCAGCATTCTATCCATCATTACGGAGGAGTTGTCAGTGGGGCGGAAGCGCATTTCGTTGCCGGGATTTGGGACATTTAAATTGACGTATAGGGCGGCTAGGAAGGGGAGGAATCCCAAGACTGGGGAGGAGATTGATATTAAGGAGAGTTATAGTCCTAGTTTTACGGCGAGTAAGACTTTTAAGGATTTGTGCAATCCTGATCGTTAGGTAACTGTGGGTAGATAGATGAAGATGGGCTAGTGTGTGATGGGCTAGTGTTGATGTGTGATGTGTCAGTCGAGTGAACAAGGGGGAGGAGGGGACTGTTAAATGAATCTTACTTGGTCAGTAATCAACTAAATTATTTCTTGCTTGGTTGGTTGATTGGATGTATGGTATCTACGTTTGATTGGAAGAAAGGGGGGCGGGATGTGTCGTAGAGGTGGAGGTGAAACGGTAAGAAGAGCAGTGTATGCAGCAATCAATATTGACTATTGAGAGCGAGGGAGGGGAAGAATGAAAGCATAATAAAAATATATCTATTACATCGTTAGGACCAAAATGGTTTTAGTATCGTCAATGTTGTGACTTGTGGCGTCATGGCAGATTCTTCTGTGCAAAGTCGGACCCGGTAATTCAAATGGGAGCTATGCACATAAAGACTCTGACATACTTAGGTGCGACTGAAGTGGCCGTTCAACGCATCGATCTGGGTGAAACTGAAAACGATCGTGGCATAACTGCTCTCTTACTACCTGACTATATCATTGTTGCTCATCCACGCTACCCATCTGCCGAAGTAATATTTCACAGCGACATACAATAATATGGTCAAGAAGTCAAAGCAGCAACACCAGTGTGCTCCTACAGAGAAGCAACAGTTACGAGCGGAAGCCAAGGAAAGAGCAAGGAGATGGGCTAGAGATACACTCGGTGGAAAGAGCAAGGCTGCTGCTGTAAGGAAGCCGGAGAATCCAATATCGAAAGAAGAAGCGAAAGCTCGTGCGAGGAAGTGGGCAAAGGAGAGATTTGGCGAAGGCAATGATTCAGCGGAATCGGATGCAGAAGAGGACGATGAAATCAATAGTGGCTTCCACAAAATGAACATCGTAGCTTACGATGAAGAAGTAAGGAGCAGAGATAGACGTAACAACAAGGCAGAACAACCAAGAAAGGGCTACTCTAAGAAGTATCAAAGCAAACCCTCGACCAGTAGTCGTAACGGTGGTGGGAACAGGGAGCATCCACGTAATAGCAATTGGGGATTTGGAGCTACATCTGCACCTTCATCTGCGACAATGTCTACATCTAATGAAGCACCCAATCGAACAACAAAAGATCAATACACAAAAGAGCAAGCCGATATTGTTGATGGAGTTATAACAGCGAGCAAAAGTGGTAGAGGCTCACATTATAGGGTTCTCAAAATTACCAGCAGCGCTTCTCAAGATGATATCAAAAAGGCGTATCGACGTTTAGCGCTTCAAATCCACCCAGACAAGAATCTTCATCCAATGTCAGCTGAAGCATTTAAAGTCCTCGGTTGTTCATATGATGTCTTGAAAAGTGAGAGCAAAAGAGCTCGGTATGATCGCCGATCCAATCCAACAACCTCGTCTAATTCTTCCAGTAGATCGGGGCATCGTCGTCGCACTTCAGGGTCGCATTCGCATTCATATTATGGTGCCAGGGAGGAACATGCTTCTTCTAACTCTGGCCACGGCTTCCACAATACAGCTCGCAATCCGTTTGGACCTCATCCATTTGGAGATCCTTTTAGAGGTGGATCGACACAAGCTGGTCGTTCTGATTCCGGTGGCGCTTACTATTACTATCAATCCTCGTCTCCTTTTGGAGACAATAGCAATCCAAATGAAGGATCCCGGCGATATTATTGAGATGACGCCATGTATTTTATCCCCTACTGCTGCATAGCTAACTCGTTATTAACTTAGATAGCGGCCATGGTAATAGTTTGACAACGAAGAATGAAGACAAAGAGCAGAAGGGACATTTGCAATTCACGCGAGGAACTCCACTGTGTTCTCGGTCCAAGCACCATTTTGATATGTTTAACGGAGACCGAGGAGACGATACGAGCAGTTCGTCCCGAGGGAGGCCCACCTGACGTACTATAATTCCTGTTACATTACATGAGCCGCTACGTCAGTATATTCTCTAGTCAAAGATTATCTATATCTCTGCACCAGCTGTCGCGCTTCAATCTTTTATTAATCATACATTCTCTCTCATTCTCAGCTGTCTTCGTCAGACTAATGCCCCTTAATTTTACTGCAATCCAAAACAATCATCGTACTTATATGCAAAAGCGATGGCCTGCGCAAGGAACACAAAGTACATGAAGAACATTATGAACCCTAATTTCCGTGTCATCTTCCATCCTTGGCAATGGACTATTATAACGATTGCAACTAACATTCCTATCAAAATAAATATATCTTTCCAAATTCCCTTAGCGGCAATCTAAAAAAAGCGATAATTGAGTTGAGTGGATGAAATTTGAGCACATGGGCATCAACAAAGTCAAACAAATTCTACTCACCTTTACCTTACTAGGCGTTGAAGGCCAAAGTGTGAAGATTAGCCAGGGGAGAGGTAATCCAACAAGAATATCGAAGATGTTGCTTCCAATAGAGCTCGAAACGGCCATGTCACCTTCTCCCATTCGTGCTACAATGACACTTGACAACAAGTCTGGTACCGACGTTCCAGCGGCCAAAAAAGTAAGTCCCATAACCACAGATGGAATGCCGATTGTGTTTCCGATAATTTCCGCCCAATTCACCATGAAATACGAAAAAATTCCAATCCATGCAATCGATAGGACGAATGCGAGGTAGCACCATTTTCCAAGTCCTGGTCTTCGTACATCCGGTATCGTTACCGTAAGGCAAAAAACAAGAGGGATCACAAACAAATATTTCAGCCATGCACAGACCCCTTCTCCCCGTGGAGGCTTCAGGGCCTCGCACACCCCCTGCGATTCCTCCTCGATTTGTTTCTCGGCCTCTTTCTGCTGACGTGTGTAAATTAGTGAGTGCACGTACCAGTCCGCAAACTCCTCGTACGTGATTTCGTCCTTCGATCCACTCTTATACATGGCGTCGAGGGCTTCATCCACATCTTCTTCGGTGGCCCTTGGTTCGATTTGTCTGAGAAGTTGTCGCACCTCGTCACGTTCGATTGTTCCAGATTTGTTGGTGTCAAATTGATCAAAGATGGGTTTCACCTTGGATAGGATTCGCTCTTCCGAACTGATGTACCATTTCGCAAATTCCTCCTCGCATATCTGAATTCGTATTGGGAGCACAAGAAGGAAGAGAGAAAAATAAGATCAATGAAGATCAGCAACGGCGAACCAATAAATAACTCATCCGTCCACTCACCGTTCCATCTCCGTCCAAATCCAAAGAACGAAACACCTGATCAAAATCATCATCATTAATTTCGTGTCCCAATTCCAAAAAGAGCTGCCTCAACTCATCCTTATCAATTGCACCACTGCCATCGGCATCAATTTTCTTGAACACAGTATCAACATCTCCCTGAATTTTTGATACAATCCCCAATCCCCCCTTCTCTACCCATGATTCGGGGTGCAAAAGGAGCTTGAGCACGCCTGCACGGAAGGTATTTGGCCAACGAAAGTCTCCTCTTGGCACATTTCTAGGCGATGAAACACGTGTTGCGACTGGCGATGCATCAGCACCTTTGCTGGGCGATGAAACAGGTGATGCAACACCGTTGCTGTTGTTCGCTCCATCATCTAGATCACTGAGCGATGC
This sequence comes from Skeletonema marinoi, assembly GCA_030544225.1. NCBI lineage: Eukaryota > Bacillariophyta > Thalassiosirophyceae > Thalassiosirales > Thalassiosiraceae > Skeletonema > Skeletonema marinoi. Next base: position 69,253 of record CM060485.1, on the reverse strand, counting down.
AACAGGAGACGCTACACCATTGCTGTTGTTCGCTCCATCTTCTAGATCACTGGGCGATGAAACAGGAGACGCTGCACCATTGCTATTGTTCGCTCCTTCGTCTAGATCAGCCGTATCGATAGAGAGCTTGGGAGTCATTTCACCATTTTTTTCACCACTTTCACCATTTTCCATCACCGCTTCTGCTGACGACGACGCGTTATTCATCTCCGTGTTGCCACTACCAGTCATATCAGCAGTAGCATCATTGTCCGAAGCAGCAGCAGCAGCCTCTTCTACCACTTCCTCCTCTACCTCAACACCACCACTATTTTCCTCCTCTTCTTCCTCTTCTCCACCCAAAACCAATTCCTTCCCTGTCAACTTCTTATACAACCTCCTATTATAAAACATCAACAAGACATATCCCAGATACATTATCAACAAAATAAGCGCCTCATACCAAACCACCTCGCCTTTTCCAAACACCCCCACCAAAAGCGCCAATACCAACAACCCAATCGCATAATACACACAATCCCGAAACAACGGCCACCACGTCAAAGTGAGGACCTCCTTCGAAAGCATCGAACAACACCCAATCACAAATAGTACATTAAACACCGCACTCCCCACAATCGTTCCAATTCCAATATCACTCTGCTTAAACGTCCCGACAAAACTAGTGAATAATTCGGGAGCACTCCCCCCCGCAGCCATGAGAGTGGCACCTGCCACATCCATGCTTAGGTTGAGGTGATGTTCGGAGGATATTTCCTCGAGGGCTGGGACGAAGAATTCATCGCAGACTACGGCTAGGGCTAGGAACATGTAGATTACGCCGATGGCGTAAAAGGTTGCGAGCCAGGGTGGGTTGGCTACTTTTGTGGGGGCGCATTTGTCGTCGGTTGTTTCGTTTGTTGTGGATTGTAATAGTCGATGAAAGTTGGTGTTGTCGTGTTGTAGTAGTGATGTTGCATCGAAAGGTTTCGTTTCGTCATTGTTGATTCGTCCTTCTGTAAGATGATAAAGTTTGAGTGAGAGAGAGAATTGAAGAGATGGTGATTAGCAAAATTGATTATACAATAATAATGAGTAAATGAGCATGCGTGAAGGGAGGGGGGCACCATGTCAAAATATCGCCACTTCCCCCCGACCGTCGTGTTGCCCTGCCCTCCGTGTGTGGGGACCCTTTTATAATTCTATTCAATTTGTCGCGTCTCAACGAATAACTGCCTCCCCGTTATCACTATCGTTATTATAAAATATTCCCCCAATGAGATTTCACGGCACTGCCGATAAGATCAATAATAACGCCCCTCCGTCTCTTTCAGCGCCCCCCTAACATTCACAACAACAATGCATACTATCAAATCAATTAAAACAACAGCAATGATGACTCACCATTCAAAATGACATCAACACCACTCAGCCTCCTCCTCAACAAATTCCCCTCCTCCTCATTATTCCCCGCCATACTCATCATTCCACCACCACTCCAATAATTCGAAATAGCATAGCCACCCACCAATAGTACAAATGACACGGAGCGGAATAGAAATCGGAGTGTGTGCTTTTGGCGATGTTGGCCGTAGTGGCTGTAGGGTCGGTTACTGCTGTTATGTGCTGCATTGCCGGAGGTTTTAGTGGTGGTGGTGGTGCCATGGTGACCACTACTACTGTTGTTGTTGCTGTTGGTGTCGGCGGTGGAACTTTGATGATTCATGGTGGTGGTGCTGTAAAGTAATGAGGGGAGCCACCCTTCCTCCTCCTGTTGTGATGGTGCATTCATTTTTTAAATTTTAAAAACGGCGATGGCGATTTAATTTTTTGTTGGATCGTCAAAAATAAAAGTTGTTGGTAGATATTGTGTGTGGTTGAGGGCCTCGGCCAAGGGGAAGTGAGGCAGCCTTTTGTTTTGTCGTCACGTTGGTGTTCCTTCTCTGAGAACTTATATCTTTCTATCTGGCTGTTGTAATCTGTTCCTATGATGACTATCTCACTGTTGGGCGTTGAATCGAGATGAAGCAAAAAGACCCCAAGCAACAAAGACGTGTAGATACGCTGGATGGCTCGCTCTTGCTTGTCGGTGGATGGTGTGCGTCTCGAAGATAAATGGTGACACAAGACTCAAAGTGTCCGGATGGTGGCGTGCGTACTTTCATTGTGGGTTGAAAAGGGGATACAGAGAGGGTATTCAACGGGCACGATGATAGAGAGAGCAGTTTGATGATCTGTAAAGAGGGCAAATTATCGATCGAAACTCCGTTGTCTATTGCCGGCTATGACGCCCAACAGATTTGTATAGATTTGCTTTCTGGTGATGGCCAGTTAGTAGGTGGTGAGCGAGGTAAACTCTTGACAACTGAGTGACCAGCCTGTGACCGCCAAGCAATGACCATGAGAGCCGTTACAATAATATGGCCGGCCAATGAAGGCGATGAGTTGTGATTTGGAGAGCTCTTGAGCTGCTCTATCGATTGATAGATAGCCTCATTGGAGCCAACTTTTGACAATCGTCTCGTAAAAAAAACATTAGAAAGTGACCAGCGGCTTGAAAATGACAGACAGCTGGGATTTCACACTGAGATATATCATACCATTTACCACCGCTGTCGACTCATTGCACTTGGTACCTGATGATGATGTGCTTAATATAATTTGCAATATTGTCAATCATTGCCGCCGCCGTCAATATCTGCTGTCATCGACGGCGGCGACGGTGAAGACATTGTGTATTAATGCGGTGGGCTCTATGTTAGGTTGACGACTGCAGCACACCGTCGTCCACCATCCATCAACACACTTCCACTGGGGGGCGGTGCAGTCTAGACGGGTTGGTACGACATCGTCGTCCACTTTACTATCAACCTCACATAAGTAGGCTTCCCTCCCATCGGTCGACTCCACAACGTAACAATCCACCAACAGCAGCAGCAACCACTCCTCAAATCACATCATAGATGAGATGAGCGGTGCATTCTGGTGGAACAATGTGGATGCAACAATCATCATTATCCACACCGCCGGCTCGGCGAAGGAGAGTGAGCGCAAGATGATGATGATGTACAATTATTAATACACTGACGGCGGTGGTGGAAAGATGCGAGTGAGCTGTAGGCGAGGGAGTTGGAGTTGATGATGAACATTAGATGTTCTCCTATATAATAGCAAGGCTAATCGGTAATCGTAATCGGGCATCATTATCTATTCTCAGTGCTAGTCATCTCCTGCAAGGAATGAAGCCATGGTGTCATCGGTGTGGGAAGAGGCACGTGTTGTGGCATCGAAATCGGCGCAGCTTCATAATGCGATAGCAACGTCCATTTTTTGTGAGATGCTGCAGAAGAGGAAAAGATACGAAGTAGACAATCATTCTCTATGAAAGACCTAATAGAAGAGCAAAATTCCTTCTGTCAGAGATTCCATTCCCAAATTCCTATGGGCAGATGCCAAGGGGTAGTGGAAAGGTATACAAAATAATTCCGGCAATTATCAAGTCCGATTGCTTCGTGAGCATGGTGCCAATGTCAATCAAATTGACACGTCGGAAATCAGAGGATCGCCGTTGCATCATGCCGTGTCAATGGGAGAAATAGAATGTGTCAAATTGCTTTGTGAGCATGGTGCCGATCTTACCTATGCTGGCTTCTTTGGAGGAGAGGCGTTGGATATTAGTGAAATGGTGGTCGGGGGCGATGTTTTCAAAGAGAGTGTACAAACCAAGGTGGATCAGATACTTCGAGAGTATGACGCCCGGTGTTCCTATTGTCGAAAGTCACATCCACTAAAGCAATGTCCTTGCAAGAAGGAATGATATTGCGATGCAAGCTGTCACAATCTAAAATGTAAAGAAGAAGAAATCAAAGAATGCAACACAGAACTATATAGAAACATTACGTTACATTGAGGCACGCCTATGCATCTTCTTCTTGCTTGATGATACTCCTAGTCGCTTACGGATGTAACGGGTGAAACTCCTTCTACGTGATGGACGACGATCGTGCATGTCTCTTCCGTCTGTTTGAGAAGATGCCCCCGACCTTTCGCTAGGAGTAGATGTAATTGACGAAGCTTGATCACTATCAAAACTGCTCCTCCTAAATCTGTCGCGCAGCTTCTTCTTCATTCCAGTATTCATGCTGCCCCCATTTTCATCGGCCTCTTTGCCAGTTTGAAGCATCAATTGCACCATTAAAAAGAAGCTATCTTTCTTCTTCTTTGTCTTCTTCTTCTTCTTCTTTTCATTATTGTTTGTGTTTAAGAGAGCTCTACGAAGCTTCCACACACCCGTCGTTGCGTTTTTGTACCTTTCTAGCTCCAGTTCTGCTATCTCGGCAGAGATCTCTTCATACTCTTGCTCGGATTTTGCGACAGTGAGACGTTTCTTTCTCATCAATGCTAAGCCTTCCGCAGTTCTGGGTGTAGCTCCATCGCTTGGCCCATATTCAATAGGATGCTTTGATGATATCGCGGAGATACGTGCCCGTACATCAGCAGGATACCACACATTCAAGGCGTCTTGAACATTGGGCGCCTCACTTGCCAATAGCTTGTCGTACAGATCTTTCCAGCCTTCATCGCACAAAATCCACTTGGGGTTGAGAGGGAAGGCAAATCCTTCATCAATCTTGTCAGCTAGGATCTCCATCAACTCAAAGATATCAACGTACTTCCACTATTGATTTGGCGAGATGGATGATGCAAGCAGGTAAGTGGACAGGTGCAGATAAGTATTCACACAACATAAAAATTTGAGGGAAAAACAACAACAAGAATCACACTCACTGGCACCAACCCTGGCAGTGTATCAGAGATGACGAGATATTTGTCATCCAATGGCTGAGGGAATGAGTAATTGAAGCACTCGGGACCGTGTCGAACAGCCCCATTATCTCTCAAGGAATAAACTGCGCCCTTCATCATAGCACTACTTCGAGGATCAGCGTAACCCATCTTTGGCATCGGAATCTGGAAACGAGGATCAAATGCATACTTCTTTTTGACGTCCAGCCACTGACGAGTCCAACATGCTCCTTCTCCTTCTTTGTCCTTGGTGTTGTCCAACACGCCTTCAATTTCATCAACACACCATTTGAGTATGGACAGCTCTTGCTCTCCCAGAGGATCGTGATATTCAACCCCACGCGTACCCACCAAGAAACAATCAAAGTCGCTAACCACCGGAGTCACCTTGCCAGCATCTGAATCACCTTCTTCGTATGCCATCAGCAACCCGAACGGGCACAATGGATTCAAGTTTTCAGGTGGTTCCTCTCCCACCTTGCCACAGCCTGCATGCCACAGAACAGGGCGAGGACCCGCTTTTGGCGTCTTCCTCAATGACTCCAGATTCATTATCTGGAACTCAGGCATCGATGGTCTGCCATTGTCATACTCTGAGTCAGCTTCACGTGATATATCAGCCTTTGATACATATGTCTCCCAAAAGAGTTTCTCGGGAATATCCAGGCCATAACATCCACCTTGTGCTTGTGCACTGCTTGCATAATCATCAATCTTGTACACAGCAGCATCTATCATGGAATTGCGATGCTTTGCCTCGAGCGCTGCTTCAAACTTGGAATAGTCAACTACTGTGCTCAGTCTGCGACATGCAGTTCCAATGGCTGTCTTCATTGACGTGTGAGAAAGATTTCGGGATGACTTGTTCATTTCCTCCACAAGGACAGATACTTCTTTCTGTTCAACCTCATTGATGACCCGCATGGAGCGCTGGGTGGCCTCCATCATGTTATCTCTCACCATTGTCATGGACATGAAAGCTCTATCCCTCGAGAGCTTGTTCGGGTAGAATACTCGCACCCTTGCATCCGCATGCAATGATCCAACCTTGACCTTGTCCTCATTGTGATGGATCTGTAGGAAAGGCACATAGCCACTCCATTTGCCACGAGTAGCAGATTTCCCCTTGATGTCCATCCCTTTCCCCGTCCCATCCCCAGTGATCATTCGACGAATGGCATCGTTTGAGGTTGGTCTCCACACACTAAAGACGCCGACCCTGCTGAATGCTCTCATGATGGAGGGCAAGTGCGTGCCACTGTTCTGAATACGTCCCGCTTCATCTATGCCTCCCACTCCCTCGTAGGCTAAATCGTCAAAGAAGTTGCAAATTTGCCATCTTGGATCAAGACGATAAAAAGATTTCAGCCAATTCAGTTTCTGACGTCGTTTGTTAGAATCCACATTCACGGGCATCAAAGTCTTTCGTGTTATGGACCTCATTGATCTCATTGAGGTGCCAAGTGCATAGAGAGACGGGCGGTCATAGTCATCTTCTGCGTCTGATTGATGCTGCACAATCCGAAGAGATGTTACCGGACATACTTCTCCTTCTCCTTCTTGGTCGTCTTCGTCAAGAGTCTCATCACTGGAGTATATGCTCCCATAGTCAGAGTCAATTTCATCCTCCTCATCCAAAACATCACACACATGTAGTGACTGTTTCAGGATACTCAAACTACGGCGGAACTCCTTGAATGACAAGCTTGAATCAGAGTCATTCTTATCATTGGGGTGGGCCACCGAAAGTCGTATGGCGCTTTTACTGTGCTCTAGCACTCGTGTGGAATCAATGTCGCCAGTTGTCTTGTGGCAGCGTGGAATGGAGTTTGAGAACACGTCTTCGTCGTTGATCGTATAGTCATTGAAGTTAACAAATGGTCCACCGTTTCCGACGCCCTCTACCACTACCACTTGTGTTGAATCAACGTCGTCGGATGTCTTGTGCTCGTGGCGGCGTACAACGGAGCTGCCTCCTTCATCTTCATCGCTGTCGTGCACATCCTTAAAGGTCACAGATCGTCGTCCTTCCAAGTCAATTATATCAGGGGCGGAGGATGACTTTCTTATCAAGCCGCTGTCATCTTTGTTCGTCTGCCGATGCAAAGTTGATCCTGTAGAATTCCGATCCATCATGTGGTTTCCCATGGTGGACTTGTTATTGTTATTGTTATTAGCGTGCTGTCGAATGCACTATCCGTCATTCACAAAATAATGAATGTTGCGAATATAGGAGGGCTGAAGTATGGTGTCATAAGTGGCGAAGCTGGTTAGCTGGCTGGTGCAGCGTTCCTCGGCGACACCTGGTAAACACTTCGATGACCAACAAAAAAGATGCCCAGGTAAACGCTTCGATGAAATGCCAAAAAAATGTCTCCGGAGAACGGAGACATGAACGGTATTTACAATTATTTCTCGCATTTGATAAGATTTGGACGATTAGATGTTCTTGGATGTTCTATGACAGATGGTGAATCTCACTGGGCCTTTGACCAGATGGTCGTGAGTCGTGAGACTTTTACTGAGCTGGCCGGCCTGTGATGTGGTGCATACCGTACCTGGCAGATGCGGTTCGCAGATCTGACGTGGTAGATTGGAGATGCGTATCTTCAATTCTTGCCTGCCGCTCAGCGCGCGGTGAGTGCCGTTTTTGAGATCTCACTTCCACTTCTAACCCTACTTAACCCTAACCCAACACCACCCCTGCCACCGGGGACTGGACAGCATGGGAGAAGAGAGAAGCCAGGCGACTCTCTCACACACTTTCTCTCGTCGCCCCTTTCCCCCGGTGGTAGGGTAGGGGTGACTTCACACTTCACACTTCATCCAAGTGAAGACTGCACGTGATGATGCATCATCGTGTTCTTTCCTTGTTCCTTGGATTGTCGATAACTATTTTCGCCCACCCTCCCTCCCTGGGTTTCTTGCCGTAGCAAGCTACATGCATGGTGTTTTCTTTTGGTCTACTTAGTAGCTCGCTTATCTAATAACGCCGCACCTGCTGGAGTCTCTGGGTTTCGCCTAATTATGGGTCTAAGTCGTAAAGAGTGAGAGAATCTGCATGATTTGGACTTGTAGGCGGGTTTTATTCATCGTGGCTATTGACGATTGGAACCCAGAGACAGCGTATTGAGTTTCCTGTGCGAGACCTTGCGCCACAATCTACTGAGGAGTAGAAGTGCCGGTGGCTTCGAGGGGTACATGAGGAGTTTTTAGCTCGGTAGACTGCTGCAAAGCACAAAAAAGCATATACTTCGCCGCTGTGGTAAGCCAAAGCAAGAGAGAGTTGGGATTTATTGACTTACTAGTCTTTATCTTAATTCTTTTGCTCCTTTTGGAGCCATGCCCCCATTATTCGTATAGCCTTTGTTTAAGTATTAGTTGAGTTGTCAAAATGTCAATGTCCGAGCCGCATCACGAAGAAGATTCGGGAGAAAAGACCTCAAGACTAATGACTTCACATCTAGAGGTGGTAATCTTATTTACTATTTATAATTGTTGACTATACATAATTGTTTATGAGACTACTCTTTTATCCTAACACTCTCTTTCTTCCTTCGTATGAACTTGGGAGGCCTAGGTGTCAACTCACTCGAGACCAAAACATCAAATCAAAAACAGTCGGCTTCTAGGCCATGAAATAGAGAACTCCAGCAAAGAAGGAAGCTGCTCCGGTTAGACCAGCTGTAGCAGCGTCCGATCCCATTTCTCTTGCAGTGGCAGTCTCTTCGTCGTGGTCATCTCCGTGGTCATCACTATGGTCGTCTCCGTGGTCATCACCATGGTCGTGATCATCATGATCATCCACGCAGACGAGATTGTTGTCTACACCATCATAGTTGCATTTATGGATTCCACATGGCACTTCCAAATCATGCATACCGTCCTCAGAAGCCGACGAAATAGTGTCATGTTCACACTTATCGTGCTGATAACGTAGGGTGAAGTAGAGATCCTTACATTCATCAGATGAGCAATCTTTGCCACAGTCATTCAAGATGAGAGCTGCGTAGGCATCATCACCGGGCCCCTTATCGCAGGTTCCTACCGGGCAATCCTCTGCTCCCTCGGTGGCCTTTCGATCGATGGCACATGCAGTACACGCAGTATCAAAATCATGGAAGCCATCCTCGATCTCTACGGGGATTCCCTCTTCGGGACAAAAGTCATGGTGACTTTGAACAATGAGATAGTGCCTGAAACAATTAGGAGCTTCGTCCTCAGTGCAGACGGCAGCACAATTGTTCGATTTGAGGAAAGTCATGGACTCCATCATCTGTGGGTAGTGGTAGAGCATGTAGTGACGGATATGACCAAAAGATACAGTGAGGGAATCAGATCATGACGAAGCGAGAGAGCAAGAGCACCAAAACAAAGTTCACACGAAACAAAAGGAGCGGCGGCAGCAAAGTACAAAGTACCATTTCTTCTTGTCTTTGGCGACGCGCTCACGTCACTCACCGTGTCAATAGCCTCACAATTGATTTCGAATTCAAACTCGATGGCCTCACATGCGCAAGAGTGAATGTCTCCTTCAAGAATGCGCTCGGCATTGCAGGCTTTGGCGAAGGTGGCAGATAGGAAGAGGGCCTTGAATAGTTTCATCATTGTTGATTGTTTGATGTGTGCTTTTGTTGCTGAGAAAAATTATGAACATATCTTGTGTGGAATTGTAGCCAGGAGGTTCGTCGCGTCAGCTGCTCATAAGTTTGTTTCTCTTTTTGAAGGACAGACGTAAAGATTTGAACTGTCCCTGTAGCTCTCGCCAAGGAAAGAATTCTGAGTAAGTGGTAAGCCGGCGCGTCACTTTTGGCATCAGCTGGCAACTCTTGCAGATTCTGTTCATCTCCAAACAATCCCCGCAGATACATAATAATCTCGTCTAATAATATTGCTTGACCATGGCGAAAATCGGAGGACCCTCGTTGCCCATGGCATGCGTCTGCTGCATAGCCACACTGTTCACCCAGACTGTATCAGCGGCAGAAAAACCATTTTTGGGGTACACGCCCGACACAAATGTTGATGAGATGGCCGCCATGGATCTCGATCAACGCTCGATTGTCGCCAACCTTGCCGCCAGTGATGAGGAGGGGCTGACCGAGGCTAAGAATATCTACATGCTTGGACGAGAAGACGCTGCTGGAGCCATGACGATGAAACGTTTAAGCACTCTCGCTGAGGAGGCATTCTTGGGAGTGTCGCCAACCTACCAAGATTTTGTGGATTATTTTGGAGACACTGACTATGCGGATCAGTGGATATCGGCAGCTTTTGGAGGGGTGCAAACGAGCATGAATGACGATGTCAATGTCGATTTTGGCAAGTTTGATGTTGAAGGGAGAGGAGGTATGTACTACAGCGTCGTCAAGATGTGTGTCTACATATGACATTTGCACTTTTAACATTTTTACATTCACGTGAGATTCACTCATCATGTACAATTTTTCATCCCTACTCCTACTACAACAACAGCTGCAATTAGATGGGGAGTTCCTCTCTTGAACGTATGGATGTTTGTTGTCGGTTGCCTCGAGAAGGCTGTAGTAAATTGCCGTTTAACTGGTGATAATGCGATCTCAATTTCGTTCTTGGATAAGGCCGTAGCCTTATATACAGGATCTGAGACGAGGGAAGCAGGCAATTATGGTTTCTTTCTTTATACACTCACACAAACCGAGGGGTATAAGTTTGGCACATGCAAGAAGGATGAGATGTCCCCAGTCAACAAAAAGATATTCGAGAAATTTCGTAGTGTCAAATCCAACTTATCCGAGAATGAGTGTACTATTCTTCAAACCAATGTTCGTGACATTAAGGAACTCATGACTGTTCTCCTTGTTCAGGGAGTTATCGCATCCATGTATGAGTTGGACATCCACGATGACTTCCAAGAGACGACCCAAGCAATGGGTACTGCATTTGCCGCAGCAGTACTGCCTCTTTTGCATGCTTGCAGCGAGGGCTATGCCATGATGGTCCACAAGGATCTTTCTCCTGGCATGGCTACGAAGGGTAGCTATGAAGTTGTCAAGTTCGCTCTGGAACAAAACTATGACTGCTTGGGGATCAAGTGTGAAGATGTGGGTGGTTTGGTTGATGTGAGAGGTAATGGATATCTTGCGGGAGCAGAGGCTTGTAATGGTGTCATGCCGGTGAAACGGGACGATGTATTTTCAGTTGCAATCGGAAGTGGTAGTGCCTCTAGTAGTGGAAGTGAAAGTGCGTACGTCCCACCAGCTAGTACCAGTTACTTCACCAACTCCAAATCGAAGAATAATACGACCACCTACGTCATCATCATTGCTGTCCTCAGCGTTATTTGCGTCGCTTTCGGCACCACCCTCCTTGCGTGTATGTTCAAGAACAAAAAGAAAGCAATCGAGAACGAAGCAGATAGTAATCGAGTTTTCACCACAACCGGAACAAATGGCAATGAGGACAATGAAGCTGCTGACAAAGAAATTATTTAGGGCGCAAAGGCCCTTTAACCTTCAATACATATACGTTACTAATGCAGAATATTAGATTGTTTTGTCCTTGGCCTTCAATTTCGTCTCTTGGGTATGTCTGGATGTTCATGAAGTCTTGTTGCACACCAAATGCTACCCCTTTCAATGTCACAAGTTGCTTGTTGTTGCTAGTCAATGTCTTCATCTTCAGTTTAGAGGGTCTACGATACGGTCTACCCGACGGCGTCATTATTGGGTTGTATTGTAGTGGACTATACTCGCTGGAGCATATTATTATATTGTTTGCGTTTGCCAAGTATCTCGTGATGTGATATGCAAAGTAGCTACTTCGCTACTCCATGCCTTCTGCAGATTCGCTCAATATTTCCTGCTGTATAGCTTCTACCCTACTGCTACAACTACAACATAGCTTCTTCGATGCTCCGTGCCTCTGACATACTCCTCCATTCCTAACTTTATTTGCCCCTGCTGAGGTGAATTTTTGGGAGTGGTGCCTTAATTTCTCCACTCTGATGCGATATTGGCTTCAATAGAGCTTTCGAATGGCTGTTATATCTATCATTCTTTTATGTGCCCTGGTCATAATATCGTCGACAGACCCCCTTTTAACCAAGACGATTTCGTTGCAAAAGTCAATGAGTATTTCGCTTTCATGCCCTCCTCAGACGGTAGAGCAGTTCTTCAACAGCTTTCCGACGGTCTGCTAGGCGTCCTCATTGTCTGACTAGAGATATTGTATGTAAGAGGGTAAGAGGACGGCCATGGTCAATGATTGGATGATGATGATGTCATGTGCATCAAAAATGAAGAGAGTGTGTGTATGTGTCACTACATCAATAAAGTCAAGATGGCTGTCTCAATAATTCCGCCGCCCATCCTCTATCTACTCATCATACATATCTTGATGGCAGGCCACCATACATTCCAGGCTGCAACTAAGTAACTGATAGACCTGTCATCGCATCATTATTCATGCTCGATAATTATCATCATGGGCAGCAAAGACATGTGTCTAGTCCCAGCGAAGGGAGGGAAGATTATCATCATCATCATCATTTAGTGGTCAATCCTCGTTGATAGCTCGTCGATTGTCTCCCAGCAGCATCAATAAACAGCAGCAAGATCGACTAGTGGAAGGGGTAGCTGTATAACTAACTAGCGACATAGCAAGAAGGATGCCTCGTGGTGGTATTGCCACCGCTACCAATAACAATGGTGGAAACAACGATGCGATGCAATTTCCATCCAACAATATGAGCAGACTTGGAACCGATTCACATCATACCTACTGTCCATCCAGACGAACATCCGTTACAGGTACGAGATGAAATGATACAATCATTAGAACGGTTACGACAACGTGCTGAAGAACAAATAATGGGCCTTGTTGGGCAGTATTCAAAGAATATTACACATGTTACATCGCCGGGTAAAGGTGTGGTTTGTAGTAGTAGTAGTCAACAACAATCGCAGCTGCAACACACACAGGTGTCTTTTTCGATGGGAGTTTCAACCGTGTAGTCTTGAATGGGATGGGGCTTGCGCTAGTACGTCACTAAAAATTCAGAGTATTCTACCTATAATATTGAGTTGGAGAGTTACTGTACAGACGAGACGATGACGAGATGACGAGGACGACAATGCGAATGGGGGAGACTTTGACGAATACGATAATGTGAGTAATGACGATGAAGACGAGAATCAAGCAACGTCGCACATTGACGAGATGTCATCAACCTATATTCGCCAATTGAACAATGGAAAAATGACGAACTGCTGTGCGTCGAGAACTGTCAGGTTCGCCCTGCCTTCGTTGTATCTGGATACCTATTGAAGCAAAGCCAAAAGGACCCCAATGTGTGGAGGCGGTTTATTGCGTTCTTCCGGAGTATCGTCTGTGGGTGATTGGCCGGTGAGCCACTCTTGGAATTTTCTAATGATGGAGACGTCTGTACTACGACCAATCATTACGTGCTATCATCATTGAGGGTTGGAAGTTACTCATACCAATCTACTTCGATCAATTCTCATCAGAATAGAAGAGCCATCAAATCAACGCCTTCCCAATACTTTCCGTATTGTCACCTCCCTCGGGAAGACGCACCCCTTCCGAGCATTCAACTCGCAATAATTTCTAGCATGGACAGCCCTCTCGGAGAAGATTGCAGAGAAACATGCCGACGGTATGATGGATCTTGCCCTTGTGGTTACGGAAGAGGAGACATTGGCACGATGTCGACGAATGAAAGACATTGCTGTAACACCATTTCTAAGCAATGTGCCTGCATCAACTGAGACTACTCCATTGTACTACTCCATTGTCAATGGACATTGTTAGATTCGGTATGTTTGTTGCTGAGTATCGAGAGCTTTGTCGACAGGTCTGTGAAGCGATGCAGCTGTATAAGAGTAGTGGCGGGGTGGTGAATGTGCAGACAAGAGGGGTGGTTTAGCAAGACTAATAGGGCATCATCCATTCTCAGTGCTAGCCAGCGAGCAAGGAATGAGGCCATTCGATGGGAAGATGCACGTGCTGTGGCATCGAACTTTGGCGCAACTTCTTCATGGGATTGGGATAGAACGTCGCAACATAGCATACTGGAGGCAGTATCGGAAGATGGAGATGCTGAAGATGATGAGAGGAAAAGATGCAAAGCCCGCTGAAAGTAGACAATCATTCTCTATGAAAGACATACCAGAAGAGCAAAATGATATGCAAACGCACCAAGTGACGCGAGAAACTGACAATGATGATAGAGATATTGATCATTTACCACACTGAAGCTCTTCGATAACCTTTTGAAGCAATTCCACTCCTTTTGTGCACCGTTGGGATGCTCAGGACTGAACCAGATGATGTGAACATCAAGTGAATTTTGTGTGTCAGTGTGTTGGTTTCAACTCTCGAGAGAATTTACTTATCCCCATCGCCACGTAAAGGCCGACTGACATTGATGGGGTAATGGAACCCGTAGGAACCAGGTTAGACTTATGTTTTAGCTGAAACCCCCAAGGTTTCTGCCTGGGAACTTTGCCCGTCCTTGCCCACCCCAGGTTTTGAACCCACGCCTTCCACCTCCGGACGCAACCAGTCGCGGAGTCCCAGCCGCCCATCCGAAGATAGACGCTGGAGGTAATAATGTGTGAATGATAATGACGAAGCAAGGGAAGCAAACTAAGAAACTCACCCATCTCGCCCCCCAGCTGGCCAGGCCGAGAGATGAGGAAATGATCCGTCCGGGCTACCTGCTGTTATGACTAGCTAAATAATGAGAGGGAGAGAAACAATTGGGGACAAAGAGTGGAGAGAAATGTGTTTGAAGATGATAGAGAATGGCAAGGTGGCAGCACGACTTACCCTTCATGTCCTCTTGTTGCAGGAGAGACTATAGATCGAGAAACTGAATGAAGGGTTTGAGATGTCGCCACTATAACAAAGACAATCCCTCTCCCAAAGAAACACTACGATAAGATACTGATAATCTGCGGCCGAACAAGACATCCTACTCGATCTTCGACACTGCCACACGCGGGGTGGATCAATGATTCATACGTCGAGTGCTCACGCTGGCTCGTAGTATTTTGGTTTGCTACGAGTGGGAGGCGGATCTTACTTGGGGACTTCCAATGCCTTCCCAACTCAGAATGCAACGCTTTTGATACACTTTTTGAGGGCTTGAAATTCGTGTTAGGCACATCCTCATCTAAATCCTCCTCTGCTCCATCCCCTTCGTGGATACACGCGGCTTCATCCTCGGTCGCCTCCTCCAAGTCTGCAGGTATCTCCGAATCTTGTGTTGACTCAGCCTCATTTGCATTCACACCTGAATTTGAATCTGAGTCGTTATACAACAACAACAAAGCACGAACGCAAGATGACGCAGCTCCAAAACATTGATAGAGGTAGCTCCTTTGAGTACGTTGAGCGCAGTTTTACCACGCAGTTGTACTGCGAGCTGGTCGATCTTGGGGTGAACATTCGAAGCGGTTGAAGAGAAGAGCGACAACCCAGGTTGAGCCAGGTCCTTCGAAAGATCATTTGAGGACACTAATAAAGCTTGAGAGATACCTCTGACTCGATCTGTTACAAAACATGGCAACGTCAGATGTGGATAAAACGATGTGTGTGACGAGTCTGCGGATCCATCAAATTCTTTGAATGGATACTGGATTACAGAAAGCTTGTGAGGTGGGCTCATCATCTGCATATGAGAAGAACGTCCGTCAGATACACTTCTCGAGGGAGAGCGATCATTTACTTCCACGAAGATTTGATCTTGTGGAGATTGAGAAATAGCGAAGGACGAATAAGTCTCATCCATACTGTTTCTGTCCGCAACGTTAAATTCCTTGACCGTAGCCAGTGTAAAATGCTTTGAGGCAAATCTACGAGAGGCAAGAAGAACAACTTCACCAGGAACCCATTCTAGCACAAACATCTCGAGAGTAGCTCCAGATTGAATCCAATGAGTGGACTCGGCTTTCCAGGCAATTTGAGAAAGAGCTTCTGTCTCGTTAATCCAATGATAGATAGTCTGCGAGATAGGATCAGTACCGACTTCATCATCTGACCAGAAAGGCAAGCTGAGGGCATAGTCATCGAGGCCAGGATCAATATCTGCGGGGTTTGCGTTCGCTTGTAAATACCTTGAAACAGAGTAGAAGTTGGCAAAGATGCTTGAGGGTGAAGGGACGACGACACCATTTGCATTTGGACTTGTGCTTGGGAAAGCTATCAATCGGGGATTGATAGTATCGCACACCCTAGCTTCCAATTCCAAGTCCAAGCTACTCTCCAATCCGGCGCTTTCAAATGAAATCAACGACTGATGTAAAGTGCTGCCTTCAGGTTTGCCATCAATTAGCGTAAAAGGAATGCTCCATCCAATGATAGAAACACCGACAAAGAGCATGAGATACATCAGCGAGGACACTTTGACACTGCTATGCTGACCTGCGTGAAGAAGACCGCTCCAGTTGTGCTCAAATAGCATCACGAAGGTTCGTTTGACGTAAGCAATGAACATCGTTGGATAACGTAGCATGATAGTGCCAACGTCACCTACTGTACTGCTGCGATCTGAGTTATTGTCTTGGGTCAAGTCAAAGTCTTTGCACGATTGGTTGGCCTGGCTTTCGTTGGGAAAGACTTGTCCAAGAAGCTTGGAGATGTCCTTTCCATCACAGCTCATGAACAAATGAGTCGCCCTGTTCATGTTGTAAATGATCTTGGCAAGGAACCAGCAGCTAATCATTTGGAACAAGCATGAGCATGAGATGGAGGCGTTCGCTTTCGTGTCGATGTCGCTTTCAGAAGTAGACCCGACGTATGAAGCAATTGCCTCTTTGATATCAGTGATGAATAAACGAGTAGCAGATTGCATCATGACGATGATTCTTGCACAGTACCATTCAGCAAAGATCTTCAGATAATCGGGCAAGATGGAACGAAGGTTGTTCACAAGCTTGTCGAGTTGTGATTTCTCTTCAGAATCATTGTTTAGAGACACAAGGACCCTCGAGTTTGATGATTGCATGATCGATCGGGATGCATAAAGAACCACCGCGTTGCTTGGAGTCACGTTCGAAGAATCCTGGAGACAAAGCGGTGCATCTTTGATCGATAAGCACGAAGCTTTGGCAGTTTTGTGATCATTTCCAAAGTGCTGACCAACTTCATGAACGATGGATCCGACGAGAAGACCTCCAGCTTTGACGGCGGCAACAAGGATTGCAATGGCAATGGGCATGTTGAATGATTGTTTTGGTTGAGAGTATTGTTGTGAATAAACAAGGTACTTTATCGAGTATATACTGGACAAAGTAGTATGAGGAGAGAAGCTCTTCTTCGTACTTCTACCGTTGGATAACGGCTCAGTAGACATGGCGGAATGATTCAAAAATTTGCGCGGTGGTGTTTACCTTGTGAAGAACACAAATGATTGTAAACTTTTCGATTTGGCGCGTTTTCGACAACCTGCGCGTTCAGCATGCTACGGAATCATTGTTGTCACCATGGCTAGCCCAGGTCGGGCATGAATAATGTGCAGAGGGTGAAGTTTATCGCACTACATGGGTGGATTTTGGTAGAAGCCAATGAGCGAGGGAAACCCAAGAGGGTGATGATGATTGGGGGAGATTTATTCGTACATGATTTGCTCTAGGAGCAGTTCCTAAAAGATGCTCAGCGCAGCAATGCTAGTACTAGTATTGTTCAGACTCTACTAAAAGTGGCATGAGATTACATTTGGTATCGCATGTGTATTCTTCTTCGCAAGATGCATCACAACTACCAGGTCAGTCGAAAACCCAATCGTTCATGTGGGCTCGAGTCTGAGGATGACAATACGTTACACGCTACAGTTGTGTGCTGTCTTGTTCTGTGATCAAGAAGCAGTAAATATTTTACTGAGTTAATCTAATCTAATAATGGTGTAGTCTATCATTTGAGGATAGATAGTTTGTCTACACATCTTCTCTTGACGATAACGATACGCTTGATTCGTTCATGTTTCCTTGTTGCATAGGTTGGCTTTTGCACCATGTTTTACTCAAATTCCTTGCTTGACGACTTTGTTCGTGCATCATCTATCGATGCTCTCTAATTTTGCTTAATGTTGCATAGTTCGATCGTTGAGGGCTCCTTCATTAAGATATACATTTTTCAAGTGGGTGTTATTTGATACATCACGTCCAAGCTCCTCCCAGCCGTCATCGGACATATTCATATTTCTGAGAAAAAAGCCCCAGGATAATGTCGTCGTACCAGGAGCATTACGCTTGATCTTATCTAACATGGTCTCTGGATAGACGGAGCTCGCCTCATCATCGGACCCTTCGCTCTCGCAGCTACTGTACATGATGTGTGCCATGGGCCATGGATGGGTTGGCCGGTGTTAGAGAGAGGCTTCCACTCCACGTCCAACGTCCTTGTATTGCGGTCCGCTTCCTCGATGTCAAGAGAAGCGGTGGCTTTCCTGGAGCATAGAAGCGGCGACTAAGTACAACTCAATTCCTCGTACTTTCACTTTCCACGGTACTCGAATTCGCATATCTACCACTCAGCACCAAAAAAATCATCAACGGCATGCGCAGCCACAGATGAAGTCAATCATGGCAGCCGATTTTCAGCCGAAGAATTCTCCTACTCCTCAGCCAATCTACTAGCGTCTTCGTTAACTCGCCCTTCGCCAGTGCTGATGTATATTATTATTGCAGAGTTGCAGCGACGAATAAGAGAGAGAGTTGCTGTAAGTAATTTTTGATGTAAAAAATCTTATGTACCATGTGTATGTCGTGTGACACCCATCCGATACGATGTCACCGATCATCGATCATGGCAAGATTGATCCACATGCGGCCTCTTCAAAGGCGAGCAAGCTAGCTAGTTCAGCTCATAAAACGTTCTTCGTGCCATCGTCAACATGTTCTCCGCTGTTATCTTCGTCGCCGCTGTTATCTTCGCCGCTATTGCCTTCGCAATGGTGTCGCCAGAATCGTGTTTGGACGTTCTGGTGTGGTACTTCCTTCCAGACAACTCATTGGATCCTGCTGGGAGGATTCACATGTTTCATCTCCATCCCAGCAATGTAGACATCGTCACCATGATGTTCGCCACACTCCCCACCCTTGTGCTAGTCGATATGTTGCTCTCCACCCGCACATATCTCGGCAAGTTCTTCGTCGCCGCCACATGGGTTGTATCTCTTTTCGTCCTGGAAGAGATCTTCTTGATACAACTTCTCCCACCAGAGTTGTTTGTTGCAGTACTTGCACTCTCCGCAATGTATCTGCTTGCCTTCCTTAGAATCCCCTCGATCATCAAGATTGCCTTCCTCTTGATTGGCCGTATCATGGGGATTTGCCTCCGGACTATCAGATTCACCCTCTGTCTGATTGTCAAGTGCCTCATCAGTTTGATCCTGGCTCCGCTGGTTCTACAGATGTTGGTTCAAGACTTCCTTCGCATCGTGTCCAACACTAATCTTCCTACCGTCGGGTTGGTTGTGTTTGTTGGATCCTCCTTCGCCATACTGTTGTATGTCATCGTTGAAAAGCTCCTCCAGCTCGCCCTCCGCCTGTTCGATGTTACCACTGATGCTATTGCATCATTCATCGTTCATCTCCCGTCCGCTACATTGACAACACAAGAGGAGACGCCTCTGGTACCGCGGTCGCCACAAAGAACCGTTGAGCGTCCTCCTCGTCATGTAGTGATTGAACCTCGTCCTCCAGTTGTTAGTTGGCCGGATGGTGCACACGTGCACGTTCGCTTCCGCCCATACTACAAAACTGGTCACACCTTCTCAATAGAATCGCTTCTAGGCATCTTGGAGGAAGATCCAAGAAGTGATATTGTGAAGGGACACACCAAGCAGTTTGGCTGTGTCTTGGATGAGGTTATGGGGCTGCTATCTGATTCTGATGTCCGTTTTGTGCCGAAAGGTGAAGAGGGACGCACCAATTGGCCAGACATCAGGGCAGAGCGAGATTGGAACTACAGGATGCATTTCAATGCCCAATGGGCTCTCAAGGAACTCATCGTAATCTACGACCACTTCAAGAGGGACAACCCTCTCCGCTTTAGAAGTTGGAGTGACTACGAGAAGTCTTTGAGAGAGTGTAAGCTCTTCGAGCAGGGCATCGACATTTTCTTCCTAGAAATGAAACTTAGGGCTGAGTTTCATCCTACCCCGCTGTTTGAGTTGGTTCATCAGACATGGGAGGAAGCGGCATTTGACAATGCCGAGCTGATCGAGGAAGCCGCAGTTGAACCCGTTGCAAGGGCAAGGGATGACGCTGATGCTACGCCTCCGATCCAAGAGGAAGATCGACTGGAAGTCGAAGCACCGGTAGAAGTTTTGGTTGTGGAGGAGCCATTAGCTTTTGACCAACCGGATGCCGAGCTGATCGAGGAAGCCGCAGTTGAACCCGTTGCAAGGGCAAGGGATGACGCTGATGCTACGCCTCCGATCCAAGAGGACGATCGACTGGAAGTCGAAGCACCGGTAGAAGTTTTGGTTGTGGAGGAGCCATTAGCTTTTGACCAACCGGATGCTGTGGAGGAGATGGAGGAGAAGGAGGACGCTCCTACTCCTACACCCAATGTGAAGCGCCGTCGCGAGAGTCGTGAGGCTGCATCGCTCAAGTCCGAGTTGGGCGAATATTGGGCTGCTCCAAGTCGTCCTACAAGAGGTGAAAGGCCAAGAAGGGGTGGAAGGCAACCTGTTCCTGTTTGATTGTTCTGTTGACTTGTATATTTCATCTGTTCGAGGCTGTATGCCTCGAGGGTGCTGTTTGGTTGTTCTGCTTGCGGTGTATTGCCTGTTCGGAACTGTATATTCCGAGGGCCACCATTGTCTGTTTGATTTGTCTTGAATTGTTTTGATTTGTCTTGTGGGGAGTTCCGAATGGGGGAGGTAAGTTTGCTTCTTTGTGGTATGCTTGCTTTTCTAGTTTGCTTTGTGCTTGTTCTTTCACTAACAGCAACTCTTTCCTCTTCTTTCCTTGATATCTCTACTTTCCTAAGACGGAGTGTATGGGCAGAGGAATGTTGTATCTCTCGGTTTGGATTCGGTGTGATGATCTGCCTATGCATGTGGCCATCGAGCCACCGCTGTACTTGCAGCGCTGAAGGTCGAGTAGGATGCCTCTGAGCTAGATCACACTGCCGATGTCTTCTCTGGGTGGTGCGGATTTTTCGTGCCTGTATTTCGGTGTGCTAGAATCTGAATGGGGTTGGGTAAGTTCAAGTTTGCCATGAGCCGTTTTATCACAATACCAACAACTTGTTATTTTTCTTTCCTTTCTATCTCTACTTCCATTAGATTTGACGGGCGGGTTGCGTGCGGTTTCCTCGTCTTCTCAGCCTGGCCAGCTAGGGGGCGAGACGGGTATCGTAAATTTGTATCGTTTTTGTTCATTCGGCCAGCTTCACTAACACTCACACTAACCCCTCTCACTCACTCTGACTCTCTCCTCTGCTGATTGTTTTGTTGATTGTTTTGTTTGGCCACGTCATCTCCATCACCCCCATCAAACCTCCTCTTGATCCGATCCAACACCTCCATTCCAACAACCCCTTTATATGTCTGGATAGACTTTAAACTTCGTAAGTCCGGAATGACCATAAACTTCTCAACTCTCGAACGAGGATAACTTTCATCACTTGCGGAGGGGAGCTCGCTGAGACACGGTCGAAATAGTGGTTGGATGTTGTGGGCTCGCTGAGCTGTTGTGGATGGCATCGGTTCAGAACCAAACGGGCAAGGACCGGGCATTGTTCCCTGGCAGAAACCTTGGGGGTTTCGCTAATCCAATAAGTCTAACCTGGTTCCTTCGGGATCCGTTGGCCCACTCCATCATATGTCAGTTGGCCTTTACGTGGCGATGGGGATAAGTACACTCTTCTCTCTTGAGGGGGAGTGGAAACCAGCAACCGACAAATAAATCATATCAATCCACATTCATTCTCTTGCGGCCGAGTTGAGTTGGACTTACACTCCTATCATCATGCATGCTGGTATCCGCGATCATTACCATAACACCTTCCAACCTCCGTGCTTGCATCAAACCTTCTAGTCTTTGGTACTTCATGTTATCTTCACTTCGTCATCCGATACACAGTGTAATGCTTCTTCATCTTGTGTTTGTTTGCGACAAACTGCACATTCGTCGATCAACGGTCCAATCCCAAGCTTTAATAATCCATTTCCATTTCCAAGCACGCTAGAGGCAATGAAGTAGACTGACCTAACTCCAAACCAACCTTCCTGGCTTTCCTCTGACAAGAATGGCTGATTGCACATCTACATCATCTCGAGCAATTCTTCTCCCGTCATAGTCATATCACATTCCTGCCACTCATCTCCTTTCAATCTTCCTTCATGAGGCATCATTTGCTCCAATAATCAATGATAGAATTCCTCCTTGGTTTTCGCTCGTTGTTCGGTATACTGTGCGCTGTGCGTGAGGTGCTATCACTCTCCCCATCAGCGTAATAAGTTGTATCTTGGTTGTAGCACGCAAAGAGACGACTTTCTCACTACCTCGTGTACCCTGCCTATTCAATTCTCTTTTTTGAGTATTGATCCTGCTGATAGTGACCACATTGGTTTTTAGTGTCCAAATTTATCATGTCGATCGATCAGTATATGGAGTACAGCCTATGGAGTAGAGCCATCACTACGTAGGAGGCACGCATCCCTTACACTTATTCTTCCATCATCTAATATCATACAATTTCCTCGATGTAGCAACTTCTTGATACTGTACGAAGAATTGTATTTGTGTACAGACATCCTCCATATTACGCCAGCAGGGCGTGTTTGCGTGTTGATTTGCAAAGAAGAAAGAAATCATAGCAAAGAAATGAGCGCCTCTATTCTCATCGACCTGCAAGGGGGGTTTCCCTTCCTCGTGGATGATTGAGTACATCATCATGGTACCCTCAGGCGTTGGTAGACATGATGATTACCATCGATATAACATATCGTTTTACCGACGACAGAGTAGGCGAAACCTGTCTCGCATGATGACCTGCCTCGGTGATGGAAGGACATGAGAGAATCAATCATGACCGATCCTCTGCCACATCCATGATGGTTGATCTTTCCTGGACTTTCGTCGATGATAGTAGTGCTACGAATAATTTAAAAGATGCATGCAGTTACAGAAGCTGATGGTGAAGTACACTGTGGTGACGAGGGTGACGCCCCGAGCATGGTGCACAAGAAGTATTGACATCTTGTGTGTTGGCGGAAAAAAATCATACATAGTTGGGGATAGATATCTAGAGTTGGCGGGAAAAATAAAAAATAGGCGAGGCGAAAGGGGGGAAAGGGGAAGAGAGCTTGCCGTGTAAATAGCAAGGACTCCCAATTCTCTATGACCCATTTTTTAAATTGAATTCAAAGCAACGAGAAATCTTGCGCTGTTTCTTGCGTGGTTCCCGTAATGTTGTGTACTTCCTGCCGACATATTGTCTTAAAAGTAACGCCAACAGCCTCCTCCGTCCTCCGCAACCGAGGCAGTCATGTTGGCCACCCATAATACTGCTGATGATTCCTCCGAAGCGGTAGAAACATGGTGAAGTACTATTTCTTGCTATGCTTAGCTCTCCTCGTAAGTGTTGCCACAGCCTCCTCCACCGATCAAAAGAAGGCCATCATCAACTTGCGGCAAGGTGCACGTCCACCCAAAACACCTCCACCGACGGCTGCTGCTACACGACCGCCTAAGACGCAGCCTCCAACTCCTGTAGCTACTCGTCCACCCAAAACACCTGCTCCTACAGAAGCGGTACCTGAAACGCCATCACCTACCATCGCTGGACCACAAAGCATCGCACAAATTGTTTGCTCAAATAATGATGACTTCTCCACACTTTGCAGTTACCTCGAAATCACCGGTCAATATGGGAAATTGAATAGCAGTGGCACTTCCACATTATTTGCTCCCAACAACGATGCCTTTGAAAAGCTCGCGAACGTGGTGGACCTCACCGATGACGAAATCATGGGCTTGCTCATGTATCATGTTGCTCCCAATATCCTCACTTACAATAATTTGATGATGATTGCACCGGGTGTTGTGGAAACTATGGTCCCTGCTCTACCCATTGCCGTCTCGACTGGTGCCGATGGCGACGCTTTGTTGAATGGAAACGTAAAAATTACCACTCCTGATATTGAAGCGTCCAATGGCATCATTCAAGTAATTGATCAGGTAATTATTCCTCCAATTGATCCACCAACTCCTGCACCACCTACACTGATGGGTAAGAGTAGCAAGCATAGCTCTAAGAGTAGCAAATATAGCTCCATGAGTAACATGAGTTACAAGGTATAGTGATATCCAGATAAGGGAGGTGGAAGTAGATCTGGAAATTGTGCCTCAAGACTGGACAGAATCATTGTCCTCCATGGCTGCAGGCACGAAATAATTAGCAGAGAGATGGCGTTATTGACACACAACAATTGTGTTATGAATCGGTGGGTTTTGGTTGAAGTCAATGAGCGAGGGAAGAAAGAGCGGAGGAGATGATTCGGAAGATGATATTCGTACATGATATTGCATTAGGAGAAGTTCCTGAGAGATGCTCATCGCAGCAATGCTCATACCCAGGAACAGAGTTAACTGTATATATATATATATAACTATTTAGACCCTATAGACCCTACTAGAAGTATAGTGAGATTAATGAATGCGATCATGTGTGAATTCGTCTTCGCCAGATGCATCCCAACTATCAGGCCGGTGTGCCCATGTGGATGCTGAGTACGCTACATTGGACCACTTATAAGTACCATGTGATCTTGAAGCGAGTACTTGTGGTGTATGCTATCTTGTTCTGTGATCAAGAAGTAGTAGTCTATCATTTCAGGATAGATGGTTTGTCTACGATGAATGAATTCAATTGCTAGTCGAATTAGAACAGCACAGCACCACATCAGTATCTTCTCCTAAAATATTCATTCTCCTATTTGTTATAAAAGTTGCTCGTACATTTTGTTTGCTGAAGATAAAGCAGTGAATGACCTTGTGCAAACTTCTATCTAGTCTTCAGATTGCAACTGTTGCCCCATGTCTGATGCATACTCCTCCGCTCTTTGCATGATTCGTGCATCCATCGGCAGCGCATTCTCGTTTTGCTCCATGTCTTCTGCACACACCCCCTTTGACAATTTGATTTGTGCAGCCTTTCATGCTGCATCGCTTGATCTTAGCCCCATGCCTCTGACACACTCCTTTGTTGACGGATTTATTCGTGCATCCTTCGACGCTGCAAGGTGGTCTGCCCTGTGCACCATGCCTCACGCACACTCCTCCTTGGATAGAAAGTTTTGTACATCCTTCCGTACTGCATGTGTAGCGTTTTGCTCCATGCTTATAGCATAATCCTCTAGCTTTTGCTCTCTTTGTGCATCCACCGCTACTGCATAATTTACCCTGCGCCCCATGCTCAAAGCAAACTCCTCCCTCCTGAGAATGTTTTGTGCATCCTTCGAAGCTGCATCCCTTGATCTTTGCCCCGTGCTTAATGCACACACCTCTCGTCTTAACCTGATTTGTGCATTCCGGAAAGCTGCATAGTCTGACCTTAGCTCCATGTCTCACACACACTCCTCCAGTGTATGCTTTATTCGTACACCCATCATGGCTGCATCGCTTGACCTTAGCTCCATGACGTATGCAAACTCCACCCTGGACAGCTCCATTTGGGCATCCTTTGGTTCGACATCGAGGAACCTTGGCTCCGTGCCTTTGACACACACCTCCCTTGAAGGATTGGTTTGTACATCCATCAGCGCTGCATACTTTGACCTTCGCACCGTGCCTCTTGCACGCCCCTCCTTTGTAAGAAACATTTGTGCACCCGACGCTGCTGCATATGTAGCGCCTTGCCTTATGCCTCTGACATACTCCTCCTCCTTTGGCTATGTTTGTGCATTTGTCTGTAGAGCATAATTTAAACTCAGCACCATGGCTCTTACAAACTCCTCCCTTCCTCCGAGACCACTTTGTACATCCTTTGATGACACATGTTTTCTTTGAATTTGCCCCGTTTCTACCATGCACTTCTCCACCTTGACTAACTGTTGCGAATCCTTCACCGGTGCATAGCTCTACTTTAACATTTGCCTCATCATTTTTGCACGCTCCAAAGGATGCATCAGCAGAGCACTGATTTCTGTATTGCTTCCGAGCAACTTTTTTCGGCACGACAGCATCGTCTTCTGAACAGAGCCGCTTCTTACTCTTTGCAGTCGCTTCCTTTTTCACTGTCGTCTTCAATTTAGCATCACGAGCAGCAGTAATGGCAGCGGAGGCAATCCGAGATGAACGACGACGTGTAATATCAGCATGAGAATCCTTCTTGATGGCAGCAGCAGAAACAGCTGCGGCCGCCGCAGCCTCTCTTTTCCTAAACTGACTTTCTTGATAAATGAGTGCGGCTATATCGTCCATCTCCTCCTCTTTCTGTAGTGCCGCCGCCTGCTTCTTTGGTGTAGCTTGCTTCATCTTGTCTGTTTGGGGCATCGTCAACACCTGCTTATCTTCTGTTTTTTTATTACAACGACCTTCGCCTCTCTCCGATGCATGCAGTAAGTAGCCCAGCTGCCGCAGTGGTGGGAAGCGGTCATCGCACTCGGACAAATTGTGTCATCGGTGGTAAAATGGTTCATCATGCGAACGCCCTTCTTGTGAGTCGTGTGACATGTTCTCCACGAATTGCTTCATCTATCTTTACATCACATCAGTGACAAATTCTCCACCAAGAGCCTTCATCTTCACTCATCTCTTACATCACATCAAATCAAATCAAACCGCATGACTTGCTTTGTGCATCCATCTATCAGCCTCTGTAATTTTCATATCATGCAACTTTTCAGCTGACTCTTTTCCTGTGACACTGTCAACAGACGAAAGCCCTTTGCAATCACTTTCTATCGCGCTATAACGATTACGAATGAGTTGTTGCACGATAGCAGCCACAGACTTTGTGAGTCGAGGATGAGTGTTAGTTCTCTAACCCAAAGATCCTGCTCGATCTGTTTAGCTGTATGTATATAAGAGCAGAGTTTGTACTTCGCACCAATGGGTTATAAAGGCGGATTTGGATGAAGTCAACCAGTGAGGGAAGAAAGAGAGTGGAGGAGAATTTTCGTACTTGATGTTGAATAGAAGAAGGTTCTTTGAGATGAAGCGTAGCAAGTATTAATCATGGGGCAGGGACAGCGAAATGTAAGTGTACATATTTCGAGAGAGAATGAAGGACGTCAGATTGAGTACAGTCTCGATTACCGCTCGTTTATGATTTACAAAAGAGGAGGGCACGCTGGTCAACATGAATATAAAATATTGTCTGTGTCGTGCCTCTTTTGGGATTCAGATATATATGGTGGATGAGAGGATACTGGCAGCAATGGCAAGGTGTCATGGTGGATTGCTTTGATCTTTGCACTCAGCGAATAGTGAGGCAATGAGACACGTATCTTCGTACTTATCTTCAACATCACATCAAAGATCAGATCGCATAATCTCAAAGTACGATCGATCTACGATGGGGGAAAATTGGTGGTAGCCAGTTTCATAGTTGCCATCATCGACTAACTGATCATCAAGTAATTGGTAATCCAGGTCGCTCTAGCTTGGGGTGTAGATTTGATTGGTGCTGTGATAGTTTTCTTGAGATGAGCGACGGCATGATGTGTTGTGCATCCTGCGGCACCGCAGAAGTTGATGACATCAAATTGAAGAAATGCACCGCTTGCCATCTGGTTAAATATTGCAGCATCAAATGTCAGAAGGAGCATAGACCCCAGCATAAACGAGTATGCAAGAAGCGAGCGGCTGCGTTGCGTGACGAAATTTTGTTCAAGCAGCCCGAAAGCAGCGACCTTGGGGACTGCCCGATCTGTTGTTTGCCGCTTCCGATCAATGCAAGGAAATCTATTCTGTGCTCATGTTGTAGCAAAACGATCTGTATTGGTTGCGCACATGCCAATCAGCAGCGAGAATTGCAGGGAAAACTCGAGCAGAAATGTCCATATTGTCGACACCCACTACCCAAATCGGTTGATGAGGCCGAATTGAATCACATGAAAAGAGTTCAGGTGAATGATCCTGATGCATTGCGCCATATGGGTCTGATACGCCACGACGAAGGAGATTATGAGGGTGCATTTGAATATTACACGAAAGCAGCCAGATTGGGGAATGCGGGAGCGCATTTTGAATTGTCACGTCTGTATCAGATGGGGCATGGTGTTGAGAAGAATGAGAAAATGGAATTACATCACTTGGAAGAGGCCGCCATTGGTGGAAATCCCAGTGCCAGACACAATCTTGGTTGTATTGAGAAGGAAAATGGCAGGATTCATAGAGCAGTAAAACATTTCATCATCGCCGCCAAACTTGGGACTGATGATTCATTGGAAAACGTCAGAGGGGGTTTTAGATTGGGATTGGTAAGCAAGGAAGACTTTGCATCAGCCCTTCGTGGACACCAGTCTGCTGTGGACGAAACGAAAAGCCTGCAAAGAGATGCAGCAGAAGAATCGAAATCCTTTAGACAGAGGAAGGGAAAACGAAATTGATTGCCACCGTTAGGTAACAAGCTTCGGCCATATTAAGGTACCACCAGCGAATGATGACACAAAAAAGTACATTAAGTTGCAGAGGCAGCCAAAAAGAAGAGATCAGTAACAGCCGGCAGCAAAGGAGATTATTCTAAGCCGATACCAACTAATAATCATCAAGCAGCAAGTCTGAGTAAAAGTACAAATTAAAGTAGCCGATCTCAACTCAGCCTGTCCAAATATCGTACCAATTCTTCTATGTCTCTTCCCTGCTCTGCCGAGGGGAGAGATTGGTTTGAATCTTAGTAGTGTAGTGATTGTTATATTGCCCCTATTTTATCAGCAGCAGACATTTCTTTGTTCTTTTCTCCTTTGAGTATTGTTTTACATTAGTTCCAACGTCATATCCTAGGCCAGATTCAGTCGTCAACCAGAAATCCTGGCTCTGAGAAACGAAGCATTCTTGAGCTTCCACCGCCATACCCAGACGCATCAATGCATTTCTTTTCAGATCCGCAGGTAAATAACCTGCAGCATGGCAAAGAACCTTTGCCCTTACACGCTTCGCCCAAGAGGCACATTGATCTGTAGTTGGAGGACTCGGGGAAGGTGGAGGAGGAGGATCACGTGGAGGTTTACCCTTGAGCCTTCTTCCATGCTCAATGTCGGAAGATGCAGCATCTTAATCCAATTGCTTTTGTAAGAACGAGACTAATGTACCGGTGTACTTGTCCTCGACAGCTCTGACAAACAGCTTCTTCGACCCATGTCGAAGGGTGTTGGAAAAATGATACAAGTGCTCAGCCAATCCATTACGGTACAGGAATGCGACGTAAGCTGTCGCGGTAGGAACAGTCGGCGTGCTGTTTGCGAGAGCAAGCCCTCGTCCACCCTCCTGAAACGCAAGATGTTCACCATTCATGCCATACTTTGCCTTCCAAAACTTACAAAGGCATTGCGACTGGGTACGTGATAGGGCAAATCCATATCCGGCAGTACTTATCTAGATCTGGATAGACGTCGATCGACTTGAGTAGATTGCTAGCATCTCACTAAGCTGCATCACCGATCTCAAAATATTTTGTAAGTAAAGCTGCCTTTGCGACAGCACCCCATTCAGTATAGTTCTCAAACGCCCGCATAAAGTAATTCGCCGACTTGATTTTTCTACCCGTGTCAAGATAGAAATGCCCAGCCAATTCATTCGATAGTGCCTGTTCATTCACAAATTTGTGCGTCTTGGCACTTAATATTGCAGCATCATATAATCTTTCTGCCGCATCAAAGTTCCTCTCACAGAACTGTTCTTCGGCTTGAAGAAGATAAGCCTCTATGAACGAAGTAGTAAAGATTAGAGAGCAAAGCATGAGATGCATATTAAGTGGAACAGAAAGAACCATAACAACGTGAAGACTTTGACACTACTCACTGTTCTGAAAATTCCAAGTAGATGCTGAAACGACCAGCTTCTCAATCCAGTCCTTGCACCAATTACCCTATACCGATGCAAATAATGATGAGATTGTAGCTGCATCAAAACGGGTACGAAATGAATTACGTGAGGCGGGGGAAGCACTTACCCTTGTTATCAACAGCCTGTCGTCCAACTCTCTGCCTACATAAAACGAAGCAAGACCAGCATAACTATGCGTGTGTAGAGAAACCACAAATGTTAGTGTAAGACAGACATAAGAAACATGTGGAGCACTCCGCCGTAGACTCACAATATCCGGAAAAAATCACCTGAATTATTCATGTTGGCCGTCGTTAGGCCCTGTATTGATAGGTATTGTTGGATCGAATCCCTCGCTTTGTCAACTTCTCGAAAAATGAGACCCTCAGAAAACTTGGCAAAGCATTCAGTGAGCATAACCGGTGGAAGCTTTGAGGAAATGCCTTCTCCTTCTTTGTAGGTTTCACCGAAGATATTAGTCAGATCATCACGTTGATGCACATCAGATTGGCCCGTCAACCGCAAGGATAATCGACAAATTGGCCGCAAAAGAGCTAGCATCACTAAGTTTTTGTAGAAGATCATTTGCTTCATCGTTTCTTTTATCGAATTGACAACTAGGCCCAACTTCTTGCCCGCCCAAAAGCTGTTATTGTCATATACAAAAGCGCACGCAAACGCAAATCGCACTGCACCTGATGCCATGGCACCTCTATGAGCAACAATGTAGTGCTCGTTTGCGCTCTGTATCGGCTCAACACGTAGCCTTGTGTGCGCAGAGTAGTACATAATCTCACTGTCATGTGCAATTGAAGGCATGCGCTTCATCAGAGATAGTGCGATTTTGACATAGCGATAACCCTCTTCGACCTCACCTCTCACAAGAGCCAGATAATTACCGAATAGGGCAAAGCCGACACCCGATAAGGGACTCATCCCGTACGTCAAGGATGTCTGTACCATCATCAATGGGATTATTGGCATTGCATTTCGGTCACCATTGAACATATAGTTTGTTAACTGCTTGCTGAAGAGTTCCATTGCCATAATCTTAGAGGAGATCGACATCGCCGGGAAACTCAGCAAAGTTTCATCCGATAGTCCTGCGAGTAGTGTCTTCGTATGATCCCACTGGTAGTGTATAGCACTTTGTGTGACCGCCACCGGGAGTTCTTCTCCAAGACGTGACAAATTTGAATTAACAAGTTGTATTGCATCAGGCAGTTTCGATGACCAGAAAAGCAAATTAATCGAAATACAGATTGCACGGAATTTGTCTTCAAAGCACTTGGCGTGGCGTATGACTTCCCCTGTGAGCATCTTGAGTCTCTCGTGCTTTGCATTCATCAACGCACATGCAGCTGCCAAATTGAACAATTCCAAGCTCACATCATACTGCTTGTTCCAGTGTCCACTCCGCAGATACGAAATGCCGTGATTGAAATATCTATGAGCCGAAAAGAAGTCTGACGTACTCATGGCTTTCTTCCCCGCATCTAAATTCAGGTTTGCAACTGACAGAGCTTGATTGTCATCAATGACTGCTTGTGGCCCACCAAAGTTGATTTGTGTGGCGGCAGTTAGTAGATATCTGTCGTCCTTTTCTCTTACCACAACAAACGCTAGTGCCTGTCCATACAGATTGTGATGAAGACAGCGTTCCTCTGGTTTCATCATACTGTATGCGGTTTCCTGTAGCTTATCATGCATGAAGAAGAACTTTCCGTCCTTTTTCCCGAGCACACTATCAGCGACGGCAGCCTCGAGTGGATCAATCAGTGGTTGCTTTACCTCTCTTTCTAGCACTTCTATCAATGAGATATCAGCACTTGCACCAAAGCAAGACAGAACGACCAAAGCAGAGAGTACTTCAGAAGGCAGTCGATCAAACGACTTTGTGATGAAAGTAGCGACATTCTCTGGAACCTTCATGGCAAGAATTTGGTCAGCTTCCCAGTCCCACCGACGGCGGGAGAGAGAAGGATATAGTAATCGCTGCTTGTACAATTCCATCATCACTTGCTTCACAAAAAGAGGGCTCCCCTTCGTTTTGTGGTGTAGAATGTCAGCGAGAGGGCGGGTAATGCGAGGCAGTAAAGACAATGCAGTCGACACCAATTCATTCAAAGCACCTTTGGTCAGAGGTGCGAGATAGATCTTGGTCGTCTTGATACCAAAACTACTAACTTGGGAGAGCACAAGGTTGAAAGGGTGCGTTGAACTTATTTCATCGTCGCGGCAGCTCATGAAGAAGAATAGGCGATGGTGTTTGAAAGATGAACCTGTCATCATGAGCTGGACGAGAAGGGCAGAAGATGCAGCGTCTATCCATTGGCAATCGTCAAGGAAGAGTATCAGAGGTTCCTCATGGCATTTTGATATTACTTCAACAAACCGACAAAAGAGATAGCGCAGCCTCTTTTGAGCATCAACAGCACTTGTGTCATTCTGTTTGGAATCGAAGTCATCACCAAGAATGTGTGATAGATTCGGCATTGCAGAGACCAGACTAGATATTTCCTCCCCCATATTTTCCTTCAATGCAGTAGATACCTTCTCAGCCGTCGAGCGATCTTCCTCACTCAACCAAGCACAATAATTATCAAATGCGGCGCTGATGGCATGGAGAGGCTGAGACTGCAGTTTATCGAAGCGCCCCGATAGAAATATACCTCCTCCATCTTCTTCTTTTGCAGATCGAGCAAATTCTCGAGAGAGCTCAGATTTGCCTATACCCGATGTACCGCAAATCATGGCCACTTCAAACTCACTTGATATTGCTCTTTGATAACACTCCCTCAACGTCTGCAGTTCTGCCTCTCTGCCATGGACGGAGCTTCCGAATTGTAGCCCATCATTAGCAGCCTTTGCCAAATCGAAATTGTGGAGATATACGTGGGGAGAATCAATCATTAGCTTCAAATCATCCCTAACTTCTGAGATAACTTCATAAGTCCCCCCGTTACCACGAAAATCTCCATCGACACTATCCATCATATTGCTGATCAGGTCGCAAAGAGCAGTAGGTAAGCCCAATAGCTGCAGTGGCTCTACAGATGACGGTGCCGACGGCGTTCGGACCAACGTGGTCTTTTGTGACGAATGATCCAAAGGAGTGTCACTTTGCGCCCGTCTCTTGGTCGGATTTTCTTCATTTATTCCGAAGGCGCTCATATCATCATCAAGGTCTAACTCGGCTCCATCGTTGTTGATGCTATGAAAACTGTCAAATGAGTCGCTGCCGCCCCCACCTATTGAATCGGTTAATGGGAAATCGCCAGCTCCCCCAATTGTGTCAATTGATTCCAAGGCAGGTTTGAATCCATTCTCGCCTGAACGCATGTGCAATTCCGACGCAGCTATCTGCCCCGATGGTAGAAATGGAGATTGAGTACGACGACCACTTGATAGTGATGCAGCGAATCGTCCTTGCGACATCGCCACATCTGCTGTGATCTGTCCACCCGAGAAGAGTTCACAAAAAGCAATGCCCAATAACCGTATCTCCAGCTGTCCATTATCACTAAGTGGCCTCTCTTCTACTGCACCCTCATTCAAAACAGCGCATCGAACGTCCAAATAATCAATTGCTTGTTTGTTATCATTGTCGAATAACAATGTCGATAGCTGCTGTTCCAAGTGCTGAAACTCCCCGGGTTCCACGAAATCTCCCACGTAGGGAAATGGATCAAAATCAGCATCTACGGATGCATTTCCCTCATCATCTTTATTATTTTTATCATCGTTATTCACGCTCACTCCATCCTTCTTTTCTTCCGATGCCTTCGTTTTCGTGCAGTAAACAGAAATGTATTGCGACCACGATTTTTCCGACGCTTCTACTATGAGCGGAGAATTATCGTTAGTGCTGTTGTGCTGAGAAGGACTCTTTTGTTTATATCCCCTCTCCTCTTCGACAGAAGACAGCTGATCTGCAAGGGAGTGTGAAATTTTTAATGCACATGTCAGATACTCGTGAGAGCAAACTATTTTGTGTACATTATTTTGTTTGTCGTCGTCAACGTCACCTCTCGATCTCAAAGAGTCAATAACTCCGACGGTCCATCGTTTCATAGACAGTGGCTCCGGCAGTGACGCCGCCGAGGCAGCAGGTTGATTGGATCGGCGATCCATCACTTATTATGTATCTAGCGGGTTGATTTTATTACGATGTATTATCTAGAGAGAGGAGTATCTCGACATTGACATCTTCTCTCTCTACCGGTGGACATGAAATGCGACAGAATAGACTTGATAAGCTCCGTCCACATGACACTGTCGTTTGTTTGGTCTTTGCTCTTCTGACGAGAGTGTAGTCTTCCGCGAGGGGAATGCATGGGATGGCGGTGAAGAGTGGGGAGTGGGGAGTGGGGAGTTAGTGGTTGACATGCATCATGGTCACTGTTCAGCCTGAAGAGTTGGGAGTCTTGAGGGCACAAGTGTACTAATTCCTAAGTATGTGGCCCACTCAGGCGAAAGCTAGCGGTCGGTCCACAAATATCCATAGTGAGTTTTTGAGGGGCTATTTTGCCGAGTCAAAAATACTAGTGTACAGCGTATAAGAAAACTACGAAACTGCCGTTGCTGGAGCTCATGTCTGTGGATTTATTAGAGAGAGGGAGTATAGTTTTATGATGTTAGTACCTTGAAATGAGAGGCAATGATTTTGAAAAATGACAGAGGGTGGGGGAGACACCCCCCCTTCTTCTGCCCCTCTTCTAATTTCTCGAATGGTCAGCCATTTGAATAGGCAGGGAGGAGCGGCACCGTGCCGCCCTCCGAATTGAGTTCATAGAGAGGGGGGACACCCCGAGGAGTGCCTCAGCAGAAATATTTTTTGCTTGAAATCGAGTTTGAAGAATTGTGTCGTCCCTGCCTGTTACATGTATGCAATTCTTTGAGCATCTGTACATCATTATTGGGAATGATACTTATTGGGATATTGTGACGCAAGTCATTTTTAAGGTCTGTCTGTTGACCTCGTGTCATCACACACCAACATCTTACTTTTAATTTCTTTTTCACCATGTAAATATCTGCCCTACGGCTATATTGTTAGTACTTCGTTATATCGAGTACTTCTGTGATACTTCGTTAGTCGAGTAGGGTTGTATAAGCATCATCAGTCCATTGAGGATTGACGCCCACCAACATAAGTGGAATATTTGGAGAGTTTGTAACAGTGTCTGGGTTCGAGTTCGGGAAACGATCGAGGTTAGTGCGTTACTTTTGTTGTCTATTCAAATACTCTCTATGCAATATCTGCAAGTGTTGTTTAATATTTGGAGAGTTTGTAACAGTGTCTGGGTTCGAGTTCCGGAAACGATCGAGGTTAGTGCGTTACTTTTGTTGTCTATTCAAATACTCTCTATGCAATATCTGCAAGTGTTGTTTAGATTAACATTTTGTCTCGTGAGGAACTGCCCCGTAGCTACTAAAGCCGAGGAATAATATCCGTCGATGCGCTCCGGATATTAATTAAAGCTATCGTGCCTATCTTTTCAGAGAATCTATATCATCGTGTATAACTGACTGTTGTATACAACTGACCGTTGTATTGCACAACATCTTAGCTTGTCATAAGCTTCGAGGAGCTACTGGTCTATCCATCAGTTTACATTTGATTACCGTGAAGCCTATCAAAATATGGCAGGAACGAAGAGTACTACCATGCCTTCCGACCATCTCTTCAATCATGTTGTGTGTGATGTATTTGTCGACGAACCAAGTATAAAGTCCGCCTTATCCCTTTTGGGTATAAAGACTTGGCGTCAGTTGATCAAACTACTCAAGGATCATAACAAGATTAGATCTGTCAAGTGGCGGAATGGTCAAACTCAATCAGAGGAGGATTTGCCAGAAGAACTTAATGAGGAATTAATTCGAGATACAATGGCTGCAGCATCATTTCCTGACTTACTCGGTGAACCACATTCCGTCGCTCCAGTTCGTAGGTTTGCTTCTATGGCACAACTACATCAAGATATCTCCAGCGACGATTCTGCCGGACACGATGCCACTCACGTCACGTTGCATGACTATAACAAGACCCTTGTCGACGGTGGTGCAAACTATGGATTTGGTAACTCAGATGAAATTAGACTATTGAGTTATGCCTCACCTTCACGTCACGTAGGTGTCACTGGAATCGGTGGTATTGACATTCCTGAAGTTCAAGTTGGAACTTTTGCTGCAAAGATTCGCCTAGATGACGGTCGATTTGTGCTTGGAATCTTTCATGAATATGGGGAGATAGAGAGCGTGAATAGTATTCATTCCAAGATTCAACTTCAAGATGGAGGTTGTGAAGTCTTTGACGACTCTGTTCTACTTGGTGGAAGACAATGTCTTGTTCACAAGGATGGAAGCATTATTCCCTTCGACATTCATCACGGACTTCCATACATTCGCATGATCTATCCATCAGATGACGATCTACAGAATCTTCCACGCATCACTATGACTAGTGAATCTCCTTGGAATCCTTCCATGTATGACAACTCTGTACCGGATTATAGTGTTATGGGACATACCAATGATATTGTGCAGTCATCTACTGTCAATTCTGGGGAGAATGGTAACCAGCTGAATCATCTATCTGAGATCCTTCAATCACCACACTACAATGTCGCCGATGTCTTTACTAGACGACTCTTGCCTCAACATCTTGAGCTCTATATCCATACGGACAATGTTGCTGTCAATCATGCTGAGCGAAGTCGCTTTCTATCTTCAAGACGTCGAGTCGTACCAGCTCTCACTGATACCCTTTATGGAAATCCCTTTGCTGATAGGCAATCTCATCTCTACCTCGATGATGTCGCTTTTACTCGAAAGCATCGTTACACAGATGATGAGACAATTAAGTCCTACCGAGCATTGATTCACTTTCCAATCCAATTCCAGATGGTGATTTGGTCGACTTATCAAACGTTGATTTCTTTACGTTTGACGACATGAACCCACAAGATCCTGGTCACAACGTGGATTAATTTCCAATATCACCATGGCGCCGTACAGCCTGTCAGCGTGCCAAGTGGTGAGAGTGTTCTGTGCTGTAATGCGGGCCCTCGGGGCCTCTCCCACTATGTCTCTGGGAATTGTTTTTCTTACAAGGTATCCGACTGTAAAGTTGCTCTGCAATGCTAAATTTTGGCTAAGTGTGCTCGCCCCCCGCCCCCCCTCTTCGTTTTTGCGGGCGCGCGCCAAGTTGCTTCTCAAAGATTTTTTGGAAGAAGTTTTTTCGAGTCACTATCACAGCAGCCAACGCCACACACAAAACAACCATGGTGGCTTCCTTGCGCTTACAAGGCAACCGCCGGGATTTAATTAGTGATCAGCACGTGTATCTTGATCCCATCGCCACGGCGCAGTGACTGATCTGCGGCGATTTCAACGTATCAAGCTAGTTGATGTGATCTACGGCTCTTCATATCGCCGGCGATGTGTCGACACGACAATGAATAGCCACCGAGTTGAAGGGTGGGGGAGTGCCATTAGAATACAATTATTTTGTCATACAGCCGACATCAAACAACAAAATTATTTGGATTCGGTCGATCGCCTTCATTCTTCCATCACCCCTAACAGCATGGCACAACAATTGCCTGCATCGACGACTTCGCACATGCACACCACGCATCTCTAATATTATATTGTAGGCGATCAAGAGGAGCATGTGCCGCAATAGATATGTGGCAATCTACATCTTTTATCGAAGGGGTAGTGGATAATAGTGATACGCATAAAACGAGTGGATGATGAGATTAGATTAATTAAGTGACGGCAACAAATAACAATTAATCGGTGGAATGCCACTTTCAACACATGAAACAAAAGCAGCGGCAGCGCAGCAAGAGCAGCAGCACCAGCGTGCAGCAGATGTACATGTCACCCTTACGGATAAAACAATCACCAACTGCTTCGCAATGTCAGAAAGGGAGAAAGAAAACCAACACCGCTGGCTCAAAATGCAAGCTGAAAACGCAGCAATTCAAGTAAGATTGGAAACGCTGATCATGAAACCAACAGTGGAGGATCACATCCAACTCCAACGAAGCGTGGGGGGAGAACCGCGGGGGGAGAGGTCAGAAGGGATTACTATCAGCTTCCACCAATTTAACCGGCAACTCAACAAAGCGTGTGGGGAGAGTGTGGGGAGAAGCGTGGGGGCGGGAGGCCAGAAGCTCCGTCTGCCAATAAAACCAGAACCTGGTTTTATTCTGGGCGAATAGTGGCATGAGAGAAGAGACTAACATCATAGCTATCCAAAAACACTTACTTCTGCGAACACTCATTGAAGAATATTGAAGAATCAAATCAACTGAGTCACCGATCCACCACACTGCCATACAACAATTAGCCATCACTATCAAACATCATCTTCAGGCAATCCGACATTCCAAGCACACAACAAAAACAGCAGCAGCAGCAACAACAACAACAATAGAGTGCACAGATCTATGTCACCAATCACAAACTGGAACACTCATTGGAAGATCAAATTCAACTAAATCACCCGACCACCAAACTGTCATGCAACAATTAGCCATCACTATCGAACATCATCTTCAGGCAATCTGACATTCCAAGCACGCAACAAAAACAGCAGCAGCAACAACAACAACAAAGTCACAGATCTATTTACATGACATGCATTTTCGCAGCAAATATCTGAAAGGGAGAAGCAAGACTGCCACCACAATGCTCGAAATACAATCAAAACGCCAACAAAACATATCAATTCAAACCATTTCGAGAATACGGTCCATCTAAATCACCCATCTTTCCTGTATCTCTTTCTCGAAATGAGGGATATAGCCAAATAAAAAGTGCATTTAAGCCAGGTACTTCTCGCTTTCTATGTAGGAATCACTACAAAACCTACGCCGGTATGGTCTACAGAGCCTCTACGTGTCCTTCAAGATTTAAATCTCCTAAATCCTTCGTTACTAATTCCTACGTGGTTTCCTGTAGAATCGAGTTGGCTCATTTTGGCTCAAACCCTGTATATGGAAATGGAGGCACCTCCGGTTCCCCGGACTCCGCTTCACTGCATCTTACCGGGGCCCCGAGGGCCGACTACTTGGATAAATGGGGAGCTAAATGGGGAGCAAGTATGGGGAGCATATACCGAAGGATAATATTGAAATGGATGATCAAATTCATTGATAGGGGAGTGTTACATGTATGCAATTCTTTGAGCATCTGTACATCATTATTGGGAATGATACTTATTGGGATATTGTGACGCAAGTCATTTTTAAGGTCTGTCTGTTGACCTCGTGTCATCACACACCAACATCTTACTTTTAATTTCTTTTTCACCATGTAAATATCTGCCCTACGGCTATATTGTTAGTACTTCGTTATATCGAGTACTTCTGTGATACTTCGTTAGTCGAGTAGGGTTGTATAAGCATCATCAGTCCATTGAGGATTGACGCCCACCAACATAAGTGGAATATTTGGAGAGTTTGTAACAGTGTCTGGGTTCGAGTTCGGGAAACGATCGAGGTTAGTGCGTTACTTTTGTTGTCTATTCAAATACTCTCTATGCAATATCTGCAAGTGTTGTTTACTGCCTTTCGAGTGGCAGGAGGGAAAGGGCACCGTGCCCTCCCTCCGGAACTGAGAATTTTAATCCTTGCCGTTTGCGTGGCAGGAGGAGTGGCCACTATGCCACCCTCCAGGATAGAATTTTGTGAGGATAGCCTCGAACGAATATTTTTCCCGGCCGGTTGAATGGGCAAAAGGGACGGCCACTGTGCCATCCCTTCGGGAGTTAGAATTGAGGAAAGAATGATTATTATTTACCTGGGAGTTATTGGTGAAGAAAAATGGCGTCTTATTTGGACTGGAAGGGAAAGTATAGTAGTGTTGGGGACAATTCAATGCTATCGGTTTGGATGCAATGAAAGAATGAGTGTCACGATGAAAAGGAGAAGTCTCGGAAAATTCCTGAGACGTCTCCCGCCATTTTCAATTCAAACTCTTTCTGCGATATCCCCGATCTGGGGAATTGCAGAAATACCGTGGCTATGTAGCAAAAGAAGTAGATAGGCGCTACGCTCAGGAGCAATCCGACACGCTGAAACACGGTCGAGTCATCGGTCGATGTATTGCTTTTCTACGGAGGACACTAGTTTTCCGCCGCGCAAAACTACTGTGCCGCTACCGAAAGCACAATGGCTTTAACACCAGCCAACTTATGTCTATAAACCCCCAAATATAGTCACTAGACCCATTTTCAACGTAGAATCGAATGGTGCAGTCGTTATGTCCCGATATTCAGTGCGTGACGACGACGTATCGGTCATTAAATCGAACTTTGCCATATTTCAAACGAGCGTCAGAGGGTCAATGAGAGTCAATTACTCCATGTTATCATCCATGCCATGGTAGAATGCCATCCCATATCTTTCATATAACCATCCTAAGCGAGTTATAACTGTTGTTGGTGAGGAGCCATCCATATCACTCCCATTGACTAGCTACTGAGCACCATCACGAAGATCACATTTTGTTCCCAGCAACTTAGATGTCCTCAAATAGAATGATACCAAGGACTACACAACAATATCTTAAAAAGGTAACAGAAATTTTAAAGTACGTCTGGTGGGCCTCCATTTGGGCGAAATTATCTATGCTATCTACTCTCATCACTTCATGCATGACCATCGAACAACATCACAAACAACCAACATGTCTACTGCTAAACACAGGCATACAACGAGCATGTAACAAAGAGCTGTCACGAACCTTTACAATCAACGGACCGACGTGTTACAGTTGTTACAGTACTCAAAGCATATCCTGCACAATACTATTTCCCAGATCGCACCCCGAGCCGCACACCTCAACAGCCAGGATGATAGAGACGATGGGGGTTCGAACCCAGTACCACGCCTCCCAACAGAGGCGGTGCAACCGCTAGGCCACACCACCTCTACACACAACAATATCTTATTCTAGACTCCTACAATATCAGTTACATATGGAAGGGAAACTGTGGTGATGCTGATTTGAGGTGATGCATGCCAACAAAGTAAAGCTGAGGAGGTTAACTACAGAGTAAGGATGAATAGGTGATAACATTTGTACTCTTTATGAGCCATTGCTGCCAACATAACATAGTGAAATGAACATATTGCAGATTAGTGCTTGCGATGATTGGTACTATTATTTAGATTGCCATTATAATGAAATAAGTCGACATTTTGTGCAAGTTGTTTGGATTATTGCAATGATAAATTCCAACAGTAATGAGCTGACATTCTCAGTGTAGAGATGTAGGACACCAAACTGTAGCCCCCTCCCTCTTATAGTATATAGCGGCAAAGATGAATGCCCGATATATTGTCTCTTTCCATTTTATTGCGTCTCTAACCTCCCAACAGAAGTTGTGGATGGCATGTTCAACTCTTCCAAAATAGGGAGGTATCAAGGATAACTTCGTAGTCGCAGTTTATGAATACCCAGTCCCCACGGCAAATAGAAGCTTATTATTGTATTGATCATTGAGAGTGGTGGTATCAGGAACAGATCAGCGGAACACCTTCATATATAACAATAACATCGTCGGCAGCGTGGTCCGTGCACATCTAGTCGGCCATAATAACGTATCAAATAGCACCTTACGACCACCCAACAGGTGCAAAATATTGCGGATATCCTCCTTAGTTATCATGTCACGATTACACCATGGGATTCATTGGTTTGTTGCATTAATCGCCCCATCATTTAAATTGCATAAACAATTACGTGCAGCGATCGACATCAACCTTTTTCTACACTGCACACTATTTCTTGGAGAATACACAGCCTACAACCCCGACCAGCGGCTCTAACGGGAGCTCATGACATGCGCTAACATACTATGATGGTGGTGGTGGAAGGTCGGCCATGGGGTGTAGAAGCGCCATGATGTAAGGGCATAGGGGGTGTTCGGTAGTTGATGTGAAAAGCGGTGCTTGCAGGCTCCGCCGTAGATCCGTAGCTAATGATTCTATTGGTCGTCGGAGACGGTCAATTCGGTTGAAACGATGTTCTATTCTTTATTTTAGTGTTGTGTGCTCATCGTTTGCTTGATGAAACATCAAAGAGTCCGCGTGCGTGTGGTCAATCTTTTGATGTTCTCTAGGCTCTTGTCAGATTGCATCTGCTACGTTCCTTTTGCTATGTATCTATTTCCCTAAGATACGATAATCCCATTATATTCCGTAAGTACTGAATCCGTACCTAAACGTAATACTGTTCCGTTTCTCACTCCCCTACGATTCAGCCTCTTCGCCCTCTTCGTCTTCCTTCTTCTTTTTCTTATTCCCTTTCTCTTCCTTTAGTCTTGCAATGTTTGAGGTATCACCTTTCCAGAAAAGGATAGGCTGTATCAATGGCCATACTGCTTGGTACGCCCAGTGCTTGCTGAGGGTATCAGCTGGGTTATACTCCCCTCGGATAAAAGCGAATCTGATGCATCCTGCTGCAATGTTCTCTCTCACGTAATGGTATGAAAGCATTAAGTGCCTCTTGTGTAACTTGTTGTCGGGCTGTGTTCCGCTAATAGTGACAGACTCGTTGTCGCCGAGTAGGATAGGTGAACCATGAAATGGTACTCCGAGCCACATGAGGGTAAGCTTGATAGCCTTGATCTGCTCGATGGCGGCTCTTGCTGCATTGTTCTCAGATCCGTAAGTAGCCGTCTCAACAGTGTTCTGCTTCTTGGAATACCAGTCAATAGGAGTCTTGTTGAAGAAGTGTAGAACGCCAGTGACAGATTTACCACTAAGGACGTCGTGCATCAAGTTTGCATCTACAAACGTGGTCATAAGGACATGCTTTCCTCGGGCTAAGGGAAGGTTCTTCGGAAATTCCTCTCGTGTATCCGCATACGGTGAGTTCGACCAGTCTTGAACAAGGAAATCAAAGTCAGAGGTGTCTGGCGTATCGGTTCGAAAACAAATGGTACCATGCTTCATTTTGGATAGATATCCATATACCCTCTTGATCCTGTCGAGATGGCCTTGTCTTGGTTGTACACGAAAACTGGAAAGGGTCATGACGTGGACAGCTATGTCAAACCTTGTCAGGGAGATAACCCATTGGGCGGCGCCAATCATGGATTGATATATCTTGGTATTCGTCTCGTCAAGAAATTCCGAAGTGTCCAGCTCGGGGTTGTCTCCTTTCGCTAAGGGTGAACGGTACTTCTGGCTTGGCTTCTCCCCAAAGAACTTCAAGTATGTAGCATCCATTTTCTCGATGTACTTTCTTGGTGCGGCGCATAGGGTCTTACCTTCACGGAAATAATCACATCCTAGAAGAAACTTGAGTGGTCCTGTTCCTTTCAGTTTGAAAAGGTACTTCTTCTGCAGGGCATCTGTGATGGCCTTGGGGTCCCTTGAGGCGATAGTCAGGTCATCACAGTAAACAGCAATGTACTCGTAGTAAGATCCATCCTTCACACGTTCAGGGGGCTCAAAGAATGATTTCTTGGTGTTCACAGAGTTCGGCTTGGGTAACTGCTGTTTGAGGATAGATCCGTCACTGGCACATGCTCTCATCCAGATCTCAGGTTCAGCAGGGCAAGCATCGAATCCCATTCCTCTCAATACGTCAGCAAAACGCTCGTACCATCTCAGTCCGCTGCTCTTCAATCCGTAGAGTGCCTTGTTTATAACTAGTACATGACCTCTGATTTCAGCGAATTCAGGTCCTGCGATTACATAAACCTTCTCTTTGGTAAATGCTTCAAGGTACGCGTTGCCAACATCCGTTTGCCACACTTGCAGTTCGTTCAGTTCGGCTAAGAATATGCAAAACCGCACTCCTCTCAGAGATACTACTCCAGAATATACGATCTCGACTGGTGCATCCGTAAGGTGTCCACCTGCAACGATTCTGCTCTTGTATCTTCCATCGTGCCTCACTGCATATACGAAGTGGAGGTTGATCTTCTTGTAACCAGCGAGTTCTCTTGGGTTGGGATTGGGGCCCTTGTCAATGAAAGTATCGTATTCCTTCAATTGGTCCCTCTCCTTCTTTCCAGACTGCTGCCATGCGTCGTTACCATTGGCTCAGTCAATTTCGAGGGCTTGCTGATGGTTACGGGGTACTTGATGTCCATACATGTAGACAGGGGAATTCTTGTATGACACTATCTTGGCTGCATTGA
Organism: Skeletonema marinoi; assembly: GCA_030544225.1. Classification (NCBI taxonomy): domain Eukaryota; phylum Bacillariophyta; class Thalassiosirophyceae; order Thalassiosirales; family Thalassiosiraceae; genus Skeletonema; species Skeletonema marinoi. The sequence goes on along the minus strand of CM060485.1, from coordinate 25,285 downwards.
TTTGCCTGAGAATCTTCTTCGTGTTCCTGGCATTCTTCTTGATATGCATGCTTGGCCAGTACTCGTCCCATTCGTCAACCAGTCCGTTATCCCTTGCATATTCCGCGATGATACATTTGTAGCTGCATGTATTATGGAAGTTCATGGTTGGCTCCAGTGTTATCTCTCCTGATTCCCACTTGACAAGCAGCTTAGGTTTTCCTCGTCTGGTTTTGGGAGTAGTGTGGCCTACGATCTCAAGGAATACCCAGTCTCCATTTTCATCCATCGTCTGCTCTTTGATCAGCTCGCACATGTCACTGTAGTCAATCAATTTATCAAATTTGGATGTTCCAATCCTTGCCTTGAACTTGACTCGCTCGGGCTGTGAGTCACGTTGTCCCTCGAACTCCTCAACAAGTTCCAGTATCTTGGCTCTAGTTCTTGTACCATCGGCTGCTTCCTTCTGAAGTACGTGTCTCCCCACAATGTCTTCTGGTTTCAGCTGAAAGGCGAGTAGGGATGCACCACTTGGCGAGGTATGTTGACGTACAGTGTCCCGTGGTCCTGACGTTCTGCCTCCTTCTTGATCATCTCTTGGTTCAGGAGCAGTTTCAGGTTCGCTGTCTTCATTATCACCATCATCGTGCCCATCATTGAGTTCCTCGTTAACTCCATCGTCGCCATAATCTGGACCGTCACTATCATCGTCATCATCTGGAGGATTGCCGGGATGGTTCTTATCATCGTCAGTAGCGGCTCTAAGACTTGAACGGTGGAGTAACTTCTTGGTGGCGGGGTTCCATACAAGTGAGCAAGTTTCGGTCGGCATTTGAGGCATGTGACTGACAGCTGAGTGAGCGAGCTTGCGAAACTGGGCCCGAGGGGCCCCTGCCATCAACTTTTAGTATATTTGTGCATTGTTGTTTGTTGTTGTTGTTGTTGTTGTTGTTGTGTTTATTTTACAAAGTAATGTGTCCATAAAGTTGCTCTGCAATAAGTAGTAAGTAGTTATCCTCTCTTGTGTTTTTGCTGGAGGAGAGAGTCTTAGAGAATTTACTCTACACAATTTTGACTAGTGTTACATGGTAAGATTATCTCGACTGTGTGTGTCCGTGTACTTGCGCCTGCTTCTCTCTCTCTCTAGTCGCTGGTCGCCTGGTTCTCTCTTTTTAGCGCGCTCCCCAATCACTTCCATTCACGCGCACGATCAAACTTCAACCAAAAAAATCGCAAAGTGCACCATGCCACGCAAACACACCACAACCATGGCGGCAATTCACCCCACCAGCCCCCTCCCACTTGATTTCGGAAGCGACGAACATGCCTATTCGACCAAGTCCAACGGCATGTGTAGCGATAATATGCTACTACGATCATCATCTGAACGTATCGTTTCCGTAGCTACGGCTACTTTGTCAACTACATAAAAAAAATCCCCGGCACATCACAGCGACATCGCCGGAGAGTTGACGATGCTCGATTCTGTGCAGAGCGACTCCGACGATAACGAATGGTTCCAACGATAACGAATGATTCGCCACGTCCGTCTACAATAATTAATTGTGTTGAAGGATCATTTGAAACTCTTTGTGAGTTGCACATGGATATTATTTAATCCGCCCCATGTAACCGGCAACGCCAAGAGTTAATCCATGCCGTGTGTAGAGCACCTCCGACGAATAAGATCGATTCCAACGATGACGAATCATTCGCCTCGTCCGCCCATGATTAATTGAGTGAAAGAATCATTTGAAACTCGTAAGTTGCATCGATACTTAATTAATTTTGTGCCGCAGGAAATTATTAATTATTTTATGCACCCAAGCTCATACCACCCATCCGGGTAGCAGCTAAGACACGAGTAGGTGGTGCCATCAAGATGTTGATGAGCATCGCTTTATGCAACAATTCGCCATGCGTCGTGCAGAGTATCCACCGTCAGGAGTAAGGGGAGCGATGAGCGGCAGTAGCCGGTAGCCGGCGACCATTTTTGCTGTGTTCGGAGTTCCGAATAATGCCAGATTAGAGTTGAGCAAATAAAAGCAAGGTGAGTTTAAATGCAATCTTTCCAGCAATTTGCTCACCTCTACCACCAACTTCAACATCGACTTGTCACGTGATGCGAAGAAGTCACGTGATGGAGTGATGGAGTTTGTCATGTGAAACTGAAAATCTGCCCAGATTTCCTGTTAGCAAGGGTCATACATAGGTAGGTAGGTGTGCAAGTCTTTCCACGCTCAGAGCAGCACAAAGCACAGAATGATGGAGATCTGAATCTGTGAGTAAGTTTCTATGAAAGTTCCAGCTCTGACGAATTTTCTGATGTCATCAGCTTTTTTGGTAGCAAGGGTCATACATAGGTAGGTATGCAAGTCTTTCCACGCTCCAAGCAACAAGCACACTAACACTAACAACACTAACAGTCTCTCAAGCATATGTACTTCATTCAGGTGGACCATATCAGAATGTAAAGGTAAGCACGTCTCCCCTATCCTATTTCCCTACTTCTATCCAAACTGAAATCATGTCTAATCAGAATATCTGCTGTGCTGTGTATTCTTCCTCCAACTAAGTTGAAAAATGTCACCAAAGCAAGAATATGGCTACTGTGCTCCTGTCCACAACACCATCACTCCTGAGCAGATTGCTAATGGAATAATGCACACATCCCGTCCTTGCTTTCTGTCTGCATCTATTCAGGAGTGACGTTGGCGACAACAACACATGACGTCATTGTCGCATGTTGCATGTCGCAGACGCGCACGGCAGACACAGCTAGCCAATTCTCCTTAAAACATGCCAACCGGATATTCTGGGATACACGGAAAACCCGTCACAGCAGCCCTCCCACAATTGTACCTGACCATACCTGCCACATCGTCGCTGTCACATCAGACACAGACAATACTGAATTCCTACTCTGTCAATTTTGAGTACCAATTCCTACCTGGCTCAAAGGTCCTTCTGGTACTGATAACCATCCCAATGGGTTTGCAAAATAGGCCCAATCATATGGTCCTACACAGCCTCTACACTTTGAGCCAGAAATGCTGTAGAAATGGGTTGATCTCTTCCTCTCTTTTACTTTGGCAAAATGGGGGTTTATCTGTGCCATATAGGGTTAATCATCTGTGCCCAGGTTGCTCCCAAAGTGCTCCCATCCGGGGTGTATATAAAGTAAGGCCACAAGTCGCCCCAGCATTCGCGCTGGGGGCCCCTCGGGCCGACAAGGAATGTCATGCTGTGTCCTACTGTTTCAGCAAAACCAACGAAGTGACATAGTATCTCATTCGCGCGAGAAGGGAACCCTGTGCCGAGTTTGCGGTAGTCCTTGATGTATACTCGTTGCCAGAAGCGGAAGTGCAACATCATGCTGACATCGGGTGTCTGTCCATTCAAAGCTTCGCAAGGTGTCCTCCATGACAGGTTCTTCCGGGCAGTCCTGTTGAATATGAAGCATACGTACTTCAGAATGAGGAAGATAGCCTGGGGTGGTGCTCCCGAAGTGTTCCTGATCCAGTTGGCATACTTTTTAAGTTCCTGAATGAAGCGCTCTGAAATGTTCTGGTTCTGATGATGCGGTTCTGATTGCCAATCCTTGATGTACAGATTTCGAAGGATAGTTTTGACGCGATTGCTGACCTCTGCCTGGGCTCTGTCGGAAATGATTGTATCCATTGCTCCCCTTTGCCTGATCTCATCTTCAAAAGTGTTGATAAACTCCCCGTCAGTATTCATCCCATGTACAGAAAGATAGTAACTTGAACGCCCAACATATACCTGTACGCACCTAAACCCTCCCCATGCGGGAATATCAAAGAACAGAGTGTCCGTCCCGACTCCTTCGTGGCGGCGAGGTCTATTAACTGCAGGATAGTGCGTACGGCGGGTGTCAAGAATGCGGTTAGTGGCAGGTATTGACCGATAGTGCTGAGTAGTGGCACGAAAGGTATGCTGGACGACTTCTCGAGGTGCATTTAGAAAGAATCGACGGTAAGACTCGTAGTCGGCGGGCCTTTGACGGACATCATGGACGGACGCAACAGTTCCATTTAGAAGGTTCCCAAATGTAGAAGTTTGAGTCAAAAGATAGTTCATTTCACGGTTGATGGCAGATGTGAAGTTGACATCACGGATGATGATACGGTAGTCGTCATGGTAGATAGTGATGGGTTGTGACGTGGCAAGATGGGAAGCATCGGTGACCGCAACAGTAGTAACACGTTGACGTGGATAGTAGTAGTTGTTGAAGTTTGGAGGGCGGTTGGTGGAAGGAATAACGGCTGTTGTCATCACCTCGGTCGCAGTAGTACGGTGATTGAACTCCCCAAACGCATTAAAATCAGCTCCATTCGGCAACGGTGCATCGTCTTGGTTTTCACGCCACGCATCACTCTCAGATGCCTCATGGTCATGGACTCGTGGATTCCATGGTGCGTCCCTTGTCATGACAACATGAGGCAGATCATTCCATTCGTCATCAGTGAAGGCTCTTGAATTCATAAAAACCAATCCATTGGCGATGTCCAAAGGAATTGCGTAACCATCAGGGGTTACAATGCGTTGTTGTCCTCCAAAAGCAATGCCAGTATCACTCACAGTGTTATTCCAATCTTCAAACTGAATAGACGAATGAATGGTTCTTCCACTTCCTAGCAGTGCGTACTGATGCATAATAAGGATGACATCTCCTCGTTGCGTAGCGACAACACATCCGACAGTACCAATGGGGACCCGTCTCAATGTGTGGTTGTCTATCCCTTGGATGTCAATGAAGACATTAGGTATAGTATCAACGACGCGGACGCTAGAGAGATCACCAGCAATGCCACCATTCACTCCTCTATCAAACATACCAGCAGGTTGATGGGAGTTCCTAAGACTTTGGCAAATAACACGCCGAGTAATGTCAGGTCGATTGATGGAGTGAGTAAATGCAGAGTAGACAATATCACCAAAGTCGGCCTCCAACTGGGATGCTATCCGCATGTCTTCAACTCTAGCATCGACGTCAGAAAGATCAATCAGGTTCACCTCCACTGCAGTCTCATGCTCTACCACAGCTTCACTAACAGTCTCATGCTCAACATCCTCGTATTCACCAGGGAATGCAGCCATTGGTTCAAGGCTTGCCTCGCTTTGTTCTTCAGATAAGAATCGACCCATGGCAAAGGTAGGATGGTGACTGGTCTGATTGATTTCACGGACATTCCTAGCATCTATTAATTCACCGTCAAGCCAACTGCTTGGACGCTCATGGACATTGGCAACAAGTTGGTTCATAAAGACATTCAAAAAGTCTTCGCCTCCCTGATCTTCATGAGGTGAAGTTGTCTCATCTTGTTCGACAATCTCTGTGACGTTCACTTGGGCAGTGTTGGCAATGGGTGTGGTTCCAGATCTCTCTGCAGAGTTAGGATTATGCGAAGGACGAAAAGGTGCTCGAGGCTTGCGTACTTGTTGCTGTTGGAAAGGCTTCCTGCCTTGCTGGAATGGCTTCCTTCCAGGTTGAGGTTGCTGAGAAGACTCAAGACGGCAATTGAGGATGATATGTTTGCTCTCATTAGAGAACTGATCCCAAAGTTGCTGTTCCGTCTTGGTAAGGGAATCCCATGCACGGTTGTTCATGGACGCACGCTGAGAGCTCATGTACACCTCCAACCATCTGGCTTCGTCAAGGCTTGGATCCAACATGTAATCAAGGTCGAGTTGCTGATATCCTTCGCTTGCATGTGCGTCTCTGATTTGCCTAATAGTCATAAGCTCATGTACAAGTGCCGATCGCCTCCTCTTGGCAAAGTTCTTCTGGGCATTGTCGAGGACGCTGGCTTGTGTCCTGTAGAGGATGATCTTAGTATTAGCACTCATCGCATTTGTAGATACTGCAGCAAGCATAAGAGAGTTGCTGACCACGTTACGGAACCCGTCAATATTGGCCACGTATCGTTCCAATCACCATGGCGCCGTACAGCCTGTCAGCGTGCCAAGTGGTGAGAGTGTTCTGTGCTGTAATGCGGGCCCTCGGGGCCTCTCCCATTATGTCTCTGGGAATTATTTTCTTACAGGGTATCCAACTGTAAAGTTGCTCTGCAATGCTATGTTTCTCTAGAGTCTTTTGCTAAATTTTGGCTCAGTGTTCTCGCCCCCCGCCCCCTCTTCGTTTTGCGCGCGCGCGCCACGTTGCTTCCGAAAGATTTTTTCGAAGTTTTTTCGAGCCACGCAGCCACACGCCAACACAAAACAACCATGGCGAGACGGCATGTGGCATGTTCCGTGCACTTAAAAGGCAACCGCCGGGAGTTAATTAGTGATCAGCATGTGTATCTTGATCCCATCGCCACGGCGCAGCGACTGATATGCGGCGATTTCAACGTATCAAGCTAGTTGATATGATCTACGGCTCTACATATCGCCGACGACGTATCGACACGACAATGAATAGCCACCGAGTTGAAGGGTGGGGGAGTGCCATTAGACTACAATTATTTTGTCATACAGCCGACATCAATCAACAAAATTATTTGAATTCGGTCGATCGCCTTCATTCTTCCACCACCCCCAACAGCATGGCACAACAATTGCCTGCATCGACGACATCGCACACGCATCCTCACGCATCTTTAATATTATCGGCCCTCGGGGCCCCGGATAGATTGCGTGAAGCGTAATTCCGGGGTGCCGGAGGTGCCCTCAATTCTATGGTGAGCAATAGTGACTAGTTGTGACCAGATATTTCTACAGGAGCCTAAGCAGGAATAATATACGAAGGATTTAGGCAGAAACATTTACTGTGTAACATGTAGAGGCCCTTTAGACCATACCGGCTACACAGTAGGAATTGATTTTGTATAGATTTCCTATGTAGACAGCAAGAAGCGCCTGGTCTATTCTCCCTTTTTATTTGGCTAAATTGTCATTGCAAGAAAGTGCAAAACTAATTCATATGGTTCTCACAGTGCTGTGTGCGCGTTCATCCTGCAGAGAAGCTGGTAAAAGAGAAAAGAGAAGCAAAAAACAAATGACCGGACAAATGACCGGATCGGTCATTTGTTCATTTTGATGAAAAAATGTTCAATTTGATTGAAGATGGCTGTCTTATTTGCAAAATAGATTTTTGAAGATGGCTGTCTTATTTTCAAAGCAGAGTTTTGAAGATGGCTGTCTTTTTGCAAAATAGAATGGGGTGGGCGCGCACACAAGAGAAAAGAGACAAGTGACAGAAGAGCAAGAAACAACACACAAAGCATTGCAGAGCAACTTTATAGTAGGGTAACCCTGAAAAAAAACCTAACAAAGTAAAAGCAGCAGATATACCAAATAAGGCCCCGAGGGCCCGCATTGCAGCTCTCTCTCTCTCTCTCTGTCCTGTCAGCTCCAGAACAGGCTACACAGCCAGGCTGCACGGCACCAGTTTGATATCAGAGATCAAGAGGAGCTGTGCCGCAATATATATGTGGCAATCTACATCATTTATCGAAGGAGTAGTGGATAATAGTGATACGCATAAAAGGAGTGTGGATGATGAGATTAGATTAATTAAGTGACGGCAACAAATAACAATTAACATCGGTCGAATGCCAATCTTTTCAACGCATGAAACAAAAGCAGCGGCAGCGCAGCAAGAGCAACAGCACCAACGTGCAGCAGATGTACATGTCACCCTTACGGATAAAGCAATCACCAACTGCTTAGCAATGTCAGAAAGGGAGAAAGAAAACCAACACTGCTAGCTCAAAATGCAAGCTAAACACGCAGCAATTCAAGTAAGATTGGAAACGCTGATCATCGAAACCAACAGAGGAGGATCACATCCAACTCCAACAAAGTGTGGGGGGAGAAGCGCGGGGGGAGAGGTCAGAAGAGATTACTATCAGCTTCCGCCAATTTAACCGGCAACGCTGATTATTTCTAAACCAACGGAGAAGGATCACATCCAACGCAACAAAGCATGTGGGGAGAAGCGTGGGGGCGGGAGGCCAGAACGCTCCGTCTGAAAATAAAACCAGAACCTGGTTTTTCTGGCTGGGCGAATAGTGGCATGGGAGAAGAGACTAACATCATAGCTATCCAAAAACACTTCAGCGAACACTCAGTGAAGAATATTGAAGAATCAACTCAACTGAGTCACCGATCCACCACACTGCCATACAACAATTAGCCATCACTATCAAACATCATCTTCAGGCAATCCGACATTCTAAGCACGCAACAAAAATAGCCATCACTATCAAACATCATCTTCAGGCAATCCGACATTCTAAGCACGCAACAAAAATAGCCATCACTATCAAACATCATCTTCAGGCAATCCGACATTCCAAGCACGCAACAAAAACAGCAGCAGCAACAACAATAACAACAACAGAGTGCACAGATCTATGTCACCAATCACAAACTGGAACACTTATTGGAAGAACGAATTCAACTAAATCACCTGACCACCAAACTGTGATGCAACAATTAGCCATCACTATCGAACATCATCTTCAGACAATCCGACATTCCAAGCACGCAACAAAAACAGCAGCATCAGCAACAACAACAACAAAGTCACAGATCTATTTACATGACATGCATTTTTGCAGCAGATTTCTGAAAGGGAGAAGCAAGACTGCCACCACAATGCTCGAAATACAATCGAAATGCCAACAAACCATATCAATTCAAACAATTTCGAGAATGCGGAGCATCTAAATCACTCTGTTTCCTGTATCTCTTTCTCAAAATGAGGGATATAGCCAAATAAAAAGTGGTTTTAAGCCAGGTACTTCTCGCTTTCTATGTAGGAATCACTACAAAACCTACGCCGGTATGGTCTACAGAGCCTCTACGTGTTACACAAGATTTAAATCTCCTAAATCCTTCGTTACTAATTCCTACGTGGTTTCCTGTAGAATCGAGTTGGCTCATTTTGGCTCAAACCCTGTCTATGGAAATGGAGGCACCTCCGGTTCCCCGGACTCCGCTTTGCTGCATCTCCCCGGGGCCCCGAGGGCCGATAACTTCAGCTTCTCCACTGAGGACACTGGTGTACCTTCAATGACACCCCATTCATATACCCATGCCTCCCATCGGGTGAGTAAGTCAAATAACATAGCTCCAGAGTAGTTCGCAGGGATGGAAGCATTGATCAAGTTCATGAGTGAATCCGACGTTGACCTTCTCTGCATGGAACCATCTCCAGTATAGTGCTCTACCAATTCCTTGATGGCTTCCTGCGCGTTGCATACAGATAGGAATCTGTTGACGATCTCCTTTCCCTTTGTCGTCTTGATGTTGGTGCTCAGAACAGTCATCATGAACTGGTTCTGGACTGCAAAGAGTTCAGCGGCATCGCCGACGACGGGAAGGTAGAGGGGATCAAGCACATCCTGCATCTTGAATAATGTGCAAGCCGCCTTGAGTTCACGATAGAACTGTATCCATGCGACGTCCTTGCTCAGGGTTGGGAAGCTGGATACGTCCATCTTAAGTGTCTTTTCGAGTGACCGGAGTTGAGTTTTCTCAGGGGAAGTTGAACTTGCAAAACCTTGAGTAACGTTTGGTGTTGCATTTCCGGTTCCAAAACCGCTTGAACTTCCAATACCGCTCGTAGTCGTGGAAGTACCGGCCCTGGTCCGAATAGATTCAACTCTGTCTTCGCGTAGATGCAACAGTACAATAGCCCTATCCTCTGAGTATTCGACGAAGGGACCTCTTGCTGCAAGGAAGTTCTCGAAATCGTCAACGTCCATTGTCGTGAAGTCCACAAGGCCCGCATCAATGACAGGTCCATGCTTCAGCTGTAGCACATTTATAAAGGAGCGGCAGTATCGAAATCTGTCGGCTACACCTGCATGGATTGTCCTCCACTCTGACTGGCCTGGGACAGGATCGCCATCCTCTTCGAGGTATTCGGGGTTCCGATTCCTCAGAGCATTAATCTCATCTGGATTATCAAGTAAGCGTACCAAGTCATGGTAAGTACTAACGCCGCTTAAGGAAAGGGCACGAGTGATGAAGCTGCTTGCTCTCATCCATACTTGTACGACGTGTTGGTAGCGTTCTGCTGCCGTGGCGGTCATAGTGTATGGTTTCGATGATGGATTGCTTGTAACTGTAGATAAATTTTGAATAATCAAATAAAGAATAGCTGTTAGCCACATGGATCTCATGTTGCAAAAGGTATCTGTATCTGCTTCCACAGGTTCTGAATTTCTGGAATTCGTTAGGCGTACAACGCCGAGAGTTCACGCTCAATGAAGTATACACTGTCCTGCTAAAGATCCATGTGGTTACTCCTTATCGATCCCGGACACAACGGGTTGTCGATCTACGTCCTACTCCCAAACACCACCTCGAGAACGAAGTGAGTGTGTATATCAGAACCTGGCCGAGCAGACCAGTTGCGCAATACGCTGTTCTGTTGCTTTAGGATAGGCTTTGAGCTTGATACGCAGCGTCGCACATCAAAAAGAGGAACAGAGCAATAACGCAACTTACTGGCTGCCGGACACGGCGTTGGTAGGCTTCTCTTCTGAAGTGTTTCTCGGTCAACCTAAAGAAGGTTGAGCAGAGCAAAAACGAGACTGTTAATCTGAAAAGCGGTGCTTGCAGGCTCCGCCGTAGATCCGTAGCTAATGATTCTATTGGTCGTCGGAGACGGTCAATTCGGTTGAAACGATGTTCTATTCTTTATTTTAGTGTTGTGTGCTCATCGTTTGCTTGATGAAACATCAAAGAGTCCGCGTGCGTGTGGTCAATCTTTTGATGTTCTCTAGGCTCGTGTCAGATTGCATCTGCTACGTTCCTTTTGCTATGTATCTATTTCCCTAAGATACGATAATCCCATTATATTCTGTAAGTACTGAATCCGTACCTAAACGTAATACTGTTCCGTTTCTCATGATGGGTGTTTAGGCAAAACGTAGAATTATGGTAAGAAAACTAGTGTCCTACATACAATCCCATAGTAATTGCTAAAGTCTGGTCGATAGACTCCGGTAAAATTGATGATGGAACCTAGGTTCCATCGTCGGCAACGATGGAACCTAGGTTCCATCATGACTCACTATGGATATGGAGGTACTTAGTACATAGGCGGCACTACTTATTCCTAAGTACGTGAGAAGGATGCTGGGGCTGGGGACGGTGCCCTGCTCATGTTAGATCAAGTGAACTTCGTCGTCTACATGAAATCAATGAATGTGGATGTGGATATGGAAATTTCTCGTCTTCAATGTGACTTCCCTGCTGACAACATCAGGGCAAGAACCCATTTCTTATTACATCATTAAACCATGTGACATTTGTGACGATAGAGTGGGGTTTGGGGTGAAGATGAAGGTAAGGCAATAATCCTACAACAAGATTATGTTCAAGTCTTGATCCGATGCAGCGTCCGACTCTGTTCGCAGTGCAAGCCATTACGGCGAGTTCGTCTTAGTCTTAGCACGTAACTCTGACTCTCCTTGCCTTTTGAAGAGATGGCACGTGGAAGAAGGCGCAACCGAAGTTGGATTCTTGGCTGAGTACGGCAGCTTCAACCTTCGACAGCGCCTATCTCAGTGGAGAATGTGATAGGTTGGCGTTGGATTAACAAATGAGAGGCCTCGCTCATCGAAGGCCTATCACTCGGTAACGAAGCGACACGTCTTTTGTCAAGACAATTCTCTTCTTCACTGCGGCACTGACCATCTTGACTGAGCACCGTAAGCTTAAATCAGCACCAGCTAAATCACGGTGGTTTAGACTTATAACCGCGTCATCTGATGTAGTGGTTGAAGATGAGGTGTGCATCGGTTTGAATGTCAGACATTTCACAGATGTACTTGACCCTAAAACCACCTCGCCTCGCCAACACGACCTATCTACATTAGCTCATACTGACAGCTGCAAAATGACACTGACAGCTGCAAAGTGCAGTGCAGGTGCGACCTACACACAACGCTGCACAATGCATCAAATGCTCCACAATAAGATGGAGTCATAAGTCGAATGACCCAACCTAGACAGAGAATCAAATAATTTATCAGATGCCAATTAAATTCAAGAAGAACTCCGCTGCAGCTGCAGCGGCACAAGAAGCGGTGATGGTGATGGATCATGCTACTCTAATTTTCCAAGATAATCAACGTCGGGGAAACGAGGCGGCCGAAGCTGCGGCGGCGGTCACTTCAACAACTTCTTCAACCTCAGAGACCTCCATCTCCACTGCCATCGCGGCTGCGTGTAATGCTGCATTGGCTAGGAACATGAGAAGGGAGACGAAGGCAAAGAGGAAGAGGCAAGTTTCAGAAGAAGGCGATGATGATCTCTTGCCGAAGAAGGATGCTCGAATACTGGCAATGGCAAATAAGAATATGAATATTCTAAGCAAGCAGCAGGACGAGACGTCCTCTTTAAGTGACGAGGGTGAAGGTGAAGGGGAATATGATACGCAAAAAGGGCAGCCCAATCAGTATGGTTTGAAATCGTCAATGCCGAATGATGTGATATGCCCACGCTTCGTGGTCGTGGACCACGGCCACACCTATCGCGACTTCTCTACCTATATTGAAGAGAGAGGCAAATCACATGATTCGGTATCGACGCACCATTCGAACCATACTGAGTTGGACGCCCTTTTTGCATATCGAGCTCCTCCTCATCCTACAGAAAGATGATCCAGTGCTCAAAATAGACCGTTAGTAGCTCTATCTACAAAATTAAATTTCATTTTCAGACCACCTAAATTTAGGATATTATAGAATGGAACAAGACAAATTCATTGGTAAAGTTTTTCTCTTCAAAATATTTCTCATTTTCGAGAAACACGTAATTTTTCAACACATGCTTAAAATGGTATAATTATTGCAAAAAATCAAAAAAATATTTTTCACTACTAATCCCTTGAGGGCACCACATGAGTGGAACCTGCGTCAAGGGCACCACATGGGTGGAACGTGCAACAAGGGCACCACATGGGTGGAACATGCAGCATAGTAACCCTACAAAATCAGACTGGTGCCGGCTACACACTCGGAGACAGAGACGTACCCTAACTAAGGGGGATTTTCTTCCAGAGCTAGAAATGGCTCCTAAGGAACCCGCTTTGGCTGACAGATTTTACAATCTGTGAGTGCTTAGCTGTGCAATCAATTACTGAGGATCACCTCACTAACTCGATGTATTCGTCCCTTACGATATCATTAATTCTACTTGTGTGATCATCTCATGATCTTTTCTTCTTCGATTCGTCACAATCATCCTACATCCGAAGATACCAGTATTTCTACGTACCAATAGAGAATCCATATCTACTCTACCGAATGCTATATTTGTCACTCCCCTATGATTCGATATTGTCCAAATTCGATTGCTGGGCAAAGACCTGTACAGGCAATCATGGTCGTGTGATTGACTCCTTGCGTCAACATTAGACATGACATTCGTCGTGTCTTGATACAGCTCGTCTCCGACAGATGCTGTCATAGATCCTTCTTGCACGAACAGGATATCCTCAGAAGCAATCGACTTGTCGAATCCAGATGATGCATGTTGCTCTTGAGATAATACCTCGAGACAAAGCGGTGTATACTTGACTCTTGTCCTCTCTAGTATAGTCCTCGCGGTATAAATCGCAGCATCAAAACAAGCATCCTTCGTATCCGATGACTCACCACAGAATAGGTCGACAAGCACGCAGTTGTAATCAGCAAAAGCGCTATCCGCTGTGTACCTTGTGCCCAATACGGTGGAATAAGGGTTGCTGCTTCCATCAAGCACAACACGATTATTGCTCGAGTTCACCGCAACGAAGTAGAGGGAATCCTTATCAGTACCATGCGGCGTTGCAACTCCGTCCATACCAAGTGTCAATTCATCATCACCACATGTTGTGTACTCGAAGTAACTTCCAATAGACCAAGCCTTGGACCAATCATTGTTTGCAGGAATATCGTTGCCTGACTCGTCGTAGACTTCTGTCACGAACCTCGTGGATGTTGCTCCCCAAAGTAATGACTGCTTCGCATTGTCATTCTGCTGCGTAGACTTCGCCCATCCAAAAGACACCCGATCATTGCAATCCATGAAGCTGAGGCGATCCGTACAAGATGACTCATCACTACCCGATCGTGCAGTACAGTGTGTCGTCAAGTTACAAACGAGTTCACCATCTAGTATTGCTTCAGTACTAATATGCAAAAGACTTCCACCATTGATCACGCCAATCGTCGCTGCATAAATCCGTGCTATCATCCTGAAGATCGCTCCCCATGAGTACATGCTATTCCCAACGCCGTTGTTGTAAGGTTCATTCTCCTCATGACTCATAAATCCATCGGGATCATCAATACCAACCAAAACATTTCTCAAAACGATGATCCTTCTATCAATTGCAAGATATTCCCCTCGTACTCGCTCCTGCTTCGTCAGAACTCCTTCGTACTCTCCCCATTCATGCACCCACCTCAATGCATCCAACTCTCCAGAGATAACATCCTCGCTTTTACTATTGCCATAAGTGAGTGCGTCATCATCAAATACTTCGCCAGAATACGCAGGATTGCCAAGGATGTTTAATCCATCATAATAGCAGCAGCTTCCATTGCCCAAAGAAAGCAATTCTCTTCCAGCACGGTGCTCCCCATCGCTCAATAATGCACGGTGCTCCCCATAGACCAGCCGTCTATCAAATTCTTCATTCCAAGACACATGATCGGTACCACACATCAAACAAGATCTCGTAAGTGATACACGCCTATCATGCATGTCGATCAATTCAGGAACAATAATAACCAAAACCAATGGACAGTCGTCGTTGTCAGCAACGCCGTTCTCATTCAAATGCATCGCAGTGTCATCGTTGCCGTGATCAATTCGTACAAACGTGTCATGAACTTGTGTAAGTATCAAATCTCCCCCTACAGAAGCTTCATGTACTTGTGTTCGCATCAAATCTCCCCATAGAACCTCCCGCAAAACGGTGTCGATAACATCATTCCCAACAGACTTGCAAGCAAGATATGGAGCAGGCGATACGTCGACGACATTAAACCCATTAAATGATGAAATAATAACACTTGCAAATGGAAAGACTTCACCTGACTTGTAATAAATCTCATTGTTCGAAGTACCAGCCACCGTCACCGCAGGCACAATAATAATACCGGTAGTCACAATAATAATACCACCAATATACACCTGATTAGGAGTCTCAACCACCTAAATCAAGTCCTAAATCAAGTCTCAACCACCTGATTAGGAGTCTCAACCACCTACATCAAGTCTCAACCACCTGATTAGGAGTCTCAACCACCTAAATCAAGTCCTAAATCAAGTCTCAACCACCTGATTAGGAGTCTCAACCACCTAAATCAAGTCTCAACCACCTGATTAGGAGTCTCAACCACCTAAATCAAGTCCTAAATCAAGTCTTAACCACCTGATTAGGAGTCTCAACAACCACCTAAATCAAGTCTCAACCACCTGATTAGAAGTCTCAACCACCTAAATCAAGTCCTAAATCAAGTCTCAACCACCTGATTAGGAGTCTCAACCACCTAAATCAAGTCTCAACCACCTGATTAGGAGTCTCAACCACCTAAATCAAGTCCTAAATCAAGTCTCAACCACCTGATTAGGAGTCTCAACCACCTAAATCAAGTCCTAAATCAAGTCTAAACCACCTGATTAGGAGTCTCAACCACCTAAATCAAGTCTTAACCACCTGATTAGGAGTCTCAACCACCTAAATCAAGTCCTAAATCAAGTCTCAACCGCCTAATTAGGAGTCTCAACCACCTAAATCAAGTCTCAACCACCTGATTAGGAGTCTCAACCACCTAAATCAAGTCCTAAATCAAGTCTCAACCACCTGATTAGGAGTCTCAACCACCTAAATCAAGTCTCAACCACCTGATTAGGAGTCTCAACCACCTAAATCAAGTCCTAAATCAAGTCTCAACCACCTGATTAGGAGTCTCAACCACCTAAATCAAGTCTCAACCACCTGATTAGGAGTCTCAACCACCTAAATCAAGTCCTAAATCAAGTCTCAACCACCTGATTAGGAGTCTCAACCACCTACATCAAGTCTAAACCACCTGATTAGGAGTCTCAACCACCTAAATCAAGTCCTAAATCAAGTCTCAACCACCTGATTAGGAGTCTCAACCACCTAAATCAAGTCTCAACCACCTGATTAGGAGTCTCAACCACCTAAATCAAGTCCTAAATCAAGTCTCAACCACCTGATTAGGAGTCTCAACCACCTAAATCAAGTCTCAACCACCTGATTAGGAGTCTCAACCACCTAAATCAAGTCCTAAATCAAGTCTCAACCACCTGATTAGGAGTCTCAACCACCTAAATCAAGTCTCAACCACCTGATTAGGAGTGTCAACCACCTAAATCAAGTCCTAAATCAAGTCTCAACCACCTGATTAGGAATCTCAACCACCTAAATCAAGTCCTAAATCAAGTCTCAACCACCTAAATCAAGTCTCAACCACCTGATTAGGAGTCTCAACCACCTAAATCAAGTCCTAAATCAAGTCTCAACCACCTAAATCAAGTCTCAACCACCTGATTAGGAGTCTCAACCACCTAAATCAAGTCCTAAATCAAGTCTCAACCACCTGATTAGGAGTCTCAACCACCTAAATCAAGTCCTAAATCAAGTCTCAACCACCTAAATCAAGTCTCAACCACCTGATTAGGAGTCTCAACCACCTAAATCAAGTCCTAAATCAAGTCTCAACCACCTAAATCAAGTCTCAACCACCTGATTAGGAGTCTCAACCACCTAAATCAAGTCCTAAATCAAGTCTCAACCACCTAAATCAAGTCTCAACCACCTGATTAGGAGTCTCAACCACCTAAATCAAGTCCTAAATCAAGTCTCAACCACCTAAATCAAGTCTCAACCACCTGATTAGAGGTCTCAACCACCTAAATCAAGTCCTAAATCAAGTCTCAACCACCTGATTAGGAGTCTCAACCACCTAAATCAAGTCCTAAATCAAGTCTCAACCACCTAAATCAAGTCTCAACCACCTGATTAGGAGTCTCAACCACCTAAGTCAAGTCCTAAATCAAGTCTCAACCACCTAAATCAAGTCTCAACCACCTGATTAGGAGTCTCAACCACCTAAATCAAGTCCTAAATCAAGTCTCAACCACCTGATTAGGAGTCTCAACCACCTAAATCAAGTCTCAACCACCTGATTAGGAGTCTCAACCACCTAAATCAAGTCCTAAATCAAGTCTTAACCACCTGATTAGGAGTCTCAACAACCACCTAAATCAAGTCTCAACCACCTGATTAGAAGTCTCAACCACCTAAATCAAGTCCTAAATCAAGTCTCAACCACCTGATTAGGAGTCTCAACCACCTAAATCAAGTCTCAACCACCTGATTAGGAGTCTCAACCACCTAAATCAAGTCCTAAATCAAGTCTCAACCACCTGATTAGGAGTCTCAACCACCTAAATCAAGTCCTAAATCAAGTCTCAACCACCTGATTAGGAGTCTCAACCACCTAAATCAAGTCTCAACCACCTGATTAGGAGTCTCAACCACCTAAATCAAGTCCTAAATCAAGTCTCAACCGCCTAATTAGGAGTCTCAACCACCTAAATCAAGTCTCAACCACCTGATTAGGAGTCTCAACCACCTAAATCAAGTCCTAAATCAAGTCTCAACCACCTGATTAGGAGTCTCAACCACCTAAATCAAGTCCTAAATCAAGTCTCAACCACCTGATTAGGAATCTCAACCACCTAAATCAAGTCTCAACCACCTGATTATGAGTCTCAACCACCTAAATCAAGTCCTAAATCAAGTCTCAACCACCTGATTAGGAGTCTCAACCACCTACATCAAGTCTAAACCACCTGATTAGGAGTCTCATCCACCTAAATCAAGTCCTAAATCAAGTCTCAACCACCTGATTAGGAGTCTCAACCACCTAAATCAAGTCTCAACCACCTGATTAGGAGTCTCAACCACCTAAATCAAGTCCTAAATCAAGTCTCAACCACCTACAGAAAGATGATCCAGTGCTCAAAATAGACCGTTTATGAGCTATCTACGGGTACCTTGTGCTCAAAATAGTCACTCTGCCTGCTCAAAATAGACCGTTTATGAGCTATCTACGAGTACCAGTGCTCAAAATATCTCAGCCGCTGCGCTGCTGCTTTTTCCAAAATCCACATCTGTACACAAGATGGCGAGCCCATTCTCACTAGCTACAGCAAGTCACAATACCGGAGCAATTAATTATATACATAGATATACTTTGACGGCTGTCTTCACTATATTCGTGCGCAGCTGTCCGCCGAATATCACTTCCACTACTAATGTATTCGCTGCCGTATTACAGCACATCGGCAGCGGCAAGCATGAGATCGTCGCTCAACACGATCCCCCCAAATACATCGCCTCTCTGTCCTCCCCAATCAATTATCCCCGTAGTAGCACCACCCGCCCCTTCGCAACACCAATGCGGGTCCCCCCATTCAATAATATTTTCACAACTATTATTCTTACATTGTTATCTACTGCTTCACATCGGTGTTGAATTACTATCGACTATTTAATATTTTTTTAAATACAGTAGTTAATGCATCTATTCAATATTATCAGTAGTTCGGTTGGCGTTTTGGTCACTTAATGTTATCGCTGATATGTTGTTGCTGTTTTCATCTCTGTATATTTATGTGGAGCGTCATGTCACCCATGTGAACATGACGTCTCCGGGGCGGATTGGACATCCTCATCCACGGATAATTGATGCACCGCCTCTCTTTCTACGCCGCTGACAAGACGGCGATTGATTGCCGAATGGATCGCAATATCAACGAGCTTCAAATAGAGGCGCTAACTGTCGAATAACTCCACCGACTCGCCGAGTAGGATGACACAGCCGCTGCAGCTTTTACTGCCATTCAATTATTTTTGGGAGTTTGCTGTGTAGTTGATGCATATAATTAACACTACCCATCAATTCCTTTGCATCTCATGTCGTCATTAGCCATGCGGTCACGTTAATGCTATTTTTACATGTGATGTATTTGTGTCCAGTGTCCAGTGACTAGGGAGAGTAGTGCTTCCGCTCGGTTGACATGGTGGTTTTGAGTTTTGAGGGCTTTTGGAGGAGGGTCTGCTCGGGCAAACTAAAAGTGACCCGGGGGGAGTTCCTTCGGTTGGCTAGATAAAATATCAAGAGCGAATGAAACTTATTGCGGGAAGGCAGAAAAGTGACAACCCAGGATCCCAATGTTAGTGTTTCGATGTGGGTAGGTAACAAGCGCCTCTCTCCAAAATCTTCAACTCATTTACCCCCATTTTCTTACCTCTTCCCGCAATAAGTTTTATCAAAATATCTTTCTTCGCTAAGTTTCTAAATGCCCGCTTGCTTTGGCTCTTAGCGATGCATTGGGATCAACAAGATCCACCCACCAACTCTAAGCACCATGACGCCTCACCCCCCTCCCCAATAATTAACTCACAGCAGCAGCACCATTGCCACCACTACCACGCCGTCATTATTGTTATTATTAATGCGCCCCCCCCCTGTTAATTTGACCACCAAAAATGAGTCGCTGCCTTCGAAACTCAACATGTCTACAGCATCGTCAGAAAAAAAATAATATCGACAGAACTCGATCATTCTCGTCGCCCGCCGCTCACAACACGAAGCCGACGACACCGCCATTCCTTCTCGGATCGATACCGCTATCAAAGAGCTTCGAATGCAGCCACCAACCGCTGAATAATTCCGCCTTCTCACCATGCACCACCACTCCAACCAATACAGCATCGTCAGATAAAAAAATAATATCGACAGAACTCGATCATTCTTGTCGCCCGCCGCTCACAACACGAAGCCGACGACACCGCCATTCCTTCTCGGATCGATACCGCTATCAAAGAGCTTCGAATACAGCCGCCAACCGCTGAATAACTCCGCCTTCTCCCCATGCACCACCACTCCAACCAATTTGAGTTATTTTGAGGGAGGGATTTTTGATGTGATGCTACATGCTACGCCAACTCTACGCCCGCCACTCACTACTCGATGCCGACGACACTGCCATTCCTTCTCGGATCGATAGTAACACTGCAAAAGAGCTTCAAATCGAGGTACTACTTGTCATCTAACTCTGTCAAACTCGCTGAGGAACATCACAATATTTGAGGGAGAGATTTTTAATTAAAAGATGCAACCGAAGTCGACACCCTACCGCTCACTACACGGAGCCGATGACAGTACCATTCCTTCTCCGCCGATAGCACTATCAAAGAGCTTTGGATACAGCCACTAAACGTCATCTAACTCCAACAAACTGCACCACCATCACCACTCCAAACATATTTGAGGGAGAGAAATTATATTCTCAACCAACATCATTGCTACACTGGTCGCAGCCTATTTTTAACATAATTAATTAATTCCTCCCCATGTCTGCAGTAGTCATGTTGTTATGTAATACATGTTTAGTTTTGCCGGCGCTCATAGTATCAATTGATCTTATGATCTCCGCCGCCGGGCGGGAACATTTCCCCATGTGAGAACTCAGCACGCTCCTCCCCCAAAAGCACATCATCATTACATCACAACAAACTCAATCTGTATCAGCTCATTCCGCTTGTACAATACTATCTCCATTCCCACCCAAGCGCCCCCCACAAATTAATATCAAGTAATTATCCCCATCGCTGCCGATAATTACTACCCGCTTCCATCTTAGCAACAATATTATTCGGAGACAATGCATTACATACAGCAGACTGTCATTGGTCCTATCTGTACATCTCCCGGATGCCAATGTACAGTTAGCAATAAGACTAGATTATTCTCTTGTAGCGCCAACACAATCAATGCTCATTGGAAGGCGAAGAAATGTTTCAATGGCAAGCCAAGTGTAAGAGGTGTACACACACAACTGAGAGAAAGACTCCGTTACCTTCACACAACATCCATCGGCAACAATGACATTGCATTCCAACACTTTCGAGTGGGTGATGAAGGAGTGACAAGAAGAATGCAATATCACTGTTCCCACTGCGGGTTAGTTGATAAACCAACTAGGCTACTCAGGCAACATTGTCGACCACCAATGAGTGACGAAGTTGAGGGGAGGAAGTGGAAGTGCCCTGGCACACCTGTGAATGATTACGTTCTGAAAAACAAGTACAATCAAATGGTGCCGGAGTCGTTCCTCATGGCTATGGTCGCCGGTGACTCACCTCTTCGGCGATTGCAACCTGACCTACTACTAGTTCCTCAAACTATTCCACCACCACCGTCACCATCACCACCAACACCTGTTGGAGTTCAACAGCACATTGCAGCGGCAACACCACCAACATCGTCAACATTGTCACGGCCCAAAAAAAGAATCAAAGTGTCACCGCGTCAACTAAGCGAAGTAACATCTCCACAATACATGCCTCCAACAGGCTGTCACCATATTGTTATCGAACAGATACGGTTGTTGGATCATGTTGGAGCTGAAAACCATTATGATTTCTTTTTACACATCTGCCTCGGCACTGGAAATTTGACCCAAAGGTTGCTGGCAATGGCACTGACTTATCGTACTCCATTTGATCCCGATCGAGATGACCCTCACTTGAAAGTGGTGTTGAGGGCTGCTGATCTATGGTTTGTGTCACAGAGTGCAAACATCGACGTCAAGCTCATGAGTGCAAACATGCGAGCAGCGTTGTATCGAGTGGGGACCAATGTGGATAACGACGACTCCGATCTACTTGGAGGGAAGACATTTGTTCCAACCAATGATCTCCAACATGTGAAGAAGGAGGTGAAGTATTTCCTACAATTTTTATTTCGAGAGGGCCATGTGCATCAGGACCTGCTTGCCGCACTACATCAAATTTATGAGTCTGTCCCATACAATGACAGAGATCCCGACAGTAGCAATGATGAAATTGCTACAAGAATCATCGGCACAAACTTGCTGCCAGCAATATTGATCAATCCAATACTTGATGGTCCGAAGAAAGCCAATGGCCCCACTTGCGTTCATGACTACATTGCTGCAAGGACAACGAAAGCTGTCGATGATACCACACTCATCATAAGAGGAGCCAACGACATCTCAAGATCGGCCAATGCACTGCTACGTGTCATTCGGCATGCTCTTTGCCATCACATCCAGAACGAGGCCAATGACTTCAATGCAGACCAACAGCCCAATCCAAACGACAGATGGTCCCTCTACGCATGGGATAAAATAAGAGAAGTCCAACAAGCAACGTCTATCAGCATCATCTGCGTGAGAATCCGAAGTGGCAAGTTCATCGAAGAAAAAACAGCAGCCCGTTTGAATAAAATGGTTGAGATCAACACCGGTGATTTATATATTGCTGGAGTGTATATTCCATGGACAAGATGGAGCCGTGCCATACCGCTCGCCATTGACTGTGTGAAGGAGAGCATTCAATTGCTCTATCCAAATCAAGATGCCCTTCTCAAGTGGTGCGACGTCAATAACAAGATTGTCATGACTCATGATTCCAACACACATGTCCTGGTACAACAAGACGATGGAATAGAGATGGAAAAGATCACCCTAGAAGATCTCGTTCCAATGCTCGGCAACAACGCCACAGACGATGTGAGAGAAGCCATTCAACGCTGCTTCGAGTTTGAGTGTTTCTTATGCGCTTACATGGGGGTTGGTGCAGCAAGAGGAACGGAGGTTGTCAACATGCCTGAATTTGACACTTTCCAATTCCTATTTAATTGCTTGAGGTTCCAGCTTCTATCTCGGAAGGGGGAGAAGCATGGTGTGTTCAAAAATAAGATGTGTGATCACTACCTGTCGCCGGAATGTAGCCGATATTTCATACTACTTCATCTATCGCTGTATCCGGCAGTTGCATCATCAGGGATTTATACCCTCCCCAGCAGCAATGGCAAACACAAAGCAGCTGATAAGTACTTCGTGAAGGTGTTTGGTTTGGAAAAGTCCATCGGTTTGAAAAATAACCGGCAAGCAATTGCAAGTATTTGCAATTTTATATGTCCATCAAAAGATGCCAAGCTTTGTGTTGATCGAGTAATGGCAGGCAACTTTCAGCACAGTGGGATGACGCACGAGGCATTTTACTCCGATGAGATTGTACGCAGAGATGGCAATGATCTCATTCACTACCCACTTCTAGCGGCACAGATGGTTTGGTATTGCATGGGTGAAAACTTTGGCACAAGAAGGTCGCACTCTGGTATCGACAGAGCTCCCCAACGCATGCCTGCCGAACAATATGAATCAGCAGCGAAAGCACTCTACGGGCCAACGTCATCTCCATCCGAACTACAACTGGAGACAATCCGGCACATTGATAGTTCCACAGAGACTAGGCATGCATTTATTACAATGGCACCAGGAACGGGAAAGAGTGGTTTATATAATATCTCGCTTGCGGCTTCGGCATTATATGGCATTAGACCGCAGCGGACTATTGTCATTTCACCCCACAACGGATTATTAGCGCAGCACCATCAGCAAACAGTTGATTATTTCAGAGCACTGCCAATCTCCGTCAGCAGTTTTGAGAGTAGCGACATAACTGACGACACCAATACACCGCCAGTCATCGACCATTCCTCTCTAATCTTTGTCTCCATAAGTGCATTCCACAAGCTAATGAAATATCATCGGGGCTTCATTTCGACATGGGGTATCAAGCGAATTATTATTGATGAGTATCACAACATCATTTCTGAGATCTTCCGCTTCGGTTATTCATGGGATTCTCTCAGAAACCTGGCTTCGCTACAAGCTAAAATTGTTTGCATGTCGGCAACTGCAAACCAATTTATTATGAATTGTGCCTCTCGTCTACTGTCGATGGGCGATAACTGTAGAGTCATTGGTGGCACTTCCACTTACACAGTACCCAATGTCGCCATCACCGTATCTGCCATCAATTACAGTGAGCTGGTAAAGAAAGTCGTTGCACAGGTATGCTTTGACATTAACAACGAACAAGAGTCATTCTCATCGCATGTCATTGCATTGACCGTTGATGATGCAACACAAATATCCAAACTCATCGACAGCAGTGGACATCCATCCAGTGCTCTTCATTCAAATTGCTCCAAGTCAGAGCGTCAAGATATTATGTCGCAGTGGTCGAATAACAAGATCAAAGTGCTGGTCTCTACGCTCCATGATGGCATCGACAGTTCAAGTTGTAAACGAGTGTACATCGCAGGAGGATCTCGGAATGTAGTGGCATTGGTGCAATCAATCGGACGCATCCGACCACGTCAACAAACTGGTGCTGACGCCACAGTCCACATATTCGACGTGATCCATCCATCGATCGACAGTGACTATGAGGATGAGATTTCCATTTTCCTTGAAAAAATGGTGGGTGCAGATTTGATTAGCGCCGACTCACGTGAAAGCTCGAGGGAAGTAGTCACCAATCTCTTCTCAAGAAAGGGATACAAAAACATCGTCAACACCGAGGGCTGCTTGCGAAGAGAAATACTGCTGAGAATAGACGTTGACTCAAACATCTGTGGAATGTGCAGCAGTTGTCTGACCAAAAATAATACCGTTGCAACCGCAGTACTAGCAGAGGAGAGAATTGCAGAGGACGAGGTCACCAAGTCTAAGGTGCATGCATACATGAGAGAAATGTTTGACAAGTGTTTCTACTGCAAGAAAAGAGATTGCGATGGTGCAAAATGTTTGGATCGAAACAGCTGCTTCAAATGCCACAAGACAAATCAGTTCTGCCCACGCAGGGATACATGCACGTTACAACGCCACGAGCTGTTCAAAAGCAACGGCAACTTCCATCCATTCTGCACATGGTGTTTTGCACCAAAGTCAAACGAGTTTAATATTGCGATGGGTGATGACTTTCATCACAGAGGTGATGTTGTGGATGAAAAGACCATCAACACATGCACATTGCACGAAAGGGTAAAACGGGTATTGCTATCATCGCAAGTAAGAAATTCAGAAGATGCAACAACGTTTCTCAGCAGAGCAATGGTTTGCGAGAGATCTTATTATAAATTCTTTGCAGAGCAAATGAATGAACTGGAAATTCAATTGGAGATGATGAAAAATTACGATTAGGATAATGAATAGGAACAAGTTAAATAATATTACGAATTTAAGTATGAACCTAACGTAGACTTGTTGGCCAACCTGGAGGCCAATGATTACCTTATATTAAGTATGGCCGGGATAGTGGTAGAGCGCAAGGCCAACGATTACCTTGTCCTAAGTATGGCCATAAATGTAGTAGAACTAGAGGCCAATGAGTACGCTATAGTAAGTATGG